>OY756415.1:3139572-3760987 GCA_963576865.1 Anania hortulata | reverse complement strand
ACTCTGCATTCCCAGAATGTGAGTACGAGATGTGTACTTTGAGATTGGCAACGTTTTTAAAAGCTCGGCCACAGTAATCGCAGATTTTATTGTTGTTGCTGTGTTCGGTGTTCATATGCCGTTGTAAGATCCCAAAATACCTAAAACTACGGTCGGGGCAGTGTGGACACGGTATGTTGTCTTTTACGATTTTAAACGGCTCTAAGCAACCTACGACAGATTTGTCGTAATTCGCCTTGTGTTCTGTAATTAAATGGTCTACCAGGACATCTAAATCATCCATGGGTTGGCAACAAACCTTACAGAGCAAAGATGCTATACTTATTTTAACATTAATTCTTTCTCCTCTGCATTTCTTCATCGATTTTGATTTCAAATCACAGATTGGATGTTCCGTCTCTGTATGATATTTCAGGTCATCGAATTCCACAAATTTCTTTGAGCAGTAAAAACATGAATATTTGGAGAAGAATTTAAACGGTATCGCCGTAGACATGTTTAGAATGCAGTGTATGTTTTCTCTTATTTGTTTTATGTTTTGTTTCTTCTTCGGCTCGTGGAGAATAGACAGAGAGCTATCTATAGCCTCATCGGTAGTGCAAAGCATTCTGACTCGGCACTTGCTTTTGTGTAGGCGCAAGCCTTGGAGAGATTGACATAGTTTGGCACAGTAGTCACACGTTAAACTGCCATTATCAGGGTGTTCGGTCAATATATGCTTCCTTAGCAAACTAAGCGTAGAAAACTTTTGATTACAACTTGAACATTTCCTGTAGTGAACGTTATTCCGATGAGTACGCCGGGAACAGAAATTCTCAAAGATTAGTGGGCATTGGTCACAAGGGTAGCCGCCTTTGCGATGATAAGACCGGAAATGTACAGCTAAATCTCGTTTCTTATTGAATGTCACACCACAATCGTCGCAAATGTAGCAGTTCTGAGGATGAGCCACGTTTACATGACTAATCAAATATCCAAAATAAGTGAAATTTTCCTCACAAAATAAACACTTCATGTCAACTAACCTATAAGCCTGTAGTGGCATATCTACTGTTTTATCAAATTCCATTTTGTGTTTCATAATTAAATGATCAACAATTTCCAGCCAGTCTCCAAAAGGTTCATTGCATATTTCGCACGTTATTTCCGAAACGTCAATTTTAATTTCTACGTGACCGCCTTTGATGATTTTCAACGCATAATCTTTTGTGCTACACAGGCCATGTGATTTAGTATGCTTTTTGAACTCATTGTATTCGGCGTAGTTTTTGGGACAGTAGAAACATTGAAATCGGCGTCTCCACTTAAAAGGCAAGATCGTGGTGTTGTTGAATAGTATTTTCAAGTTTTTCCGCCGGCGCTCAGAGGCGCACCCTCCGTAAGGAGCCGGGGCATTTTCATCTGAAAAGAAATGTTTCTTGCTGTAATTTTGCGTCTAAATTTCCTTTCACATAATCATACTTAATTTTAGGCTGAATTACTCTTTGAATGCGTGGACATGTGCCCTATAAGATTTTTCTTCCAGAGGAACTTTTTTCCGCATATATCGCAATGGAAATTTCTCTCGCCCACATGAGTAACCATGTGCCTGCTCACCATGTACTTGTTGAAAAACCTTTGGTAGCAGACGGGGCACTCCACATTCTTCTCTTTAAGGTGTGATCGTCGGACATGGTCTACCATAAAGGATTTCTTAGTAAACATTCTACCGCAGTAGGTACATTTGTGTCCAATGCCATGCACGTCGATCTTATGTCTCTGTACTGCGTATGGGGACTTAAATTTCTCCGAACACTCTGAACATTCAGCCACTTTACTCCCGTGGGCTGAACCAGAATGTTCCCGCAAGTGCCGCCTTGTTGGAAAACTCAAGTCACAAGCACTACACTTGTAACTAATAGTATTGTGTTTAAGAGAAATATGAAATCGCAAATTGGATTCTGTCCTAAAAGTGACGCCACAATAAGGACATATCGCCCTATTCTCGGAATGGCTCTCGCTTACATGCTTCAAAAGAGTACAGAAATATCTATACGGCTCAGTACAAAATGGACACGGAAAATTGTCTTGGATCAGCTTGAATGGCTCGAAATGATGATCGACCGTCTTATCGTACGGTGCTTTGTGTTCTACTACCAAGTGGTTTATCAAATGTTCCAAATCTTGCATTGGCTCAAAACAAACTTTACAAGAGAGCGAGGACACGTCTATCTTTACTCTTATGCCGGACTGTCTGTTTCGGAGTTGCATACATTTAAGTTTGACGTCACAAACCGGATGCTCCGTGGCGGTATGCTCTTTTAAATCATCACATTCGGTGAAATCTTTAATACAATAAAAGCATCTGAAGTTGTTCATGTAAAACTTAAAAGGTATAGCAGTCGACATATTAATAATGCAAGTGATATTATTTCTTATTTGAGCTACTGTAGGTTTTTTATCATTAACGACAGTTTTGATGTATTCCTCACAATTATCTTTGACGTTACATTTCGCAGCGTGATTGAGAAATGCTATTTTCGTAGTTAATATTTTTAAACATAAGCCGCATTGTAAGACGTCGTTTCCGAAATGAACCTTTTTTATGTGGCTTACCCTACTATGGTCTGAAGGGAACGCTTCGAAGCAAATGTTGCACAGTGAACCATGTGAGTTCGCTTTATGCTTTTGCAACGCAGTATTTGAATCAAAAATTAAAGGACATTTCTTACAAAAATATTTTAACCTATGACGGGCACGAGTATGGGTATCGAGATCGTTCTTTTTGTTGAATTTCTGGTGACAAACCTCACAGTGCAGATGGTTGATTGGGTGAGTATGATTAACATGAGAGACAAGTTTATGAAAATAGTTAAAATGTATATCACAAAACACGCATTTGAGATCAACTAGTCGGTATGTACTTAAAAATAGCGAGACATCTTTGTTGTAAGGCATTTTGTGATCGATGGTAAGGTGGGTTAGAATGTCGTCGAAAAGTGAGAAGGATTTGTTGCAAAGTTTGCAGGTTATATCTGAAACGTCAATTTTCACTTCAACGTCTCCTGATTTGACTAATTTTATTGCTCTATCTTTGTCTGTACAACTGCCGTGTTCATTAGTATGCTGCCTCAATTCGTTGCAATCGTTTAAGTCCTCTCCACAGAAAAAACAAAGGTATTTGCCTCTCCATTTGAAAGGAATCAGTGTGGTATTGTTGAATATAATCTGCAGATTCATCCTCCTGACTTTACTGGCATTGAGTAACTTTTCCGGCCCATTTTCATCTGAAAAGATGAAAATTTATTACTTATCATCTGTGGGCGCCATGAAATTTCTTGGAATTTTACTTTAAATATTATTTTAATGTCCGTCATTTACACAAATAATATTTTAAAATAAGACAAGATAACTCCTCGTGCTATAGAGTGTTTCTTTCTTAGAAGCTTCGTTACTAAATTGTACATTTATGATTAACGTTATTCCGACGCCGGAAACAAAAATTATAAAATAATAATTGTTTACAGTCGAGATAGATACTACTCAATTATTTAAGTCAAATTTTCTTCACCTTATCACATAATTTCAAATAATCACCTTTTCATGTTAATTATCGACAAATTCAAGCCAATCTATTGCATATTTTTTTCCGAAACGTCAGCTTTGATTTCTGGGAGATGGGCTTTGATGACTATTAATGCATAGTGTTGTTGCTTAGATTAATTTTTTTTAATTTTTGTTCTAAAAATGTTTATTACTATAATTCTCTTCAATAAGTTTGGGTTGGATCATTCTTTATTTATATATGCATCTACTTTTATTCAAATATCAGTTTCGGAGGTACTGTTTACATTTTCCGCCACAAATAGGGACTTCATAAACATAACCTTCGGCAAATCTTTACTGCAATAGAAACATCTGCATTTGTTAATAAAATATAGCAGTTGACATTTTGGTGCATATTATTTCAGTTGACATTTTGGTGCATATTATTTCGTATTTGAGCTATGTACTATAAACAACATTGGCTTACAATGGTATCCACTACAAAAGTGTTTATTGGCACTTCAATTACGACGCTTTATGTTTTTTTGTTGCTTTAACCATAGTTGTTGATTTGTTTTTGAGGGGCTCAATTTCTTCATTCGCAATTTCAATGTTGTTCTTTTTAACGCCAAGGTCTATTCCTTTTTTTTCTAGAAAGTTCTCGTAATGATTTTTTTCATCTTGAACTATTTTATTTTCGACGATTTGTCCGTCTATTTTGTTCACATTGCAACGCGTTGTATGCTTATTGTACAGAGATGTCGAAGAGAAATCCAAACCACAATGCTGGCATGATATATCAGTGTAAGCCACGTGCTGCTCCTTTATGTGTTGCGACAGAAGTGAATACTTGTCAAAGGAAGCATTACAAACCCGACATGTATATGTTTTATTGATTTCAAACTGCTGGATACACTCTAATACATCGTTAGAAATTTCAATTTCGTGTATCAACCTCAAATGGTCTATCAAAGATTGTATATCGTCTAGCCTTTTCAAGCATTCTCGGCAGGCGAGTTCGGCAGTATCCAACTTCAATACTTGTTTGTAGCTCGCGAGCATTGCAAAGGTACTATGCTGTGTTGCGTGGTGTTTCCTAAGTTTTACGATGTCTGTAAACGAATCGGCACAGCTGTAGCAATCGAAGCTATTTGAGCGACAACCTTTGAAAGGTGTTACATTGGACAAGTTTACTATAGTATTTAAATTATTGATTTTAGAGAAGTTACTGTCTTCATTCCGATGTACTTCGTTTTTATGCGCTTCTAAATACTCCTCTCTCGAGAAATCGCCATGACATAAATCGCACGGGAAATTCTTTAAACTGTGGGTCTCGTCCACATGTTTGATGAGAAATGACGGGTACACAAAGCTTTCCAAACATTCTGGGCACGTAGATTTCGACAAATTGTATTGCCTCATAAACATAAACGCTCTCTTCGAATAATTCAAATCATGGTTCTCGATTAAGTGGTCTATGATATCGTCCAAAGCTAGGAAGCGTACCTTGCACAGTTTACAAGTCATGTTTGATACGTCAAGTTTGATACACTTCTCTGATGCGCGTAATTTTGATATGGCTTGCGTGGTCTTAAGTAGTCCACAGTTGCCGTGCTTCTCCGTGTGTTCTCTGATCTCGGATGGCTCGTTCATGTGATTCCCGCAATAGAAACATATAAAACAGTGATTCCATCTAAACGGGATTATGCTTGTATTATCCAGGAGAATCTGGAGGTTGGCCCGTCCAGTTGGGGAAACTTGTCCATTGTCACCTGAAAAGAAAAGCTCCACTGTAACCGTTTAGCATGGCGTATAGATAACAAGATGACATAATCCATTCATATCTTCTATCTTGACGACGTCTGGATTGGGAAAAGACATTAAATAATATGTAATTAGCGTACACGAAAACTTTGTTGACAAATCGCTGTTGCATAGAATTTAAACATTTTACAGTTGTATATGCCTATTATGCCTAGCCATGTGAGTCCGAAGGCTTTTTCGCCAGAAAAATCTCTCGCCACACATATCACAGTGGAAATTCTTCTCCCCGCTATGTTTTACCATGTGCCGCCTAAGAAGAATATTGTTAAAGAACTTCATACTGCATATGGAGCATTCTACATTCTTCTCTTTTAGATGCGTCCTCCTAATGTGGTCTCGCATGAAGGAGTTTCTCGTGAATAGCTTGCCGCAGTAAGTGCATTTGTGTCCTGAATCGTGGGCTTCAATTAAATGTTTTTGTCTAAGGTATTGTGTTGCAAAACTTTCAGGGCACTTCGGACATTTTGCTGCTTTTACACCATGAGCTTTGGCCATGTGCATATACAACCTAGAAGGTATATTACACTCCGCGTCGCATATACTGCATTTGAAGCGACCGTCTCTATGGTGACGCCAGATGTGCACTCTCAAATTTTGATCGCGTCTAAACGTTTGTCCGCAGTACACACATATTATATTGTTATTCGTATGCTTCTTATTCATATGCTTTAGCAAGGTACCGAAAAACCTGAACACTTCTCCCGGACAATGCGGACATGTCATATGATCTTTGATCAGTATGTACGGTTGCAGGCATGTAGTTATAGACTTATCATAGTTTGCTTCGTGTTTCAAAATTAAGTGGTCTAATAAACTGTCTAGATCTGACATGGATTCGAAGCATATTTTACACGCCAGGGATGACACGTCTATTTTAACGCAGGCAACAGATTCTCTGCATTTCCTAATACATTTTTGCTTTACATCACACACTGGGTGCTCCATGACAGTATGTTCTCTCATAGAATCTGAATCCGCGAAATCTTTAGAACAATAGAAACAGTTGAACTTATTTTTGTAGAAATTAAAAGGTATTGCAGTGGACATATTGATGACTATTACTATATTCTCTCTTATTTGTTTGACACTAGGCCTTTTTACTTCTTCGCAATTTTCGTCGTAATCCATCGCTTCTTCTTTCTTTATTTCGATGTCGAAGATATCGTCTTCAGCCTTGCATTTTCTTATATGCATTTTTAAGCCTTGTTTGGTGTGGAATTCTTTGGAACAGTTGTCGCACTGCAGAGAACCATCATCTGGATGTTCAAGCTCTATGTGTTTTTGTTTTAACACTGCAGATGGCAATTTCAATTGACATATGTTACATCGAGTCAAATGTCTGTTGTTTTTATGTTTGCGTAGAATGTTGAGGGAACTAAAATTTTGTGGACAGACTTCACATTGGTAACCGCCTTCTCTATGATAGTTTTTAATGTGGGAGAAGAGGTCTCGCTGTTTATTAAACTTCTGCTCACATTTGTCGCAAATAAGACACTTTTTCGGATGAGTACTGTTGACATGGGAGACTAGATAGCCGAAGTACGCAAACTTTTCGCCGCAGACAAGGCAAGTAAGATCCACTAGTCTGTATTCTTCAATAGCCATGTCTACATCTTTATCATACTCTATTTTGTGTTTCACGTATAGGTGGTTGAGTATTTCGTCGAAACACGGGAATGGTTCCATGCATATATCACAGGTTATATCGGAAACGTCAATTTTAATTTCCATATTTTGTCCGCCTTTAAGAACTTTCAAGGAATGATCTTTGGTTGAGCAGTCACCATGAGATTTTGTGTGCTTCCTCAACTCAGAGTATTCGGAGATGTCTTTGCTGCAGTAAAAACAGAGGTACTTTCCGCGCCATTTGAAAGGTATAACGGACGTGTTGTTGAACAGAATTTGCAGGTTCCTGCGCCTGCGCATCGAGGATGATTCGCAGCCCTTGTATTTCCGCGGTTTTACATCTGAAAAGAAATTTTCTGTACTGTAAATGTACCCTTATTATGTAACTAGGTATGTAACAATTTTATAATTTAATGAAACAAAAAATTCAACAAGTTTTAAACTGAAAGGGTACATTTAAAGTTTTCGTCATCGAAATAAAAACAACATGGGTTTTAATGAATAATAATTGAATTTATATTAGTAGTAATTTATTTGTTATTAAGCATATTGCCGTGCAACTTAGTCTATATTGTCCTTATCAAGAAATCTTTCTATTTATAATGGATGCCGCCTTTAACCTTAACAACTGTTCTTTTTGCAAGCAATTCCTTTCGATCTAGTCAAATTTTTAGGCAGTTGCATCAACCGGATGATGAACTCTCATATGTAATCTCAGACTATTATTCTGCACAAATTCTTGACTGCACAGTGAACAATTAAACTTTTTGTCTTTATTGTGTATTCTCATGTGATCTCTCAGCGTCTGTTTCCTCGCGTACGACTTCATACATATCTCGCACTGATGTATCCTCTCCCCCACGTGTTTTATCATGTGTTTCTTAACATGCGTTTTTGAAAAGAACTTTTGATCGCACATAGAGCATGAGAAGTTCTTCTCCCGTATATGCACCTGTTTTAAATGCACCTTCATCCTGCTCATTATTTGAAAGCTCTTCCCGCAGACCGGGCAGTTATATTCTTGCATCGCCACGTTGTGGACTACATTATGATGGATTTTTCTTGCGTAATAACTAGTGAAAATTTCCGGACAGTAACTACATTTCATTGTCGAAACCTTATTGTGAGTTTTGGCTTCATGGCTGGTCTTTTGCGTGAGCGATTCAAAGGTCTCCGAGCAGATATTACAGCGGTAACCAGATCCGTGTCTTAAGGAGTGGCACCTAAGCCGATCTTGACTTAGAAACGACTTGCCACAGGTCTCGCAAACGTAGCTACCGAAATGTTCGTTCATGTGATGGTTAAGTGTGATGAAGTACTGAAACTCCTTGTCACAGATTGCGCAGGATAGAGATTCGTTTACAAGTCTGTAAGGAACAAGACCGAATCCGTATTGTTCGTGGAATGGTTTCTTGTGAGCGACTTTTAAGTGGTCAATTAAGTCATTGAGATTGACTAAGTTAGCATCGCAAATGGTGCAATTGAGGATTGTGACGTCAATTTTCACTTTCTCATCCCCTCTTATGTACGACACTCCAGATTTGATACTAGAAGTCTTATGTTCTGCTATCGTGTGTTCTTTCAATAGATCTGTGTCTTTGAAAGTTTTGTGGCAGAAGAAGCAGAGGAAGTTCTGTCTGTGCCATTTGAAGGGTATAGCAGTGGAGTGCTCTAGGACAATGACAGCGTTCCTCTTCATGAGGCGGTTCCGTCTCGTGGAGGTCATGTGGGAGGACTTACTCGATGCCTCAAACGCCGGCGCGCCTAAAAAGTGAAATGAGAACGTAAAAATTGACGTCTGCAGTTAGACCTATGAAGAATGAGATGGTAAAGATATAGGTTTATTGTTGGGAGAGAATAGATATCGGTAATTACACGTTCGAAAATTGCAATGACGTTAATGATGACGACTTTTTTGTCCAGTAGTTCGCGTTAAGGTTTACAAAACCACGATAACATAACAATTGGTGTAGGTAACACACCGCTTATTTGTTAAAAACTTTATAAGTGTGTAAACCGTGATTTGATTTGACAGCTTTATATGTGTGATGCGTACCAGTCATAGATCTCTAATGTATTTCTATAAACAATCTATCCTTTACCTAGGCACAATAGTACAAGCTTTGCTTAGTTTAGAGCTAGATAAATTAATGCGATTGTTGGAATAATTTATTTATTTGTAGAGCTACGTTTTGAGATCGGTACAACGGCTATGGTTCACGTATTTGACTGTGGTTTGTCAAGTATAACTGTCTATTGACATTTGAGTTATACATTTAATGTATTTGTCTATGCTTTTTCAAGAATAACAGTCTATTGACGTTTGGGTCTATATTTAAGCCTAATGTATAACATACGCGCACGAACACAAGGCTGTCATTATGTCCTGTGATCTGTCAACCAATCACAGCTTGATATTAGATCTTGCAGACAAATAAATTGAATAGCATTCTAGAAACGGCGAAAACTATTTATATAACAAATCAGAAGTCATTTTAACACGTCACATCTTAATTATAAATGGGACAAGGTCAAGAAACTTGCGTCTGCATTTAGACTGCCAGCCAGCTCTGGTCTGTGCATCCGCTTGCAGTCAGCGTAAAAATTACGGGCTGCTAGGCTGAGAGGTTTGTTTGTGTGTATGTGTGTGCGTGTGTGTACCCGGATGTAGCCATTTATCTCCTAAACGTAATGCAGGCAATTATTATTGGTTCAATTGTTAGCAGGTTTTAGAATTTTATTGAATCCTTTTTCTATCATAACGTCTAATTTTGTCTTCTAAACTATTATTGTAAGTATTGAATCATTTTCCAATTACAACGTATCAAGTCCAGCCTCGGTATTTCAGTTTATTTTTTCGTCCAAAAGTTTAAGGCTGATTCTTGCTCTACGTATACTGGTTTACAACTTTGCCGGCGTCACATGTTGCCTAATAGTTGCAACGTGAATTAAAGGCTTAAGTGTTACCATCGCAATAATTAAGCTATGCGAAGCAATCACTAGATCATGTCACCTATTAATCTTAGCATAAAGCTAAGCTCATACCATTCTGGTTTAAGATATGATCTTCACATTAAACACATAAGAATAAAATCCTGAAGTTTTATGAATGACAGTAAACAAAAAAACATGTTTCACTCTCCACCTCAGCCTCCATTATCAGACCCTCCGCATCAAGTGTAATGTATGGGACTCGCCAAAACAAATCAAATGAGCTAAAACTTAAGTAGTACTAGTAATCATTGAAGAGTTTCATCATCCACATCTAGCGGTGGGTGACCAGAGGTATTTACCCGATATGAGTAACAACCCGATTTCGATTGGCGTTCCCTCTCACGTGTCTCGTAAGCCACTTAACAAAACATTTGCACTTTCTCAATGCAGAACGAATGTAGGAAATGCCCCTTTGGTCAGATGCTGCGCCCAGTATAACTCACTAATGAAAAGGGACGTGAATGGAGGCCTGGATGTTTTTCGCGACAAGTTGCCAAAATTTTAAGGAAATCTTCGCGAATTGCTGAGCGGTGAAGACTGAGATGGTATAGGAGTTTGAAACCAATAATGTTATTATTATTATTTTAATAAGCGTGCTACCTTACTGTAACTTCTTTTCTAGATTCCTAACAAGTACTGTTTGTTATAAATGCTGTGTACGCCTGTAAGAGGTATGTATATAAGAAGCTTATGCTATAGTAGTTTTAGTTTTAAATGTTTTTATATACGAGTATGTACTGTTGGTGTACCTTTCCAATAAAATAAATTTAATTAAATTTGTGCCTATTTTTTTAAAGGTAAAAAAATAGGTACAAATCATTTCATTTTTAACCATACTGGGTAAATATCCTCAAATAAATGTAATTTCTACTCTATAGGTATATGATCTACGTACAATTCCCGGCATGGATCTTGAGCGCTAAAGGAAAGAGTGGGGATCGCTTTGTGCATCCGACGAGACGATCAGAGACGCATGTGCGCGGAGCAAGCAACCAACCCCGGCCGGCGGTTCAGACGCTTCGCACGACTAGCCTATCACGTAATCGTAATGGTCTTCTGCGCAACTTTTCCCCAGCGCTTAAGATCGGTGCTGCTGGTTACAGCGATGGGCGACGAAGAGGATTTATTTAGCTTTATTTCCAAAAATGTCCCCTCCCTCCGTCGCCAATCCCTATCCAGATCAGATCAGACTGATGATACCAAGTTTAAAGTATTATTATTATACAAACGACAGTCGAAGACCAGGCTTTAGAAGCGAGTCTTAATTGTTTACAGTTAACACTCATTTAGTATTTATGCCCTCTTCCAAGCACTATCACAGCTCCAATAAGAGTGCACGTCAGACTTTTTGTAGGTTCCATGATCGGGCCCATAATTTCGGCGACTTTAAGACCGACTCAAGCACACATAACCGGTGGCTACCGTTCTTTCCTACCAAGTGCACGCGGTCTACTATCGGTGAGTATATGCGTTGGAGAAATGTATGCATTTCTCAACTTTTAATTTTCTACCGACATCCCGATCGGCTGAAATGCACCGATTTTGTTTTGAACCGACTTGTTGTAGGACGTATGCGTTTCAATATTGCAAATCTATTTTATTTTTTGTCGACCAAAAATCGGTCACGGAATGTCCGATGAGGGCGAGTGCCTGCATCAACATAGACTGAAAACCTAACATAATACCATAGACTAATCGGTAGCAATAGTAGTTCACTTATAATCTTTTAACCATTTACTGTCCACACCGTACTTATTAAATATAACAAATTCAGACAATTTAATATAAAGGCTCATAGGAGCCTATTAAAAACGTATATTGGCTTTTAAGAAAGCCGAAACGTTAAAAAATGCTAAACAGTAAGGAAATACCAGACACAGTTTCAGCAATAAAAAGATTGAAATTACCGTGTTGTGTTTTTATTTGATAAAATTGACTTTTCTTGACTCGTAGATTAAGGAAAGGAGGATGGACGCAATCGTTCACGGCTTCGATTCTTGGATAGGGTAAAAATAGAATTTGGTATCTAGTATCGCGTAAAACAAGGATTTCGGCTGGACGAAAAAAGGGGGAGAAGGTGCTCTGTGGCGCTCTTTGGGGGAGGATTACGTCCGGCAGTGGACTGCAACAGGCTGACATGATGAACAATTTATTCGTTATAGTGGCCTTCCATGGTCCACCATAGTTGAATCATTTTATAGGACAAAAGTTAAGTCACATAGGCCTTAGCAGAAATTATACAATTTCAGATTATTTCCTTTAGCAGAGGCGGCGCTAGGTGTAGGCTACGTGGGCCACCGCCTACGGCCTTGCGGTCCGAGGGGCCTCGCGTCTCAAATACCCGGACCCGCATAACTCGGACGCAACGTAAAATAAATACATAAATTCGTTATAAAACTATAAATGTATTAAATACCAAAGTTTTCTTTAGGCTAGCAAAATTTGTTGGCGTTGCGTTGTCATCGCGAAAAACGAACGGAGAAGTCCCCTCGCTTTTGTCTATGTAAGGTACTTTACAACTTCAGCCGCTCCTTCCCTATGTGATATACGTGATTTTCTGTTAATATTTCATGTAAGAGTAAGTGTAGTGTAGTTATTTTTTTAACCATTAATACAAGAATTAAATACGTAGGTATAATAAAGTACCTAGTAAAAACTGTTTTTCTAATTTATAACAATCCTTCCGCCACCAGAGGAGGCCCTCTAAGTGTACCTTGCTCACATAAAATTTTGGTCTTGCCCCGCCACTGTCCTTTAGTGACGACTAATCTGGCTAAACGTGATGGGGGGGGAACAAGTCCTTGACCAAATGAGGGCCGCGAATAGGGACAAGAGGGCGGGGGCTAAATGGGAGGGTTATATCCTGAGAACAACGGGAATCCGCTGGATTTTATTAAGCACAGGACCGTAGTAGAAGCCGCTCTAAGGAGTAGGCTTATCCTACAGTGGGATTAGAGTGACGTAAATGATGATGACGGCAAATCAGATTTCAAATTCAAAAAAATAAAATACATAGCCTATATACGAGAAAGGGATAATCTATATAAATAAAAAAGCGCATAGCGTCAGAACGGCTGCACCTATTTTGCCATTTCTTTTTGTTGTGTTCGAGATTTCCAGCAAAAGGTTTGTGTGGAAAAAAAAACTGGAAGTTTCTTGGATTTTTTTCAAATTTGGGTAAAACTGAACGTCCTTTTTCTATGAGATTTTTGCTAATACTGGCGCAAATGTCGTTTCACTTTTTCAAATTTGGATAAGACAACGTCTGTCAGGGCAGCTAGTTATTATTGTACCAAAGGATAACATAAATAAACACAACACAGTACTTTCGAATAAAGTAATTTTGAATAGAAATTCCTAAAAATGTGAATTGAATAGTAATTTTTTGCTTTTGATAATATTTTAAAACTTGTAATTAACTCTGCCTGCCTAGCATGAGCACTCAAACACGATATGATATGATATGATACAGCAAAATATCGACACCAACTGTAAAAATATGATAGATATAGCCGCCATGTTGAATCGCCGCCACATATTAAGATCAATGTTTCGATAAAAATTCAAAATGGCGGCTCTATCTATCGTATTTTTAAAGTTGGTGTCGATATATCGCTATATCATATCATATCATATCGTGTTTTGGTAGACATGCTAGGGGGTCTGATTGAGTGAAAAAAAAATAATTAATAAATTACCGAAATAGATTTATTGAATGTGATTCACAAACATTAGAACTTCTACAAGTCTTGTAAGAATCTCCAGACTTGTTACAAATAACAAGTTAACAATTTACTGAATACTGCAAGAAATTGTACGAATTGTAAATCTATGTACTACGGCATCGTAACTCCTACAGAGATCAGTTTTACATACATTTTACCGCTTGGGAAAATCAGTACTAGCTAGCCACATAGTGCGTAGCCCTTAGATTATCAATTAGTGCAACTTCTTGTACTATTCAGTAAGTTAACTTGTAATTTCTAACAAGTCTGGTCGCTAGAAATACAAACTAGTAATGGGCTAGTTTCCTAAAAAAATTTGTCCGTCAGTTGGATTAACAGAAAATATTGGACACGTATTTTTTCTTTTCTGAATCAAACAAAAAATAATGAAGTTAAAGCCCGTGAAAGTTCCGCCTAACGTCACGCCTTGCGACACTTTTTAGCAAGACGTGACGTCACGTGCTCACTTTGATGCGCTTTATCTTCGTCATTTTTTGTTTGATTGACAAAAGACAAAATATGGGTACAATTTTTTTTTTAAATCTAACTAACGGACTAAATAGAATAAACATTTTTTGACCTAGGAAACTAGCCCATTGCATGGTATCACCAATTTTACACCCTAGGTTAATAAAAGTTTATTAAACTGTTGCAATTTACTGCACTATCACCTATTTAAAGGAATACGCAAAATATTAATAATGTTCTTTGATAAAGAATGTATATTTCTTTACATTTTAGAGTATATAAAGAAATCGCCGGGTAGATATTTCTTTATTTTAATCACAGAATGAAACTGATTGCACTTGTAATTACTTTTTTATATGTCATTCATGTCAAAAGATCTTTTTATTTGGTGAGATGATAATTGGTGTGACTGCGCAAACAACTTATTTTTTTTATTTATCTTTAATGCGCAAAAGAACAAATAGATAAAAAAAAAATTCACATTTCTAGGAACTCCTAGTCAAAGTGGTAACAAAAGTCGTGCCTACCTTTGACCAGGGCTTTCGAAGTCTTGGGCCGCTCGTCGAGCTTCGGCCTCTTCTTGTCGGCCTTGAGGCCTTTGAGCCCCTTGCGCGGGCGGCCGCGCTTCGGGGCGGGGAGGGCTACTGCGATGTCCGAAGCCGACGCCTCGTTCTTGAGGGGCTGGTCGTCTGGGGAGGGGGGATGAGGTGTCAATGTATACTATACAGTGTTCTGTCAGTAAAGGACCCCCTTGTAACCACACACTGTAGTTTTTTTTTTGGTTCTTTGCATAGTTCAATTAAGTTACTGATTCCGAGCCACTCCTTAAGATTTGGCACCCCTTTCCAATGTAACCCTGTATACTATTCCTAGACTCCGATTACGGCGCCATCTACCAGGTCAGATTATGTATCTATACTATTTATGGACAAACTCAAATACACATAAATAAGACAAAAAATAATGCATATTTTCAAAAGTCGTAGAACAAAAGTTGTTCAACATGATGTATACAAATGTGGCTCCAAGGTGGTACTGGTACTTACGGGACACCCTGTATAAGATTATAATGTATAATATTCTTTCTAGAGGGTGATTCTATTGTTTAAATACTCTATTTACTTAAGTGTTACTGTTAAATAAACTGGTCTTTAAATAAGAAAGGACTCTTTTTAATAATAATAATATTTATTTCAGATACTCCTACATGATCCTCCATATCAATAAGTAGTGACAGTGAAAAAAAACCAGTCAATACAGACATTGATACCAATTTTTACAAGCTTTATATTAGCTTGCAATGTTCGCATGTAAAAATTTTCTTCTTATTTATGCTGTGGTACACTTTATTATTTTACCAAAATGAAAAATTACTTTAACTATCCCAAAAAAGGTGGTCACCCCAACCCAGCACTCAAAGCGATTAAGTGATAGACGGAACTCTACACAGGCGAAGCCGCGGGCCGAAGCTAGTTATAAGCATAAAATAAAACAAGTACCGTCTCCAAAATCCACATCATCTAGGTATTCCACTTCTATATCCTCCCCGGCCGTCTCCTCGTGAGCTTCAGATTTCATCTGCGACTGATAGATCAAGACTGCAATAATAAGATAAGATAATAATTTATTGTCAAAACTGTGTAGCGACATCTATCTCGCCACATATGAACTAAACTGACGTATCCTACATCGCGATATTAAAGTTATCGTATTATCCAGTTTAGGGGGTGAGAGGAACAGGGTGTTGGGTTCCTCATCCACCATTAAATAGGGGGGATCCTCCGACCAGACGGGTGTTGTGTCTGGTGGGCTACTGCCCGACGGTTGTTGTCGGGTTCTTGTATTTGTCGGGTTCAATCGCTCCGATAACTTTAATATCGCGATGTAGGATACATCAGTTAAGTTCGTATGTGGCGAGATAGATGTCGCTACATCTGTGTTACATTGTTGTTAAATAGATATTAAAAATAGAATCAACTAATTGGAATTAAAATATTCTTCTAGGTTATATAACCAGTGATCGGAATAGTTAGATTATCTCAAACAATGTTAATATGGACATGCCACCGGGATTCCGGCATTTCTTGGTATCAGTTTTTGAAAAAAAGGCATATCCATATTATGCTAGCAATACCAAAGTACATCAATTCAATCTACCTACTCCGATCACTGGTTATAACTGTATTTGCAATCAATGAAACAGAACCATTCTTTGGGCTTATGAACGGGTAGTTGATAGGTATTCCGTCTGCGAGCCTTGAGTGTGATCAGACAGACTTCAGGATCATGATACAGGATGGATAAACTGGCTACAATACACCCCAGAAAGTGTTTTTTTTTTAATCAACTTACAGATTCTAATTAGGTTAGGATTCAGCTAACAGCTAGCTAGGCAATTATGATAATGACTATAAAACTAAAATAACCAACTTAACATTTAAATAAATTCTATAAAATACCTTTCTGTATAATTTTTATAACTTTCATGGTCAGAAACAGGACTTAATTACAATTAAATGTCACAAAAATCAATTAAACAGTATCTATACTATAATAATAATAATAATAGAGCTTTATTTAACCCTATTTAAAGTTACAATTTAAATGTGTGTTTAATTTGTTTGCAGTTTTTTTATAGATCCCATTTTTGGCCTCCTCCATCCCGTGCCATATTTCTCTATCCTGGGCGAGCTTCATCCAGTACCTTGATATCATCTGCCCATCGTATTCGCGGTCTACCCTTTTTTCTTTTACCAGTTGGTCCCAGCCATTTTGTTGTTTCTGATGTCCACCTTCTCTCAGTATATCGAGAAATCTTAGTATATCTATATTATAAACACAAACAAATGATTACCTTTGGGTCTAAACTCCCCCCTTCCGATCATATCAACAAACTTCTTCTCAGAGTCCAGAACTTGTTTCTTAAAGTTGCAGGCGTCGCGTAGCCGGGTAATACACACCTCGCATATGAGCCGGTTGGGGCCGTTCGGGCCTTCATTGTGCTGAGATATCTGTGCAAAAAAGACTCTTTAAGGCGACGGGTAAGGCAAATGACCTTAAGCATTTAGCGTGGACTTGCGCGACATCTAATACGTGCCTAAGGTAAAACAAATGCTTGTCGCAGTAAACTAAACATCCATCCGTTGCGCTCCTGTGCAAATAAATTATCATTGCGAGCATATCTGCTCATGGAAAAATAGGCGCTAAGAGTAAAATCCATTAAAAATCCTTATATTAATTCTTAATTTGTTGACAGAAAAAAAAACTTCAACCTAAAGACACAAATGTTATAAATAACTAAACAAAAACGTCGTTTAAAATATAAATTATACAAGCTCGCGGTATTCGCGGTACTTTGAAATATTTTTTAGTGTTTATAAGAAATAATAACTAGTATTAAGATACAACAGGAATAACTTCAACATATAAGTTACATGATATATTAATTTTCCCCTCCTATATCTAGTATTGTCGCCAGAAAACTTGTTCAAAAACACCTCTTTTACGTATCTCTCCTACCTCATACGTATACCTCCAACCCTCCAACTACTTACCCCACTTCACACTTCTGGCTTTATGTCCAACTCTTTCACCCTCACAGCTATACGACTCTGGAATCGACTTCCCACCAACATTAGGAAATCCAAGTCCAAATTTACTTTTAAGAAAGCTCTACGCATTTACATCAAAAATCGCTGATCTAATAATTTATCTTTCATTTGCTCTGTGTACTATATTATGTATGTGTATGTATATGTATATAATTGATAATCATATATATTTATACCTATTTATTAAGTATGTAATGTTGGTGTGTATATATATATATAAATATGTTTTTTTTTTCTTGCTGCACCGCCTGTATTTCTCTGTTTGATCACTGGTTGACTGGTAGAGAATGCTTCTTGGCATTAAGTCCGCCATTTGTACAATTATTTTTAAATGTGCAATAAAGTATAAATAAATAAAAAAAAAAAAAAAATACCTCCTAAACACCTCTTTCAGGGTAAGGAAATCCCTGCGCCTTAATATCTTAGGTAAATAAATAAAATATTAACCTTTTAAGTGCTTGGTTTCATAATGATTACCTAGCTTCTGACTAGCAATCGATAGAATAATACATACAAAAAATAGGGAGGTTTTTAAGCTTATAAAAAAAATTAAAAAAAATACAAATGCATGTTTCTGCTGGATAAATCCGACTCGGGAACGCAAACATTTACGACAGAGGTGGTAAATGAGTTAAGATATAAAAAAAACTAGACCGGTATGTTTAATTACTAGGTAAAATGAATTTTATTTATTACATGTAAAATTTTAATATGTCGAAGGGTTTGTAATTTTTATTATTTGTTTGTTTTTTTATTTATTAGGAACACAAAACAGAAAACATCAAAGATATACAAATAATATCTAAATGTTATTCTAAAGCATGTGTTCCACAACATGTTAGGCGAGTTCAAGCAGCAGGTGAATAATTACAACATTATTTTATTACTGTTGTTGTTTTCAAACTATTATGTTAATTTATTTTTTTTCCACCTAAATATGTTTTTTGATAGAGTATGGGTCTAAAGTAAAAATCATACTAGCAATGACAAAACCATACTCATAAATCACACTTGGCCCATAAATTGTTTTTTGTCTAAAATTCAAAGTAATTGCAAATTCCAAATTGCTTTAACTCGTCAACATCTAAGTTGTCGCATCAGACTGCAAAACAATGGAATTTCTATTGTCTCAATTATGCATGCCTTATGAGTTATTAGGAAAAATAGTTTTTTTCATTGAACTAAATAGACCCCAAGCTGGAAATACTAAAAATCACAACAGATTTATTTTTAAGATTCTTAATGCTCCCAAACTATTTTTCATACCCACAAGAAATCATTGAAAAAAACAATGGCATAGAGTATAGGTCAGGGTTCACACTAGTGGACTCAACCAGGAAGCCTACTACGAAAAACGAAATACGATGTTTCGGACGAAACGAAAGACAAACGATACGCAAACGATAGGCTTACTGACTACGTAACACTTTTGGATGTCGATGTTTTAATTGGATGCGACATATTTTCGGAACGACTTCGTAAATGAATGAATAAAATGTTATTTATCGTATTATTTAAAAAAAAACGAAGCGTTTCGTAGTAAGCAATCCGAAAAACGATTATCGTATTGACGGATTTCGTTTTTCGTAGTAGACATGCTGGCCCTGCTAGACTAATGAAGGTTTTTACAATAATATTAAAAAGCATGGTTAATAGGGTGTGTAACTTGGAGTGCCCAACCTGACAGAACTGGGATACTGGGATAGGGACAAGTGGCGAGCTTCGATGTCGGAGGCAAGATCCACTTCAGGTCGAGAAGCCAACGAAGTGAGTAAATGAGTTGTTGGTGTGTCAATATGTGCTGTTATGAGATGCGTGAGGGCATATAAGTTCGCCTTATGTACACTATTACAGTACTGCGGCAAAAAAGTTAGAATGAATAAGTATGAAAATGTAAAGTTACTGTAGTGTAGTCTCATGAGAAATGAAAACAGAAGATGTAACAGTTTGAATCGTTCGTGCGGGCCAAAATTAGTTAGCAAATATTAGTACGAAGATCAAATCCTATACAATCTTTCACAAGCGTCAAGAGAAGTAAAAAATTCGTTTCCAACACTTTTATGCAAGACACAGCTAAATACTTACACTGATATCAAAGCATTCAAGCAGCATATCAGCATAAACTTCGTTCTCATTCATCCAAGTGTACTCCGTCCCGAGGTCTTTGTAACATCCCTCGGAGAGACAGCACCGGCAGAGCCCCGGGCTCTCCTTTACCACGATTTCGTCGAACTCCATTATCACAGTATTAACTTATCAGTTCCATTAATAACGCACAGTTCTCGATCTTTTAATTCTTTGAAGAAATAGCAAGTATAGCAACGCATCCCAACAGCTTCGCTAATAATTCACCACCGCCATTTTGTTTGATCAGCGCGTTTTCATTGACAAAATGTCAATTTTGCTTTCTGATACGGAGTAAAATACTAGCTCTTTAATATTCACAGTTGATATCACATGATCTCGTTGACCTTATAAAGTACCTTTTTAGCGCCATCTATTGCCTAGTAGTTAAAATAAGTCCTTTGAACTGATAAAATGCCATCTATTGTCACGTAGAAGTACTAAAGTAAAGTCAGTCACACAAGTAGGTACATGTACTACTAGGTACTTAAAAATTCCTTGGCCACACCAGAGCTTTTCATCTGTGGAACTTTGTTTTGTTATTGTGACGTTGAAAAATACAAATGCAGCGTTGCCGTTAGCTTACATTTAACACATTTGACGTACCTTTTTAGCCTCTCATGTGTAATTTTGTCCATTTACGTACCTGTTGAACCTACTCAATATCTGCGTAAAACGATATCATAGCCGATGATGATGTATACATTAAAATAGTACTTTTCACCACTTACACCCGTATTTAAACCCGTAAAGAAGTAATTGCTTGTTGCTAAGTAACAACTTAGCGAAGTCATTACTTCGGTATAGAATTCTTATTTTGAAAATGTATTCTAAATTCATGATTAGTACGTTACTTAGTTAAGTAAATGCTAAAGTAACAGCCAGTGCTTGATGGTTGTTTTCCTCTAGCAAGACTCGATTGCTGTGTTATGTTGCATGAGATATGAGAAGATATGCCGATGAGATTGATATTCTGTTATAAATCAAATCAAAGATCGACAAAAACAAAGAGAAAAAGATACTAATATTTTGAGTTATTTTAATGCACATTTAAGAGGATAGAGGTGGGCAAAACACCAGGTGATGCTGATGCTCCCCACTTGGTAAAAGTCAGTCGACGTAAGAGGTTGTTGTGGGCATATACTTTGCGTTTAGCTTTAATCCTGATAAATAAAAATATATTATCTAAAAGAAAATATTATACCGATGTCATCTATTATAAAAACAATCCCTTCGAAAAGTTCCCCATTCTACAAAAATACGTAATCTACCGCTCAAACCATAAAAAAATCGTGTTTTAAGCACATTCTTAATTCTTATGTAAAGGAATTGGTGACTATTACTTGGCTAATAATTCTAACTTTTGACAGATCTAAGATCATTCAATTACTTCACTATAAAAACAACATCTTTGCTTAGCAATTACTTTTACTAAAGTCTAAAGTAATTACTTAGAACTGTCTTTAAATATGAGTTTAAGAGTTCTTTTTAAAATTTAAAAGCGCAAAAAAATTTCGCGCGTACTCACTCCCCCCCCCCCCCCCCCCCCCGACTAGACTCGAAGGCTAGAGCCGCCCTGCTTATGTACCTTTTTACCCCAATGTGTACCTTTTTATCGCTGGCTATGTACCTTTTGGGAACTCAGTTGCGGCAACACTGAACAAATGTCAAGTGATTTGTTGAGCTAGACGGCCACAAAGGGCTCATCTCATTTTTAAAATCTAATTAGATATTTTTTGGTGATTTCTAAGGATAATAATAAATAATGCAAATCGAAAACTTATGCCGCTGTTGCTTATCACAGGGCGCGTTAAAAGACTTAGACGCTACCCATGTTTGGATGGATAAAACAGAAATTTATTCTGAGATGCTGATTGATTGTTTTAATATTGCTGTAAGTTTTTTATTATTATTTTTTACAGTCTTAAACGCCTTATAAATACAGCGTACTCTCTTTCCTCTCCCACCTCCTTTTACTTTGACTGATATCCAAACGTCCACGGTAATTGGAACAGATCGCATTTGCTATCTGCTTAAGCTCGCAAATTATTTGTATCCCCCATTTTCCACTGACTAGCTTTAATAAATATGTACTCTATTTTTGTTTGTTTACTTTAGAACTTATTCGTCAATAAAAAACTATTTAAGCACATTTTGTAATTTAATAAAAATTTAGTTGGGGTAAAGGTTAATTAATTGGATAGCTTAATTGCTACAGCACCTACAGCAGATGCTTTAGCAGTTCAGGGCTGGAATCCCGATAGCGGCGAGTTGCTTTTTATTTACTGAGTATTCCACAATACTTGCGAAGTTATTTGATAAAATCAATAACTGTACTTCTATGTACTGTAACTGTTACTGTTACTGTAACTATAATTAGTGAAATATGTAAAGAGTTTTTGATGTGCCTGCAAAAGCACAATAACTTCTCACGCATGCATAATCAAGACACAATAGAAATTCCATTGTTATGCAGTCTCATAAGACCACTTGGATGTTGACGAGTTGGTCCACCCCTCTATCAAGAACCCTTTAATGACTTGGTTCAAACATTCTAAGAATATCACCATTTTAACTTATAATAGCTGTACATATTTATTTTATTCAGCTTACAAACAACACAATATTGTGATCACGCTATACGCCTACTACATACTTTTTATCAATGATAGTTTGTTTACTTATTTATTATTTATTGCATGAAACAAATGTACAATTAATGATGGAGTAAGTAAATGCCTAAACGCATTCTATTCCAAACATATTGGCAGAAATATTGAATGGCAGTTTGATAATTAAAGAACACTTTTAATAACAAGGATACATAACATAATTACCTTGTAAAGAGACTAACATATTTGAATTACTAAGATTATTTGAACATAGTACATACATAACACAATAAGTTTAATCGGTCTTTAAATTACTATTAATGTCGACTGATTGCAAATTATATCAGTTTACGCATTCTGTAAATTCTATTGTCTATTCATAGTATTAAAAGACCAATCAGCCAATGAAAAGTCTGTAGTGTTCATGCTTTCCAGCTCTCACCATCGAAATGCAAGTCCAAAATCTGCAATGCATGTGTGAAGCTCTTGAGGAACGCACTGAGCTTCAAACAAAAAGTGTTGAAAACTGAACAGGAATTCTTATCTTTAAGAAAACTCAAAGATTTCGAAGAAGGTGTGTATGCATTTTTCTTCTGTTGTGTTGTATGCTTGAAGCTGGGCTGGATTTTAAAGTATGGAGGCCATGGGGCATCAAAGAAGTGGAGGCTCCGAATTTTTTTGGAATAAAGAATAAATGTTTTTCACAGTTTTTAATCTTTGATAGACACACAAAAAATGTACTTTGTCTATCAAAGATTCTTTTTTCTTATCTAAAAAAAACTAATTGTGGAGTTGTGAGTGACCCAGGGCTAGAGCCCCTGTTGCCCTAAATCCGGCCCTGGCTGGAAGTCTCCAAAATAAATTGTCTGGTACAGTCAACACCAAAAGCATCTTAGTATCTGAATTTTCCGAAAGAATTGCAAATTATATCACAATAGTCTGACAAAATCACTACACAAAAGTCAAATAAAGAAGTCAGGTTATTGTGACATTTAGAAGAGTCAGTACTTTTGAAATTTAGTTCAAAAGTACTGACTCTTCTTCTTGATTTACTTTCGATGCTGATTGTCATAACATAACAAAAGAATGGTCCTGTCCTACTTTGAGACCATGACAGTTGGTTTGCTTAGTTAGTAGTGTGTATTATTTGTTGATTGTTTATTAAATATGGACACACCAACTTCACACTATGCACAAAGTCTATGCAAAAGTACACAATATTTTTTTGGGATGGTCTACATAAAATGGTATAAGGAGGCCTTTGTCAAAAGAGACACACAGACAGGGTTGTCGAGGCAAGACTAGTTTTAAGTTAGTAAGAAAAATTGTACACAAAAATGTCTGAATAAAGGGGGGGGGGGGTGAAATGGGGGCCCAAAGTTTGTATGGGGAAACAAGATTAGTTAAGACTATTTTATTCGAAACTTCACAGGTGTATTCCTTACAAGTAAATGAGTAAACACGTGTTTCAGGATTTTTGCGAAGTCCACCCCTAAAAGGGGTGACAAAGTCTGAAAATCAACATGGGTATTGTTTCTATGGTTTATCGGGTCGCTGATTACGAAAACAATAACCATTTTAAAATACAATGTTGCGGACGTGAAATATCATCCTCCTGTTGGGGTGCGATGGGGTTGAAATGTCTAAATATCAATATGGATGTCGTTTTTATGGTTTTTTGGATGGTAATTACGAAAATGACATCAATTTTAAAATTTTATATTGTGGAGATGAAATTTTTTGAATTCAACCCTTAAGTAGGTGAAAAGGGCGATCAAACTTTGTACTTTAGTTATCTCTATCTATCTTCAGTAAATAAAATGGTAAACTGACTAATTGTTGATATATCAACGCACAGCCTCACCTTATACCTTACCTTATACCTGTTGACATTAATACATTCACTCAAAATCAAATCTAACGCGAGCGAAGCCGCGGGCAAAAGGGTTGGGTTTTTCTGTTTTTTTAAATCTTATTTTGATTTATTTAATCTTAATTTTTATGTTCAAAATTATCGATGACCTAGGAGGAGGGAGCCTAATGACCTGTAAGACAGATATTAAATGTCTTGGCATCCGTCTTATGCAGACATTTTCTGTATATATTGTAATGTAATGTATCTCTAAATGATTATAAGTTACTTTCAGATAATCGTCTGGTGTAGTGGCGCTCCGGACTACAAAGCCAGCGGTTGCGGGTTCGAATCCCGCAAGGGGCAAATATGTGTGGGATGAGCACGAGCATTTGTACCTAAGTCATGGATGTTTATAAAAGTATTTAAGTATGTTTATCTATGTTTACTAACAAAATTATGGACTTCTTGGTCTGAAAAAAATGATTTTTAATTTTATTTATTTTATTTTATTTTTGCTTAATGCAATAAAATATTTACTATTTATTTATAGATGAAAAGCCACTTCAAGTGAAACTGGAGCCGATCCATGACAGTGGAGACGAGTCAGACGACTACTTCCTAGCTGATGCAGGTAAAAAAAGAGTCAAGTATGCCTATATATACAGGGGGTCCCGTAAAGAGCGTGCCAAACGAAAACCATAGATAGAGCAAAAAAGGCTCGATCTCCTATCCGAAATTAGACTTCGTTGAAGTCGAACCATTTTTGCACAAATTGCGATTTCGTGGTCGTTTTCCTTAGCAATTATTTTCAGAAAATCTCAATTTTCTCAAAAACGGTGCGACTTTTTCTAAGACTATTTTTGGACAAGATATACGGCTTTTCATGTCTATCTACAGTTTTCGTTTGGCCAGTATATACGTCCCACTGCTGGGCACAGGCCTCACCTCAACTATGAGGTGGTTTGGGCCATACTCCACCTCGCGGACCCAGTGCGGTGCAATGGAGAGGTGTTGTAAGGCCATTAACCTTACTGTCATCATCATCATCATCATCATTTCAGCCATAGGACGTCCACTGCTGAACATAGGCCTCCCCCATTGACTTCCAGATTGGCCGGTTGGAAGCGGCCTGCATCCAGCGTCTTCCTGCGACCTTTACCAGGTCGTCTGACCACCTTACTGTCAGATGTAATCAATCAATGATGCAGGTACAGTATTACTATTATTATGGTGGGTACTAGAGTTGTAAAGTGTCCGCCACGTTATAAATCTCTGTCCAATATGACCGAGCAAATTGGACATTTTCTCAATGTGACCGAACATTTTGGACATTCATTGTCACTAACGTCACAATCAATTCTATTGACAAACTATGAAATAAAAAATTTGACACAAATAAGTGCATTATTTTAAGAAAGACAGGCTTTAGTAGTGATAATCTATAACGAAATGAAATTTCTAAAATTAATTTATCTTTCTGCACGAACAAGCTAAAAAGCGTCGTATCGTTACGAGCGACTTTTTTTTTCGAGTTCAATCCAGATCCAATTACATGTTTTATTGTATGTTTTTATTGTCAAATACTTAACATTTAAGACTTACTTTAGAGGAATTCTTCTTTTTTTAAATTTATCCTAACAATAAATATGCGACTATCGTGACAATAAATGTCCAGTGTAACCGAGCATTGACATAAATGACGGACGCTTATAGCATATGACCGTCAATTTACAACTCTAGTGGGTACTGAAGCGTGACGCCGTTACGGTGCGTAATGTAATTCGCAGCGAGTATGTTACGTCATGTGCCAAATTGCGTGTCAATCCGTTGCTCGTTGCTCGCTTGTCATCCCGTACTGACTGCAAGAATGCTCGCTTTGTATTCTTTTGAATGCTCGAAATATAATTAAAATTGTGCTCGATATAAAACATTTGGATAAACGGGCACACGGCACACATAGTTAGTTCGTTAGTTAGTTTGTCTGGGCTATTTCCGCACTTAGCCTCCTGATTGGGCCATTGTGCGTGCTACCTTTTCCTTCTTACTCCAACCAGCCTAGATCATCCCAGAAGGTCAGCAATCTTTTCAGATTTCTGCAGGCTTCCGGGAGAGATCCTGGTGATTGGAGGATCTGATGCCGTTGATCTGCCACGCTCCTACATTCCATAAGCACGTGCTGTGGCGTTTCTTCTGCCTCCATTCATCCTCTGCATGTGGGGCTGTCAGTCACACCTATGATAAATAGGTGCTTGTTTAGAGGACAGTGACCGGTTATAACTCCTATAACCTTGCGGACTTTGTCCTTTTTAAGTCTGATGAGGTTGCAGGTAAGCTTATTTGATGCTACCGGAACTGCATTTTTTGTTTGCCTGCATCCTTCACTGTTTGTCCATTCTGTTAAATGCGTTTCTCTTGTTCTTTCGCGCAGCCATGTTTTAATTTGGGCTTGAGGTAAGGGCAGTAGTGGTTCCGACACACATATCTACCAGACGCCACTCCTATCGTTATGAGACCGAACAAAAGTGCGGATAGCGTTCTCGTTTCTCGCCGAAAAAACCTTTGAAGCGAGTAAGAATATCGATACCGATCGGAGAACAGGCGAGCGCGAGAACGAGACGGCGAGAAACCTATCATCTCACATACAGTTCTCAGGTGTTAGGCCTGTTATTATAGGCCCTCCAGCTCCCTTAGCATGACCACCAAAACACGATATGATATGATATGATATAGGGATATATCGACACCAACTGTAAAAATATGATAGATATAGCCGCCATTTTGATTTTTTATCGAAACAGCTATCATAGTATGTGACGTCACCGGCACGGCGATCCAACATTGCGGCTATATCTTTCATATTTTTACAATTGGTATCGATATATCGCTATATCATATCATATCGTGTTTTGGTGGTCATGCTAAGGGGGCTGGAGGGCCTATAATAACAGGGCCTACAATACCCACACACACACACACACACACACACACACACACACACACACACACACACACACACACACACACACACACACACACACACACATACACATACATAGGGGTGATTCAGATATCTCTCAACACGAGGCACCTAAAAAAATTTTTTGGACGTCACTTTTCTGGCCAACCTGTATTTGTCAAAGCAATGGTCATATACAGGGTTATTTTTAAAACATCAACAACCTCCTAGGGGCTGATTCTGGTGCTGAAATACAACAACTTTTTATATGGGACCAACATAGTAATAAAAAATTCACTGCTTCATACCAACTGATGTCTGCTGGTGGCGGCTTAGTATGGGGAAGTGATTTTTTTTGCGATTTCGATGTTGGTCCCATAGAAAAAGTTGTTGTATTTGAGCTGCTTGTTGATGTTTTTAAAATAAAAGTATATAATTGTCAAAACAAAAACAATAATGCAAAAAGTATGCGCATTGGGTCAGGAATGGAATTCCGTAATTTCTCTTAAACTTCAGGTTGAATTTATAAATTTTTCTTCAGACTTGCGCGCATTGGCACGTAGAAACTGGCAAGGAAAAAATCCTTTCCATTTCAGCGTGGACAAGTCTGCGTTTAACTTAAATTTATAAAACCTTTAAAATTACAGTAAGAGACGTCTCAGAGCCGAAAATAAAGGAGGAAACGAAAGAAAAGAAGCCGCCGGTCAAGAAGAAGACAGAACAGAAGAGAAGGAACAAGGCTCCGGAGAGGAAAATCAAAACTGCGACCCCGCAATGGAGGAAGGAGAAAATTAAGACACTGGTCAACAGACTTGCAACTTCTATTAGTGAGTATATGAGCTTGCAGTCATGTTAAAAAGTTTTATTATAATGTTAACAAGATAAGAAGATACTTATGACACTTGGCAGTTTCCGTTTCACTCATACTATTTACGAAATTATTTTATAAAATATATTTTTACTCTTTAATTTATATAATTGCAAAAACACATTAATCGTTGCCTCCAAAAATCTAAGCGAAGATTGCAAACCAATAATATATCTTAATGATTTAACAAATAAATTAATAGGATTTCCTTCAAATACTTGATACGTAAAACGGAACGTTTACTTATTGGGATTGACAATACATAATTTAAACTAAATCGATGAATCGGTTCGGTCGTCTTGTGAGAACCTATGCGTTGACATCAGTAGTACGAGAGCGTTTGCCTTGTATGCGATTTTTGTTATCGTTATTTTTCGCATAGTTTTTATTTTGACTTTTGTTACTGTTTTTGTAAAGTTTTCGTTATTGTTTTGCTTTTATTTGGTAAAATGCCAAAAAAAGGAAAAAAGACTTGTCAAAAAGCTGTATACGGCACTCTGGCAGTAGAACATTGCAGTATATCTCTTAATTTAAATAAGTTCATTCGAATAAAAATCGATTCAACTTTCTTTATAAACTTTCTCGACTTTCAAAAAGAATCGGTTGGATTTCGTTAGGGCACATCACTATTTGTGTCAACAGGGAAGTCACGTGATGTGTCATAAGTTTCTTCTTATCTTGAAAAGGGTGTAGTTTATGTAAAGTATGGTATATTTGTCCCACTGCAGGGCACAGGCCTCACCTTAACTATGTGGTGATTGGGCCATACTCCACCACGCGGGCCCAGTGCGGTGGAGGGGGTATTGTAAGGCCAGTGACGAAACCTTACTGTCAGATGTTATCGAGCCGCCTTAAGGCTTCCGACTAGGCTTCACGACTAGTATCAAGCGATATCAGCCGGGACCAACTTTTAACGTGCCATCCGAAGCAAGGAGATGCTTGTTATAAATGTCACTAAATATGGTCCGAATGGTCACCCATCCACTCATAACCGCGGCGTGTGTTGCTTAACTTTGGTAATTACTACCATAGCGCTGCCGCCACTGGAGCCACCCTTTGGTCGTATGACAGGGTGATTTTTTAAGCTGAATCAGTATGGGTACTCTTATGTTATAGTTACAGGAGAAGGTTTGTAGCGACATCTATCTCGCCACATACGAACTAAAAGCTGACGTATCCTACATCGCGATATTAAAGTTATCCGAGCGATTGAACAATATATACGAGAACCCGACAACAACCGACGGGCAGTAGCCCACCAGACACAGCACCCGTCTGGTCGGAGAATCCATCCTTTTCAATGGGGGATGAGGAACTTTACACCCTGTTCCTCACCCCTCCCCCAAAGGTTCTCAGGAGACTAACTTTAGCAAGTAGACATATTAAGACTTGCAATTGATTGCCTGTTTCCCATTAAATTAGCACGGAACACAGTTGCGAGTTAGTTTATACTTCACAGCTAGTAGCGAGAGTAGCTTTTTATTTGTATCTCTTTCAACAGTGAATTTTCTGTACCCTAGTACTGTTATCTGTCTGTCGGTCTGGTACCAGGGTATAATGTTATAACCCGCCCCGAATTCACGAGTTTTTATAATTGGTCTAATTCATTTAGCTAGTTAATTATGTGCCTATTCCTTGCTAAATACGTCAAAGTCCAGGTACGCCTTATTAATTTTCATCCATTCTCTTTTATTGTAGATTCCGTCAATCTCCCCGAAATCAGCATCACACCGAACCCCTCTAAAACGCCCACAAAAATCAAACTCGAGAAACCGTTATTCAAAGATGGAAAACTCAACATCACGTGGACGTCTCGGACCAACCACAACAAGACGAAACACAAAGAAAACCTGCTAACTGTTTTGCAATACTCCAACGCTACACCCTTTAAGAACAAGTCGCTTCTCGGCTTCTCCTGTGGGTACTGCGAAGCCACATTCCCAGACCCGGCAGACCTACGCTCACACACCGAAACCAGCCATCTAAAAGAACGCTTAGACTTCAAATCCAGCTTCGACATGACCGAATACAACGTTAATCTGGATATAACAGACCTGCTCTGCACTCTGTGCGACAAAAAAATGGAGAACTTAACATCACTCAAAGACCACCTTGTTAAAACCCACAATAAGATCATTTACAACGACATTAAAGACCATTTGCTACAATTCAAACTGAAGAAAGGGGAAGTATATGACTGTGCTATGTGCACGTCTACATATGAGACATTCAAAATGCTAAAACAACATATGAACATACATTACAACAACTATACATGTGAAAAATGTGACACGTCCTTCGCTACTAAGAGATCTCTCAATGCTCATGTGACTACTCACCAAGAAGGCAGTTTCAAATGTGATCACTGCGAGAAAATATTTAGTAGCAAGCCGAAGAAACAATATCATGAGAAAACCAAACATTTGGGTGCGAGGAATATCAGTAACTGTCCGTTTTGCAACGAACCGTTCCGGAGTTACTATCAACGGAACCAGCATATGGTGAAAGTGCATAATTCCGAGGCCCAGTATAAGTGTAATGTGTGCAACAAAGCATATATTCTGAAGTCGTTACTTATGTATCATATAAAGAAGAACCATTTGATGGAAAGGAATTGTCAGTGTACGGAGTGCGGTTTTAGGTTCTTCAGCAAGAAAGCGCTTAAAGCTCACATGGTAAAGCATACCGGTGAAAGAATTTTCGCGTGTGAAGTCTGTCACAAGTCCTACGCTAGGAAATATACTCTGAGAGAGCATATGAGGATACATAATAATGATAGGCGGTTCAAATGTGAAGTGTGCGGGATGACATTCGTTCAGAAATGCAGTTTGAAGAGCCATTTGCTGTCGAATCATGGCATCAGTTTAACGGCCAGCGCTATATCGTGTTCTTAGCTTTTCGAACCTTTTTGCTGAGAGATTAAATACCTGCCTGCGAATTCTCATGTGATTACAAGTAGACAACATTATTGTTGGGATTGAAAAGCCTTGAACAGGCTGCGAAGTCAGGTCGGCCGCTGTAAGGATAGTTTAAGATTGTGAAATAAGGCTGCATTGATGGCACCAATGTAGCAATGGCAAGTGTGATTGCTGTGCTTCCCCCCAAACCATGGGCCACCTTCTTCAAGGTACGCGTATGAACGAAAAGACGCGCCACCGACAGTACGGTTCGTGTAGCTGAATACTGGGCATAAAAGATTTGACAGAGTTGCCGTCGACAAGAAAAGAACGTTTTGTCTGTGTTGGTAAAATAAATGCCTATTTGATTATCATCCACTGACCTGTAATGACTTGGACTGGCTAATGTCAAAATAAATGCTTGATTATCTCCATTTTGGCGCTGTAGGCCACGTAATAGGCAGATGTGAGCGTACCTTGAAACTAAATGCAAGATAGGCAGTCATTTGCAGTATACAAAATTAGTTCTCACAACTCTCACTTGTGGCTACAAAATTAGCTGGCATTTGCATGAGACAGCTAGTCCAGGTATGCTAGGTCATGCTTGGGGGGCTGGATAACAGACCCCCAAGCATGACCATCAAAACACGATATGATATAGCGATATATCGACAACAAATGTAAAAATATGATAGATATAGCCGCCATATTGAATCGCCGTGCCGGTGACGTCAAATGCTATGATCGCTGTTTCGATAAAAAATTAACATGGCGGCTATCTTTCATATATTAAAAAAAGACCGTTGGTGTCGATAAATCGCTGATATCATATCGTGTTTTGATGGTTGCTAGGAGAACTTATCGTTTTAATACTTATCGAATTTTGTAAAATTTGATCTTTGCAGACTTGTTTGACGATAAGTCGTAAGTTTTATTGATGCAAAAGTGGAAAATAACATAAATTCCAATACAAAGTAATCTAAAACGAAGCTATTGATAGTCTGTTATAAACCCGTTTGCAATTGGTATGTTTTGTTCAATTTATATGCGATATAGTAGGCGTCTTAGTATGCCAATGTATATAGATTCGTTTAAGCTTAATTTGAAATAACTCGCATATTTAATATGACAAGGTGCTCTGCATACATATAAAGTCCTATGTAGTTAGTAACTTCATTTTAGAGTATGATAATACTGCAGAAATACAACATATTTCACTATGGAACCAACATAAAAATTGCAAAATCAATGCCCACCAAAACACGATATGATATAGCTATTTATCGACAAAATTAAAAATATGATAGATAGCCGCCATGTTGGGTCGCCGTGCTGGTGACGTGACATATTATGATCGCTGTGTCGATAAAAATTCAACATGGCCACAACAATTAAATTTTGTAGGATACATAATAGAATGTCGATTCTAGATGTTGACAACTTGGCAGTTTCTAGGTGAAAGGAGTGGATTTGACACATGACAACTTTGACAATAACTTTTTCTCAGTTTAATCTTTTAGGGCCTAGCGTAGGACCCGCCCACAAAGTACTGAAGATTCTAAAACCATAGACAGTAAAAGTTAAATTATCTTTTTCAACCGACTTCAAAAAAGGAGGAGGTTCTCAATTCGACTGTGTTTTTTTTTTTTTTTTTTTTGTATATTTGTTACGCGATTACTCCGCCAATTATGAATCGATTTTAATGATTCTTTTTTTGTTTGGTAGATCATACTTCAGAGGTGGTCCCATGTAAATTTTATCGAAATTTATTAAGAACTTTTTGAGAAAATCAACAAATATATACCCAGATAATATTTTGGTTGTGGTTCTTGTTACCTATCTTCGACAAATATGAGCCGATTTTGATGATTTTTGCTTTATTGAATAGCTTATACTTCAAAGATGCTATGATAAAAGTTTGAAAAATAAAAACCACCCCTAAGGGTAGGAAAATAGGGGATGAAATCGGTGTTCAGCAGTTAGATTAGGATTTATCTCTAAAAATAGATGAAATAAGTAAATTTTATTAAAAAAAATAAAACCGACTTCAAAACACTAAAATGCTAAAAATAATCCTAACACTTAAGTACCTAATCAGTTACTTTTGGAGTCGGTGCAAACAAAAACATTGAATCTCTCATCGGCAGGCACCGACTCCAAAAGTAACTGATTAGGTACTTAAGTGTTAGGATTATTTTTAGCATTTTAGTGTTTTGAAGTCGGTTTTATTTTTTTTAATAAAATTTATTTAGTTTTAGATGTTGGTTCGATAGACAAAGTTGTTGTTTAAGCTGGTGACAAACTGCGACGGACGCGGCTCCGGACTCGTCTTGACATTGTGAGGTCAAGCGCTGCCATTGGTCTATCCTTCAGACAACTTCCGCCAGCCCAAGGATCGACCAATGGCAGCGTTTGACCTTACAATGTCAAGACGAGTCCGGAGCCGCGTCCGCCGCCATCTGTCACCGGTATTATGCATGAGAATCGCCCTCTAAAAGGAAATAAAGTATTATTATAGGATCTTATATTTATCTAAAATGTTATTACGTTTCTGGCTATTTATTTCCCTGTAAGATATATTTATTCACACATCTTATTATTTATATTTAGTCTACGCGAATTAACTATGGAACTAGAAATGGCATGCGTCGATTCTCTTTCTCCCCCTCCTCGCAATACTGAATATATCAGCTTGACACAAACGTTGACTAGTGCAGAATTCCTCACGGGCCTCACAGCATTAAATAGGCTATTTGCCTTGTGCCAAAATTTACTTAACTAATTATTTAGTTTAATAGATTGCACCATATGGAACCGAAACATATTAGTTGTTAAAAATAATACATGATTACTGTAAAAAATACATTTTCGAATGTTATATTTTATCGGTATTTTACATTGTCAAAAACGCCAGCAACAATGACAGGCACGTCACCATTGACTAACTTTGTACTAGAACTGACATCCCAAAGCTAGATTATGCGCTACGCTCGCACATTGTATGAGTAGTGTGACCGTCGCCGAAGGTTTTTAACATGCCTGTTCTAGTACTTTATAACTCAATGGGTATGTAAAGGCTCGTGACGTCACGAACAAGTACATCGACGACCGACGGCGTTTTCGCTGGCTTTTAAAAACATAAAGATTGAAATACTATTTTTAACTATTTTCAAAGGTTTAAAAATTAAAATAAAATTGTTGAAACAGAAAATAGTCAAATAGCCTATTGCATCTAAAACGTGTCCGGCTAAGTCTAACTGCCTAGAAACTAGACAATAGAAAATTTTTTGTTTGTTGTCTCCGGTGACATAGACAATAGACTCGAAATTGGCAGAATCAATGTCTGTCTTAGTCAGTGTTAAGCAATAAAAAAAAAAGAATTAAAAATATGTAAATAAATTGCAAATTGTTATCCTTAATGTCAATTTAATTAAATATTTCTCTATAACTACTGACATTTTTGTATGACCCGTTAAAACGTAACTCCTCAGATTTTATTATATAATTAGGGCGTTACTTTTATGTAAAGTCAACGGCAGGTCAACCTACCAAAAAAGTTAAATGTAATTGAACCAATTTTCAATCTTAAGTATGTAGAGATCAATAACAATAGGGTACTTGACACTACCAATCAATTGACATACTTTTTATGAGCTGTCAAAACGTACCTCTTCCTTAGAATTTATATGGCAATAGCGAACTGTGACGTTACTGTTTACCAAACTCAACTGACTATTATTTATTATTTTTAAAGCAATTAAAAATATATTTCAAGTAAAAAATTATGACTGAACAAATTAATTAAATAAGGTGTTATTTAAAAAATAAGTGTCTCGGAATTATTTATGAATGGTGTCAACATCCCAATTGAGAAAATTTTACGTTTTGTGGTAGATTAACGTGCTGTTGTCTGTACGTAGTAGTTTAGAACGATCAAAATCTTATTGATTTGAAGAAAAAAAATTGCAACTATCTAAAAATTCACTAGGTTTTCGGACATTAAAATGTTCTTTCATTCAGATGTATTTTTTGTAATTTTAATCGAATGGTGTTGGTAACCATTCGTCGTAGCGTGCAAGCGAGATGTGAACAGAAAGAGATGCAGCTATTTTCAGTCCCATTTTTTAGATCGCTGTATAGTATTTATTTTCAGTACACAAATTATGTATACTTTTGTTTGTTTACACCACCTTTTGTTTGTTTATTAAAACAGCAATAAATTGATGTTGTGATTCACATGTTTTATTTAGCGCAACACTTTTTTGCATCTCCCCCTCCCCCCCAACACGATATGATATAGCGATTTAACGACCGCAACTGCCTTTTTTTAAATATGATAGATATAGCCGCCATGTTGAGTCGCCGTGGTGACGTCACATGTTATGATCGCTATTTCGATCAAAATTCAACGTGGCGGCTTCATTCAGTTGGTGTCGATAAATCGCTATATCATATCGTGTTTTGGTGGTTATGCTAGGGGGGCAGGGTGTGGTTGAATAAATAAATAAATATAAATGTTGGACAACGGATCATTGCTCTGATCCTATGGTAAGTAGCAAAGCACCTGTTACAGAAATTAAAAACATGGCCTCTTACTTTGGGCCTTAAAACCGGTGACACACGGCTCCCGGACGCCAGTTTCGGAACAGGAAGGGGCGGAGTCTTGCCGACGGGCTGGCGAATTTGACAAAAGGTTTGAACAATGACAGCGTTTGACCTCACAATGTCAAGACGCGTCCGTCGCCGTTTGTCACCAGCTTAAGAAAGCTCAAGGTCGCACTGCGTGCTATGGAAAAGGCTGTGCTCGGTGTTTCCTTGCGAGATCAAATCAGGAATGAGGAGATCCGTAAACCAGTCGCTGACATAGCCCAACGGATTAGCAAGCTGAAGAGGCTACCTTAAGATCTTTAATACCATGTGAAGCAATAAATGAATTATGAGGCAGTGGGCGGGGCACATACCACGTAAAACTGACAGCCGATGGGGCAGAAAGGTTCTAGAATGGAGGCCGCATACCATCAAGTGCAGCGGAGGACGTCCGCCAACAAGGTGGACAGACAACCTGGTAAAGTTTGCAGGAAGACGCTCGATGCGGGCCGCTTCCAACCGGCCGATCCGAAAGTCAATGGGGGAGGCCCATGTTCAGCAGTGGAAGTCCTATGCCTATGATAAGCCTATAAAGGTAAAAAGAAACCCAAGTTCAGTAAATAAAAAGATTTATTGCATATACACAACAACGAAAACAGCCTTACTTTCACATAATATAACTCAAATAACATACTTATTACTTTGCTAAACAAACATGCAATACATTCCGTCGCCGATAAATATGAGAACATGGCTTCGGATGGCATTTAAAATAATATTATATCAGCTTTTATTAAACTAATAATAATTATGCGAAAGAACGAGACAGAAAATGTTTAGCTCGTTTCGTTTTTGTAAAGCGCCGTCTGTCTTTTTTTGTGTTTTTATGGCGGCTTTAGACTCACGGCGAGAAGCTCTGAGAACACCCGTGAAGCGTGAATGTGAGAGCTGTCACTGTCTCGTTCTCGCGCTTGTCTGTTCTTCGATTGATGTCGGTATTTTTGCCCGTTTTGCTTGTTTTCTCGGGCGAGAAAGATGCTATCCACATTCTCGTTCGGTCTCAGAGCGACATGAAATGTGGCGTTAGATAGAGGTGCCAATTTTTTATTCGATTTATTTCCTGGCACTTTGCGTTGTGGGATAGTTAAGTAGAATTAAATCATCAAATCAAATTCATCCATTTTAAAGACGTCAATACTGGATAAAGACGAGAAAAGAAGTTAGCCATCTTAGCCAACAGTACCGTATGTTCTCGAGAAGTCTTTGAACATTATCGCAAAGACGTTTCGCCGTGAGTGTGGAGCCGCCATAACATGACATAACAGAGACGACGCTCTCCAAAACCGAAGTCATTCTTATGCCGAGAAAATCTTTACAAAAGATGAACAAAATGTTAAGATGTCGCAAGCGCGATAATAGCGCCACCATTTTGTTTTTATTACAATGTACTTAAAACGTTCAGTTTAAAAACGCTATGCGATGCAATGCGTAGATTTATAGACCTGTTTAGCATAATTCATATTTGTAAAAATACAAATAATTATAAGTTACAATCTTGATTATTGCATATAGTTAAAAATTATTAAAATTTTGTATCCCTGCACAGAGACAATAAACACAAAATACTTATTAAGCCAGTTTTACTTTCTAAATAAATTAAATTCGTCATAATTAATAAAACTAAATGGCGGCGCCACTATCGCGCTTGCGTTATCCTAGTAATCGGTAAGAAACCATACTTCAATTAATAAAATTAACCATTTATTGGAAGATCCTGTTGTCAACTATAAATTAATAACTTAATTGTTATAATTACATATTTACAATAAAAGCGATACAATTTGTAAGTCTTGTAACCGTTCTATACTAGTAATATTAACTCAACAATACATCTCTTCAATAAAATAAAATTATTGCACAATCTATTCACATTATTAAATTTATTTCATCAATTCCCTTTTTATAGCGTATTTCATAAATTTATATATTTTGTAATTTTACTACGAATCACATTTACCTAATTTCATTGGGTACTTCATATAATTTCGCGATCACACTTAATGACTTGCTTAGCGCCTAATGTCTAAGCGAGACGCCAAGAGAAAAGAGACGAACGAACATATAACGGACCGTCTGCTATAAGCGAAGCAGCGAGCACATAGGTACCTGTTCGGGAAATTTATATATAGGTTGGCCAGAAAAGTGACGTCCAAAAATTTTTTTAGGTGTCTCGTGTAGAGAGGTATCTGAATCACCCATATGTATGTTCTACGATCTTTCGTAGTTTTCGAGTTACGATTTTTTTAAAGTAGCCTATGAACGCCTACCTAGCTTCGTTCGCTTTCATAATAATAATAAAAAGTAGTAGGCTAGGTAGGCGTTCATAGTGTTCAATATTTCTAGCGGTCATCTGGTTTATTTTCCCTTGCCGTCTCACTTAGACGTCAGGCTCCAAGCTAAGCATCCTGCAGTGCAGCCACGGGCTAAGAGATGACCATGGCTTTACATTTTTGTTGACCTTGTTCGACCTTGCACCCATCTTGCTTTATGCCGCGTTTAAATAATTCTTCAGTCCGTATTCGGTTGCAGCCTGTTTTCTGTCACTGTGTGAGTATACACCGTGCAATTTAAAAAAAACACTTTTACTAAACCGCCCGGCCCACTAACCAATATTAACCACAAACACCATAGACAAAAAAGAGAACCATAGACAAGATTTTAATTATATTTATCTCTGGTTTTTGATAGTATTTGTATTCTAGTGGTCTGCGCTCCGGACTATAAAGCCAGCGATCGCGAATTCAAATATCGCAAAAGGCAAGTATCTATGTAATATTAGTGTGTATTTATTTTCCAAGCCGTTTCCTACGGTTCCGTTGCGTTGGATTTAGTTAAGGCGCCGGGTAAGGAGAATACACGTAAAAGAGGTGTTTTTGGTAACTTATGTGTTTACGTTTTTCCTGATGTATCTAAATACTAGTTATTATTTCTTATAAACACTAAAAACAAACAAAGTCCCGCAATATCGCGAGCTTGTACACATTTATATTTTAAACGACGTTCTTGTTTAGCTTCGAAGTTGGTTTAATTATTTATAACATTCGTGCCGTGAGGATGAAGTTTTTGTCTTTTTCAAATAGTCAACAAATTAAGAGTTAAAAGGATTTTAATGGATTTTACTCTTAGTGCCTACTTTTCCATGGCCGGCTATTTTGCTCGCAATGATAATCTATTTGCACAGGAAGGAGCGCAACGGATGGATGTTTAGTCCGCGAGAAGCATTTGTATTATCTTAGGCACGTAATAGAAGTCGCATTAGTCGACGCTTAATGAGCATTAAGCGGTCACTTGCCTTACCCGTCGCCTTAAACACAAAACGAGACAGGCAATAAAGAACTGTGTGCTAGATTATATCTAAATCGTTGCGATGGGGTAGAAGACTTTTAATGTGGGAAGGTCACACAAGGTCAAATAGAATGGACTCTCCGTGTGTCACCTCAGTAAAACATTAAAAGTTTAATAAATTAATAACTTAAAATTGTGTTAGTAATATCATAATAACTGCTCAACTAGTACTAAAATAAATAAATGCTCGAATTTTGAATTTTCTTTTAACATTTCAAATAATCTGCTTTGTATAAAAGCGCTTTTCTATTTGCACGTTAGCTTATGACCGCGCGTCAACCCTGTCCAAAAACCACAGATAACACAACTAAAACCATAGACGAAAAAAGTAATAATCTTTGACAAGTCTAGTTGATAATTATCTGTGGTTTATAGTTTATGTGGTTAATTATTTGGTTGACAAATAGTCAATGGAATTCGTAAAATATGTTTTCGTCAATGTTAAAAAGGGAACACTTCCGATCCGACTGTATGGTTTAGACTCCATTCTGTTTTGTCTTTATCTCATACAGTAAATAAATAAAATTCTAAACTATTGTTATCGCGGTGTGGCGCCTGCCACACAGTGGTCCTTCGAGCCGGATGAGGACAAATAAATAATAATCAGTTAGCTCTACATAGGTACCGATTTGTTAGTGCTTTGTGCGACTGGAACAACACTACAAATCCGAAGCCAGCCGATTTGCCTGGACACTTTTAAATCTCGATGTTTTTAAAATCCTTACTACGGACTGCTAATCTCGCTTCTCGCTGCTTCATACTCCGACAACGTTATCGCGTGGTTTGACAGCATATGACTCTTCAAGCTACACTTTTGGACAAACGCAGAACCGCACACACCGCACTTAAATCGCCTATCATTATTATGAATACGCATATGCTCCCGCAAAGTCTTTTTTCTGGCGTACGCTTTGTGACACACAGTACACTTGAACACTCTTTCACCATTATGCTTTATCATATGCTCGTCTAGAGACTGTTTTATGAAGAAACCTTGACCGCACTCCGCACACGTATGATTTCGCTCCATCAAATGCACTTTCTTTATATGAGAAGTCAGTTTCGACTTCAAAATGAAACTTTTGACGCATATATTGCACTTATAGCTTGCTGCAACTTGATTATGCTCTTTAAACATGTGTCTGTTTCTTTGATAATAGCTCGTAAACGACTGGTCACAATGTGGACAATTTGTTGTGTATCTAGCGCTGGTGTTGTGTGTATATTTTTCGTGGCATGCTTTCCTGACTCGCGTGCTGAACACTTTATCGCAATAAGAACACTTGAAAGTGCCGACATCGTGTGTACGTTGATGATTTTTTAATCTGTGCTTGTTTATAAAACCCATATCGCACTCGTCGCAAACATAGTTCCTGTAATGGCCGTTCATATGTTGTAGTAACATTTTGAAAGTTTCGTAAGTAGAATTACATAGAGCACAGTTTAGAATTTCTGAAGCTGTTAGTTTGAATTCTAATATGTAATCGTTTACGTCCGGATAGAATTTGACATCGTGTTCGTTGGTTAGGTGGACTTTTAGATTTGATATCGTGTCCGCTTTAGCGTTGCATATGTTACATTTTAGGTCGGTTATGTCCATTTTGATAGACAAGTTGTTTTTGTCCATTCTCTTATTGTCGTGCAGCTCATCATTTCTGTGGTTTTCTTGCGCGTGGGATCTCAAATCTTGTGGGTCTTGGTACGTTTCTTTGCAGTAAGCGCACGTTATGCCAGCTATAGTTTTGTTCGAGAAAGGGGTACAATTGGAGTATTTGAGTATGTTTTCGACGTTTAGTTTGTGCATTTTGTTTTCACTGACATAGCGAACGGACAGTGGCTTCTTTAGTTTGTCCATTTGTGTCAACGCTCGTAGTGAAATCTTGAGAGGGCTGTTTAGGAGTTTTTTGTCTGAAAAGTAATTAATATTAATTATTCATTGGCTGTTTCTTTCGACACCAATAGATGGCGTTGCTAGTATTTCAAATCGCGAACGTGAGCTTTGAAATAAAGACCCTCCCGCCCATTTGACCTCTGAGCATTTCTTTGCCCTCTATTCATTAATCAAGACTAATTGTTTGACAATTCCATGTGTTTAAATGCTTGAAACTTGGAGTTTCTTAATAATATTAAATGTGTAACAAGAAAAATGTGAATATATTAAAATTGCCAACATTGCAAGGAAATTAAACCAATCAAAATGTAATGAGAGTTAAACTTAATTCCAAGAAAAAAAAGGCTTAAACTTGGTCTTTAATTAGCCAAACAATTGGAAATGTATGATCGACATGACTGTGTTAATAATAGGGATAGTTCTTTGTTTACAATGTCTGTCCTCATAAAAGCGCGTATTTTTCACTTGGCGCTATTGAGCCATTTGATCGAGGCTGCTCTGTTTTTTTTTACCTAATTTGTTTGGTCACGAAGTAGCGATAATTTAGGACATAAAATATAGTTAACTTAATCTTATAAAAAAAACACTTATATACAGGGTTATTTTTAAAACATCAAAAACTTCCTAGAGGCTAATTCTAGTGCTCAAATACAACTTCTTCTATGGGACCAACATAGTAATCTAAAAATTCACTGCTTCATACAAACTGATGTCTGCTGGCGGCGGCTTAGTATGGGGAAGTGAAATTTTCTATTGCGCTTTTGATTTTGGTTTCATAGAAAAGGTTGTTATATTTGAGCACCAGAATCAGCCCCTAGGGGATTGCTGATGTTTTTAAAATAACCCTGTATATTTGGGTAGTAATAGTAATCCATCTCATCTTCTTAAAATGGCCGCAAATTATGTTTTTTACTTTATTTCTGTAAACTTTTGCAAACAATCGTAATTCGTATAGATAATAAGGTCCAAAACAAACTGCATAATACAACGGTGACATCACTCACCACTCTTCTCAAGCATCAGCCGTTTCTTGGCGTGCCGTTTCTTCGACATTTTCTTCTTGACCGTGACGCCGTCAAAGCCAAGCATCTCGGCCAGATTCTTGTCGTCATCGTCATCTTTTATGTCGTCGAACTCTGACAGCTCTTCTTTGAGTTCTGCAATCATTCAGTAAAGTTCCTAAAATGTGTGATGGCTCTAACTAGGAAATACGTACCATTGCTGTCTGTAATAAATGATTTGCAATACCGTTGTTGTACCGTGAACGCACTTCATGAGTATTTTAAGTGCTTAGTAAGCCGAATTTGTTGAGGCTCTAGCAAAGAAAGCAAAGGCTCTAGACCGAAACTCAAGATTAATTTAATTAAACATCATATCATCATAGTTCGTTCAGCTGTGAGTTATGTATGTAAGTACTTACCTAAGAATAATATTCCATTTTCTTCATCAGGATCTGTTATTTCTTCCTTTACTTTTAAAGATGTTTCATCTGTAAAAAATAATATGTTATTTAAATATACTTTGCTCATTCAAATTGGTCCAATAAACATTTTGGGGTCGTCCATAAATCACGTGATGTATTTTAGCAACTTTTTAACCCTCTCCCCCTTCTAATGATACATGGTAAGGTTAAAATCTAACTCCCCCCCCCAACCCAGAATCTCGTGTATTTTTTTGGTACCAAAAATTAATACAGGTATAATTTATTTTAACTATGGCAAATAAAGCACCCGTTCGTTGCAACGGCGAGACAAAGCCGCTTTTACGAGTAGATTTAAAAATCGCACTTTTAACGAAAAAGTAAATACACGTGATATCTCACTATACATTTGTGATATTTCGTGATTTTTCCTTGCATAAAATGCATAATGTGTTATCTGGTCTTAGTTTAGATCTGTTATTTACTCCTATCAAGCACGGCGCTGGCGCGCATATTAAATGTTTTCTGCTTTTTCTGGTGTCCACTGAAGATCAGCGTTAAGGTACCTTTTTGGTTCCTTGACATATTGCTGAGTGGAGACCATTTCTGAACCACTAATTTTAAGATAAAATTGTATTTTTTACTTTTCTCTTATGTAACTATGTGTGGTTTCCGAATAAATTATTTTATGCTTATCTTATTCTTAAATACGAAAGAAGCGGCGTCCCGCCCGCGTCGCACCCGCAACTCGTTCGCGTCACACCCGCGCTATATGTATATGATTTGTTACACCAATTTATCTGCCATTTTTTATCTGTATGTGTACTATGGAGGGTAGAGATAAGGAGTACTATCTTCGTTTTGAAAAAGTGTCCGTCAAAGTGCGTTAAATTAGGTGGCGTCACAGTAGCAACAGGGTAAATTGTTCAAATGTTTTTTTAAAGGATGGGTTTATCCTCCAGACTTAAAAGTCACTAAAATGTTTTAAAAATATTCTAACTCGGCACACTTCAATCCGTCAACAACTGCTACATTCACACAATAACCTTTGCTTACGCTAGCGCCATTTTGGAGGGTTTTGAAACTGTTATTTACTGCTTTAGCTGGACACTTTTTCAACTTTCCGCCTGTAAGAGATAGTACTCCTTACTTGTACCCTCCATAATCTGTACTGTTTTTGTATGGGCGAGAGATGACAGGACTTGTTACTAGTTTCGGAGAAAGACAGTTCGTATTGCTGGTCTATAGGGTATGTGCTCGATGTTTTAGGGGTTGATTCTACTGGGGTTGATACTGCTGCTCAAATATTTAAAAAAACCTTACGGAATGGGCAAAAGTACTTTAATACCCTCACCTTTGACGAGCAACTCTTTCATGCTGGCGAACTCGCGCTGGCACTGAAGCACCTGAACAACAGATAAATTATCTTTATACAGTATGTAAAATAACAGAGGGCGTTCCCTTCAGCCAGTTTATCTAGAACATTAATAGATTAAAATAAAAATATTAATTTACCAAAATATGCATAAATTCAAAATACCCGGAATAGTAACTAGCGTAATAACAATGCCCAAACTGGCAACGTCGCTTTTCTATCTTACTCGCACGGTGAGAAAAAGGCCGGACTTTTAAAAATATTTGTAGAAGTTAAAAGGTGAGAAAATAGAAAGAAACACAACTTTTATTGGCGAAACGAAGTTTGTCGAGACGGCAAGTCATTTAAATTTTAAACTAGCTGTTGCCCGCGACTGCGTTCGCGTGGTCTTCAGTTTATTAAAAAATATTTCTCTGCGCAACTTTCTTATGTTGGCAGGGCGGGGTCTGGCCAGCAGGCTGACCGAAAATCGTCCAATGGCAGCGTTTGTCCCCCAAGTTTGAAACACTAATATTGATTATGGATAGTTTCGGAACAAGAAGGGGGCGGGGTCTGGCTGGCGGGGGCGGGCTGATGGAGGACAGAAGGGTCGTCCAATGGCAGCGTTTGTCCCCCAAGTTTGAAAACACTAATATTGATTATGGCCAGTTTCGGAACAAGGGGGCGGGGTCTGGCTGGCGAGAGCGGGCTGATGGAGGACAGAAGGATCGTCCAATGGCAGCGTTTGTCCCCACAATGTCAAGAAGAGTCCGTTCTCCGTTTAGCAAGGGCTTTAGGTTAAATACATTAAGACCGGATTCGACCAAGCTGGTGTAAGTTTTTACTTGAGAGTATACCACTGCTTAATCTAGAGTAAGCAGATTTTTCATTCTACCAATTACTAATCTATGAAAAATATACTAAACTAGTATAATAAACAGGCGATTATGACACTGTATAAATTATACTGAGAATAAGTAAATGTCAAAGTTGTCACTTGTCAAATCCACTCTTGTCACCTAGAAACTGTCAACTTGCATAAACTACCATTGGCATTCTGTTATCCTACAAAATTTAATTGTTGTGGCAATTGATGGCAACCTAGAAGAAATAGATTACATGGATTTTAGTAGGTTTATCCATTCGTTCATCATTCACAATAAAATAAAACTGAGTATAGTGTATTCCTAAAGTAAGTTGGAAAAACGCAAACGAAGTTATCAAAGAGTAAATTCAAGAAGTAAAGTTATTCCTGTTATGGTTAAACTGGTTTAATTTTGTGTTTGGTCGAATCGGGCCTTAAACGGGCGATTTTGACAGTGTATAAATTAAACAGAGAATAAGTGAATGTCAAAGTTGTCACTTGTCAAATCCACTCCTGTCACCTGACATGTTGTCAACATCTAGCATTGACACTATTATCCTACAAAATTAAAATGTTGTGGCATTTCAAGTCAACCTAGAAGAAATGGATTACATGGATTTCGGTAGGTTTATCAATTCGTTGATCGTTTACTCTTGAACTACAGAATAACAATACCGAGTATAGTGTATTGCTCGAAAAACGTAATCGAAGTTATCCAAGGGTAAATTCAAGGTGTAAAATTATACCCGTAATAGTTATTCTGGTATAGCTTTGTGTTTGGTCGAATCGGCCCTTAGAAAGATAAAGAAACCTGTAGCTTGAAGTCACTCGCGTCACGCAGCCGGCTCACGCACACTTCACAGATACCGCCGTCTCCGTCGCACTCGCCAGAGAGGAGCTAAAAATACAAATAAAAATACAAAATATTAGACAGATTATACAGTAGGTTTAAAAAAACATTCTAAAGTGCTCCTAATCATCAAAGGGTAGATTGTATAAACGGTTTTCGTTCCCGTTGACCTTGCTTAACCCTAGCTTTATGGCCCGACCGCTAACCAATGACAACTAACAACTCCACAGATTATAGACATTTACTTTTTTGTTATTGATATTAGCTATATTTTGTGTGAGACCCTTCTGAGCGAACAAGATCGATCTGATACCTCTGTAGCCGAGGCGAGCATATCGGATTTGGTGTCGCTATCTCTTAGGTCCCGGGTTTGATTCTCTGTCGGTCGATGTCGAAAACTAACTTTTATTATATTTATATTATCACAGGTCTGGGTGTTGTGGTACTGTCGTTGTTTCTGATTTCTGTAACACAAGTCCTTTGGCTATTTACCATAGGATCAGAGCAATGTAGGTTATGTTGTCCAATATTTTTAATAACAGAGTGATCGAGGCATGGAACAAATTGCCACCAGAAGTGGTGTCAGCACAAACTACTAACCAGTTTAAGAACAGATTAGATAAGTATCTGGAGGAAAAGATAACTTAAACTATGACAACGAGATGCAGGCTGTTATCAGTTGTTTCAACTGCTTGCCTGCCAATAACATAATAATAATAATAATAATAATAATATTTATTTATTTATACCCGGCAGGGCTATATTAACATTAACCTATACAAAACTTACTTGAAAAAATTTACTATACTGACTAAGAACTGGCTAAGGATAACTCAATTATAATGTAATTTAATTTATATCTGAATAAAGGCTAATGGTAATTTATATCTGAATAAAGGCTATAATAACCTGGCTGGGCTGTGTGACCTACACAAGGTCAACTGGAATATCCAGTATCCACATATCCACACTCCGTGTATCACTAAATCACGGGACCGTTAAGGTAAACGCAAAAATATATGCACGCGAAAGCCCGGCCGTAGTTCGCCTCAGGCTCGAGCTCTTGGGCACTGATCATACTGACAATAACCCGACCAACGAACCGGCTAGACCGCCACGCCACAGTATGAAACTCGTGGTAATCGTTGGTCGCTGGCCGCTAATAGCAACCGTGCTACCACTACCAACCAGCCACAATAGTGGTATCGACACTCTGAGAAGACCCTAGGGCAAATGGCTACGGCAATAGTGCCCGAGTCTCGCACAAGCCAGCTTCCCTAGCATGAGCACCAAAACACGATATGATATAGCGATATATCGACACCAACTGTAAAAATATGATATAGATACATCTGCCATGTTGAATCGCCGTACCAGTGATGTCACATATTATGATCTCTGTTTCGATAAAAAATCACCATGGCAGCTATATCTATCATATTTTGACAGTTGGTGTTGATTATATCACTATATCATATCATATCATATTGTGTTTTGGTGGTCATGCTAGGGGGGCAGAGGCTGAAGAAATCCAACGACGATTTGCATGTGTTTTTCTATTACCAGAGACCATTTTGTGTGTGTTTTGACATTTGAGTGGCCTGGCCAACTAAAATGCGCCAGACAACACACCAATTATTATGTATAGTATTAAAGTAAGAAATTAACATCCCAGGTTACGAATTACCAGTCATCGAATTCTGCTAGTGGCCTTGCCGAGTACACCTAGATCTGAGGAAACTAGGCTATTGCAACCTTCAGAACTAAATTGGATTTGATTGTATCATTTATGTAGAGAAATTCATATTCATATCTTTATTGTTTTTTTTTTGGAAAAATTCTTATGAACAACCCTATTTTGTTCATTATATATGTAAATATTATCCAAAAAAAATTCATCATGTGAAACAAGATAGTATTTATGCATACTTTATTGTACTCATAATGTATAGAGTGCAATTACCCAAAATAACATACCTACAATACTTTATAATAAGTAAAGGTGGCAAACCTACTAGGGGGGCCACAGGCCCTATTTACCACATGGCTGGATTTTATGCAGAAAAAACTCATGGCTACTAATTGTTATGATTATGGAATATGAAGGTGTTAGATGATAAAGATCAGGTGAATTAATTAATAATTTTATCCTTATAATTATTAACAATTTTTCAGATAAGTACATACTTATATGAAGATTAACTTATTATTCTTAATAATGAGAAGGATTGTAATTATTGTTTACGATAAAACAAACATTATGGTTTCCAAATTGGGTATTTTTTTCTCCATTTAATACACTAACAGAACTATGTATTTAATAGGTTTTTTTTAACTTTATACCCAATTCAATAATTAAGCAATGGATACAACAAAACTTATGTTGTCAATTAATGCTGGATGATTTTACTCAACTTTTTTCTATTATGCATTCGAATTTCAAACTCGGGATCTGTTTACCAGGGTACAGGCAAACAGTTGATCAGGCACAAAAAAGCACAATCTATCCACAGTTGAAACCAGATCTGTATATTATAATGTAGAAACTATTTAAACTAACATTCTTTCGATGACTTACATGTATTTCAAAACATTCTTTCAGCATATCGGAGTATACTTCGTTCTTGCCGAGCCTCTGGTAAGATAACTTCAGGTCTTTGTCCGGAGGCCGTGACAGACAGCACCGGCAAACCATGGCCGAGTCCATTTTTAGTTATTAAATAAAAAATCTGTAAATTCTTGTTAGAATTTCTAAAATCCACACAGAAATCCTGAGCCGAGGATTTGATGAAACCAATTCTTTTTTGAAATGTCAAAATTGTCAAAGTGACTGCTGCTGGCTCGATGACCTGACATTTGCTTGACTGACAGACAGACCATCTAGAATGGATATTGAATAGCGTTACTGGTTAATTCCTATTAGTCTGGCAAAATGAGAACTTAAGATAACCAACCTCCTTATAAATCTACATTATCCTAGCCTAGCTTAGAAGTATGTAGAAGCCTAGCTGCCTAATGCATATGAAGTTGAATTTGAAGTCCTCTTCAAATGGCTTGCTCTATCTCTTTCATATGATATCATTTTTTGCATCGTCGCAGTTAAATTACGACGTAAGCTGCATCATCTGCATTTATCACTTTTATGGACATACCTAGCATGTTTTTAGGGGTGGGGCAGAAGTAAATAAACTAGGTAGTAGGAAATTTTTCTTTTAATTATAGCAAAAACTTGGGTTTTGACATTTGTCGTACACGAAAAATATTTTTATTTACTGATTGATGTCTTTTATTTTCCTTACCTTACCTACCTTATTTATTTCAATAATAACCTGCGAGAGCTCTTTCTAGGCTTTTGTAGATACATACCTGCTGCATTGTCTCGAGCGGTATTGTACAATGTGTTTATTTTACACTTGATCAAACGAAATGTGCCGATACTAGATAAAAAATTATCGTTAAAAAATCGAAAAAAAAATTTACTTTTTTTTTCGATTTTTTTTCAAAATTCAAAATTTTATTTTGAAGAACTTGTAGAGTAAATTATGCAGTTTAATAAAACATGCTAAGAAAGTTACCATAATGTGCTAGTTTTGAAGTTACAGACCAAAATTTAAAAAAAAAACATTTTTTTAACAAAAAAATATTTTATTATTTTTTTAACAATTTTTCTGCTCAGAATTGTAGGTCTTTTAAAATTTTTATTGCAACCTAATCTTTCTACCTTTCAAATAAAACTACTTTGAAAAAATTACACCGTTTACTTAAAGAGAAAAGAATTTAAAACTGAAAGATGGGAATTTTACCAAAAAAAAATTAAAATGCCGTTATTTTTTAAATAATTTACATAAAAAATTTTTTTTTCGATTTTTTAACGAAAATTTTTTATCTAGTATCCGCACATTTCGTTTGATCAAGTGTAAAATTAACACATTGTATAAAGTTCCCAAATTTATGTTTATTTTGTCATTAGGTACATTTTGCCACAAAATTCTTAGCTTCGGGTCAGAGTGCATGTGTGGAGCAAATGCCCTACCTTGCCACACCGTGGGTACGCCAATGTTCACTTCGTATATTTCGTAAAGTATGGTGTGGTGGTGTGAGTGTGGTATAATGGCATAATGGTGTGGCTGGTAAAATTCGCCTTATACACCCACGGGTGTTCTTGATCTACGATGCACGATGCACGAAACAAAACAACTAATTATAATATATACTTTTCTGGACGCGCACGAATTGATTCGCTTCCAACGAATTGACTTTGGCTCAACGTACATTTAATGCCAGATTCACTTGTCGGATCGGCTACAAGCGCTTGCAAACCTACGCAAACCAAGTCAAGCACTCTATCTCTATACACACGTTTGAATTTGTGACAATTTGTTTAGGTTCGGCAAGCGTATGGATCCGTCATAATAATCATAAAATAAATTATTCCAACAATCGAACCAATCATCTAGCCCCAAACTAGCCGATGGCTGTGCTGGCACGCACGTGCATTACAAATACTATAACGGTAATACGGTTAACGGTACCGGTATTTAAGTCACACAACACACGATCAATAGGATTTTAATAGGTCTCAGGAGGGTCTTACAATGCAAGCCAAAAACATAAATCCAAAAAAAAGGCAGCTGGCTGCCTCTTGACATTGCTTGCCGTCGACTCTTCTCTTCTTGTTCCCATTTGAGCATACATCTATTTTAGCTTACTGAAACTCGTGGTGTTGTACATTATTATAAACTGCTAAATTTGTAAACACTAATATTGATTATGGCCAGTTTTGGAACGGGAAGGGGGCGGGGTCTGGCTTTTGGGCTGACGGAAGTAGACGAAAGGATCGTCCAATGGCAGGGTTTTTCTCCACAATTGCAATGTCGAGCGAGAGGAGTATGTCCTCCGTCTAGCGGCTGGTGCGGGACACAGGCGATTGCCCTTTACCTGGGCGTCTTATCAGAGAGTGTCAACTGACACTACTGGTGATTACTAAGCGGAGGACGGACTCCTCTTGACATTGCTTGACTTTGCTTATCCCAGTCCTCGCCCCTTTCTTGTAGGGTAAAGCTATATTTTGGGACGTGTTTAAGTGCCCGGAAGAGAGCCTATATCCTGAATAATGAGTATTAATGAGTATGGAAACCATTCTGAAGATGGCACTACTACCTACCTACACTACTAATGGAAAACCACGTGACATTATAGGACTTAACATTAGTGTCACGTGATTTACCAGCTGTCAATTTGTTATCGAAGGATCCTGAATCGAGAGCCAGTTTTTTTTTACACGTCCTCACCACAGATTAATATATAGTCCTCGCCTCACTCAAAGCCACAAACACAACCTCTACTGAAGAAAAAAAAACTGGCTTACAAAATGGCGGCTTTGGCGGTGTTACGGCGTGTACCATCGACGCGTTGATTGAATGAAAAAACCTTTACATTTGCTATTGCAATAGTGTATTGGATAAGTAAAAGTAAAGTTTGATAATTGTAAAGAAGATGGAGACGATAAATAATGGCATGTGCCGGTGCTGTTCTTCCGAAGGAACGTTCAAAGATGTCTCGACAAGATACCAATGGATGGGCGAAGAAGAGATTTACGCCGATATGTTACGGGAATGTTTTGATATAACTGTAAGTAACAATTCTAATAACTTAAATGCACCTAGAAGAATTATGCTTTAGAAGTTTTCTTTACCTTGCGAAATCTCTAAAAAGGTAAATTACTTACTCAGTGAACAATCAATGGATGGTGAACAAATATTATTGTTAATATTTTTTTTCCCTGATAAATCACTTTGATTACCATATAAAATACTGCTATGATGAGTTTCTACAATAGGTTGCATCTTGATTTTGTTGAATATCGATAAAATACATATTAAATATCATAATATAATTCACTAGTAAAACATTTTACTTTGTATTCTTTTTATTTCTAGTCTGGTTTATTTATGCCAACATTTATGCCTTGTCTTCACACAGCCTACTCTGCATCAGTATCATCAGTAGAATGTTTGTAATTGATATGGCCTCTTTTAATATTGTAATGTTATGTGCAATAAATGTCGAATTTTAATCTGAATAATTATCATCTTCTGAAAATCGATCTAGTAGTAACTTGTAAATTTTTTTTTTTAAGCTGACACCGTCAGATGATGGCCAGGAAGCCGGTATCTGTGAAGTGTGCATCACACAGCTTCGCAACTCTGCCAACTTCAAGAGGCAAGTGCAGCAGACGGAAGAGCAGTTCAAGAGGCGCCTCCAAGATCTACCATTCAAATGTAAGAATGCTTAAGCTATCATAGCATGATTCACATCACATCAACACCAAAAGATGTGAATGACTTATAATTTAGAGATTTAAGTCAGCAGTTAAGGGCCGATTTTCCAATCGCCAGATAACTTTTATTCAACAAATAAAATTAACGGTTTGAAACATTTTCTATACAAAACTGTACATGTCGAAGTTATTCTTCACATAAAAGCTATCTGGCTAATGAAAAATCGGCCCTAAATCTCAAAATTTTCTGTATTGATTAACTTTTTGTTTAACCTTGTTTAACTTTTGCTAATTTGTAATTTTTTTGTAGTCTGTTTTAGTTTTGTCTGTCATTGTACAGTCAACGGCAGGTCAACCTACGCAAAAGTTAAAGATCATGGAACTGAATTAAATTTTTAAGTCCGACATGTAGTGATCAATATCAATTGAGAAAATTTGACGTTTTGTCTTCTTCTTCATCTATACGGTCAATCCTGGTTGTGTCCAAAGCCATTGCTTTGAAGCCTAGAATCCGTTTTCGTTTGAAAAAAATTTGATGTTTTGTATCTTATTTATTTATTAGGATTATCAACTGTTGTTACAATGTTTTTAAATCTAGACGAAACATGTTTACGGAAATTAGAAATATTGCACAACAGATTTATAGATAAACACAAGTTTCACCAGATTTCGCACATGTATAGAATGTAGTGAGTGTATGTTGATTAACAAGCTGTTTTGTTGTTGATGAATTGTCTGTACAATATAATTTTTGATGTGTGCATCCAATAAAAAAAACAACCTAGCAAACATAATAATCCTAAAATCTGTTTTTCTTTTTTTGTTACAGCAAACATTGTGAAGGTGGAAGCGAGCCCATTGGAAGACCCAGTGCATGGTGTATCGGATGATGACAGCAAGTTCTCTGATGAAATATGTTTCGCTGGTGGTAAATATCTGTTTTTGTTAGCTTTCTTGCTAGCACTAAGCCTAAATTCTTTATTTTATTTTATTTATTAGGAATACAGAGAATGCGCTAGACTCGTAAGCTTTCATAATAATAATAATAAAAAAGTAGTACTTCAAAGGTTTTTAAAAAAAATCGTAACTCGCAAACCACGAAACATCGTAGAACATACATAGGGGTGATTCAGATACCTCTCAACACGAGGCACCTAAAAAAAATTTTTGGACGTCACTTTTCTGGCCACCCTGTATTTTTGCTTCATCCAGGGTGTACTCTTGTTCAATTTGCTTATCCAATTTGCCGGATAAGCAAAGTCAACAAGTCTTGAGTGCACTGGTCTGAGACCCCGGATAACCCGAGCTGCGATTTTGCTTTATCCCATTGCTTCCTGTGCAAATCGCATCCCTTTTAAAGGTCTGGTCAGACAGCCGGCCGTGCGGGACAGCGACGGAGCGCTGGCGCGGCGGGAGTGGTCACGCTGCGGCCGTGATCTCGTTACGTCCCGCCGCACCCCGTCACGCCAGCTGTCTGACCAGACCTTAAGAGACTGAATGTAGCCAAATTGTGCTAACAAAAGAGGTTTTGTGTAAAATCTATAGGTCATTTTAAAAAGACAAGGCAATCATAATTGATTTGATTTTTCTGACCTAATGCTCATTTTCAAAACACGATTTCACAAACTTTCGATGGAAAACCTAAATAAATTTGCCTCTGAAAATACCTACATAATTTTTTTTCTCAATTTTACTTATAGTTATGTTGATGATCTTAGGTAAAATTATGGCTTTTATATTACTAAAGCAATAGGCCACTTTTGATTCTCAATAAAGTAGTTATTTTCATTAAAATCTTATATTTTATGGTTTGGCACTTAAGCCCTTTCATTCCAAGCAGCACCTTCTCTGTCACTCCTATTGAATTCGACAGTGATCGCTGAGGTGCGTTGCTTGACGGATCTGTATCTATTGCTCAAGGTCATTGGTCCAAGTCAGCGCCTTAAGGTGAACACAGCTGCAGGAAAAATTTACTTTTGACAAAATATGAAAATTACACAAATTAGGCGGGTGAAAATGAAATAGAATAGAGTAAAGGGTAATTTAGGTAACAAGCCGTATTCCACGCAGACGAAGCCGCGGCCACAGCTAAGTAGCTCATAAACTGTCAAACGTTTAACACAATTAGACAGTTATTTTAATTGATTAAGTTTACACCTTAGTACGAACGAAACATACGTAATAGGCCTACTGCTCCGCCTCAATATAGTCTAACTCTTACACCTTTTCTAGATTTCCAAGAAGTGCCAATCAAGACGGAGTCCTCTGACGAGGTGAAGTCCAAGAAACGGTCTGCCAAAGCGACCACGTCGCGCGCGAAGCAGCCTAAGCTGGAGGCAGAGACGTCGACTAAACGTAAGTGGAATGCTTTCTATTACTGAACGCTGGGGATGTGTGCACACTTGGGTTGAAGCCACGCTGCTGGCTGGGTTGATAAATGTCTACTAATGTCTCGTTTTCAGTGTTGTTACATTTATTTATAGCTTAGAATCTATTTTGTTTGTTTGGTTGAACGAGCTAATCTCAGGAAATACTGGTTCGAATTGAACAATTATTTTTGTGTTGGATTGTCGCATTTATCGAGGAAGGTTATAGGCTACATAACATCACGCTACGACCAATAGGAGCGGAGCAACAAAGAAAAATGTTGCAAAAACGGAAAAACTTATTACTTTTGAGAGCTTTCGTTGCGTGCGCTACGTGAACTGTAAATGCTCCTGCTGTCAATCCTCTGTAGCCGAGAGACGATCATATAGCCTTGGTGTCGCTAATTTGTTCTAATCGATTTTGCTCTAAAAAGAAAGAAAGCCGCGAGCGGAAGCTAGCAAATAATAGTTATGGGTATCAGGAGTTGGGCTTCATACAATGCGCGCCAGAGCAACGCACACCGACATCGACTACCTTAAATTTGGCAAATCTTTTAAAAGTTGCCCTGTGGTTAAGGAGAGGGGATAACAATGGTAGCTAAATGGTCGAAGAATCGGGGTCTCGAGTCATGAGTTCGCATCCCATAGCACATACAATCCCCGGCACGGATCTTGAGCGCTGGAGGAAAAAATGGCGATCGCTTTACGCATCTTACGAAACGATCATCGTATCAGAGGGTCGTGTGCGCGGAGCAAGCACCAATCCCGGCCGATGGTGCGGGCGCGTCACGCGACTGGCCAATCACGTAATCGTAATAGTCTTCTGCGTATCTTTCGCCAAGAGCTCAAGATCCGTGCCGCTAGTTGTACCTCTGGATTTCGAAATCTATGTACGGATTTATACCATTTGCTCGGCGGTGAGGGAAAACATCGTGATTCAGATAACAATAGATGAGATCTGATGGCAATCGCTTCAAATGTCTGACTGAAACCAGACTGGCCGCATCTATCACGGCCATACTCCGACTAGGAATGAGACAAAGCGCTAGGAACAAGGGAGAAGGAATCTTTGTTGTTTGACGTTACATAGCTAAAAGACTAGTAGAATAGTTATTTTGAAAACCCAGCTGGACGAGCGAGGCTTTCGCTAGATGTAATATGGTAAAAAGAGTACGATTTGAGTGAGATCTATTTCAATACCTCCAACAAATGATTGAAATTCCAACAACGCCAAACTTACGTTATCTGTCTCTGTCCTCCTTAAATCTTTTTGTGAGTCGAGTACAGTTAACAGCTTATCAAACTACCACAAAATGTCTTATTTCTTCTACCTCCCTGTTAAGAGATTAAGAGATTTCACAAAATCGCGTCGTTACAGAATATCGCGCGATGGTGCATCGTATATTAGGGTTAAGAGTTTATTGTCATAAAACGTTATAACTCCGTCATAACTCGTTTTTGGTCTAATTACCTGAATTGTCTAAATATATATATAAAAGAAAGTCGGGTTAGTTACACCATTTATAAGTCAGAACGGCTGTACCGATTTTTATGATCTTTGGTTTGTTGGATTTATCTCCGCCCCGAATAGCAGAATTAACTACAAAAAATCTGAAAATTCACAAAAAAAGAGCCGGTACGTAGTTCGCCGGGACAGCTAGTATATAATAAAACATAGTCGGGTTAGTTACACCATTTATAATTCAAGAACGGCGGGATTGATTCTAATGATCTTTGATTTGTTGAATTTGTCTCCACCCCGAATATCAGAATAACTTAATAATTACAACTAGTGTTGCCGCTCGATAGGTCGATATCGATTGTCTATCGATAGCCTATCGATAGTTGAAGGAAAAACGATACTATCGATAGTATATCGATGCTATCGATAGTATCGATATCTCTTTTACTGCAATACTATCGGTAAACAGCAATACTATCGATAGTATCGACAGTTTCGATCGCTGTCGACCAATGAACTATCGATACTATAGACAGTATTGCTCTTCAATATCTAATAGACGATAGTATCGATACTATCGATATCGATAGTATCGATACTATCGATAGTGATATTTATTTCAATAGTATTGCATTCAGTATGCAGGCATAATGAGTGGTATATTCAACGAAATCAAATTAATTAACTAGTGTATTTGACTTTATTTAAACGTACGTTTAGTTTTTTTGAAATAAAGATGGCAATACTTTGAATTCTTAGGTAGCAATACTATTGAATTAAAGCTCACTATCGATAGTACAAAACTATCGATAGTATCGATACTATTGATAGTCTTCTCGATATTGAAGAGCAATACTATCGATAGTATCGTTAGTTCATTAGTTGGCAGCGATCGAAACTATCGATACTATCGATAGTATTGCTGTTTACCGATAGTATCGCAGTAAAAGAGATATCGATACTATCGATAGTATCGATTGTCCTATCGATCGTATAGATGAATTTGGCGTTCGGGTATCGATTGCAAAACTATAGATTTTTCGGCAACACTAATTACAACGTATAGTTACTTAAAAACAAAAAAAAGGACAGAAGAGGCGGCACGAATCCGGGACAGCTAGTGTCGAATAAATAAAAATCAGGTTATTGTTAGTGATTTTTGCTTACATTTAGTATAATAATAAATAATAAATATTGGACAACATCACATACATTGCTCTAATCCTGTGGTAAGTAGCCAAAGCACTTGTGTTACAGAAATCAGAAACAACGACGGTACCACAACACCCAGACCCGAGGCAATATGGAAAAGTTATTTTTCTACATTGACCCGACCGGGAATCGAACCCGGAACCTCAGAGATAGCGACACCAAGTCCGGTATGCTCGCCTCTCGGCTACGGAGGTCGTGAACGTAACGAACGAACGAAGTATGAACTGACAAGTCCTGTCAACATTTGAGGTTTTGTGGTATGCTGATTCGGTGTTGACTGTACAAGTGAAAGGACCTATTTAGATACCGTCATAAAAAAAAATGGTTATATTTTGGAACTAGTATGCACACATCTTCAGCGCTTCATTTTTATTATTATAGGTATTAGAAAAGCTGTGTATTTTGTAACAGTTTTTAGTCTAGGTTGAGTGTGTTCTTTATGTACACACACACACACACACACATGTATGTGTATGTAATGAGTTCTTTATACCGTGTTCCGAACTTATTGTACTTTTTTTAACGCGCTGTTCCTAACTACCCTGCGTGTGTTTCACTAAATCTTAAGGCGACACGGAGAGTCTATTCCAGTTGACCTTATGCGACCCTGCAGGCTCGCATCGCACCTAATAAAGGGAATCGTTTAAGGCAGCTCGCGAATTTTAAAATTAGTTACGTTTTTTACAAATAGTTGCATGACAATGAGATAAAAATGTTATCCAGAAATAGTATATTTTTGGTTTTTAATTTGTGGTTAGTTAGTGGCCAGGGTCTAAATGAAGGGGGCTAAGTCAAGCAAGGTCAACAAATGGAACGCCATCTAGGTATCATTTAGCCATCTTATTAAATTAATCGTTTTTCTACTAAGATTCTGCGCTTGTTACACATTTTTACCACAGCTTTTCTAAAAACCTATGTTTATCTGTAATTTAGTTGATGGATTTACACTAGCATACATTTTATTTTACCCTTTTACCAATAATACTACTGTAACAAATATAATATGTATATTGTGAAAGTCTTATTTATAGCAAACCTATTGCTTTAGCGATAGGTTCATGAAAGGTAGCAGAGAATACCTAATAATTCAAAATTAGGCTTTTACCCAGAAGTGACACATTTCCTTAACCGACTTTCAACTTAACGAATTACTGTACATTGTACATCGCAACAGATAAGTTAGAAAGTTAACCTTGTTCTATGTTGCTACTCTTTTAACTTAATTTCGTTCTTGTATCTCTTTCTCTTGTTAATTAATGAAAAGAGACACAGTTTTAAACTCTCAAACATAAGTCGACATAAGTAAGACGATATCACTTGCCAAATTTCATAGGTCTAGGTAAACGGGAAAGTACCCTATAAATTGGACTCCCTTGAGAGTGTCGAAATATAATTTTTTTGCAGAATAAACCGCCGTATCTTTTTAGGGTTCCGTAGCCAAATGGCAATAAACGGAACCCTTATGGATTCGTCATGTCTGTCTGTCTGTCTGTCCGTCCGTATGTCACAGCCACTTTTTTCCGAAACTGTAAGAACTATACTGTTGAAACTTGGTAAGTAGAAGTATTCTGTGAACCGCATTAAGATTTTCACAAAAAAAATAAAAAAATATTGGGGGTTCCCCTTACTTAGAACTGAAACTTTTTTTTTTATCAAACCCATACGTATGGAGTATCTATGGATAGGTCTTCAAAAATGATTTTGAGGTTTCTAATATTATTTTTTTCTAAACTGAATAGTTTGCGCGAGAGACACTTCCAAAGTGGTAAAAAGTGTGTCCCCCCCTGTAACTTCTAAAATAAGAGAAATATAAAACTAAAAAATATATGTGATGTACATTACCATGCAAACTTCCACCGAAAATGGTTTGAACGAGATCTAGTAAGTAGTTTTTTTTTGATACGTCATAAATCGTAAACCGCAATTTACCTTTCGTAATGTTATGGATTTCATTTTGCAATAAAAATACCATAACTATGACTCGATTGTCGTGATGGGTGAACTTTTACTTATAGCCTACAGGTTTATACGGAACCCTCGGTGCGCGAGTCCGACTCGCACTTGGCAGGTTTTTTTGTTTGTTGGTAACTTAGAAGTTTGACTTTTACAGCTTCAAGGGACTGTAAGACCCGTGTTTTAAATTAAACTCGATCGATACCTTCCCGCATTCCCGAGGTAAAAGATCTTGACAGAGAGACAGACGGACAACAAAGTGATCCTAAAAGGGTTTAGTTTTCAACCGACTTCAAAAAAGGAGAAGGCTCTCAATTCGACTGTATGTTTTTTTTTTTTGTATGTATGTTACGCGATTACGCCAATACGCCAATTATGAATCTATTTTAATGATTCTTTTTTGTTTGGTAGATCATACTTCAGAGGCGGTCCCATATAAATATTATCGAAATTGATTTAGAACTTTTTGAGAAAATCAACAAATATATACCCAGATAATATTTTGGTTGTGGTTCTTGTTACCTATCTTCGACAAATATGAGCCGATTTTGATGATTTTGAAATGCTATGATAAAAGTTTGCAAAATAAAAATCACCCCTAAGGGTAGGAAAATAGGGGATGAAATCGGTGTTCAGCAGTTAGATTATGATTTATCACTAAAAATAGATGAAATAAGTAAATTTTATTTAAAAAAAAAACGACTTCAAAACACTAAAATGCTAAAAATAATCCTAACACTTAAGTACCTAATTAGTTACTTTTGGAGTCGGTGCCAGCCGATGAGAGATTCAATGTTTTTGTTTGCACCGACTCCAAAATTAACTGATTAGGTACTTAAGTGTTAGGATTATTTTTAGCATTTTAGTGTTTTGAAGTCGGTTTTATTTTTTTAAATAATTCTTACTAAAAAAACTGTCACCTGGAGCTACCCAGAATATTGGTTGGTGGGCCGGGTGTAGAGTTGTAAAGTGTCCGTCACGTTATAAATGTCTGACAAATATGACCGAGCAAATTGGACATTTTCTCAATGTGACCGGACATTTTGGACATTTATTGTCAGTAACGTCACATTCAATTCTATTGACAAACTGAAAAAAAAAAACATTTCGGCACAAATATGTGCATTATTATAAGAAAGACAGGCTTTAGTAGTGGTGATCTTTAAAGAAATGAAATTTCTAAAATCTTTCTGCACAAACGTACGTACGTATCCTTACGCGCGAGTTTTGTTTTTTACGTCGATCCAGATCCAATTACATGTTTTATTGTATGTTTTTATTGTCATAACTATTATAATTAACATTTAAAACTTACTTTAGTGGAAGTCTTCTTTTTTTAATTTATACAAAAAAAAAATATGTGACCATCGTGACAATAAATGTCCAATGTGACCGAGCATTTATCATAAATGACGGACGCTTATAGCATATGACCGTCAATTTACAACTCTAGCCGGGTGACATTGGCTGGTTGAGGTGACCCGCGAGCCTTACTTGCTCATACCTGGTCTAGTGTAGTACGCTCTAGACGCAAATTTGGCAAGTAAACTAATTAGGATTAATACATTTCATACCGATCCCAAGGAGCTGTTTGCGTAGGACTTACAGGTAGCGCCTATGAACAGATGCATACTTATTTTTGCATTGACTAACACACAAACGTCACGTACACACGCACGTGCAGACACACACACACATCCCCAAACACACACACTTACACACACACACACTTACACTCACGCATCCATACATTACATACTTACGAGCATTGTCCTCTCATTTCTGTATGGTACTATAGTTGCACCAGTGTTATATTTTCACATTTTTAAGCATGTATATTGTTTCAATATGTCTGTTTTGCTTAATGAACCATTAATTTAGATAACATTATGGGAAGTAGCGAGTTATTCCCACTACAAGTGTCTTTGACTTCTTACCGGGAAAACTCCGCAAAGTATTGTAAACTGGTTTCTTGAAATAAATGTTTTTTTATTTATTATACATTTGTACGCCAAATGGCAGATCACAGAGCACTATCATAAATGTTTTTGACATCTGTATACTTACCTGTGAATCACAAAAAAAAAAGAATTTGACTACAAAGCCAGGCGGTTGCGGGTTTGAATCCCAAGGAAAGTGTTAGCATCATGAACTAATCATCAGTACCTAAGCCATTGTTGTTAATAAATGTATTTAAGTATATTTTTCCGCTATCTAGCCCTGCAATATGCCTGCCTATGCAAGCTGTTCTTAGACTTAGAAGAATCTTTAATTATTGTGTTTCATGCCTCATAATTTTTATAGTATGTCTCAGTTCTTTCTTTACGATAAGAAAGAGACAGGTGAACTTGAAATAAGTTTTAAAGAGCGGCTTTAGGTGATCGTATCCAGTAAAGGCTCAAATTATTTGTAAGAGGGTAAAACTCATTTTTCTTGTGACTGCTTTGATGTATTGTTTTAGTTTGTAATCATAGGTAGACATCTCAGAATTGGTTTGAGTTACCACATAACCCTTTTTACCACATAAGGAACAACGTTTTCTCAGCGCTTTTAATGTTCTAAATAAATAAAGAGTTGAATTCAGCTCTTGTTTTTGTAGCATCTAAAAAAAGAAAACAAGATACTGTTTTCTTCAACTTTAACCTGACATTGAATATTTTTATTACTTATTTTTTATAATTATACTGAATCTATTATTTCCAAAAGCATATTAAATTAAGCTTAACATGTTTCACTTGTACAGTCAGCTTCAATTAATACAAGGTAATAAAGTTGGTGAAATGCCAAAATATACATATTGCTGACTACGGTATTTGCCGACTAAAAGACTTCAAATTGTAGACTTGTCGGCAATGCCGATCTTTGTCATCATATCTTATGGCATCTGTTGGAATCCTAATTTAAATGTCGAGTGTTAGTTGACGTAACTAGTCCTCAGCGGTTTGGGTGATTGTGAAGCCGCAGACCAAATCCTGGCACACATCGCGAACGATTGCCAGTTTTACTGTTTTCCTAGTGGCCTGCGGAAACTCGACCCCAGCCGATCATTGTTATACTCGTATTTTGGAGGTGTTCGGGCAGTTTAGTCACCACTAAGTTTTTTAACTCGTTTTTGTACTGATTTAAGTCGTGGATCGATGTACGAACGATCCGGCTTAGCACACTTAGTTGTATGCGCAATTTATGGTTTTAACCCGTTAACATCCAAGCAGTCTCATGAGACCGCATACAATAGAATATCTATTGTGTCTCGTTTTCAAACGTAAATTACGCTTGATCAGTGAATTATTATGTGTACTATTCGTACTAAAACGTATCCCATTAAGCGCATATTATAATTGACACATGTTGCCGACTACAAAAGACGCTGAACTTACCCGACTAGTCGGCCCATCCGTAGATACATATTTTTTACGCTGACTGTACATTACTATTATTATTTTATAGACCGAAGAGAATGAGCTCCACCCTTACAGACATTAAAACAACGTGTAACCTTGACGTCAATCCGACAAACATTTTTATCGACGTATTCGATTGATCCCATAGATCACTTGCGTCTATAGCCAACGTACCATCGCTACTTTTCGTTTTCCTTGTAAGACATAAAACAAAATATAGATGGCGTACACCCATATTGTTTTTGTAAGAATAATAATACTTTTACGTCGTTTACGTAACACAAGATGGCGCAAAGTATTTAGCATAGCAATTCCATACGTTTAGGAGCGTTTCGAATATCGATTCCAATATTGTATTTAATTGACATAATTTTGACACAAAACCAAATATCTTTTCTGGGGCTGGTATGCAAATAACCCAGACAAAAACGTGTAAGAAATAAAATAGGACCTTATAGTAACCAAGCATAAGTCGCACGCTCGTTTCTTTATTTTAAGAATTATTTACAGAATCTATCAATCACTTACTTATTCCTCTTTCCTTAATCTGGAGATAAAAGCTGGTTAATAAACCGCAAAAGAGAGTTATTCGACGAAAGAGCACTCTACTTATATCAATGAAACTGGACTTCAAGAATAGAAGAGAGGATTCTGCATTTGGACTATTCCCACAACTTGTTCGTACCCTGCAACTCCTGTGTCGACAAAATACACATCTTGACTACCTAGAAAACCCAGCCATTATGGCTATTCTGGCAGAAGAAACTTTCTTGGAACCAGGAAAGAAATTCAAACCAGAAGCAAGACGAAAACGGTCGTATCGTTAATGTCACAAATGTGACATTTTCAGAAGATGCAGCTCAAAACGATTTATGACCGGGGGATTAATGACTTTGTATAGAAAATAAAACGTTTACATAGCACTAAGTGGCGCGTGTGCCGCAAAGTAGCTGGGGCGCAGAGGCAATGCTAAAACGGTGTCGTTGTATCACAAATGTGACATTCTCAGGCGATGGCGGATTAAAACAATGTATGACCGGGAAAGTTTTCGTTGGCCTTCGAGTAACAGCAGACTTTTAGGGGCTTAATCTTAAAAGTCAATAGATATACTAGTTATAACGATTAATGATACGTTTCGCTAGCCAATAATCGCCTTTCATTCTTAAAATAACTCCAAATACATAAAACACTAAAACCTACGCGAAGTAGCACGCAAACTAATTAACATAATGAAGACGGACCAAGGTAATGAGATGCTCGTTTCTTGTTATAGGAACGGACGGCGCCGCGCCGAAGCCCAAGCGCAAGCAAAAGAAAAAGAAAGGCGTGGATAGTGCCACCCCAGAGCGCGCTCAGCACAGGGTCAACCTGACTGCCATACTACAGTTCTCCAACGCGAGCCCCTTTCGCAATAAGACCGTCCGCGGCTTCTCCTGCCTTTACTGCTGCAAATCTTACCCCACCATCCAAGAATTACGAGAACACACCTCCCTGCAATCCGAAAAGGATAAACTCAACTCTATGGCTGACTACAAACTCTGCTACAATCCCATCAAACTAGACATCACCGATCTCTGCTGCACAGTCTGCAATCTCCCTATGAACGATCTAGCACACCTAAAAGAGCACCTCACCGCTGTCCACAACAAAACTATACACAAAGACATCAAAGACGTCATCCTACCTTTCCGTTTAGAAAACGGCAACAACTTTACTTGCTTAGTTTGCTCTGTTGTCCATGTTTCGTTCAAAAATTTGTTCCACCACATGACGGCGCACTACAGAAATTATTGCTGTAAGAAATGCGGCGCCGGATACGTGACTATATCGGCTTTGAGAAGGCACGACTACACGCACTCTCAAGGCAACTTCCCTTGTGAGTTTTGCACAAAATCCTTCTCATCTTTAGCGAAGAAACGGAACCACGAGAAAGGCGCTCACACTGGTGGATGGTTGAGGAACAAATGCCCTCACTGTCCGAAACTGTTCGCGAGTTACTACGATCGAAATGATCATCTCTCTAAGGAACATAACGAAAAATCTATTGTTTACGACTGCAATGCTTGCAACAAATCTTACAAGAAGCGGTTCGAGCTGAACAGGCATATAAGGAACCATCATTTGCAGCAAAAGAATTACTTCTGCGATCAATGCAACGCAAAGTACTTTTCGAAGCGTGGCCTAGTGGACCACTTGTCTAGGCATACTGGTGGGGAGGTGTGCGCGTGTGACGTATGTGGGAAGACGTTCTCACAAGCTAGGACTCTAAAAGCTCATATGACGCTGCACGAAGATGAGAAGCGGTATCAGTGCGAAGTTTGCAAAAAGTCGTTCGTGCAGAAATGCAGTTTGAAGAGTCATCTCCGACTACATCAAGATGATTTAGAGATCTTCAAAGAGTTTGAAGACGTAAAGCACTTGATTGACAATCGGGAGATGACGCTAAAACAGATTGCCGCTGAGAATAAAAAGAAAGCACAAGCGGACAAGACAAAGGGACAGTTTATGTAGTGAGCGTAGGTTATAAAGACATTATCGAACGCATTTGTACCCTCTTTATGAAATCGGCAGGTAGTGAAAATTTATAAAATTGACTTCCACAAAAAAAACTTTACTTGTTTGTGTAATTTTACTTGTCCAAAAGATTCATGATGATAATATAAAATTTACGTTTTTATCTTAACAAAAATACTTGATCCGGTTTGAAGGACCAAGTTGGTTGTTAGTATGATTTTATTATTTAGTTTAAATACTTGTATTTATAATTTGAATTTTAATTATATGTAAATGTTAGAACTCATATCATCGAATATATTTTAGATAGTTTAAAAATTGACGTTAATAACACGTCAAAAGACAGATATTTTAATTTTTAAACAATATATTAGTTATTAATGACTTTTACAATTATTTTGAAAATTTATAAGAACGCTCCTTCTTTATTTTACCTGTAAACTTGAAAATAATAGCCGTTTACTTTTGTATTTTAGGCTTTTTGTAAAATGCATGTAGGGACAGAGAGTAGTAATCATAACTCTATTTTAAAAACATATAAAATGCTATATTATGAATAACTTTGATTTATATCAAAATCTGAGACATTTTATATTTATGCATAAAACTATTTCGCCTTTCAATTGCAAACCGTGTTTAGTTTTCGATCGGCAGCTAGAATTTCTACAATAAATGAATATAATATTATAACTTTATGCGTTTGATTCCGTTTTATTATATCGTCACCAAACAGGAACTGTTAAACAATCATTCGGCGTGTGTTTAGTTGAATAAGAAGGAATAATGTGTGAAAGAATATTTTTCTTTTATAGGTAAAAGCGGCGCAAAAAAGCGAAAACCGAAAATAAAGGACGAAGGCGACGATATTAAGGTAGACGTAGATAAGCTAGCGTACCGCGAGAAACATCTCCCGGAGATGAAGAAGCAGTGGCACAACCTCACCACTCTGCTGAAGCATTCCAATGCGACGCCATTCAAGGATCGCAACGACGCGGGATACGTTTGCGCTTACTGCTTCAAGACTTACCCCGACCCTAAAGTACTAAGATCTCACACAGAAGACGATCATGTCCGCGAAAAACCCACTTACAAAGCCGGGTCCGGTATAGCTAGCTTCGTCGTCTTCCTAGATATAGTCGACCTCAAATGTACTCTGTGCGATCAGCCGTTCGAAAGCGTAAACTCGTTAACTGAACATCTAGTCAAAAACCACGATAAGAAGTACTATCTCGGCATCACAGACTATTTCCAGCCATTCAAACTGACTAATGAACAGCAAATGAACTGTTGCCTTTGCGACGAAGTATTCCACAACATGAAATTGCTTATGCAACACATGAATATCCACTACAGGAACTTTATCTGTACTACATGTGGTGCCGGCTTCGTGAATAGCTTCCGCTTGAACAGACACGAGACGACGCATGTCAAAAAGAAGTCGAGTTTTCCGTGTCGCCATTGCGGGCAAGTCTTCGCCGCTGAGTCTAAGAGAAAAGCACATGTCAATACAGAGCATAAAGGCATTGCTGGTGACAGTGTGTGTCAGATCTGCAAATCGAGGTTCAAAAACTATTACCAGAAGACGCGGCATATGATGCAAGTACATAACGCTGAAGGGATCAAATGTGATATGTGTGAGAAGAAGTTCAATTTAAAGTCTAATTTGATGCTGCATATGCGTGGGGTACATTTGAAGGAGCGTCCGTATGAGTGCTCTGTATGCAGTATGGGATTTTTTATCAAACGCCATATGCTAGGACATTACATGGCGACACATACTAATGAAAGGAAGTTTAAGTGTGATATATGCGGCAAAGCGTACGCTACGCAAAACAGCAAAGGAAAACATATGAAGAAGAATCATGGCATATCTAAAGCGTCGATGATGAATCCTAATCTTTCTCAGAGTATTCCCAACTTGCCCAAGTGAATAGACACAGTGTAGTAATATAGTCATCGGGTTTGATGGGTCTGATTTGATTTTATTTTTGAAATTATATCTGGATAATGTTGCGCTTCTTTGATACTCTAGTCAGAATTTTATCCTTCAGACAAAATTTACCAAGGTTACATTTGAGTTTAATATATTTATTTATTGTATTTGCAAAAAACATGGTAGTTGAAGGTCTTTAAGTTCCTATTTGGGATCCACGCAAGGGGTAATTTAAAATCAGTGTATGTCGACAAAGTATTACATTTCGCTCGCAATTGCTAGGCACCTGCAGAGGTATGAGCAAAGAAGAGTTAAATTTCAATCTGCTGCCTTACCCCTGACACACAAATTTGACATAAAAAAGGTATAGTCTTGCAGTTGCATACTAATCAAATCAGTCTTTTTCAAACCGAATTTTGCTGTATGAAATAATCTTTTATCGTAATTCGCCTATTGAAGTATTATAGTATTATTATTAATCACAAACTATACACTTATTTTATTTGAATTAAATAATGAACTTACAAGTTTGGTACTATCATTTATCTTATTCGAAAAGCAATACCCGATTATCCATAGGGTCCATTACAAAATGTAGGGCACCTAACACTAGAGAAGGGACAAAGGAACTTCTACACAACATATTAGATATGTAAGCTAAGAACATACCATAAACGAAGTACCTAGCTTGACCTTGGCCCTTGCCTACACTACTAGGGTTTAATTAAAATACTGTACTTTTAGACTACTACTAGAATCTACATATAAAATAATAAAAATCTTTTATTAAGTCGTCATATAGTCAACATTGGTGATGCCCAAACCTAAATAAACCAAAATCCTAGACTGGATAGGCTACACGGTTCCTCAAGGTTCCATTCTTGGTCCTATACTTTTGTTTCGATTGAAACTCACTCAAGTAGTTTAGAAGAAAAAAAATAAAGCTACGTAGTTAGCCACAGTTAAATTGATTATTATATTGATTTGATAGAAATCCTAAACCATAATATTCTATGATCAATCAAGTATAAGGTAGAGAAACAACCGAATAAGCGATGTCCTCGCTAAATTCTCCAAGCATCGCCATTGCGTTATTATTGCCCTCAGACGGTGATTGCCACCTTGCCGCTCTTATTCCAAGGATCCTAATTTATCACTTCTATTTAAGAAACGGTGCTTCGAAGATTTTAATTTCGAATTTTTCTTTGTAGGTAAACGCAGCGAAAGGGGTAATCTAGGTTTTGTAGAAACCCCCATGAGTAACATATTAACGCCGTTTAAACCGGCAGCGATTAAGAAAGAGCCCGATTATGACTGGACGGTATCCATTAAGAAGCAGAGTTTTACGAAAAAAACATTGAAGATTGAAACTGTACTACTCCGCGAAATTGATAAGCATCTTCATAACATCAGAGAGATACTTTTACACACAAATGCTACGCCCATTAGATGTCACGATGGTCACGGATACGCTTGCTCATTTTGCTTCGAAAGAAGTTTCCCCGACCCTGCGGACTTGAAGTCGCATGTTTTATTAAAACATACTAATTCAGAAAAAATGAAGTTCATGCACAACCACCCGATAGCGTCGTACATAGTCAAACTCGATGTCACATCCCTCCAATGTCTGTTATGTCAGAACAGTATACAGAGTCTAGAGAAGCTGATTAGCCATTTGACACAGGAACACGGTAGAAAGCTGTTTTTAGATATCAACAACCACATCATTCCTTTTTTCTTCGGCAATGAAGGTTTCACCTGCGTCGTGTGTTCAAAGATTTTTAAAAGTTTCAAAATTATTCAAGAGCATATGAATGTGCATTACGGTAGTTATTTGTGCGGAATATGTAGTGCTCCGTTTGTGAATAACAGGACGTTAAGGAGTCACGTGCGGCGACACAAACAGGGGGACTTTGATTGTCCGGTGTGCGCCAAAGTGTTCGATACTTCTAGCAAGAGAGACGTCCACGTGAAGTTCGTTCATGAGGGCATACAGAAGAGAAACAAATGTCGAATTTGTTTCGAAAAGTTTACGAGTCACAAGAAAAAAATGGATCATATGGTAGAGATGCACGGAGCGGAACCTTTAGTTTTTAAATGTCTGGCTTGTGAGAAGTCTTTCGGTAGTAGAGATCGGCTGACGAAACACACAAGAAAGGATCACTTGATGGAGAGGCGGCATGAGTGCAAACACTGCGAGAAGAAGTTCTTCACGAGTAAAGACTTAAACAACCACATGGTAAAGCATACTGGGATACGGAAGTTTCAGTGCGACGTGTGCCTGAAGTCGTACGGCCGCAAGCACACGCTGCGGGAGCATATGCGGATTCATGCGGACGATAGGCGGTTTAAATGTGAGAGATGTGAGCAGACTTTTGTCCAAAAATGTAGTTGGAAGAGCCACATGAGATCTAAGCATGGAGAAGTAATTGTAAATTGAAGATTATACATGTTAGTACGAAGATTAACTAAGGGCCGATTTTCCAATAGTCTGATAACATTTATGTGAAGAATAAGTTTGACATATTGACAGTTTTCGTATAGAAAATGTGTCAAACTGTTATTTTATTCGTTGAATAAAATTTATCTGCCGAATGAAAAATCGGCCCTAAAAGAGTTAAGTTTATAATTATGTTAAATAATTCTACAAATTTGTGCAATACTTACATCGAATTTAAAACCTAAATTGTTGATGACATTTTTTTGTATGCTGGGCATACCTTACTGCTTTGTCACATGATGTATAGACAACGGCAGGTCAACCTACCCAATAAGTTAAGGTCGTTGCATTGATTTTCAACATTAAGTCCGACGCGTAGAGATCAATATCAATTGAGAAAATTTGACGTTTTGTGGTAGGTTGACGTGCTGTTGTCTGTACAGTCAACCTGCCAGGCAGCTCATAATCATCATCATTTCAGCCATAGGACGTCCACTGCTGAACTTAGGCCTCCCCCAGTGACTTCCAGATTGGCCGGTTGAAAGCGGCTCGCATCCAGCGGCTTCCTGCAACCTTTACCAGGTCGTCTGTCCACCTTGTAGGTGGACGTCCTACGCTGCGCTTGCCGGTACGTGGCCTCCATTCCAGAACCTTTCTGCCCCATCGGCCGTCAGTTCTACGTGCTATGTGCCCCGCCCACTGCCACTTCAGCTTGCTTATCCGTTGGGCTATGTCAGCAACTTTTGTTCGTTTACGAATCTCCTCATTCCTGATTCGATCCCGCAAAGAAACGCCGAGCATAGCTCTTTCCATAGCACGCTGTGCTACCTTGAGCTTTCTTATGAGGCCCATAGTGAGAGGCCACGTTTCAGTTCCATATGTCATCACAGGTAACACACACTGGTTGTAGACTTTCGTCTTTAGGCACTGAGGTATTTTGGACGAGAAGACGTTACGTAGTTTTCCGAACGCTGCCTTTTTGTGGTAGCTCATAAACCTACCACAAAAATTCAAACTTTCTCAATTGATTTGAATTCTCAGTTGAAAAGCCTTGAGAAAATTTCAAATTTTGCAATAAGTTAATGTGCCATTAACTGTATATACAATCTTAAAGCCTTCTCAACATTTTAATTACAAAAATTGTTGTTCCAGTAGGTGTTCAAAATAAAACAGTGGTCTCATAATCTTCCTCATGCTAGTTCTTTTTCCCGTTTCTAGTCGGTATACGCAAAATTACCATGTAATTAGCTGATTATTCTGTTTACTGACTTATGGTTAACACCCTCTGAGCGATTGCTATCTAATCTCCATCACTCGGATAGGCGGTTTAATTGTAAAATATGTGACGAAATATTTATGCTAAAATGCTTTAAGAGTCAAAACTGTTTCTTCATCAATTTTTTTAATAAGTATTTTATTTCTCACGTAGCAATATATTATCATTACTAGAGACGTAATAGAACCAATATTGTGCCCTGGGGTACTCCCATTTGGGAGAAGTGTCCATAAAGTTAATTCCATGTATTTTCATTTTTGAGGTAATAAACTTGATGTTTAACATGAAAAATCGTACTAATATTTCTCACTTTGCGGTAGTGTTGAATAATCAACACAACTAAATGCCTTTGCTTAGTCAAAATATATGATGTAAAGCATTTTTTTTCCTAGGCTTGCGTCAGTAAAATTTTATCTGGCAATAACTTCATAAACACTCGAAAAAACAAAACATTTGTGTATTTGAGTTTAAAAATACGAGAGAGTATTATTTTCTGTTATTGTCTTCTTATTTTAGAAATATTTTAAATATATTTGAAGTAAATATATGAATAAAGGTTTTTCATTAATAAAGCTAAATTAATGCTTGCCACTTTGTCTTATTGATTTATCTTAACCTACATGGACCTCTATACCTGTACTAAACATAGCAAAACACTGGACTAGATTACTCGTTTTTTTTTCTCCGTCTATATGATTTTACCTATGGCAAAAAGATAGATGGCACGGTATACTATTCCTACGTTATACCACGCTTAATAGAACTGGGGTAATCTATTTATCTAACGCCTTACACACCTTATACTGTCCGATGTGCCCGAACACGCAAATGAACCAAGACAACCGCAATATTCAATAAAGTACCCAAAAAGTGATGCGGTCTCTACCATAATAATGTTTACTTTTCTTTGTAGGTATACGTCTTGTGACAATAAAAAGAATCATTGGATCGGATCTGGCGTTAAAAGTCAACTACAGACGAAAAATACCAGAGGATCAGTTAAGACCAATTCCGGAACTGCATAAACACCGAACCAACATTACATTGATCCTACAACACTCAAATGCGACGCCTTTAAATCGCGGCACCATCGGCTACGGCTGCTGCTATTGCACCGACCAGTTCATGGACCCCGCTGATCTTAAAATCCACACCCTAAAAAATCACGACGACAAAGCCGTGTTTATGGAAGGCACAGTGATGTTCACCTTTCATGTCAAACTAGATATCACATTTTTACAATGCTCCATCTGTGGCGACCTTATCAACTCTTTAGATGAACTCGTCGAGCATCTCATCGAAGTCCACAAGAAAAAGTTGTTTCCGCACTTAGAAAATCGCATCCTCCCGTTCAAATTCGAAGACGACACGCTGAGATGCGTCATCTGTACGAGCGTCTTCAATAAGTTCAAAGTTCTTGTAGAACACATGAGCACTCACTACAGAAATTACGTGTGCGATGTGTGCGGTGCTGGTTTTGTAACTCTGAAAATGCTAAACAATCACCTTAAAAATCATAAATTAGGTGTCTTCCAATGCGATAGCTGCGAGAAAGTTTTCGACACGCTTATAAAAAAGAAGAATCATGAGAAATGCGTTCATAAACACTTGAAATGGGTGCATAAATGTGGTTTTTGCTATAAAAGATTTCAGAGTAGCATGTCGAAAGAAAATCATCTCGCTAAGACCCATGGTGTGCAGGCGCCGCGTCGCGAAGTGCCGCGTCCTAAAGTGACGCGTCGCGATGTGGAGTGTCGCGTTTGTAAGAAAACGTTTGCGACCTCAATATCGTTAATGAGTCACATAAAACGAGTTCACTTGATGGAGAAGCCGTATGAGTGCGAAAATTGCGAAATGAAGTTCTTTACGAGTAAAGACTTGCGGAATCATATGGTAAAGCATACTGGGGTACGGGAGTTTCAGTGCGGAGTGTGTCAAAAGTGGTACGGCCGCAAGTACACCCTGCAGGAACATATGCGGATTCATCTAAATGATAAACGGTTCAAATGCGAAGTATGTGGGAAGACCTTCGTGCAGAATCGTGGCATGAAAAGCCACATGCGAGCCATACATGGAAAGTTGCCTCGTGAACGTTGTCAAGGAAACGAGTCAAACTAGGGTTTTATCTGTCTAATTAGCATCTGTTCATAAATAATAAATAAATTCTGACATTGACTTATATGAATATGATTTTTTTTAACAATACAAAAACAATTATTTAAAAAAAATTAAATAATCCTACCCACCCCTTATCTATTCACAAACCCAATAGACAACACGTAGAAACCACCAAACTAACTAAGCGACTTACCACTATAATGTAGGTAAAATTCTTCTAACTATGACACTAATTAGCCAATTCCAAAACCAAGCTGAGTTTGTACTATGACGACTAGATCACTGATAGATATAAGGTCCTATTCATTGGTTAACTTTCCGCTAACCGTGGAAAGCAATCCTATAAACCAGCTTTATAGTGTACCCTTCGACCAAGTATATATCTAGACGGACAGTCGAGGCAGCGAACGCTTCAACAAAAATTGTTCCAGACGTTGGGTGATAATTCAGCATGTAGTGTCAATTGTGCCATCACTGGAGACGTACATGCCGCTAGGCAAAATTGAGGTGTCGGAAATGGCGATTTGTCCTAATAAAATGTGAAGAAATTTTAAGAAAACGACGAAAAACGAACCTGTGCTGATTTGATTCAGAAGTCGCAACCATAAAATTAACCACTTTATTATTCTTTATTCTGTGATACGGATTGGTATCAATATGAACATTAGCCTAGCTAGACTGACGAGACTAAACTAAAAAAATTAGACTGTACTGACTAGATGGAGTAGACTAAACTGGACCAAACTGACTAGATTAGATTGTCTGAACAGACTAGACTGAATTTACTTAGACTAAACTGTACATTAGACTAAACCGAATAAATTAGACAAAAATTACTAAATTCGACTAAACTAAACTAGACTAAACTGGCTAAATTATACTAAACTGACTTACCTAGACTAAGCTAACTAAATTAACTAGACTAAACTGACTAAAGACTAAGCTGTCAACTTAGTCTAGGTAAGTCAGTTTAGTCACTTTAGTTTAGGTAAGTCAGTTTAGTCTAGTTTAGTCGGCCTAATCAGATTAGTTTGTAAGTTTAGTCTAATTTAGTCAGTTTAGTCTAGACAGTCTTGTCAGTCTATTCTGTCTTTAGTCAATCCAGTCAGTTAAATTTAGTTAAGTCACTTTATTCTAATTTAGTTAGTTTAGTCAAGTCCGTCTAGTTAGTTTAATTAGTTTAGCTAGCCTAATCAGTCTTGTCTAGTCATTCTAGGCTAGAACCAATTTTTAATTTTAATTATAAACAAACCTAAAGAGAATAAGTCCATATTTCTCCCCAATGTAATCGGAATTACATACGCACACAGAGACATCGAATGACACGAGCGGGAGTGTAGACGTAGCTGTCACGCACGAAAGTTGGTCTGTTTTATTTAGTACGATTCAAGCAGTATTTTTATTTTATTTTATTTATTTTGTTTATTTTAGGAAGATTTACAGTTTCAATAATACAGTAAACTAGTACAATATACTGTGGTTCAATACTAATTACAAATCTCCACATATGAGTAACCATACAGGTAAGGATAAGTCTACGTGAGGCAACTAAGAAATAAACAATATTAACTTAGTAATAATAATAAATGTAACAGGCTATCGTCAAACTTTGAGAATCTCAAAATATGTCCTTGTCATTTGTCGCAGTGTTATCGAGGCAATGCTGGTAAAGAACAGATCAATATCAATAGACAGTTTAGAAAAACTACGACAACTACGAATTAAAAAGGCATTCTGTATGTAGTTAGTATTTGCAGCGGGTATATTTAGAATCGGGCGCGATCGAAACCTAAGCAGATTAGTGTCTAGTGAGATCTGAGATAACAAATCTGGGCTATCTGTCATACCAGTAGCTATTTGTAAATGCAAGCAGTATGCTCAATCTAGACAAAACATCATTGAACACAACGATACAAAGACTAGAAAAATTTAAACAAAATAATGTATATCAAATTTAAAAAAGAACTATAAAACACACTTTATATGTATTAAATAATAAATAAAAATAAATAAACCCCTCAAGACGAAATCTATTCGCTGTGTGCGCGATGACAGCGCCCCTAGTGACCACAAGTATTATGGACTTAAGATCTCTCAAATTATGGCAACTGGATGGTAAGGATGATTTTTGGATTGTTTTTCTTCGAAATTAGATGAAAATATGTAAAAAGTTTGTGCATATTATAATAAGTAATTTTCTTACTCGAACTAAAATATGAATGTAATAATACGTACGGGATTTGAATCGATACAACATGATATAACTTTCCAACCTCAAACTGTCCAAAAAGAGAAAAAAATTGTATTAGCACAGCATGTGAGAGACTTCGAAGAGCTTAAAACCAACGGACAAAGCTACTTAATAGGAGCTGTGATCATAACTCAAACGTCTGTGACACAAATTCCCCACAAACTTTTTTCTTTTCACAGCAGCTATCCATTTATTACTTTGCTTCAATTTCCATCTTGATGTTGGAAACGAATAAAACATGCAAGAACTGTTTTTCCCATTATTTCTACACTTTATAACACAACACGTACTGTGACCCATATTGCGAATTATAACGTTTTAACTTAAAAATACTTAGTAACGTATGTATGGAATTCTATAGAAATATAGTAATTTGACACATGACAGTCCAGAGTTATTTCACATTTCGAATTAAATTAACCGACGCCGCAATTGTAACTAAACTTACGTTCGATTACTTTATCACTGGTTGGCAAAACTACTATCTCGATGTTTGGCAAGTCCTTAAGGTAAGGTATTTCAAATAATTTCAATGCCCTTAAAATAAATTTGTCTACTTTGACTGTGATATTACGAGTGCCAAGTGGGTGAACAGGAACCTCAAACTCCATCCATAATATTAAACCCAATAGCATTATCCGCATGTAAGTACGTTGAGCTCGCTACCGAGGTCCAAAACTATTAACGGACAGATTTCCTATATACCTATTCACCGACTACTTTTTATGTACTATACTAAATAATAAGTCATGTGCAAAATATCTCTGACCTTTTGTGTTGTCGTGGTAAACCGGCGCGCCGAGCCCGTATCCAGCTGCAGCGTGTCCCAGGCGCCGGCAGGACTCGCAGCGCCGTTGACTCCAGTTAGTTCTTGTAATCAGCTTGTCGTGCATTTCTTCATCCGATGTGAAAGAGTCACTGTTCAGCCATTTTCTTCACACCTCCAATATAATTGTGGAACGTAGTGCCCGATCCAACTTCTGATATATTACAGAAAGGGATTGGTCGAATGAGTAGTCTGTAGTTCTGGTGATTCTTTATTCCGGCAGAGCTTCGCCTTACAATCAGTTCAGGGTGGAAGAATCAATCTGAATAAACTCACATCTCGCTTTTATACAAAAATAACCGAAGTACTATGGGAGTCAAAACAATTACATGCAAACTATAAGACAAAATATTCTAACTATGAAATTATTACAATTATCCAAATATAAATAATTAAACAGGTTTTACGAAATGGTTTTATATCTAAGGTAATTATATATACCTACGTTTTAAATATAAATGAAGTCGTTGTGATAATTTAATATGATGGCGCTAGTATTCGATGTCCGGTTGTCATATACTCTGTAGTAGGCGAGGCGTAAACCGGCTGTGACGTCGAATGACGGTGGTAGATTGTAACAGTATGGTGCCTATGTTGCATACACGACTGACTATCTGACAACGTCTCTTAGTCAAAAAACTAAAGTATGTTGTAGCCATAATAATGATGTTAACTAATTAATTATGTGTATTTTCAGCTAGTAGATTTTACTTGTAGATGAATCCAATGAATAACAGTTATCATCGTATTCCGTAAATGACTGAATTTTAGCTGGTAAATAGGTACTTTAGATAGAGGGTTATTCTATTTTATAAGTAGGTAGGTAGGTACTAACCTGACAAAGAGCCTTCAGATTGACCGGGTTGATTTGGATCAAGGTTCCTACTTGAATAGTTCTTAATTTTTACCCATATCTGTACCTACATTGATCTAAATCGTACTTATTAAGTAATTTCGAAGTCAATGAATTATCATTAGTTTAAATCGATCTAACTAAACTCTTTGTAAACACACTATTTAAATTCGTTTTAAATATATATTTTATACCTGTATAGGTTTTACACATAATGTTCATAACTTCCTAAATAAATGAATAAAAAATCGTACCTTTCAAGATCCTTAGGGAGTGTAAAAAGTGTCAATTTTGGATCTTTTCTGGTACTATTCGTACACCCAAATGCTGCGAAATATTTTCGGTGTCTATTATTTTTATTATTCATAGTGAATAAAGTCGGAAGTGTAACGCTTACAAAAAACTACCTTTAATAGTAAGAGCGTGTAACAGCGCGCGTGCGTGACACTCGACTGATTTTAGCATCTTCGATGGGACGCGTCGCGTAGGTATTTATCTCGATCGAAACACGGAGTGTCGTAGGCCTGACGTTACACCACGCTTAATAGAACTGGGGTAATCTACTATCTAACGCCTTACACAGCTTAACTTATACTGTCTGATGTGCCCGAACACGCTAATGAACTAAATCAACCAAATATCCATAAAGTACCCAAAAAGTGATGTAGTCCTACCATAATAATGTTTACTTTTCTTTGTAGGTAAACGTCTTGCGACAGTAAAAAGAATCATCGGATCGGAACTGGCGTTAAAAGTCAACTACAGACCAGAAATACCGAAGGACCAGTTAAGACCAATTCCGGAACTGCATAAACACCGAACAAACGTTACATTGATCCTACAACACTCCAACGCGACCCCTTTACATCGCGTCGCCATCGGCTACGGCTGCTGCTATTGCAGCGAACAATTCAAGGACCCCGCTAACCTCAAAATCCATACCCTAGAAAATCACGATAACAAGGCCGTGTTTATGGAAGGCACAGTGATGTTCACCTTCTTTGTCAAACTAGACATCACATTTTTACAATGCTCCGAATGTGGCGAATTTATCAACTCTTTAGAAGAACTCGTCGAGCATCTTATCAAAGTCCACAAGATAATGTTGCATACCGACATCAAAAATCGCATCCTTCCGTTCAAATTCGAAGATGACACGCTGAGATGCGTCGTCTGTACGAGGGTCTTCAATAAATTCAAAGTTCTTGTAGAACACATGAGCTCTCACTACAGAAATTACGTGTGCGATGTGTGCGGTGTAAGTTATGTAACTCCAAAAATGCTAAACAATCACCTTAAATATCACGAATTAGGTGTCTTTCCATGCAATACCTGCGATAAAAATTTTGACACTCTTATGCAAAAGAAAAATCACGAGAAATACGTTCATAGACACTTGAACCGGAGGCATAAATGTGATTTTTGTGATAAAAAGTTTCAGAGTGGCATAACGAAAGAAAATCATATGGCCAAGACCCATGGTGTGCCGGCGCCGCCTCGCGAAGTGAAGCATCCCATTGTGCAGCGTCGCGAAACGAAGCATCACGTTGTGCAGCATCGCGATGTGATGTGTCTCGCTTGCGAGAAAACGTTTGCGACTTCAACATTGCTAATGACTCACACAAAACGAGTTCACTTAATGGAAAGGCGGTATGATTGCGAATATTGCGATATGAAATTTTTCACGCGTCAAGACTTAAAAAACCACTCGGTAAAGCATACTGGGATACGGGAGTTTCAGTGCGGAGTGTGTCAAAAGTGGTACAGCCGCAAGCACACGCTGGAAGAGCATATGCGGATCCATCTAAATGATAAACGGTTCAGTTGTGAGATATGTGGGAAGGCCTTCGTGCAGAATCGGGGCATAAAGAAACACATGCAAGTCAAACATGGAAAGTTGGCTCGTGAAAATTGTCAAGAAAACGAGTCGGACTAGGATTTTCTCTGTCTAATTAGAATCAGTTTATTGATAATAAATTAAGTCAAACGTTGACCGTTATGAACATGATTTTCCTTAACCAATATTAAAACGCAATATAAAAAAAGCTGTTAAAAAACTAAAAACCAATTTCAAACTTTACATTTTAAAAAGCCCGCGCAAACATAGTCGGTCGTGACGTGATACACCGTTTCGCGACGTCACTATGTACTAATACGTCTTTAGACCGACACACTGCTCTTACAGTTGTGCGAGCGTAGTGCGAAATCTTGCTTCGGGATGTCAGTAAAAACTTAACTCTTTGGTGACGTGCTGTCATGGCGGCTAACGCTAGAAGTAGTTTGTAGAAAAATATTACTCATTTGAGAATAAAACTTATACAGTAATAATTTGTTTTGGTTTCTTGTTAATTAATTATAGTTTTAGTAAATTTTGCCACAAGCAAATAGCCTTAAAAGACTAAAAAAGTTAAAAGTAAATACAAAATTATTAATATCATAGATAAAAAAAACTATAAACCACACTTTTATATGCATTAAACTGGTCAATACGAAATCGATACGACTTGTTGAAAACAAGATTTGCGTGGTCGTACTTCAGTAGCATCTGTGAGCACCATTCCACGCGAGCCCGCTTCTGCTCTGCCTCATGTAATATATCGCATAATCAAATAATCCTTCAATAAGAACCCATCTGTCTCATTCCTTCCCATTGTACAGAGCGAGAAAAATTAACAAACGTCAAACTCTGAATGCATTCATAAATTACATAACACGTATTGGTGTTTCAGTGCAGGCTCCAAAGGGTTATGCATTTGAAAAATATGCAGACCGTATTCTGACTTCTGCTATTTGTTGTGATACCAAGCTTCGATATACCGATGTTGCCAGTGACTATTATGTTTAGACGCCCTCCTCCGCCTCCCCCCTCCCTCAGGAATAATATTTTTTCCAAAGGAAAGGTATCCTTTGTCCTTTCTATATCCCGAAAATGTATGGTAACACCAGACATAATATCGGGTTTGGTACCACAACAACGAATTGCGAAAGTTAGGATGCGGTTTGCATATTTTAAATACGATAATACGATACTCCACTGGCTCATTCAATTCGGCTAGAACAGGCTTACTCAAAGTTGGGTACACAACTACCCCTAGGGGTTCGTCATTTCACGATCGGTGGTTCGCGATAAGATTTACGTAATGGCGGTTGGATACACCACACCTGCTTTTATCATAAAAGCCAAATACAGAAACCGTGATGCTGTGTCAGAATTAAGGTCAAAGTTGTCTAAACGAACTCCTAAAATCGACTCAATTTGTGACATGAAACAAGTCCACCATTTTATTAATACTGTTTTTCTTACTTTTATTGAAATAAAACAACTATTATAACATTTTTTTTGCACAGCTAGATTTAATTTTTTATGTGTTATTTGGGGTTCCCTGTTTTCTGGGAACTTTAACAGGGGTACGTGGGGCCATAAGTTTGAGTAAGCCTGGGCTAGATTAACTCGGGGAATTAATGTTATTTTAACACTTTTAATAATAATTAATAAATTCTAGCCTATAGCAGATTTTCTAGTTTATCTACATAATTAAAGATAAAAATGTATTTCTATATAAAAACTTAGCCTAGATACATAAAATTTAAGTTAAGAAATATCGGTTAGTACACAAATATGATGTTTGTACCTACCTAAACTAATAAAATTGTTTCTTGTATCTTAGGTAATTAGATCATAAAGTAGGTTAGTGCTTATTCAACAATAATGTAAGTGTAATACACAAAATCAATTGCTTACTATTAAATAATAAAGCAGTTTTTACCTTAGTTTTATTAATTATGTAATAACTTTTAACTAAAAATCAATTCTACGGGGCTTTAGGCGCTCTCGTAACCTATTGAACTAACATATCTAGTTTCTGCGATTGTTCTTGCGGGGCATTGCTCATCTTCTGTTTTGTGATGGCTAGGTTTATTCAATCGCCGGCACGTCGTAGCACAGCTTGCTTGTTCAAGTTGCTTTGAGCATTCTTTAATTGAATGGCCAACACAGCCGCAGTGCCCACAGGTAGAGTCAGACTCCCGACAATATTACGCTGAGTGGCCATATTGTTGACACTAGTGACACTAGTTACAAGGGTGTAGTCTCTTAGTCCCTTTTTACCGGGGAAGTACCGAAGCGCTGGCAGAACAGCATTGTTGTCTCGTTTCATAATAAGAAAGGCCTAAAAACGAAACTTGGAAATTACCGTCCCATTGCGCTTCTTAGCCGAACATATAAGGTGTCCTTCAGGGTAATTACATCGCGGATAAGCAAGAAGCTCGACGAATACCAGCCAAAGGAGTAAGCGGGCTTTAGAAGCGGTTATAGCACCGTCGATTATATTTTTACGATAAGGCAAGTGATCAAAACACATTCGAATACTACAGACCTATTACCTCGCCTTCGTAGATTTTGAAAAAGCATTTGATTCGGTGGAACATTGGACAGTCTTCGACTCGCTACAGCGCTGCAGAGTGGATTATAGGTACATCACACTACTCAAAAACCTATATAAAACTACAACTATGAAGATACAGTACCAAAGCTGCACAGCTGCGATGTCATATCGCCTAAGCTCTTCACCAAGACCCTTGAAGACATCTTTAAGAATTTGAACTGGAGCGGTTGCGGCATTAACATCAACGGAGAATCCCTTCACCATCTCCGATTTGCTGACGACATTGTCTTGCTGGCCGAGACACCGAAAGAACTTGAGAAAATGCTTAACGACCTTAGCCAAGCCTCCTCCGGCATAGGCCTAAGACTCAACTCTGGCAAGACGAAGTGGATGAGCAATGAGGCGACCGATGCTACAATCACCGTTGATAACAAAAGCATAGAACAGGTCGAGGAATACGTCTATCTCGGCCACAAGATAAAGTTGGGCAAAGACTCGCTAAAAAGCGAGATAGACAAGGCTACAACTTGTTTGGGTCGCCTTTGGCAGATTGGAACGTGTCTTTAAGTCAAAAATCCCGCAAAACCTGAAAACCAGAGTCTACAATCAGTGCGTCCCTGTAATGACTTACGCTTGCGAAACATGGACGCTTACTGTCGGGCTACTACAACGCCTTAGGATGACCCAAAGGGCTATGGAGCGCTTGATGCTCGGAATTTTTCTACGCGACAAAATACAAAATTCTGTTATCCGCCACCGCACCAAAGTCACCGACGTCGGCAAAAAAGTGGCACGACTGAAATGGCAATGGGCGGGCCACGTATGTCGTAGAGACGACAAAAAATGGGGCCACAAGGTGTTATTCTGGAGACCCCGCACAGGAAGCCGAAGTGTGGGCAGACCACCAGCAAGATGGTCGGACTATATTGCAAAAACGGCAGGACCGACCTGGACAAGAATCGCCGCACTAAGAGCTAGCTGGAGACAGCTTCAGGAGGCATATGTCTAACAGTGGACCAAAAACTTATGCTGAAGAAGAAGTCTCTTAGTCGGCAATGTCGGCATGAAGTCCAATTGATAAATACCCTTTCCTGCTCAATTAGAAGTTCTTTTTAGGTCTGATGGTAGTTCCACGTAATAATAAATGTCCAATGTGACCAAGCATTTGTCATAAATGACGGACGCTTATAGCATATGATCGTCAATTTAAAACTCTAATTGTAGGTATTAGAGGGGCCATCCTGTCACGCTTTTAGGGATCAAATGTAAACAACGGAACCATTATAAACTTTGTTGTCCGTCTGTCTCTCTGACCGTATGTCTGGCCAGTAGGCATGGAAATTATTGCTACTTTTAATTCCTTTTCATTTAATGAAATGATGATTTTTATTCCAAATGAAATCACATGTGAAATTTTATTGGCAATGGTTTTTCGCAGTGTCATAATAATGTAACACTTTTTGCTATTTGCTACTTAAAATGAAATATGAATTATTGTGAACGGTGCGCTAAATGTGCTATGTGCTCGTTCGTCATATATGATCGCATAACTAGCATGTTTGTCTTTTTCTGACCGCACCTAGAGCAAAACATTCCTACTCGCTCGCACTTTAGGCCTTCGCTCGCTAGACTCGCTCTGCTACATGCTTTCATCAATGAATGAAATGAAATGATTTCGCAGAGTGCGATTTGTAGCAGTCTATATGAAAAAAAAAATCAGGTGTGAACAATGAAATTAATTTCATATGATTTTTGACCTATTCATGAAATCTTCCATGCCTACTGGCCAGACACTTTATTTTGAGAACGCGTGGAGGTATGGAGTTGAAAATAATAGTACATTGTTAACCTAGGGGTGAAAGTAACTCATTTAGTCCCTAGACGGGGTTTACGCTCGGGCCGCCAATAGATCGAGGGTCTAAATAAGTCTTTAACCCGAGGTAAACACTGCTTTTCATTACGTAAGGAAAGTAAAAATAAAAACATGGTTTTGCTGAAGAAAATATTTGTCAATTTTAACAAAACCGTATCAAAGAGTATGCAATCACTACGTTCTAAAACTCGAAAAAACAAATGAAGATCGGATTGCTGCTTTCCCGCCTATTTTTTTTCTGTGGCCAACCAGCTATTCAGCCATTATTTTTCATTTTCATTATCGAAGAAATGGTTAATATTTTGCCTAAATTGATTATTTTAAAGAAATAGTTGAAAGTAAACTTATAATAAGGTCATTAAAAAATTATTTAATTAATGCTTACCTTTATGTTAAGTTTTGTTTGTTTTTGAGTGGCTGTATAAAAAGTTGCAATAGAAATGTAAATATAGAACTAGTTTTTTCTTTTTATAATTTGACAGCTGTCAGTTAAAAACGATTCTCCCTAGGGCTGAAAAGTATTACTTTCAACCCGCTTCTCAGGCAAATTCAGACCTATTTTCCGAGTATAAGTAATGAAAAACCATATACATACCTACTCATGTCTACAGTCCTTTGAAACGGTGAAAAAAAATATTCAATGATTTATCGAATAGAAGTGTGTGTGTGTGTGATGGCGCAGCATAAAGTGATATGAAGACTTCAATAACGTAAGTACATTTTGCTGGTATTATTTTCGTAATTTTTTTAATGACATTTAAATTTAGAGGCTAATTATCTTATTCTTTAGCTTAGTTAGCTACTTAGCTCGTGTAGAAATTATTAGTCGTTTCCCTGTCTGTCACCTGATTTACGAACAGTTTTATGAATGAGAATCTGTAGGTACGTCACTAGTGTTGACAGTATATCTATCTCGCTTCTTCCATAGTGTGAGAAAACGAGATAGCTATAGTATAGCTTCATAATATGTTGGAAGGGACGGCTTCATGCAACATGCAACCATACATTTTAAACATAAATAATCATCTGTCTTTTTTAAATTGGGTTAATCTATTTATTTTCCCCTAGATAGCCACGGGTTAAACGGGAATTTAACTAATGAAAAATAACCTTATATTTTTTCATGCATGACTCTGAGATAAAATACTCATGCTCGGGCTGAGCATGACCACCAACAAAACACGATAATATGATATAGCGATGTATCGACACCAACTGCAAACATTTGATAGATATAGCCGCCATGTTGAATCGCCGTGCCGATGACGTCACATGTTATTTTAAATATAAAATTTTAAAATTATACATAAAATTTTACATGGCGTCTATAACTATCATAATTAAAGAAAAATTACCGTTGGTGTCGGTTAATCGCTACATCATATCATGTTTTGGTGGTCAGGCTAAGGGAGCAGGTCAACATACAAACATTTGACACTTCCAACCGCTGGCTTCGAAGTCCGGGCTCTGCACCACTTGCTGTCATTGTCATATCCATAACTAGATATCCATCTTGGTTTTGCTTGTCAGGTAGCACATAGCATTTGTGATTTATCTGTCTATACGATTAAAATATGTCTAGGCCAGGTCAAAGCAAACAGATTCTGCATATTTTGAGATTAAGTAAACAATGATTTAAAAAATGAGGTCCAGACGTTAAGGATATATTAGGTACTTAATATCTGCTGAACTTAACTAATTTCAGCTAGACCAACCAAGATCTCTGGAAGTATACCATTACTGGATTAGTACAACAAATAAATATAGATAGATAGATACTCAATATTGTAGACCATACAAAGAAGTTACAATCGACGTTTCCAGAAAGCACAGAGCCCAGTGATAAGAAAAAGGCTTACGATGCTGAAGGAATTGAAGAGGTAGGGAGGGATGTTAAAATAGGCTGCACCTATCCTAAACCTTCCTCCATTCGTACAGACACGGTCCCAATATTGTGCCCTGGGGTACTCCCATTTCTAGAGGAATTCCCAAAAAATTTCTTCTATGAATTTTACTTTTTGTGGTAATAAACTTTATTGATCCGTTACTACATGAAAAATTGCACCTAATTTTCATACTTAGAAATAGTGTTGAATAATCAACACAATCAAATGCCTTTGCTAAGTCATGAAATATACCTAAAGTATTTTATTTTCTAGGTTTGCGTCGCTAATTTCCTACTTATTAAAAAATATTTTATGTAACTATATGAATGAAGTTTCTTAATTAATAAAGATTCTTTCAATTTAGACAATTATTAATTATCCTAGGGTACCTACTTGGACCCACGGGGGCATTAAATTATATCGAAATACTTATTCCGCTTTTTTTCTTCCACATGAAGTCAAATTACCTATGGCAGAAAGATAAAAAACATGGTGTACTATTCCGACGTTATACCACGCTCAATAGTACTGTTTTTTTTTATATATAAGTAGTAGATAAGGTCCTATTTACCCAAACACGCGAATGAACCAAGGCAACCACAGTGTCCAAGAAGTGATGCGTTGCAACTATAGATAATAATGTTTACTTTTCTTTGTAGGTATACGTCTGCCAAAAAAAAGAAACGTTGGACCGAAACTGGCATTAAAAATCAAGGACAAACCAAAGAAACCCGATGACCATTTAAAACAGATACCGGAACTGCACAAACATCGTGCCAACATTACCTTAATCCTAGAACACTCCAACGCGACGCCTTTAAGTCGCGGCAGCATCGGCTACGCCTGCTGCTATTGCACCGACCAGTTCATAGACCCCGCCGATCTCAAAACACACACCCTAGAAAAACACGATGACAAAGCCGAGTTTATGGAAGGCACAGTGATGTTCACTTTCCATGTCAAACTAGATATCACATCTTTACAATGCACTGTCTGTAGCGACCACATCAACTCTATAGAAGAATTCGTCGAACATCTTATCAAAGTCCACAACAAAAGGTTGTTTACGGACATCAAAAGTCGCATCCTCCCGTTCAAATTCGATGGCGACACGCTACGATGCGTCATCTGTACGAGCGTCTTCAACAAATTCAAAATTCTTCTAGAACACATGAACACTCATTTCAGAAATTACGTGTGCGAGGAGTGCGGTACTGGTTTTGTAACTCAAAAAATGCTAAATAATCACACTGTAACTCACAAATTAGGTGTCTTCCAATGCGATAGCTGTGAGAAAGTTTTCAATACGCTTCGAAAGAAGAATTCTCACGAGAAATCAGTTCACGTACATTATAACTGGTTGCATAAATGTGGTTATTGCAATATCAAGTTTCGGAGTAGTACGCTGAAAGAATTACATATTGCCAAGATACATGGTGTGCCGGCGCAGAATCACGATGTCGAGTGTCGCGCTTGTGAGAAAACGTTTGCAAATTCAGTAACGTTAGGAATTCATACAAAACGAGTTCACTTGATGGAGAAGCGGTATAAGTGCGTACAATGCGAGAAGATGTTCTTCACGAGGGAAGACTTAAAGAACCACATCGTAAAGCATACAGGGATACAGAAGTTTCAGTGCGACGTGTGCCAGAAGTCGTACGGCCGCAAGCACACGCTGCGGGAGCATATGCGGATTCATGCGGATGATAGACGGTTCATATGTGAGAGATGTGAGCAGACTTTCGTCCAGAAGTGTAGTTGGAAGAGCCACATGAGATCTAAGCATGGAGAAGTATTCTGAATTAAAGATTGATACATATTATATAGTAGCTGACGAAGGTGAACGATTGACTTATAGACCTAAACGAGTTAACTATAATATTAAATTTAAACACTTAGATCAAATTTAAAACCGAAATTAATAATGACATTCTAACCATGAAACTAACCTAACCTAACCACGAATCGTCCAACTTTCGCGATTGATACTTAACTCAATTTGTTCTACGATTACGTTATGTTGAATGTCATTTGAGAAAATTTTACATCTTGTGGTAGGTCCATGAACAAGTAACTGTACCTACATAGAATCCTATACCCTTACCTCAACATTCTGTAAAATCACGTCACATGTCATTACATTGAGTGACATAGTGATTTTACGAACATACTGACATAGGATAGTATTTCATTAATATAAAGGATGTGTCTACAATAATCCTACTAATGTTATAAATGCGAAAGTTTGTGAGGATGTATGGATCTTTGTTACCTAGTCTTAAACTAAACAATAATATAGCTTATACATCAGGAGACGTATTTTTGGAGCATTAGAAATGAATCTTGAATTCGAACACGAAAACAATTCGTGTATGAAAATAGTTTCTATTGCTTTCGATTTTACGCATTTTTGATTCACTCGAAATAGGTGTTGCTTTTATAGTGAAATCTTGTAACTATGTATTTTTATTTACGCATAAAAAAATATTATAAACCATAAAGCAAAAACTCTCTAACGAACATAGATAAAAAGTTATTATGTCAAATCTCTGACAATCATATGTTTACTTGTCAATGTCATTCTTCCGTACTTTCTACTAGTAGAAATCAAAAAACTAGTCGGTAGGACCACTCGTAGCAGAATTCACGGAATGAATTTTCAAAAATAGTGATTTCAGGTAATCGCATGCGAATCTTGCGATTTCGTATTCGGATTGAAATTCGCATGACACATATAATTTATGAAGATACTAGCTAGTAGTCAGGACCGTCTTAACATATCCCGGGGCCCTGGGGCACACAAGAATTCGGGGCCCTATTGCATAGAAAAAATAAATAACAAGAAATAATTTTTTCCTTCTAATTTTCTATATTTTTAATCGTGAATTGGTACAAATCAAATAAATCTCTATCTTCTATCTAAATTCAAATCTTCTACATGTCATTAAAGAATCAAAACATAATCTATACATATAATAAAACTGTAGCAGGTCCAGTTCTGTACGGTAAAGATATGTTTTCTTTCTTCTTGTAAGTACTTTGGGGTCCCCGTCATGCTGGGGGCCCTGGGCACGGGCCCCGTGTGCCCTTATGGTAAAGACGGAACTGCCTGTAGTCCTTGAACCATAGGAGTCTGCCTACCTATCCCAAGACGACCAATTGAAACGGACAAAAATAAAAAAATTAAGCGTATTAATGCGGCCGAGCGGTTATACTAGCGATAGGGGTACGCTTTTGAAAAAGGTTGTAGGGTACGCTTTACCATGATCCTAAGTCAAGCGGCTAATAATTATTCTGGTTAATGATTAATGATAAAAAAATCTAAGCGATTGCGTCTGAGGCCCAATTCCCGTAATTTGTTAAAAGCCGCAATTCGGTTTCGATCCGCTCCCAGTAACATTACGATCACAAACGGTATTTTCGTAAACGTTCATTTTGACGTATAATTATTATCAAAACTGTACCACTAAGATTGAAAATAGAACAAAAAAATGAAATTTTGGTTTCTTCCATTTTCAGTCGCATTGCGAGCGAACTATAAATTATTTTTTTGGATTTACGAGAATACAGTTTGTGATCGTAATGTTACTGGGAGCGGATCGACACCGGATTGCGACTATTGTCAAATTAAGGGAATTGGGCCTCTGATCTCCATTTGGATAGGCCGCTTAAATGACGAGTTTCTTGCGCTGCTTCTTCTCGGCACTAGCCCACAATATTGTCCCGAAGCAGTGGTAGGGTAAAAAAATACATTGGGACGTGTAAAAGAGCTTAATTTAGGCCTCTTTACAGAAATAATTTGGTTTTATTGATAAATATGTGAGCAAATATTAAGAGCCACATGCGGTCGACAGCTTGGTAGATATTTGTTAATAAATAAAAAATGCGTCCGACGACACACCAATTGTTATTTTTTCAATGTAAGGTATTAACATCTTAGTGACACGTATCAGACAATGTGTATTTTGGGGGGCAAGGGGCGTCACAGCCAATATCACCGAAAAGAAAAACTATAACAGTGTAACTTAACTGTGTTTTTTTACTATTTATTGAAGGCTATAATGTTTGGAGACGCTAAAAGCAAGAACTTTTCAGCATTCGTTTTGTATTTGCTTCATTAACATTGCATCGTCAACTGTTTCTTCAAACACGATTGAAAAAACAAGAATGTATGTAAATCTTAAAAATAAAAAAAATATGTTCTGTCATTTCCTTCAAATATATTTTGTAAATTATCTATTTAATTGAAGGTTCTTGTTTAATGAAGCTAATGCTTTCAACTTTGAGTTAACGATTTATCCTAGACTACCTACTTGGATCTCTACGCCAGTGTTAAGCATTCAATTATACCGAAGTACTTATTCTGTTTTTTTTCTTCCATACAAAGTCAAATTACCTATGGCAGGAAAATAAAAAGCACTTTGTGCTATCCCGACTCTTATTAGTTTCCCTTAATAGTTCTAGGATTATCTATTTGTTAACGCGATACACTGCCTGATGTGCCTCAACACGCGAATAAACGCACGCAAATAATAGAGTACCCAAGGAGTTATGCAATGCAACCTTAATAATGATTACTTTTCTTTGTAGGTAATCGTCTGACAATAAAAAGAACCGTCAGACCGAAAATGGCGTTAAACATCAACGACACACAAAAAATACCGGAGGACCAGTTAAAAGTGATTCCTGAACTGCACAAACACCGAACCAACATTACATTAATCCTACAACACTCTAACGCGACGCCTATAAGAAGTCACAACGGCGTCAGCTATGCCTGCTGCGTTTGCATCGACCAGTATCCAGACCCCGACGACCTTAAAACCCACACCCTAGTAAAACACGATGTCAAAACCAGAATCAAGTTCATGACAAATATGGGAATGAGGTCCTTCCTTGTAAAACTAGACATAACATCGTTACATTGCACCATCTGTTGGGACCCTATGAACTCCCTAGAAGACCTTATTGAGCATCTTATCAAAATTCATAACAAAACCTTGTACACTGACATCAAAAGTCACATCCTCCCGTTCAAATTTGACGATGACACCCTGAGATGCGTCATCTGTTCGGGAGTCTTCAACAAATTCAAAGTTCTCCTAGAACACATGAACACTCATTACAGAAATTACGTTTGCGAGGTGTGCGATGCTGGTTTTGCTTCTCAAAAAATCCTGAACGATCACTTCGTAGCTCATAAACTTGGTGTATTCAAATGCGATAGCTGCGAGAAAGTTTTCGACACGCTTCGAAAGAAGAAGTCTCACGAGAAATCCGTTCATGTACATTTGAACTTTTTGGATAAATGTGGTTATTGCAGCAAAAAGTTCCAGAGTTATAGGATGAAAGAAGTACATATTGCCAAGATCCATGGTGTGCACGCGCCGAGTCGCAAAGTGGAGTGTAACGCTTGTGAGAAAACGTTTGCAAATTCAGCATCGTTAAGAATTCACACTAAACGAAACCACTTGCTGGAGAGGCGGCATAAGTGCGAACATTGCCAGAACAGTTACTTTTCGAGTGAGGACTTAAAAAGACATATGTTGAAGCACTCAGGGATCAAGAATTTTCAGTGCGACGTGTGCCAGAAGTCGTACGGCCGCAAGCACACGCTGCGGGAGCATATGCGGATTCATGCGGATGATAGGCGGTTCAAATGTGATAGATGTGAGCAGACTTTCGTCCAGAAATGTAGTTGGAAGAGCCACATGAGATCTAAGCATGGAGAAGTGTTGTGATATATAAACAGGCCTTTGTACACAAATGTAGTTTGAAGAGCTACATGGAAAGGTACTCGTAAAAGTTGACAAGAAACTTAGGTTTTTATCTGTCGAATAGAATATATTTCTAGGAGATGAGTGAATGTTCTTAGACAATAAATTAATTCTAGTGATGACTTCTATTAATATGATTTTTCTTAACCAATATTAAAACGCCGTTTTAATTTTTTTTTAATTTGTTCATGGTACAGCAACAGAATACAAATCACAACTTACACCTAGAAACATTATAACAAAATACATATTTTTAATTTGCACTCCGATTATAGAATATAAAATTGATACCTACCCCTTATCTACTTACAAACCTAATAGACTTACTACCCGTTCCGGTTTCGCTCGTGTCGGGTAGCACTTAGTATCTACGAGCATCTACCAATACGTGCTTAAATATACCCTAAGTTCGGCTTGAACGTTCAATCATTCTAAATATTTGTCAAAGAATTATTTATATTGGATAAGTAGTTTCGGAGATCACACACATCCAATCTTACAAACATACAATACAATATTAGTATCGATAATGTTTCTTTTCTTTGTAGGTGTACCTCTGAAACTGAAACGTACCGTCAAATCCAAATTGGAATTGATAAACGGCGTAAGATTAGAAAAAGAAGAATATTTACGCCGAATCCCCGAAGTGGACAAACATCGCACCAACGTCCGAATGATTCTACAACACTCCAACGCGACGCCTATTAGATGTCGCGGCGGCATCGGCTACGCCTGCTGCTTTTGCAGCGACCAGTACCCAGATCCCGCCGACCTTAAAACCCACACTTTGGAAAAACACGATGACAAAGCCAAAGTCAAGTATACAAATAGCCAAACCATGTACTCCTTTCTTGTAAAATTAGACACAACATCGTTACATTGCACCATTTGTTGGAACACTATAAACTCGCTTGAAGACCTCACTGAGCATCTTATCAAAACTCATAACAAAACGTTGTACACGGACATCAAAAGTCAAATCCTTCCGTTCAAATTTGAAGAGGATACACTACAATGCGTCATCTGTAAGATCACATTCAACAAATTTAAAGCTCTCCTAGAACACATGAACACTCATTATAAAAACTATGTGTGTGAGGTGTGCGATGCTGGCTTCGTCTCAAGAAGTATTCTTAACAATCACACAGAAGCTCACAAGACAGGTGTCTTCCATTGCAATTTCTGCAAAAAAGACTTCGACACGTTACGTAAGAAGAAATCTCACGAGAAATCTGTTCATATACATTTACACATGTTAAACAAGTGTGGATACTGCAATGAAAAGTTTCCAAGTATCAATAAGAAAGATGCACATATTGCTAAGATCCATGGTGTACAGACGAGTCGCGAATTAAAGTGTCACGCTTGTGATAAAATTTTCGCGAATGCAAATTCGTTGAGGGTTCATACGAAACGACATCACTTGATGGAGAGGCGGTATGACCAATAATAAAACCAATAAAACCAATTTATTTCTGCAAATAGGCCTAAATTAAGCTCTTTTACACGTCCCAATTTTTTTTTACCCTACCACTGCTTCGGGACAATTGTGGGCTAGTGCCGAGAAGAAGCAGCGGAAGAAACTCGGTCACTATTGTCAGCCTCTTTTTAAATAGTATGTTTACATTACAAGATAATATGTACCTGTGCGAGTAGGGCAGTATTTAATTCCATACATTTTTATCAATTAAATAGTCATTTACAGTGTAATAACCTTTTTTCATTAATACCATCTTGACATGCGATTTAAATTTATGTATAGGTAGTTCAGCAATAGACTGCGGCAATTTGTTAAAAAAGCGAATACATTTTCCCATGAACGAATTACCTACTTTATGCAGTCTGAAATTTGGAACGGCAAGTTTGTCTTTATTCCGGGTATTATGATTATGAATGTCACTTTTCTTAGGAAATATATGCAGGTTTTTACGAATGTACATAATATTTTCATAGATGAATTGAGAAGCCACTGTTAATATATTAATTTCCTTGAACAGATCTTTTAACGAGTCTCGGGGTCTAAGGTCGTAAATTGCCCGTACAGCTCTCTTTTGTAGCACAAAGATAGACTCAATATCTGCTGCTGAGCCCCATAACAATATTCCATATGACATAATACTGTGAAAATAGCTAAAATACACCAATCTTGCCGTTCCAACATCAGTCAATTGTCTTATCTTTCTCACGGCATAAGCAGCTGAACTAAGTCTTCCCGACAGAGTCTCAACATGAGCACCCCATTGCAGACGGGAATCTAAAGTTATTCCCAAAAAGGTAGTGGAACTAGACGTATCTAGTCGTTCATCTTTTACAGTAAGATATGTTGGGACTTGCTTTACGTTCGGCATTGTGAATTTAATACATTTTGTTTTATTTGCATTGAGCATAAGGTTGTTGGTAGTGAACCAATGCAACACTTGCGAGAGAGCATTATTTACATCGTCAAATGAATGTTTACCTCTCTTGATTTTAAAAATCAGTGAAGTATCATCTGCAAATAACACTGTCTCACAGAGGTTTTTCGTGAAAGAAGGAAGGTCGTTAATGTAAATTAGAAACAACAGGGGTCCTAATATCGATCCCTGAGGCGCACCGATATGAGTGCGAACACTGTCAAAAGAAGTGCTTCTCAAATCAGGTCTTGAAGAATCACATGTTGAAGCACACTGGGATTCGAAAGTTTCAGTGCGACGTATGCCAGAAGTCGTACGGCCGCAAGAATACGCTGCGGGAGCATATGCGGATCCATGCGGATGATAGGCGGTTCAAATGCGAGATATGTCAGCAGGCCTTTGTGCAGAAATGTAGTTTGAAGAGCCACATGCAAGCGAAGCATAGAAAGATGGCTGCGAAGATTGAGAAGATAGATTAACCTAAGCAAGATAAGAAAGAAGTAGAATACTATCCGTATTATTCAATAATTTTACTTGTATAGCTTGTACAGAATTAAACTATTGAAACGAAAGATGACGATAAGTGAGGACCTTAATGAAATGGGATATAGCTAGGCAGGAGAAACGAAAGATGGATATTAAAAGCGGCCAAATAAAACTGACTTGCTAACCGAGGGTTCTGTACCTCTGTTTTTCATAGTTTATTAATACTCATTAATACTCATTTATTCAGTATATAGGCCCTCTTCCGGGCACTTATACACGTCCCAAAATATAGCTTTACCCTACCACCGCTTCGGGACTACATATCGGCTGGTGATGAGAAGAAACGGCGCAACAAACTCAGTCACCTTTGTCAGCCTTTTTTACAGGAAATACAATTACAAGACATGAAGTAAGTGCGAGCTAAGCAGGTTAAGTCCATGCACTCTTGTCGTTCAAAAAATCGTCTACCTTATAATACCCTTTTTTCATAAGGTTTTTTTTAATGTGAATTTTGAACTCATGTACAGGTAGTTCAACAAGAGTCTGTGGAACTTTATTAAAAAATTTAATACATTTCCCCAAGAATGAATTACCAACTTTGTGAAGTCTGAAGCTCGGAACGGCAAGTTTATTTTTATTACGAGTATTATAATGATGAAAATCACTTTTTAAGCTAAACAAACTTAGATTTTTTCGAACGTACATAATATTTTCAAAAATGTATTGAGAGGCTACTGTTAATATATGAATATCTTTAAAAATCTCCCTCAGAGAGTCACGAGGTCCAAGACAGTATATTGCACGTACGGCTCTTCTGCAACACAAAGATTGATTCAATGTCAGCAGCAGAGCCCCATAGCAGTAAACCATACGACAACAAACTATGAAAATAACTAAAGTATACTAGTCTTGCCGTTTCGACATCAGTTAAAAGCCTTATTTTCCTCACTGCATAAGCCGCTGAACTGAGCCTTCCTGACAGGGCAACTATATGGGGACCCCATTGGAGCCGGGAGTCTAATGTAATTCCCAAAAAAATTGTGGAATCGACTGCATCTATATGATCGTCTGACATATTAATATGCGTACTGACCTGCCTCACATTGGGCATAGTGAATTTAATGCATTTAGTTTTGTTTGCATTTAGCAACAGGTTGTTAGCTGTAAACCAGCGTACTACTTGAGAGAGAGCACTATTTACATCGTCAAAGGCAGCTTTACCTCTGTCAGTTTTAAAAATCAATGATGTATCATCTGCAAACAATACTATCTCACAAAGATCTTTAGTGAAGTAAGGAAGGTCATTTATATAGATTAGGAATAATAGAGGTCCCAATATAGAGCCCTGGGGCACACCCATGCGTATTGGAGCTCCAGAAGAGTCAGTTCCATTGACATTAACTTTTTGAATTCTATCTATGACTCTAACAATTTACCTGAATCATTTGAGACAGCATAATGCCGTAATTTCATTAATAAAGTCTTGTGATCTACACAATCGAAAGCCTTAGACAAATCACAAAAAACCCCTAAAGCATCTTGTTTTCTTTCAAAAGCATCGAAGATATGCTTAAGGAGTGCAACTCCAGCATCAGTTGTGTTTCTACCTTTGGTGAAACCAAACTGCTTCTCATGCAACAGTTTGTTAGTTCTAAAATGTGATAAGAGTTGATTGAAGACTATCTTTTCAAATATTTTACTAAGAGCTGGTAGTATTGATATAGGTCTAAAGTTGGAGGGATCACTTTTATCACCGGATTTAAATAATGGTATAATTTTACTAAAGGAGACATTTTTTTTTTGTATGGAGGATGGGCCCACCAAAAATTGTGACATCTAGTAATGAAACATATATCAAATTGTTCCCTATAATGTCTACAAAACATTAGCAATATTAGTATTTCTTTATCTAACGAAAATATTTGAAAATTCATCAAAACGTTAATGACATAACCTAAAAACTTCTTATACATTTTATTTCATTATTTGCATACACAATGCTATTTATGTCAACGATATTATAATATAGTCATAGAAACAAATATTAAAAGCTGAGCAAAGGTAGATTGCACTTGTCTAAGCTAGGAATCGAACTCACACTCCTTCGCTATAAAAAATATAAGTAGCTATAATATACACAGTTCAGAAGGTGTTATCATTGTGATTATTATCAATAATATTATGTAGGTACCTACATGTTAACCACATGTAATGCAAATGAATAATTTAATTTGATTATTCATGGATATCTATTATGTATCTAAATGTGGAAGGAGAAGTAAAAAAATCAAAATAGCATAAATAACAAATCAAAATACATTTATTCATGTAAATGATCATCATTTTCGAAATCATCTCTCAGTAACAGTACCTCATCTAAGAAAGATGCAGGTGGTTCGACCTGATCTTGGTAGCGTGCCCAAGATAAAAACCACACAATGAACATCACATGTGCACAACAACCGACAGTGCGTCTGCCTACCAGACAATTGCAATAGTATCCAGCACAGCTCTGTTATTATCCTGTTGTCTTTGCCTGATAACAGCACGAGAAGCTTTCAACCAGCAAGCCCTACAGACTTGTTCCAAGCGAAATACCTGTACCTGGAAAAATATTAAAATTATAACAGCAGATCATGATACAATTATCTACTTTAATTAATTCAAAGCTATCCAACCATAAGACAAAAGGGAAAGTCATTTTAAAAGTACCTACTTATTTGTAAACATATTGAATGCAATGCTGCAATTTTTTTTTAATTTTTTTTTCTATACTTAATATGTGACTAACAAGCAATAACATTTTTATTACATCCCATTACTCGGTAGGTAAATAAAGTTTAATTACCTGGTGTGGTGGTATCCACTGCAGAATAATGTTCCTTTCTGCAAAGTCATTGTCGCCAAACACAAAGTGTTTCACTTTGTGTTTGGCGTGCTCTTGAAACAGAAACACCGCATGGCATACAGATATTCCGATATCCAAATCTTCTTATTGTATCAGGAGGAGTACTTTCTTGTAATATAATCAAGCAGTACAAGCAAACTGCATCAAGTGGATATAACTGAAAAATAAAAGCGTATAGGAGTTTAATTACTGTGAAAACCAAATGTACCTACGATAGAAGAATAATACGTGGTGTAGTAGGGTTTCAAAAAGGTATACAAAGGTTTAAAACCTCACCTCGCGAGAAATCCACACACGTACAAGTTGACGCACATTTTCAGTCGTTTCTGAAAGTAATTGTCTTTGCACGTTCCGTTGATATCTCACTGCACAATTAACACAACGGTTTAATGGAATAGGGGCTGTACTTGATGCCATTTTCTTCTATTTTTCGTTAAAAATAATGAAAAATCCGGAGAACACGAAACACTCAATTCGAAACAAACGGAAGGTATGACAAATGACACTCCAACCACTCCTGTCAATGTCAGTGATAACTGTCAAAAATCAAGACAGAGTTGCTTTCCGTTCCACGGCTTTACTAGATAACCATTTTATGCAAAAAATCTTAAAAATTCAATTAAAATATTTTTTTCGGAGATTCCAATTGTTTAAAATAAATAAAAGTAGATAAAACGTGATCAAAACAAAATCTCGTCTTTGAAATAATTGATATTGTTTTTATATTAACCAGCCCGTCGTTCCTTTACACGTATTGTTGAACATAAGATCTATACTCAATAGTTATCTATGCCTTGACTTTAAAAAGGAGGAATGGCGTGATGAAAAATAGTCAATACAACGCATTTTTTAGTTTGATTTTGAGATTCCGGTTTCATTTAAACGTTATCTTTCGTCTAATTGTCTAAAAAAATAAGTTATTAATTTAGGGTGCAATGTCATCATTAGACGCAACCGTTGCAACTGGGCCCAAAAAAAATGTCTCCTTTCATTAAATTAGGAAACGTGCCTTCATCAATACACTGGTTAAATAAATATTCAGTTTTTTTCATATTCAGCTCTCTAAATGTTTTAACAATAACATCAGGATTAACATGTCTAAACTTTAGGGAAGAATTGCATTCATCCACATTTGATTTCAAAATTTAATTTATTAGTTGTAGCAATTGGTATATTCGAAAAGAAATCATTAAACGCGTTTGCTACTTCACTGTCTGATTTAATAATTTTATTATTAATATTAAGGCTATTAAGGCTTATATATATACATCCTTAACACTTTATTGTTTATTATTGTTTTCTGCTTAACTCCAGGGTTTGCATTATAATCTTTCCACATGCTTATACCTATTACCACAGGTCTAATAACAATAAGATAGTTAAAATAGAATTAAGGGCAGGTATTCAAGCAGGTGCCGTGTCGATAAGTTTTTAAACCTGCTTAAAAGTTACAACATTGTTTAACTGTCATAAAATTCTGAAAAATATACATGTTACAGTTTAGGATTTAACATATTACTTTAACTAAAATTTACTTGGTTAATAAATCCAAAGTTACCTCTTCCCAATATGATTTAATTTTATACTTTTAGTAGGCAGTTTTTCTAAACATTTAGCTGAGTTTGACATGATAGCATTATTTTCTAAATTCCTACATCGAAATATAAATTCTTGGACGCTGCTATTCTGCGAGTCACATTAGTCGCGCGGTGGCTACTTTTGATGGATAATTTCTATCTGAATAAAGTGTATTTTTATTTGTCGAATAATATATTTAAACGAGCTTCGTGTGAATTAACTTATTAGTTTATAAAATTTAATTTTTAAAAGATGATTTATGTATATTTATTATTATAAACAATATTAAAAAATGGCATTACAATTTTTTTTTTACCTTTTAATAATCTACTTACCAACTCATCGTCTCCAACAAACTCTTGAAAGAACCAATACCTCCGAATTAATTTAAAATGCCTCGGTACGACTTATTCATTATAATGTAGGTAAAATTATCCTAAAACCACACCTTTCGTATAATGTAGCAGCTAGACAAACCTATACCTTACAATTACTCGGGCTTAGCTCGTCACTCAAACATTGTCCCTTAAATGGGACGAGAACCAACAACTGATGCTTCCCAAAATCCAGATCGCGAGCAACTAGCCTAATCATCTAGTAGAACCAATTTATTTCTGTAAATAGGCCTAAATTACACATAGATTAGCCTAGGCATTAACTTAGCTTCCTACGCGTAGTACTTAGCATCTACGATCATCTTACGACATACTGAATGGCCATTCTAAACATTGGTCAAAGAATTATAAATATTTGTAAAGTTAGGTAACTTTTACAATATTGGTATAGATAATGTTTCTTTTCTTTGTAGGTGTACCTCTGAAACTGAAACGTACCATCAAATCCGAATCGGAATTAAAAATGAAAGGTGAAAGAATAAAAAACGAAGAATATTTGCGTCAGATCCCAGAACTGGATAAACATCGCACCAACATCCGAATGATCCTACAACACTCCAACGCGACGCCTATAAGATGTCGTGGCGGCATCGGCTACGCCTGCTGCTTTTGCACCGACCAGTACCCAGACCCCGCCGATCTCAAAACCCACACCTTAGAAAAACACGACGACAAAGCCAAAGTCAAGTTCATGAAAGGAAAAATGATGTACTCCTTCCTTGTCAAACTAGACATCACATCTTTGCAATGCACCGTCTGTAGCGAGTCTATCAAATCTTTAGAAGAACTCGTCGAGCATCTCATCAAAATCCACAGCAAAAGGTTGTTTACGGACATCAAAAGTCACATCCTCCCTTTCAAATTCGACGGCGACACGCTGAAATGCGTCATCTGTACGAGCGTCTTTAACAAATTCAAAGTTCTTCTAGAACACATGAACACTCATTACAGAAATTACGTTTGTGAAGTGTGCGATGCTGGCTTCGTCTCGAGAAGCATCCTCATGAATCACACCGAAGCTCACAAGACTGGTGTCTTCCGTTGCGATTTCTGCGAAAAAGAGTTCGACACGTTCCGAAAGAAGAAATCTCACGAGAAATCTGTTCATATACATTCAAACTTGTTGAACAAGTGTGGATACTGCAATGAGAAGTTTAAAAATTACAGGAAAAAAGATGAGCATATTGCGAAAGTTCACGGGGTTCCGAGTTTAGAATTGAAGTGTCAGGCTTGCGATAAAACGTTTGTGAGCAAGACATCGTTGACGATTCACACAAAACGCGACCACTTGATGGAGAGAAGGCACAAGTGCGGGCAGTGTGACATGAAGTTTTTCAAAACTAGCGAGTTAAAAGAGCACATGGTGAAGCATACTGGCATGAGGCCATTCCAATGCTTTGTCTGCTTCAAGTCCTACGGGAGAAAGAAGACACTTAACGAGCATATGCGAATACATGTGGACGATAGACGGTTCAAATGCGAACATTGCAGTCAGTCATTCGTTCAGAAGTGCAGTTGGAAGGGTCATATGCGCGCCAAGCATGGCGAATTTCTTATTGGCGGAACTAAAGATCCATCCTAAGACAGGACCAACTAACTATAACCTATTCAATCGCAATTGTTGAATTCTGGTTTATCCAATTGCAGTAGATATCGGATAACAGTTCAGTAGAGATAAGGAAATTAAGTGATTGCTTTTTTGAGGCGAATTAAAAAAAAATTGACGAATCTCTTTAATCTCAATCTCGCGTATTCATGAAAATTGGATTTTCTAAATAATTCCTATTATGATACGTACGACGTAAGTACTATGGCGACTAGATAAGAAATAAACATACGTAAATCCTCTTATTTGTGATTGGTATGTAAGTAGGTAATCATCTTTACTATTTCTTGCTTTTGAATGTTGCTCAATAACACTAGAAACGTTGCTTAGTAACAATTGAATGCGGTGCAAATACACCATAAGGGGGCGCTTCTACTAGAATTGTGCGAGCAAAAAAAGAAATAGGTTTTCATAAAAATGGCAACCTGTTCAGAGCCCTTTTAAGTCTGTTAGTTAACCACCCAAAAATAATTACTAACTGTAACTACTTTGACTGGTGTGCAATAAAGAGTAATCTATCTAAGGGTTACACTTCGTTGGATTGGAGCTGAGCTGAAGCAGTTTTACCGCTATCAAACTCCATTAAGCGGGAGCTGACTGCTGAGTCTCCACTCCCCCTCAATGGAGTTTGATAGCGGTCAACCAGCTGGCTGGCTTAATTCCGCTAATATACCTACTCCTATATTAGCGGTATTAAGCCGGCCAGCTGGTCGCTGAAACTGCGCTTACGCCGCTTCACGCCGCAGCCCCGCACTCCATGCGACGTCGGTGTTCCTTAGGAAGCTGCCGTCTATTGCCCTGTCATATGGTTGATTTTCGTTAAATTTAATTCATGATAGTAAGCCGGAAGTGGCAAGATGCATTAATTCTTGTAAGTGAAAGCTGAATTTAATAAGTGAAAGCTAAATCTTATTGCAAAGGATTAAGGTTTAAAATCATTTGCTCAATGACCCTGTTGAACAGTGATCGTGTGTCGGGCGACTTAGTGTTAAATAATATTATTATCAACTACTTGCTTCGGATCATGATTAAGCGTATCCTGAGCCCTGCTGACTAGGATCGAAACATATAAGGAGTTAGAGATTTTTGTATTTTATTTTTCCACAATCACACCAATTAGCGAATACCAAACTACCAAAGCTTGTACTTACATACGTTTAAAAACAAATATTTACCTCTTCGGGATTCGAACCCGCAACCGGCTTTGTAGCACGGAGCGCGAACCTCTAAACCAGACGGTCGTCAAGTGGATGGCAATGTTTTTGAAATTTTAACAAACTAACAGTAATGTCATCACTTTCAAAAGTTTTTTTTACTGGTTTGATACACTATTTAACGGGTAACGAATTAGTTTCCACCTCTAGCTACGCCCATGGAGATGGTGTCAGACGGCATTTTTTTGGGTTAGGAAAATGTGTTACGCATACCCATAGAGAAGAAATGTCATATGATTTGTTTGACGAATTTTTAAATCTGTATCTGTACTTTTTTGTATGAGGACTTGTCATTTTATACTAAATGTAAGTGAAAAATCACTTACTAGTTGCTGCTGCTCTATAGGGTATGTACTCGATGTGCACACCACACCAGCCGCGGGGATTATGTGGACCCTGGGCCTCGGAGATCCGTATACCTGCTGAAAAATCTGACAGTGTCCCTTAGACAATACGGTGTATTCCTATGGAGCTATGGAGATATACTCCGCAGTCCCAACTCGGCTATGCCTCGCCTGTCAGCGAACGTCATTTACAACCCGATTTAGAAGGGAGGGGAGCCTCCCCCTAGTCTCTTGCCAGCCTCCCTAGCATGAGCACCTAAACACGATATGATATGATATGTTATAGCGATATATCGACACCAACTATTAAAATATGATAGATATAGCCGCCATGTTGAATCGCTGTGCCGGTGACGTTTCATATTATGATCGATTCTTCGATAAAAAATCAAAATGGCAGCTATAACTATTATATTTTTACAGTTGGTGTCGATACATCGCTATATCATATCGTGTTTTGGTGGTCATGCTACGGGAGCAGAGGCGCGCTGGAACACGCGTGACGGCAATGACGGGCCGGGAGTACGGCGGGTGTATTATACATACGTTTAAATGGGCGCCTCAGACAGCCGGAGTGCGCGGGTCGCCGCTCTGCCTAAACGTATGTTAATTAATGGACTCGCCTTATTCCCTACCCTATCCGTCACCGTCCTACTCACGCCTTCTGTGTGTAGGTACGCTTTAAGCGGACGGCAGATAACCCTGTCTCTGTTTTTTGGGGTTCATATGGTCAGAGGGCCTAGAGAGTATCACAAAACAATCGCTCCGCTTAAATTAATCAAAAAGTATTACAAACTAGCTTACGTCCGCGGCTACGCCCGCGTGCTGTTCGATCTGTCACTTAGTTCTTATCACCGACAGATTATTTTGCGTAAAAATAACCGTTTACGCAGCCCGCGCAACGAAAGCTCTCAAAAGATTTTTTTCCCGTTTTTGCGAAATTATTTATTGATACTCTGCTTCTATTGGTTCCAGCGTGTTATATAGCCTTTAACCTTTTTCGATAAATGGGCTATCCAACACAAAAGTTTTTTTCATTTCGAACCAGTAGTTCCTGAGATTAGCGCGTTTAACCAAATAAAAAAACAGTCTTCAGCTTTGTAATATTAGTAAGTAATCTTAGATTAACGCTTACTATTCGATTGATTTATGTGAGCAAACACAACAAAACTTGCCTAGGTCCTCAGATTCTCATAGAAGTTATTTTTTATTTTATTTTAAGAAAATATTAAGTTAATAGCAAAAGAAGTATATTTGTTTTATTTATAAAAATACTTATTATACTCTCATAAGTAATGTGATATAATATAAAAAAAGAATCTATTCGGTTTAAAAAGTTAAGGCTGCGGCCCAACTTAACGTGACTAGCGCGGCTGCCGAGAGCGGATCGCAGTTGGTTCCGTGTATGTTTTATTTTTATTTTATTTTATTTATTTGGAACAACAAACGGACATTATTAAGTATTAAATTAGGGTTAGTACGAATATATAAGTAAACGTTACAACTACGTTATTCAGATTGATTGATATGTTTGTTTGTTTTTTTCTCTTGGCGTCTCATTTAGGCGCTACACGGAGCAACTTTTAGTTTCCTGTTGCGGCAATCGGCAACTCGAACTAGCTATTTTTAAATGTTATCTAAGTACTCAATTTGGAACAACTGAGCAGACTTGGCAACAGTGGCAACCCTTGTTGCAAGTTTCGGCAATCGCAACTGTTCCCAGTCGCTGCAATTGATGATTTCAATTGTTCAAACTAACAACTGACAAAAGACTATGAACTTTTTTGTTTGGAGCCCGCCATACCTAAAGTTGCAAGTACTTAAAATCACGTTATTTTGATGTACACCTATGGAACATACGCCAATCGATAGAGAAAATAATTACAAACAACAAATACTATAAGTATTGTAATGTTAACTTTTATTTACATATTTAAACTGAAATTCTGAACAAAGTATGTCTTTTACGACATTTTGTCAAGGGGGCGTTCAAGTATTACGTAACGCAATTTTTGAAGTAACGTTTTTCTGTAAAATCATTTTTTTTTAATTAGCCGTTTCTGTCCCACTGCTGGGCAAAGACCTCCCCCAAACCTCTCCACTTATCCCTGTCGGTGGTTAGGGCCTGCCAATCTTGGAGAAAATTGTCCAAGTCATCGCGCCATCGCTTTCGAGGTCTACCTCTCGAACGATGTCCATCAGTAGGCAGCCAGTGCGTGACGACTTTTGTCCACCTTTTAGAGTCCATCCTATGGACATGACCCGCCCACTCCCACTTCAACCCTGCAGCCTTTTCTCCCACGTCTGTGATCCCAGTTCTTGAGCGGATGATAGAGTTGCGGATCCGATCTGTCCTTCTTATACCTAGGATATTCCTCTCCATAGCTCTTTGGCATACCCCAAGTCTGGACCTCTGACTTTCGGTCAATGACCAAGTCTGTGCACCATAGCTCAGGACAGGCAAAATACAGGCGTCGAGAAGTTTGCGTTTTAAGCATATGGGAAGGTTTCCCTTCAAGTACGCTTTTAAGGACCAGTAGCTCTTCCAGGCATTTCCGACCCGACGTAAAATCATTAAAATAAATAAATGTCGTACATATAACTTAACTTAAATAACAACTGCTTATCATGCTAATAAATTCTTTTCTTTTAAAAAGTTGACAGTTGCGTTAACTGAAGTTGCTCCGCGTGCGAAGCGCCTAAAAAAATTCACACAGTACCGCCGCCGCGGCCTTAAAGAGAGAGAGCCCAATGTTATTATTTATCTTTGTATTTTCAAAATGTTGCTATTTAATGTTAATCCTACTACATTATGTAAGGTCTTAATAAATGTCTAATTGGTTAATTTCGTTTTTTATTTATTTAATAAGATACACCATCAACATATCATATAACTTACATAAACAATTTGTTTAGTAATCTCATTTCTGTTAATCATCTAAGGGCCGATTGTTCAATCGCCAGATATCTTTATTTGACGAATACAATTAGCGGTTTGACACATTTGTCTATACGAAAACTGTCTACATGTTAAACTTATACGTCGGATAAAAGTTGAGTCGATTGAAAATTCGGCTCTAAGTTAGGTTAGTTTACCTACATAAGGTAGGTGTATTGGGTAGGTGTATTACAGGCTTGTTCCACTTGGAGAGTGGTTTTAAGAGAAAATATCAAAGTGTTAGGAATGGAAACTGTTTTAATCTGTAGACTGTTATTATAAAATGGGTGTGGGACATTATTTTGCGTCGTAGCCTTTAATTTATAGAAATATACGTCACTACTTCGGAACATTGAGTTAATCCTTAATTCCGTGTTAAAATTTTGCTCGTGAACTGCTGACGTAATTCTGGTAATCGTTTTACATATGTGGTATCTTCGAAGCATACGTTTTTTTATCTATCAACATAAAAATCACCCCCCACATTTATTTACAGGACGTATGACGAGATCCCGAGGGAAAAGCACCGAAGAGAAGCTGACTCTGAACAAGAGAGTCAACTTCTCGACCTTCATAAACATCAAGCCTTCAGGCGGCGGCCGCGTGCGCCACGTGGAGCGCACTTCGCAGAAGCAGAAACGCCTCACCGAGTTGGATCTACACTTTGATAACATCAAAACCCTCGTGCGATGTTCCAACGCGACCCCCATACGTTGCAAAGTTGGCGACCGCTACGCATGCGGCTACTGTCTCGACCAGTACATGGATCCGCGCGAACTGAAAAAACACACTCTCAACAAACACCGCGACTCCGACGATAAGCTCGAATGCCTCAACATTCGCTCCCTCTCGCGATACAGCGTCCATTTGGACATTACCAACTTAAAGTGTACCATTTGCAACGACAGCATCAACCGTTTAGAAGAGCTGATCGAACATCTGAAGCTAGAACACGATGAGCCCATACATTCTCACATCAGGAATCTCATGGTCCCGTACAAGTTTGAGAGCCTTCAGCTGAGCTGTGCTATCTGCCTCCAGGAGTTTGACGAATACAGCGACCTCCAAGAGCACATGACAGAGCATTATAGAAACTACGTCTGCGAGTTCTGCGATAAGGCATTCATTATGAGGAGTGTAATGGTTGATCATAAGAAAAATGTACATCGTGTGTGAATTCGTGTTTCTGAGTAAAACATTCGTAATTAGTTTTTATTTTATTTGGACCCATAACAGGCGTATAGGCGTAACAGATACATGAGAAAGTAGTAGACAATTGTGCATAGTACCCAATATAATATTAAGACCAAATTTTTAGATGTAGATCATCATCATTATTATGATGAATGGCTACCGCAAAAGTGACTTTTGGCCCACGTCATGACTTTTAGAAGTGTGTCTAATGATCACTTTGATTTTTGAAACTATCCGTACCTAGATAGCAGGTAGTAAAATAAAACATTTACATCTAATTATAACACCTGTGTAACATTATAGAATGCAATAAATATATTGAATTGAATTGAATTGAATTAAGTGGACTTATTTAATATTTTGTTATAGGTCGGGGCCCTAAATCCAGAAAGACCATTATCAAAATTGGTATGGGTTCGTCTGTCCGCGTACAGATGACGAAAAGGAAGGAAGTGAACAAGCACCAAGAGAATATTGCTTGTATCATCCTATCATCGAACGCTACGCCGATCAGGAGTTGGAGCGGCTTTGGATATTCCTGCAGTTTTTGCGCGTTAGAATTCCCCGAGCCTTCGGAACTCAAGAAGCACACCTTAAATACCCATGATGACGAAGACAAATCCATGTTCATGGTGGGCTGTTCCCTGATCAGTTTTATAGTCAAGTTAGACATAACTGATTTGCAATGCAAACTATGCAGTAGCTCCGTCGAAAGTTTAGTAGAATTAGAAAACCACTTGACTTCAGCACACGGGAAAGTTTTCCACAAAGACCTGAAGAGCCACGTTGTTCCATTTACGTTTCATGGCGACGATTACTGCTGCGTCATTTGTAAGAACGAATACAACAATTTTAAGGTTCTTCTAGAACATATGAATAGGCATTTTAGAAATTACCTTTGCAGTGAGTGTGATAGCGGCTTTGTGAATCAACGGATGCTGCAGACACATAGTTATAGGCATAAAAAGGGGGAGTTCATCTGCCCTCAGTGCAGTAAAGTCTTCGACAATAAGGTCAAGCAGAAAGAGCACGAAAGAGCGGTTCATGTAAGTCATAATATGCGGAGTAAATGTGGATATTGTGGAGAGAGATTTTCTGATTACACGAAGAAGAATGATCACATGGTAAAAGTGCACGGGGCCAAAGCCTTGGTGCTTAAATGCCAGGCGTGCAACAAAAGCTTTGACAATCAAAGGTCCCTGACTGTTCATACCAAGTCTTATCATTTGCTTGAAGGGCGATTAAAGAAGTAAGAAAAAGATTATATTTGAACAAATAAGATAGAGCATCTAAATTCAGATTTAGGCGGAAATGCCATAATAGAACCAAAAAATAAACATGCGACAGAAAAACACCGATTGTAACTGTCCCAAAGCAAGGACATACTTATGTTGCGAGGTGCAAGACAACAATATTGTAGAGGGCGTCACTCAATCGCAAACTACATTAAAAAAAGCGTTTCCAAATATGACTTGACCGGAAACCGAACCCGGAATGCGCACAACGCGAATCATCCCTCTACTGGACCTGGACCCCACAATTGAGTTATCATTTGTGATCCTATCAACTTTGAAATGTTCAATCCATTTCAAAGTTGAAACCTAGTAGGTAAAGGTAACTTTAGAATGTATTAATAAACCTATTGAAGGTAGGCACTTTGAAATGTATTGACTTTAAGTTATAAGCCGCTGGGTAGTGTTGCATACAACCTGCTTACTTATGTACCTACTCCTGTTGTGGGTCCCATCTTAGAGCACGCAAAATTAATGATAAGTAGATAGGGAAAACCTAATTAAGATTTGAAACACTTAAGGCAACTTTCGTGCAAGAAGGAGACTGCTACTTTCGCTTGTGCGGCTCCGTAATCTTATATCAATATTATATCTAAATTGGTTTTATGTAGGAATGTAATGGTGCTTGCGCGCCACCGCAGGGTCAAGAGAGAGCATATAATGAGCGAACCTCCATCGTCCCTGGGAACTAGACGTGACCGAGGGCCACTTGTCACTGGAGTCATTGATTCACATAATCTGGCCCCCGATTGATACCAAATTGTCGACTGGAAACCACGTGACAAATATTAGTATAATGTGATTTACGAGTTGTCAATTCATTATCGAAGGGTTGTAAATCGGAGGCCGGCGGAGGATATTTAAATGTATGTAGAAATAACGTAGAAGTAGAAAGTCGCATACCATACTCTGAAACCTTGGACACTTGTCATACCTACCGTTACGGTCGAAAATAAGCCACGCACACTGGTAACACGCAACAGCTACAAAACAAGTAGCGCGGATACAAACGCTGTTACTTGTGGCTGGAAGCGGCTACTATCTTTAATTAGCGGCGATGTTGCTGTTGCATAAGGGTAATGAAAATTTCAGTAGCCGACTAGGCCTGCTTATGGGTTAACTTCCAGCCATGTAGGCAAAGCCGCTGGAAGATGCTGGACGTCCACGAACATAGGCCTTTCCCCAATGAATTCTAGATTGGCCGGTTAGAAACGGCCTGCATGCATCGGCTTCCTGCAACCTTAGCCAAGTCGTGTGTCCGCCTTGTGAGTAGACGTTCCTAAGCTGCGTTTGCCGGTACGTGGCCTTCATTCTCTTCATTCTAAGAGCCGTTCTGCCCCATCGGCCGTCAGTTGACGTTTACGTTTAATACTAGAATTATATACTAATGTGCTCGCTTTCGGACAACGGCAGGTTAACCTACCCAAAAAGTTTCTAACGTTGTCATCAATACTAGTTTACGTTTTGTGGTAGGTTGACGAACTGTTTGTCTGTACAAAACGCATCTCCGTGCACCGGAGCTTGCTGCGTGTTTGTTAAGCGCAACACACATGAGCGGGACGGCAACGGGTCGAGTCGGTAGTACAGCGTGTCTATCAGGCGCTGCGCAGACGCCGAGTGGGGCGGTATTTTTGATCGCGAAGCAATAAAGTCCGCGTCTTGTCTGTCTGCTCGACCATGCTGCCCGCATCGCGAACTCAAAGCACACGACGGTCACTTCAGGAAGATCATTTTCGTAGTTTGCAGCGCGGACTAATCTAGCCGCCCGCGCCGTCATCTGGGCTAGTGTATACAAACTAGTTTGTGCAATCCACGGCAGGCAGCCAGGGTCATGCCGCGCTGCCGTGTACCCAGCGGCCAGCGGGCACTGGCGGCGCGGTCTTTTTGACTGCCGTGTGCGTTGGCAGTATACGAATCCTTTTGTTCTATCGTTCGCGGCTAAATTATGACAGACAGACAGACGGCTGACAGACAGTCGGCGCGAGCGGGACGGCTCGCCGCGCACGCAGTCTGTGGGCCCATTTAAACGTATAGTATTAGACCCGCCGTACTACCGACCCGACCCGTCGCCGTCCTGCTCACGCCTTCTGTGTGTGTTTCGCTTTATTGTAAGGTATGCCTTAATTAGTCCGCTTCACGCTTCCGCGTACGTTAGCGATAGCAAAGGAAATGAATCTCCCCTTGCGCGGTATTCGACTGCGTTTAGTTGAAGCTTTTTATGATAGTACGGTAGGCAACTAAGTTAGATCGAAATAATTAATAGCATTACTTTTGCAATAAAATTTTAAGACACTTCATACATTTGTAGTTTTACTTACCTTTATTTTTTATGTTGAAAACTTGAAATGTAAATATAGTGTGAAACTGCCAACTGCTGTAGCTCGTCAAGCTAGTTAATTATTCAAAATTAAATACCACAATATCATCATCATGGTAAACAACTTTAATTTTGTTCTATGACTTTTAAAAATAAGATTTTTTTTGTCTTTCTATAATACTAAATTTCTATAATAAATTTGCAAAAGTCATACAACAAAAACCGACTTCAAAAAATTAAAAAGCTAAAAATAATTTTAACACGTAAGGTACATACCTAATCAATTACTTTTGGAGTCGGTGCAAAAGAAAACATTGAATCTCTCATCGGCCGATTCCAAAAGTAAATGATTAGGTACCTTACGTGTTAAGATATTTTTAGCTTTTCAGTTTTTTGAAGCAAACATCAAAACAGTAGGTACCTAGGTAGTTGAATCAGAACCCGACAACTGGGTACCTACTGACAGGCATAGACTAAAGGTAAATATTTCCTTTCTCTATGGTACAGGGTAACTTTTAAAACGGGAGCTAAATTTAATTAACACAAAACTATTTCAACGACCTCCTTAGCGAAGAGGCGAGCATACCGGACTTGATGTCACTATCTGTGAGGTTCCGGGTTCGATTCCCGGTCAGTCAATGTAGAAAAACAACTTTTGTCTCGGGTCTGGGTGTTGTGGTACCGTCGTTGTTTCTAAGTTCTGTAACACAAGTGCTTAGCATATTCATCATCATCATTTCAGCCATAGGACGTCCACTGCTGAACATAGGCCTCCCCCAGTGACTTCCAGATTGGCCAGTTGGAAGCGGCCCGCATGCAGCGGCTTCCTGCAACCTTTACCAGGTCGTCTGTCCACCTTTTAGGTGGACGTCCTACGCTGCGCTTGCCGGTACGTGGCCTCCATTCCAGAACCTTTCTGCCCCATCGGCCGTCAGTTCTACGTGCTATGTGCCCGTATGTGTGTTATCATAGTATCAGAGCTAGTTGTCCAATATTTATTTATATTTATAACGGGGCCCATTATCGTAAATAGAAAAAAAAAATAGGGTCCATACATTATCTTCGAGGTAGGACGTTTGTTTGTATGGAGAAACAATAAAAATACGAATACGTGATTTCGATCAATGTACGGTCAACGGCGGATCAACTTACCCAAAAAGTTAAAGGTCATACAACCGATTTTCAACCTTAAGTGCGACACGTAGAGATCGATATCAATTGATAAAATTTGACGTTTTGTGGTAAATTGACGTGCTGTTGTCTGTAAAAAGTCGTTTGCTTTTCTTCGATGTTGTAACATTAAATATAAGGATGTTTCTGATTTTGTTCCTGTTCCAATAACAGCTATTCTGGATTCGAAGTGCTGAACACAAAATTTTAATGGTTGGGGCAGGGCAGCATGTGTCTTTCAAGCGATTCACTGTGAAAACTGCATGGTAGGTACCTAAGTACTACCTACACCGCTGAATTCCTCGACTGAGATCGTCTTCTACACAATAAAAGCCTTTTATTTCAATATTGTTCTATAAGTTAACTTCTGGATGATGCTTCGTCATATGATACGTCAAGCTCGCCTTCTGAACGAATCGCTCATCGCAAACAGGACACACCTTCTTTTTCTCTCCCGTGTGTATCTTCTCATGCTGCCGAAGTGTGTTAAGCCGCGGAAACATCTTTTTACAAAACCTACATTCGAATTTCCTTACAGGATTGTGTTTGATCATATGCTTTCTCAAATAAGACTGGGCATAGAACTTCATGCCGCATTGCGGACACGAGTGATTCTTCTCTTTCATATGCACCTTCCTCTGGTGCGAGAAGATACGAAATTGATTGTTGTTCCTGTACCCGCAGATACCGCAAGAAGGCATCGCCACACCATGTTCGTCAGCTCTATGGAATCCTAGTTCATACTTTGTGAATTGTTGAGAACATTCAGGGCAATCGAAGAGCTTGTGATATCGCATGTGAGTATTGAGCAGCAATTTAGTTTTGAACTCTTTTTTACAAGTTCCACAAACGCATATTTCTGCCTTTCGTAACACGCGTTGACCGTTAACCTTTACATATGCCATTCCGTGTACCTTCGCTAAATGGCTGTCCATAGGCGACCTACGTTTGTATTTCTCGTCGCACAGAGGACAAGAGAACTCTTGTTTTGCAAAGTGGAGGCATAATATGTGGTTCCTCATGCTTGTCGCCGTGGCGACGACTCTGGAGCACTTGTTACAGCGGTATTTTTCTTGGCCGCCATCTTTGAAGATAGTGAAGTCCGAGAGATCTTCCGGGGAAACCGGCGCGTCTGGAAATAGATGAATATTGATTAGATTGATTTGTTGTGGTTGTTACTACAAAGCACTTATCAGGTAGAACTACGCAAAGGTTTGTATCAGTTTTTTTAGTATGGTTTTTGGCTCGCGCAGATTGCATTTAGCCACAACAGAATAAAAGGTAGGGAAACGCGAATTGTAGGATAACGGAAGAATCGGAACGGAACGGAAAGGATTTATTAGGATCAGTGAAAAATACTACTTACTATAATGGGCTAGTTTCCTAAAAAAATCTATTTAGTCCGTCAGTTGGATTAACAGAAAATAATGGACACGTATTTTTAATTTCTCAATCAAACAAAAAGTTATGAAGATATAGCCCGTTAAAGTTCCGCGTAACGTCACGCCTTGCGACACTTTTTAGCAAGGCGTGTTTAGCATGCTCACTTTGATGCGCTTTATCTTCTACATTTTTTGTTTGATTGACAAAATACAAAATATGGGTCCCATATTTTTTTAAATATCTAACTGACGGACTAAATAGAATAATCTTTTTTTGACCCAGGAAATTAGCCTATTATATTTAATGTCAATTGAGTAAGAAGTCAAAGGAGATCGGACATTTATCTATGACTTTGGTCCAAGTATGGCGACGGATAATACTAGCTTTGTTTGTTAATAATCTGTCGTACATAAAAGTATCATATCATAAATTATATTACTGCACAGACTGGGTCTTACCAGTCGTCACTATTTGGAATGTTTCCACCGGAATCTAAAAAAACAATTCACTTCTCCATACAAACTGATGTCAGTTGGTGGCGGCTTAGTATGGGCAAGTGATTTTTTATTGTGATTTCAATGTTGGTCCCATAGAAAAAGTTGTTGCATTTGAGCACCAGAATCAGCCCCTAGGAGGTTGTTGATGTTTGACACTTAATAACCCTGTATACAGGGTGTTAGGTAAATGGTATATGTAGCTAAAACTAGCCTACGTTAACATAGGCATATACTTAAATGCTCTGGTGAAGACAGAAATTTGATATCATCTTTTTTTTATATTTTCATACAAAACTTAATTCTCAGAATCCGATTAGTATGTTTTTTTCAATGAAATTAAATTTCTGACTTCACCATAGTATTTATATGCATATGTTAACATAGGCTCGTTTCGGCTAGATGTACCATTTACCTACCACCCTGTATATATATTTATTTATTTATAATGTTTTTAATAAATACCTAAGATACAAGCAAACTATTTTGCTTAGTTTAGGTATAAACATTGTAATATTTTGTACTAACCGATATTTCATAACTTAAGTTTTTATGTATCTAGGCTAAGTTTTATACAGAAATAAATTTTACCTTTTTTTTTTTTTGGCTCAAGCGGCTTGCGTTTAGTTTTACCGGTAACCGGGCCAAGGCTAGGCTCGATGGTAAGGGCAAAAGGTAAGGAAACAGTATTGACTCATACCTACATAAGTGATGGGTCAAAATATTCAGCAGAAAAACGGTGAAGGAAATTGACCGTTTTCCTGCTTAATGATGAGCATTGAAGGAATTTTGTGTGCTTCAATTAACGAAACGTCGGTGACATAAGCACCGGTCGTTTTTAATTTTAAAAACCACGAGTAATGAGTCGTTATAGACGTTACTATAATATTTTTTAAAATCTCTAACTGCTGATCGAAGCACTCCGGAGGCATTCACTAATTCTCGTTTTAACACACAAGCTTTTAAGTATTATAATATTATTATTTAGGTACTAGCTCCAAAACCAGTGTCGCAGATGTAGGCGAGAAAACTCCAAAGCTAAAGTGGGAGTGGGCAGGACACGTGTGCAGAATGCATCCGGACAGGTAGGCCCAAATCGTCACCCGATGGGTACCTATAGACGGCGGTCGCCGAAGAGGTAGACCCAAAAAAAGATGGTGTGACGATTTGGTTAACTTAACGAGGGCTTGGGAGTCATTGGCGATAGATAGAGATCGATGGAAGAGTCTGGGGGAGACCTTATCCCAGCAGTGTGATTGAACAGGTTGTAAAAAAGGTACTAGCTCCCGCCCGCGGCTGCGCCCGCGTGATGTTTGATCGGTCACTTAAAGTCTTTATCAACGACCCATGTCACTTCTGAGCTCATGACAATTTGTTAAAGTGAGTGAACCTGGAAAGATACATTTATACTGTCTGTCACGGACTATTTTAGAACTTCAAGAAAAACAATTCCGTCGTATAATTTTTGCGTAACTTTAACCGTTTACCTACGCAACGCACGCAATGGAAGCTATCAATGAAAAAGGAATCTTTTTCCGTTTTTGCGACAATTTTTATTGATAACTCCGCTCCTATTTGTCGTAGCGTAATGTTATACAGCCTAAAACCTTCCTCAATAAATAGATTATCCAACACGAACATATTTTTTAAATTTAAAACCCTAGTTCTTGAGATTACCGCGTTCAACCAAAACAAACAAACTCTTCAGATTTATAGTATTAACTGAGTATTAAGTATAAGTACGTTTATTTATACATACCTGTAATAAGTAGGTACATATGTGTCGTCGGAGTTTCATTTCTTACAGATATCGGTGCCTTCAATAAATTAAATATCACACCCACAATATTTTCGAACGACCTATCCTACGACACCCCAAACTATGGGATAGACGAGAACGAAATACATCTCGTCAAAGGTTAAAAAACATTTTTTACAAGATTTTATTTTAACACTGTCAGCGTGATTATAATTAATAATCAATCCACTGTTGGACAAAAGCCTCTCCCAATACACGCCATTGAGCCCGAACCTTGGTTATTATTTTCCAGTCACTACCACCAGATTTGCGTAGGTAATATCGTCGCTCCACCTTGTCGGAGGGCGCCCTACGCTGGTTTTGACAAGTCGCAGTCTCCACTCAAGAACACGTCTACCCCATCGGTTGTCGGTTCTACTGCAAATGTGAACACTGCCACTTCGTTTGCTTATTCGTTGAGTTATACAGGGTTACATTTCAAGGTGTTGTCAAATTTAAAAAATAAGTATTATTAGTTTTAGTCGTCGTATTTTTGGTGTAAAATGATACCTAAAAATTTCCGGAAAACTTGAGATGAGCCGTCATTCATCAGAAATCACAGGCATACACCGACGCAGCTCCAACAAGAAACTCATGCAGTACACTTAAGGTGATGACCTCCGTAGCCGAGAGGCGAGCATACCGGACTTGGTGTCGCTATCTCTGAGGTTCCGGGTTCGATTCCCGGTCGGTCAATGTAGGAAAATAACTTTTCTATATTCTCTCGGGTCTGGGTGTTGTGGTACCGTCGTTGTTTCTGGTTTCTGTAATACAAGTGCTTAAGCTACTTATCATAGGATCAAAGCAATGTATATGATGTAATTTAATCGAATAGGTAATCGTACATTTTCTACGTATTCTGTTTTCAGTTGCACAATGAAATAATTATAAATGAAAAAAAAAAGTGTTTGTCACATAGATCAATTTAGTTACTAATTCTGAGTGGTCCCTGAAAAACTATCGTGAAATGTAACCTTGTATATTTACTTACTTTTGTTTTGTTTCAGTCAGGGGCGTGCATTCCATATAGGCTATTATGCAGAGCCTACCTTCATAAAAAACCGACAGCTAACCATAATTATTAATTACGTATTCAACAATAAACAATAAATATTCTGTAACCATTTTGTCGTCTAACTGTACTTATTCCTTACTAAAGCACGCAACTTAGATCGTTCCTGTGCAATTTAACCAGCCTACAGCCTAGTGCAAAATCCTAAACGACTATAATGTACTCCAAAGTAAGTTGCCAGACCTGGATATATTCAATGGCAGTCACGCTAAATTTAAAAAAAAAAATACATGAGTACTGTGTTCTACTTAAGAAAATATTGTTCTCCATTTGAAATGTGTCTGCTGGTTTGGTTTTATTCATAAGACCGCAACTTTGTAAATTGGGAATGTTGTGGTCACCTTTAAGTGACATATATATCAGAAATGTCTTTATGCATGTGTTGTGAAATAAGTGTTAAATATATTATGTTGTTTATGTGCCCTTTTTAAATAAATAAAATAAAATAAATAAATCCCGAGCAAAGTTCTTTCTATTTTATTATTTTTACTACAAGCTTTTATTTAGATTCATTAGGTTATGTGTTATGTTGATATGCTGTTGAGTTGATGTAACGTACTTAGATACCTACTCTGCTTAGTTTCGGTGATAAGTTTGATTTTTTATTCTTAGATCGGATTCGACCAAGCTGGTGTAAGTTTTAACTTGAGAGTATACCACTGCTTAATTTAGAGTAAGCTGATTTTTCATTCTACCGACCACTAATCTGTGAAAAATAATAAAACGGGCGATTTTGACAGTGTATAAATTAAACTGAGAATAAGTTAATTTCAAAGTTGTCACTAGTCAAATCCACTCTTGTCACCTAGAAACTGACATGTTGTCTAGCATTGACATTCTATTATCCTACAAAATTAAAATGTTGTGGCATTTCAAGTCAACCTAGAAGAAATGGATTACATGGATTTTGGTAGGTTTATCAATTCGTTGATCGTTCACTCTTGAACTACAGAATAACAATACCGAGTATAGTGTATTGCTCGAAAAACGTAATCGAAGTTATCCAAGGGTAATTCAAGGTGTAAAATTATACCCGTAATAGTTATTCTGGTATAGCTTTGTGTTTGGGCGAATCGGCCCTTAGACAGATAAGTTGTAACTTCCTTATGGGGTTATTCTTTGTTACTCAAATGTACAGTAGGTAAACGGCAGGTCAACCAAACCAAAAAGTTAAAGGTCATTGAACCGATTTTCAACTTAAGTCCGACTTGTACAGATCAATATGACGCCCTCCGTAGCCGAGATGCGAGCATATCGAACTTGGTGACGATATCTCTGAGGTCCCGGGTTCGATTCCCGGTCGGTCAATGTAGAAATGTATCTTGTGTAAATTGTCTCGGGTGTGGGTGTTGTGGTACTGTCGTTGTTTCTGATTGCTGTAACACAAGTGCTTTGGCTAGTTACCATAGGATCAGAGCAAAGTATTAGGTTAAGTGATGTTGTCAAATAAAAAAAAATAAGAAAATTTGACGTTTTGTGGTAGGGCGACGGTAACAAGCTGTTTTCTATACAACTTTTGCTGAAGGACCAATACTTTGAATAGAGGAATTTGAAAAAAAACACTTCTCCATAGTGTTAGCGGGGAATTGATTGCTGGGAACATCCTTAGGAGCGGTTCCCGGCACTAGCTGTTAGCTGTCATCGAGCGTACTCCTTCATGCGTCGTAATAGGCTAGTTTCCTGGGTCAAAAAAAGATTTTTCTATTTAGTCCGTCAGTTAGATTATCGAAAAATATTGGACCCATGTTTCGTCTTTTGTCAATCAAACAAAAAATTACAAAGATAAATCGCATCAAAGTGAGCATGTGACGTCAGGCCTTGCTAAAAAGTGTCGCAAGGCTATTTAGAGGTTCCCCTCTAATAATAGGAACCAAATATCGGCTATTTAGTAAAACTTATAACAGCTGATCAGAGCTGTAGGTCTTTGGAAATTTTGATGTTAGTCCCATAGTAAACGTTGATATAGGTAAGTGGGTATATTATGAGCAATAAAATCACCCCTATAAGAGAGCCAATGACCTTGAGCAATAGACACAAGTCCTTCAAGCAGCGCGCCTCAGCGATCACTGTCGAATTCAGTAGGAGTGACAGAGAAGATGCTGCTTGGAATTAAAGGGCATAAATCCGGTGACAGATGGCGACGGACGCGGCTCCGGACTCGTCTTGACATTGTAAGGTCAAGCGCTGCCATTGGTCGATCTTTCAGTCAACTTCCGCCAGCCTAAGGATCGACCAATGGCAGCGTTTGACCTTACAATGTCAAGACGCGTCCGTCCCGTTTTAAGTGCCAAACGACAAAATACACGAATAAGAAAATAACAGTGGAAAATAACGTCTTTATTGAAAATCAGAAGCAGCCAATTGCTTTAGTAATTAAGCCATAATTTCTCTAGATCATCAAAAATAAAATGTAGGTATTTTCAGAGGAAATTTTTTCTGTTTCCCACCGATTGAAGTTTGTGAAATTGTGTTTTGGAAATGAGCATTAGGATAGAAATACGATCAATTATAACTGCCTTGTCTTTTTAAAATGATATGACCTATATATTTTACACAAAACCTTCTTTTGTTAGCACATTTGTCTACAAACAGCCTTTTAAGAAAGTAAATAATAAAGTAGAAACTATATTATAACATAAAATATGAATCGGTTATCCGTATCTGCAGGATTACTACGAAAAACGAAATCCGTCAATACGTTAATCGTGTTTCATCGTATTACCGAAACATCGTATTTCGATTTTCGTAGTAGGCTTCCAGAAATCATCACATCCTATACTGAGACTAATCGAAATGAACAAAAATAGCAAAAAAAAAAGGATAAAGGGAAATTGAAATACAAAATATTTTGAAAGATCTTTATTTAAGTCTTATATCTAAAATAAAATACAATTTTAACAAACAATAGAATACTTAACAAAAGTTCCACCCATTATACAGGATAACCTTTTTGTACCTAACAGGAAGCTCATACCCTATAGAGTAGAAATGTCATATGATTTGTTCGATAAAAGTTGCCGCCAATTTTTAATCTGTATCTGTACTGTTTTTGTATGGGCGAGCGTTGACGGGAGATGTCATTTCATACTAAATGTAAGTGAAAAATCACTTACTACTTTCGGAAAAAGATGGTTCGTATTGCTGCTCTATTGGGTATGTGCTCGATGCCTTGTAACGACACATATTCTATGCTGAAGGAGAACAACTTTTGGTCTATGACTTAAAAATGTTTTTTTTTTTGTTTTCAACAAATATGCTACTGTTTGGTCATTTTGTATGGGTATTCGATAAATCATCAGCATTTCAGCCATAGGACATACACTGCTGAACATAGGCCACTCTCAGTGATTTCCAGATTGGCCGGTTGGAGTTATTTTAAAATTCAATAAGGCGTAAAGATAGAATAATGTGATTACCTACAAGTTTATCCTTAAGTTCCTATACGGGATTTACTGAAATAATGTAAGTAATGGCTCCTGGATAGAGATGGAACTAAATAATATTGACAGTAGCCAAATGTTTTATCTTAAACTACACACAAAAGAAAAATAATTTGTCGCCTGACAGTGAATGAAAGAATAATGGCAGATGCTCATATATTTTCAGTAGATGAATAATGCTGCGGTGGAACTCGCGCATCCTCCGTAGCCTTCGTGTCCGTGATATTGCAGACTAACTGCAGGAGAGTCGCCTACGCTAGTACGGCCATGTTTTGCTGAAACCGGCAAGCTACGTAGGAAACAAATGTCTGGCCATGCCGCCACCGCAAGGTCCTTGCAAAAGGGGTAGACCCAAGAAATGCTGGCTTGACGTCGTGAGGGCTGACATGCGTGCCAATGATCTCACAACTAGAGACGCTCAAGACCGCGCGAAGTGGAGGAGTAAAACAAGGAAAGCGGACCCTGGGCTTCAAAGCAATGGCTTTGGACGCAACCGGGATTGACCGTATAGATGAAGAAGATGAGGAGCTCATATATTTTCAGTACCTAACACATACCATCTTCTTGGCGTAGGTATCATGGAGTATTTATAATTTTAAAATTGAAATCTACATATTTATGTAGATTTCAATTTTAAAATTTCAATTGAGCCTGCTCCTTAACTAACTGTATTACACTGGACAGACTGCTGGCAAATTAAATTCGTGAAGTGCAGATGAGAGAGTACAGACAACAGCTCGTCCACCTACTACAAAACGTACAATTTCCTCAATTGATATTGATTTCTGTGTCGGATTTAAAAGGCATCGAACCTAATTGGCCTACCTCAAGTTGCAAGTAACCTTAAATAACGTTATTTTCGTGTACACATATGAAACATACGTTAATCGATAGAGAAAATAATTACAAACAACAAATACTTTTTGACAAAATGTCGTACATGATATCTCTTTCGGGTTGGCGAGCGCAGTTTTTTATAAGATTTCGCACGCAGACGCTGCTGCCCGTCTCGTGCTACAGGAATCAGTTGCCTTTTACGACACGCTTCCTGTTGGCGGTGAGGAAGTGTATTCTTTACGGCCGTCCTTACACGACACGTATATGATATACTTTGTTCAGAATTTCAACGTGAACATGTAATATTTATTTTTATTTACATAATCAAATTTAAATTCTGATCAAAGTATATCATTTACATTTTGTCAAAGAATATTTGTTGATTGTAATTATTTTCTCTTACGATTAACGTATGTTTCAAAAGTGTAGAGCAAAATAAGGTTATTTAAGGTTACTTGCAACTTGAGGTATGCCAGGCTCCATACAAAAAAGTTTGAAGTCTTTAAAAATCAGTGCAATGACCTTAAACTTTTTGGGTAAGTTGACCTGCTGTTGACTGTACATGAAGCTAAAATTGTGATGACCGCAACACAGGCAGCCTTATGAGAACACGTCAAAATTAGATCTCGATACACTCGCTTCATCGCTTGTAACGTTTAAAATGTGCACAGAAAATTATCTGTCATTTGTATGGACAACTAGTCCACTGGTAATTATACAGGTCAGTGAGCCCGCTGTACTCCGGCTAGCCGTATCATCTAGATTCTACCCGCGCAGCCGACCGCACAGTGCTTTAATTTCTTCTTATTCTTATTTAATTTATTTTTGTCAATAAATGTTCTTATTCTTAACTTGTTTATTTGGCAAGCCCCAATATTCAACAGTTGGGGCGGTAGACAGCTGGCCGCAAGGTATAGTGCGTTTAAATAATGCGGTTTCATATGACATGCGGGCTGCCGCAACGGCTGGCCAGATAATGCGTTGTAGTACTATGAAGTACCTAAAAAACGAAAAAGGTTTAACCTACTACGAACCAGTGTTTCTTCCAGCCAGGAGTAGCCCTCATTATCATCATATCAGCCTATTGCAGTCCACTGCTGGAAGCCTCTCCCAAAGAGCGCCAAAGTGTACATTCCCCCCCTTTTTCATCTGGCCACTGCCAGCTATGTTCCTAAGTTCGTCGGTACATCGAGCTGGGGTGCGAGAACCCGTTTACACCGTTCTGCGATAGATGTGGTCGGCCCACTGCCACTAGCTACTACTTCTAAGAGTAGCCCCAGCGTGGAAGAAGCAGCAAAATGTTATTTAAACGTCATACATACATCTCTGAGATTTAGTGCTCTAATGCCTGTGTTTGCACTTAACAACTATAGGACCATCCTAAACTTATGCCTAATGAAACGTCATTGATAGATAGGACACCTTACGTCCGTGTCTCCGTGATCAACTGGTGAGGTACTTAATGGTGTCTCAAGCATTTTGAAGATTAAACAGAGTCTGGGTGGTGCTTCTTCATATGATAGTTCAGGCTCGCCTTCTGAACGAACCCCTGCTTGCAAATCTTGCACATTTTATCCTTTTCGCCCGTGTGGATCTTCTCGTGCAGCTTCAGCGTTCTCACTCTCGCAAATTTCTTCTTGCAATACTGGCACTCAAACTGCTTTACGGGGTCGTGCGCCACCATATGAAGTTTCAAATGCGCTTTATCGTAAAATGTCGCGTCACATTTCGAACACGGCACTGGCCTCTCTTTCATATGCACTTGCCTTTGATGCTGAATGAGTTGGTAATGCTTCAAACTTTTGAACCCGCAAACACCGCACGTATGTTTTGCTACACCGTGGACCTCGTGTTTGTGGCGTGCCACCTGCTTTTTGGGAACTTTCCCCATACACTCTTGGCATCTCGTAGCTGCATGTTTACATCGCAAATGTAGCAATAACTCCTCTTGGAAACTAAAACTTTTTTTACAGATATTGCAGAAATTTGGTCCTTTTTGGTTTGTATTTACTCCGTCGTCGTAGTTCAAGTGGTCCAAGAGTAGGTGGTGTTTTGTGAACTTGACAGAGTTGTATATTGCACCGCATACCATACACATGAATTTGTTGGAGTTCTTACCCACCTTGATCTGTCTGTACTCGTCGATACATACCAGGAAAGCCGAGCCATCTGAAAGAAAATGAGCTCGTTGAATAAAAGACAAATCAGAAGTGGGAATAATGCAGGAAACTATGAAACGTGAGTATAGAAAATTAATAGATACATTTTCTTAAATATAAAATAATAGAAATATATAAAACAAAGTCGGGTTAATTACACCATTTATAAGTAAAGAACGGCTGGACCGATTTTTATGATCTTTGGTTTATTGGATTTGTCTCCCCCGAATAGCATAACTGAATAATTCACAAAAAATATATATTAAAAGGCGGTACGAAGTTCGCCGGGACAGCTAGTTAGGTATAAGGTATTAGATATGCTATGGGTTAATTATGATGTACCTATCTAGCTAGAGTCTAGCCATAGGTATTTATCTTTTGTTTAGCTGCTATAAAAAACTTCTACTAATAAAAAACTATATTCAAACTATTACTTCTAGCTAGGAGATGATTCTACTACAATGCCTTGAGCACTAAGTAGTATTTAGTACAGGGCACTAAATACCGATCAGATCCAAAGCTATTTAGTAAACACTAATAGCTGTGTCTACACAGAAAGATCCATTCAGTGATCCGCACTCCCCAATCCAGAGTCAGGCAGGACCCAGAAGCGTTAAGCCGGTGGCAGATGGCGACGGACGCGGCTCCGGACTCGTCTTGACATTGTAAGGTCAAACGCTGCCATTGGTCAATCCTTGGGCTGGCGGAAGTTGATTGAAGGATAGACCAATGGCAGCGCTAGATCTCACAATGTCAAGACGCGTCCGTCGCAGTTTGTCACCAGCTTTAAACGTGTCTCCAACAGATGCGCTTGGAACACGCGCCGCGTCTAGAGCGCGATGGATCGTCCGACGTGGACTCAGTTAATCAGCTGTTATAGTTTTTGTTTGGTGTGTTTGATTGCCGGAGGCCTACTACGAAGAAGTTTAGTTCGTTTGTACGTATAAACCTAACAAATTAAAATACCATCTATTGTGTCACACCATTGACAATTTATGAACAATTGAAAACGGTCGTGTTTTTAGGGTTCCGTAGCCAAATGGCAAAAAACGGAACCCCTGTTGGATTCGTCACATCTGTCTGTCTGTCCGTCCGTATGTCACAGCCACTTTTTTCCGAAACTATAAGAACTATAGGTACTGTTGAAACTTGGTAAGTAGATGTATTCTGTGAACCGCATTAAGATTTTCACCCAAAAATAGAAAAAAAAACAATAAATTTTGGGGTTGCTACTGCTGAAAAAAAAAAATTAGTTGTAGTACGTATGGGTACTTACAACTGAAACTCAAAAATTTTTTTTTTCATCAAATCTATACGTTTAGGGTATCTATGGATAGGTTTTCAAAAATGGTATTGCGGTTTCTAATATAATTTTTTTCTTATCTGAATAGTTTGCGCGAAAGACACTTCCAAAAGTGGAAAATGTGTGTCGCCTCCCTCCCCCCTGTAACTTCTAAAATAAGAGAATGATAAAACTAAAAAATATATATGATGTACATTACCACGCAAACTTCCACCGAAAATTGGTTTGAACGAGATCTAGTAAGTCGTTTTTTTTAATACGTGATCATATATCTTAAACCGCAATTTACCTTTCGTAATGTTATGGATTTCATTGCAAACAATAAAAATATTAATAACTATGACTCGATTGTCGTGATGGGTGAACTTTTACTTATATAGGTACCTACAGGTTTGTAACAGAACCCTCGGTGCGCGAGTCCGACTCGCACTTGGCCGGTTTTTACTTGGCTAGTTTTAGATGTTCATATTTTGTCCAAGGATCGGCACTTGAAGTAAATGGTTACTTTCAATCGACTTCAAAAAAGGAGGTTCTCAATTCGACTGTATTTTTTTTGTAAGTAGGATGATGTTACGCGATTACTCCGCCAATTATGAATCGATTTTGATGATTCTTTTTTTTGTTTAGTAGATTTATCGGAATTGAGTAAGCAGTTTTTGAGAAAATAACAAAATATATACCCAGATAATGTTTTGGTTCGTGATTCTTGTATCTATGTTACCCAAATCTTCGACAAATGTAACCCGATTTTGATTATTTTTTTAAAATTAAATAAGTATTTAATTTTTTTATTTGTTGTATTCAAAGATACGTAAGTACGTATCTTTGAATACAACAAATAAAAAAATTCGGGAAAATTTTAACCCCTAAGGGTGGAAAACAAAAGAGGATGAAATTGGTTTTCAGCAGTTATATTAGGATTTATCATAAAAATAAATGAAATAAAAAAAATATTAAAAAAACATTACCCGACTCCAAAACACTAAAAAGCTAAAAAGAATATTAACACGTGCCTACCTAATCAGTTACTTTTGGAATCGGTGCAAGCTGATCAGAGTTTGAATGATTTCGTTGCACCGTCTACAAAAGTAACTGATTAGGTAGGTACTTGTGTTAATAATATTTTGAGCTTTTTAGTGTTTTGAAATTAGCACATTATAACACAATAGTGTTTTGAAATCGTTTTTTTTTATATAAAATTTATTATTTACATATTAGGTTTATACGTCTGAACGAACGAAACATTTTGGTTGTAGTAGGCCTACTGGTCTCATAAATAAAGCTGTTGTATCTATGCAGTAGAATCACCCCTTAGAATAAAGTTTCCTGAAAAACTGTAGCTAAATGCCATAGCATAATACTTTTTTGTTTTAAACGACCAGGCGCACTAAATAGGTTTTTCTACGGATTAAGTTTAGGTAAATTAAATTTGACTGACCTTTACTAGTTTTTGTTGTATATTTTATGCATTGTTTAGTATAAAAACGCACGGAGACACACAAACGCCAGTCTCCTATAAATGGTTGCACGGGTCACACGTGTTTGATGTAGCAGTGGCGACGAGGATGGGGAAAACGAAAGCCACCAGTGCGTTTAGGTTTTAAAGACTATTTTTATTTTTTACTATAACCTTCTGTGAACCAAATCTTATGTAATTTAACCTTTAATCTTCTGTATAATTTGTGTCTCTGTGTTGTATATGTAAGTTATTGTTTAGTATAAGAAGAACGCACGGATTTACAGAAACGCCAGTCTCCTAATACACACACACGTGTTTAAGAGTTTTATAGATTTACTTATATATGTAAACTGTTTGTTTTCCGAATATAAATAAAATAAAACGTATCAACTTGTTTGATCATTTAGTAGCATAGTCATTCGTTGGTTACTTACTTGAAAGAGAGTTTTGAAAAATTAGTGGTTTAAGATTTTGATGATTGGTGATTTGCAAAAGGCATCGAACCTTATTGGCATACTTAAAACAAGTGCATAAATGTCGGCTCAGGAGAGCGTGATCGGTCTGTAGTTCTTAAAAAGTTTCTTTTTTTTTTTAAACCGAGTCACCACGCCCTGCCTGTCGAATGACGAAGATTTATCAGCGATGGCTAAAAATAGTATCTATGATCGGGTCACAATGAAAATAATAAATGTAAGCACACTGTGCCGTAATGGGCTAGTTTCCTGGGTCAAAAAAATATTATTCTATTTAGTCGGTCAGTTAGATTATCAAAAAATATTGGACCCATATTTTGTCTATTGTCAATCAAACAAAAAATTACGAAGATAAAGCGCATCAAAGTTTGGACGTGACGTCACGCCTTGCTAAAAACTGTCGCTCTTGCTAAAATCTTCATAATTTTTTGTTTGATTAAGAAAAGAAAAAATATGTGTCGAATATTTTCTGTTAATCCAACTGACGGACTAATTAGATTTTTTTTAGGAAACTAGTCCATTATAAGAGCCCAGAGACAGGGCGTAGAAATGGCTAGACTTAACCATTTACTTATCATTAGGTTTAGGCATATTAAATAAGTGGCATGCATAAAATATTAGCTATTTCATAAAATAACGCTTCATTGCGGTTCCAGACATGTATGCCTCAATCTGGAATGTGACTAATATACCGTGTTGCATTAGATGTGGCTCCATCTATGTAGGTACCTTTTCTTGATTATGATGACCCGCAGAATAGGGCGGAGCGTAGCGTGTCATTCCTGTTCTGTGATGTGATCAATTGTGTTGGATTCTCAGTAATGTCACTGTATATAAGGTGCTTCATAAATATCTGCAACGGCTGAAATGGGTTAAAGTATTGCTTATATAGATTACGATAGTGAAGAAATTACGCGCCCCGGATCGGTAGTTAATTATTTACGAAAAGACAGTAAATAAATGGTTTCTTGCTTCAATTTGCATAACACAGTTCGTCATCCGCCCTTGACTTGGCCGCCGGGCGGTATAATGTGAAACTTTAGCATTTTTGGACAGGTGTGGACGGTTTGAGACAAAGCCTAATCTTTATTTAATATAATTTTTTTAATGAAAAAATTTATGATGTTCTTGACATAAAATTTCTTTACTATCGTAATCTATATAAGCAATACTTTAACCCATTTCAGCCGTTGCAGATATTTATGAAGCACCTTATATATGTATAAACTTAAGCAGTAAAGTAACAACGTTATTTATAAACGTTTGAAATGCCGTACTCACACAGACGCACGCCACGCAGTGCGTGCACTCGCGGGTGCACTGCTGAGAAAATAGGCCTAGTTTAGGTACTAATTTTGGTTATGTATTTTGTTATTTAAAACATATTTGAACTGAGAACTTGTTTGTGGTCCATGTTTATAATAAAAAATAAAATAAAATTTGAAGTGTGTGGTGTCCTTAAAACAAGGTACTCACCTCCTACGTACAGACAACAGCAGGTCGAAAAAGTTAAAGGTAATTAAACCGATTTTCAACTTTAAAACTGACACATCAGAGATCAATGTCAATTGAGAAAATTAGACGTTTTGTGGTAGATTAACGTGCTGTTGTCTGTACCTAAGAATGCGCGCGCTATCGTTATTTTTTGGCATTTTATTTACAACTGCCTTTGTTCTTATACGATAGCTACAGGAAAATCGAAACAAAAATGTTTTAAAAGAACCTAATTAAATTCTTAGGTATCTTCGATACTCCAGAATAATGACAGTTTTAAATAAATAAAACAAGAATCAATAACAACACGAATTTAATTTACAACACTATAAGTATGATGATTGATTTATCGTCATTTAGATGTAAGTAATTTAATTTTTTGTGGGCCCGTTAGATAATATATTATCCGCTGCACATAAGACCGAAAAACCGACTTAAAGGGTTACACGTTAGACGGCTATCCCGATGCTCCGCTTAAGCCGTATTTACATTCAATAGGCTAGTTGACACATTTTTTTAAATAGGTCTTAAATTGTTAGACCGAAATTTTATTTTTATTTTTTTAAGACTTAGAAAACTACAAAATTTTCATTTTAAAATAATATTTTCATAAACTGACGAAAACGTTGTCAGCCATTTTGGTCTATAAATTATCTGTGCCATGAGCCATGACGTAGTCCTTCTAGTAAACAAACAAACAACTTAGACGTCTTTACGAATACAACCTCTCTGAATTAAACAAACATGATTTCTAATAGTTTACACAAAAAATATAGAAATTATCATTACCTGTATCGTTCGAGAATGCAAAAATACATCAAAGAGTCAAATGACATTTAATCGTTTACAACAAGAGTGACGTCACTCACGTCGCGATCATGGCGGATAGCATTTTCAGTTTCAAATTATATTAAAAAATATTTTTTTAAATTTTATTTTTACAGCCATCTTCTACTTTTAGGTATTGATATCGATATATTTACGTTCCTAAAGTCGAACACTATTTGAAATAATTCTTTGTTTAATTAATTTTGATATGAGTCAACTAGCCTATTAGAAAGAACGAGATAGAAAATGTACTACTAGAAAGCTTGGAAAAAATTAAACGAAAGTGAACCATATGTTCCTATACGATTGGGTTAACCCTTATATAAGGATTAGGCGTAGGTAATAATATCGGGTTCCAGCCCAATTGTTAAAACTTAACTGATTAAACCCTATAAACGGGTAACCTTTTTGACCAATACACAAGATTAATGTAGATAAAATCATTCCAAATAAACGCGTTACAAACTGCGCGTTACTTTTTCCCTTGTACGGAACCCATAAAATCAAACATATGAAAACATATACATAAACCATTTTAGACACGTTTAGCATCACAATTAAAACATGATGGTAACGCGACATAGAAATGCCAATCAATAATATTCTGGCTTTGCAAATGTCTGGTCAGTAAAGCTTATACGAATACAATAACGTTGGCATGCAATAATTTTAAGTGAAGTTTCATAGTTGTAACATTTTAGTGACTCTTTTCAATACCCGGACCAGAAAAAGATACACGCACCTTGATAGATTAAGAGAGTAGCGGTATGGTATCGTCAGCTCCATTTTACGCTATAAACTTAAACCCTGTACCTGTGTAGACTAAAGTCTAGTAAGTTAAATAAAGTTTGGATGGTGCTTCTTCATGTGATAGTTCAGGCTCGCCTTCTGAACGAACCCCTGCTCACAAATCTTGCACACTTTATCCTTCTTGCCTGTATGGATCTTCTCATGCAGCTTCAGCGTTCTCACTCTTGCAAATTTCTTATCGCAATACTGGCACTCAAACTGCTTTAAGGGGTTATGTACTATCATATGGTATTTCAAGCGTGCTGTATTGAAAAATGACAAATCACATTTGGGGCATGCGACATTCCTCTCTTTCAAATGCACTTGCCTCTGATGTTTATTCAGTGAGTCCTGTTTAACACTTTTGTACCCGCAGATGCCACATTCGTGTTGCGGTACGCCATGTTCCTCGTGCATGTGGCGCGCCATATTCTTCTTTGGAAACTTCTCCATACATTTGGAGCATCTACCTGCTGCATGTACAGATCGCAAATGTTTTATTAACTGTTCTTCGTCATCAAAACCTTTTTGACAGATATTGCAGATAAATTTAGGTCCTTCTGGATTTATATTAACCCCACGGTTGTCGTTAACGTGATCCCAAAGCATGTGGAATTTGACTTTCTGTATAGATTCATAGACGCCCCCGCAGAACAGGCATTTGTATGTGTGGTAGTGCTTACCCATCTTGAGTGGTACGAACTCGTCGGTACATATCAGGGTAGGGAGGTCATCTGAAATAAAAACGTGTGCATTGAAATTAAAAATACTTTATGCAAGAAATGTAAAGTTTGTTATATTTTATCGGTACATAGGCATCTAAAATTATGGCTGTAGGGATGATGAATTGTCATACTTTTTAAGAGCTGTTTTAATGCGGTATCTCCTACTTACCTAATATTCTTTGTTACGTCGTCATTTCTAAGTAGCATAAAACGAAATCATTATAAGGATACTGGTAGTATACTCAAAATGTTTTACGAGATTTGCATTTCGCAGTATCAGTCTCTCTGAGAAACTGTATCGTATGGATAAAGACAAAAAACAAATCTGCAAATGTCCTGCTTGTAAACCCGAACCATTGAACAAAGCAATATAAAATCTAGGACACAAGCAGCCACTAAAGTCTCACAGAATTCGTTAAAAACTTTGGCGTCACAGCCGTGTAAATTAAGTAGTTCGACGTCGCATTCCACAGCATCAAATGTTTTACTGTCTTCAAACTTAAAAACCGAATCTCAAAAATTCTTAGCAGGATGCCGAATCAGGAATAAAATGTTTTTAAAAAAACATTGAACTTTAATAGACTACAACTAATTAACTCAAATTCGCTTGGTGATAAGAGTGTGTTGTAATTTTTTATGTAAGTAATAAAAATATGACCATAAAAATTATTAATTGCGAAACTTGGCTTGGCCAAGTTGTCTTGGAAATTGGATTTTTCACAACTGAACTGAAAAATTATTATTGTCACATTACCTGTATATATTATTAGTTTTGGGGCAAGCAAATGAAACGCTGCAGCGCTATTACAACCAAAGCACAAGCTAAATATAGTGGTAGAAAAATGGGTAATAAAAATGGGAGTATTTAAAAGTTGTGTAACATCATCTTACATCATAATTTAGTTTACTGAAATATCAATAGATGGCCCTGCATGTATCTTGCAACGCACAAGTAAATTGTATTTCTAGATGCATAAATCCTCCCCATAAGATTATTGGTAATGTTTGCTACTGAGCCCGATCCTCGGCTATTCTTTTCCATCCACTGCCCGCAGCCTTGTATTTACCGTGGCTCCACCTTGTCGGAGGGCGCCCTACGCTGCGTTTGCCTTCACTTCCAACCTTATCTGATGACTGATAAGCTCTACGGAAAATGTCATCAGCCCTCTCCCACTTCAGCTTGCTTATTCTTTGAGGTTCATCGATCACTCTAGTCCTCTGTCGAAGAACGCCCTACGCCGCTGCATATCATATTCCACTCAAGAACACGTCCACCCCATCAGCTATCGGCTTTACGGAAAATGTGACAAGCCCACTGCCACTTCAGCTTGGTTATTCTTTGAGTTATATCGATCACTCTAGTCCTCTTTTGGATAATCCCATTTCTGATTCTATCCATCAGAGAAATCCCGGGCATAGCTGTTTTAATAGCTCGCTTAGTAACTCTAAACCAACTGGCTCTGTCCAACTGGATTTTAAACTGTATCAATCATTTAAGAATCAATTTTTATCTTCACTTCAACCTTCGAGTTTTCCTGACGGTGTCGTCAGGTCGTCTTCCGCCCGCACACGAGTAACGTCACCTACAGTAGTAAATCCACTGGATCGCAAAAATTCTGGGTCGGTAAATGCGTATGCTAACAAATGTATTTCTATCCGTTAAATAGTTGTTACAGACAACAGCTCGTCAACTTACCACAAAACGTAAATTTTTCTTAATTGATATTTATATCTACGTGTCGGACAAAGTTGAAAATCGGTTCAATGACCTTTAACTTTAAGGGTAGGTTGACCTGACTTTGTCTGTACAAGCTCTGTTAAAAATATATTTATTTATTTTCGGGGATTGCATTTTTCGTAATAAAACATGATATTTACTAAAAAGAAGGCGCAGTCGTTATTGTTTTAGTATTTTAATTACGAATACCTACCATGGCTTTTATGCGATAGGTACAGAAAAATATATCAGAATTATAAAAAAATACTTAATTTAATTCTTTACCCACTAATTTTCTTAATCTTAGATACTCGATAATAATAGGACAGTTTAAAATAAATGAAACAAAAATTAAATCAAAATTAAGCATTTAATTCACAAGATAAGAAGTATAACGATTAATCTATAGTTATTATATTTTATTTAATGCTATAAATATGTTATTCTGTCAACGTCCGCTGCACTCAATAGGACCGAAAAACCGCTTAGACCGTATTAAGGGTAACCCGTTACATATCGGTCCGGTTAACCCGTAGGTATAACAACGCCAATTAATAGAAAAGAAAAAGATACAAAATGTAGTGGAAAATTGTAAGTTTAAAAAATTTAACGAAAGTGAACGTTAAGCTGAAACTGAAACCGGTTCCTATCCGATTTAGCTAACTCGTATATAGGGAAAACGTAAACGTCGGGTTTTCAAACCAATCGATGAAACTAAACCGATTAAACGGGTAACCTTTTTGGTCTTAACCAATAAACAAAGTTTCACAGTTCTTACATGTACAGGGTTGCATTGCAAGGTAGTGCCAAATTCAATATCGTTGCAGTGAGTGCGTGCGGCCGCCTGGAGGCGCGCCGGCGCAGCGTTGCCCACCTCTGCCTTGCGCGGGCGCTCCTGCTGTTAGAAACGTACCTTACGACGTAAAGGCTAAGGTTTGTTTTCGCGCGCCATTGTGTTAATGCATTACAGTTCTAGGTTGCACAGAGATAGTGCGTGCGTATTTTTTATGAATGAGACAAGATTATCCACGCGTACCATCTTTTAACAGCGGATAGTAATAATTTAAAATGAAAAAAATATATTAGTTTTTTACGTAGATCGATTTAGTTAGGTACTGGTTCTGAGTGACCCCTGAAAAATTGGCACTACCTTGAAACGTACCCTTGTATAGTCTGACTCTTTTCATTCATCAGGGCCAGAAAGAGACACGAGCACCTGCATAAGTTAACAAAGTGGCGGTACAATATCATTAGGCCTTTAAGCCTATTTTACGCGTTTGGATGGTACTTCTTTATATGGAAGTTTAGGCTCGCCTTCTGAACGAACCCCTGCTCACAAATCCTGCACACTTTATCCTTCTCGCCTGTATGAATCTTCTCGTGCAGCTTCAGCGTTTTCACTCTTGCAAATTTCTTTTCGCAATACTGGCACTCAAACTGCTTCAAGGGATCATGTACCACCATATGGCGTTTCATGCGTGCTATATTGAAAAATGACAAATTACATTTTGGGCAAGCGACATTCTTCTCTTTCAAATGCACTTGTCTCTGATGTTTATTCAGTAAGCTATGATTAACACTTTTGTACCCGCAGATGCCACATTCGTGTTTCGCTACGCCATGTTCTTCATGCATGTGGCGCGCCAAATTCTTCTTAGGAACCTTCTCCAAACATTTGGAGCATCTGCCTGCTGCATGCACAGTTCGCAAATGTTTTATTAACTGTTCTTTCTCATCAAAACCTTTTTGACAGACATTGCAAATAAATTTAGGCCCTTCTGGATTTATATTAACTCCACGACTGTCGTTAACGTGGTCCCAAAGCATGTGGAATTTGACTTTCTGTATAGATTTGTAGACGCCCTCGCATAACAGGCATTTGTATGTGTGGTAGTGCTTTCCCCTCTTGAATGGTACGAACTCGTCGGTACATATCAGGGTAGGGAGATCATCTGAAATAAAAACGTGTGCATTGAAATAAAAATTCTTTACGCAAGAAATGTGGTGTTTGTTACATTTTTATCAGTATATGAGCACCTCATATTATAGCAATAGGGATGATGACACCACCAATTAATCGTCATTCTTTAAAGAGCTGTTTTTACGCGATATCTCCAAAGATTTTGTATTGTTAACTAACAGATCTATACCTAGTTGGTCATTACGTCATCACTCCTACGTAGCAGAAAACGAAGTCAAAATAAGGATACTGTTCAATGCTCAAAATATTTTAAAAGATTTGAATTTGAATGTATCGGCTCTGAGAAATTGTATCGTATTATGGATAAAGACAAACAACAAAACTGCAAATGTCATAATTGTAAGCCGAAACCAAAATTTGAACAAAGCAATATAAAAACTAGGAAATAAGCAGCCACTTAAGTCTTAATTAGTTCAAACAATGCTTTTTAAACTTCGGCATCACAGCGGTGTAAATCAAGCAGTGGAAAGCGTTTCACAGCATCTGATTTCTTACTTTCTTCAAACTTAAAAATCGGATCTCAAAAAGTCTTAGCAGGATGCCGAATAAGAAATAGAATGTAAAAAAAAACTTTAATAGACCAACTAATTGACTCAACAACATCACTAGGTGATAAGAGGTGTTGAATTTTTTTTAAAATACAAGCAGAAGAATGATCGATTGCGAAACTTGGCTTGGCCGAGTTGTCTTGGAAGTTAGATTTTTGCACAGCTGAACTGAAAAATGTTTATTGTCACATTACCTGCATCATTAGTTATGGGGCAGGCAAATTAAACACTGTTACAACTCAAGCTAAAGCTAAATGAGTTACCTAACAATTTTTTTTAAAAATATAAATCAATTCAAGCCCGCCTTGCATGAATGGCTGTTAATAGAGAGCTTTTCCAATATCAAAGAATTTTTTGACAAAAAGAAATAGATGTTTATAAAAAATCTGATAATTGTACAATTCTCAATGTTCTTACAACATGAATGTTCTTACAATAATTTTATAACCTTGATTACCATGTTTTCTGCAAATAAAGAATTTTATCTTATCTTAAATATAGTGGTAGAAAAATTAATAACCAAACTGGTAGAATTTTTAAGTTGTGTAACAACCTAACAATAGATGGCCCTGCATGGATCTTACATTTCACAAGTACAACATTTTTCTAGATGCAAAAAGACTCCCCATAAGTTTATTGTTAATGTTCCTAGCCCGATCACGCCCGCTAGTATGGGGCTGCCTTAGCGCACGCCACAAAAGCTTAGTGATAGGTCCATCCGAAAAAAAAGTTTATATTTGCCAGTGAGTCCGATCCTCGGCTATTCTTTTCCATCTACTGCCAGCAGTCTTGCGTTTATCGTCGCCCCACCTTGTCAGAGGACGCTCTACGCTACGTTTGTCTAGTCGCGGTCTCCACTCAAGAGCACGTCCAGCCCATCAGTTACCGGCTCTACGGAAAATGTGACCAGCCCACTGCCACTTCAGCTTGGTTATTCTTTGAGCTATATCGATCACTCTAGTCCTCTATTGGATAATCCCATTTCTGATTCTATGCATCAGAGAAATCCCGAGCATAGCTGTTTCAATAGCTCGCAGAGTTACCTACTCTAAAACAACTGGCTCTGTCCAACTGGATTTTAAACTAAAGGGTCTTTCAAATAGAGCCGAGAATCGACCCGATGTTAATAATCTGTGGCAGCCATTTTTTTTGGCGGTATCTGTCAAATCTGTTTTTTCTTATTCGGTCACTGATGATGGAATCATCATATTCGGTCATTTATCTTTTGACCAAGATTATCTTCTAACATTAAACAAATTCAAGTAACTTATTTAAATTTTGTTTTAAGTACATGCTTGTTAAATCTATGATAATATAACACTTGAAAAAAATTTACGATATTTCTATCGGGTGTTTAACGGTAGTATACTAATTAGGTATACGTATAGCCACAACATTGATCAGATAAAACGCTGGCTTCGACAGCAAGAAACACTTGACTAATTTCGACGGGTTAGCCAACGTCCTCGGTAGCTTAGTTGGAAAAGCACTCGCCCGGCATGCGATGAGACGTGGGTTCGTCTGTTGGCAATACCAGATTTGGTGCTCCCGCCAAATACCGGACCGGTGACAAGTACCGGACTTTTATGACAGCCGAAGGATCTGTGGTTTGCGGTGAAAAAAAGATAACCTTTGTGTAGCTCAATCAAGACCAATTAAACTATTATTAGTTATTAAAAGCAAGACTTTTATTAGAAAAACAGTGTCCCACCTGAGGCAGTAGATTTTTTCAAGTAACTTGTTAACGTATTTAAATTTTTATGATATGGCCAAACGGGGATTGACATATCATCAAATATTCACATATCATGAAATGCCACCATTTTATGAAATTGTCGATTACTAGATACAATCATTCCAAATAAATAAACAAAGTTTCACAGTTCTTACATGAATAGTCTTTTCATTCATTAGGGCCAGAAAGAAACACGAGCACCTACATAAGTTAACAGAGTGGCGATACAATATCATTAGGCATTTAACTTTTAGGCACACACTATGGTATCCAAGAGACGGCACTAGAAGACGGGGACGTCCTATCCTACAAGAAGATGGAAAGATGATATTCGTCTGACCTTGGGGCCATATTGGATAAGGGTTGCAAATGACAGGGTAACGATATTAAAAATACCTATTTATTTAAATAAAAATGATTATTGCACTTCGTTTGTCCCGCTAAAACTTGAAAACGGCTAAACTGAGTTGGCAAATTTTTGTTTTAAAATACTTGTAGAAATCCAAGGAAGGATTAAAAGGTGAGAAAATATAAAGAAATTGCAAAGTAGTAAAAACAACTATTTTATTTTCCCATACAAACAAACTGTTCGTACTTACCTGTCGAACAGGATGCGTTCAGAAAGAAAGAAAGCGAAAGAAAAGATAATAACTAACTAATCAGACTTTGTTTTACAACTTTTACGGTTTATGGTCAGCTAGTATTTGTAATATTTGTTTTTCACAATATAAGTAGTACCTATTATATTCATTATAGTAATACTTAAACTCAATTAAAGACTTACATCCTAGGATCTACATATCCCTAGTTATTAGTGTGAACAGATTCTGTATGGTGGCTCCGCATATGAAACCTAAGACTGGCCCGTTGGACGAATGAAGCGGCACAAAAATTACAAGAAAATGGTTTCTCCCCACTATGTATCCTGTAGTGAGTCTTGAAGCATTCCTTCCTCGCAAAAGTCTTTGCACAGACGTCACATTTGAACACTCTATTCTGCTCATGAGTGATCATATGATCCAGTAGATTGGACTGTGTGTAGAACATCTTTCCGCAGACCGCGCATTTCTTAGTCTTCTCGTTTAAATGCACATTTCTCTGATGGCGGACTAGTGCACTTTGCGTCAGAGTCCTCAGCCCGCAAACACCACATGTGGGCATCGAAACCCCATGTTTTTCGTTCATGTGGAACATGTATCTCTTCCGGACGAATTTTCCATCGCATTGACCGCACTTCTTCTCGATGTGAACATCCATCATGTGTTCAGCTAACGTATTTTTCCTTTTAAACTCTCTAGCGCACAGAGCGCACACAAACTTATCAGGTTTTTCTTTGGAGTGTTTCGAGGAGATGTGTTCTTTTCTCTGGCTGTGGTACATGAAGGTTTCGGGGCAGTGAGGGCATTTGATGAACTTCTGTTTTAGGTGGGACCTGATGACGTGGTAGCGCAAGTCGGGCAACCGTCTATAGCCGAGCTCGCAAGCCTTGCAAGTGTACTTTCCACCCGTAACGGTTGCTGACACATATTCATCCACGAGGTCCTTACCTATGAAGAAAGAAGACCGTTAGATACTTGTATTAGCATTTCGAAATAATAATCTACCCTAAACTTAGTTTAGAATACTGTTATACTGAAAAATAAATAAATAAATAGTCGATCGAGCAATCACATATTATAAAATATCACAAGTTCTAAACGGAACAATTAATAGCAAAAAAAAAGTTTGTCATATTGTTAGGAGATTAAAATAGTACTTATCTATATTGTTTCCATTTTTATCGTAAAATTATTTTGTTGTAATTGTTAAATGTATAACGTGTATACTGGCGAACACCACGTTGGGCTCCACTTTTAGCAGTTCCAAAATACCCAGCCTTTTTTAATAAAACATTATAATGATACGTCATAGTCTGTGTTGATGTAGTTATCTCGATTAAAGCATAAGGCAGCGGTACTTCGGAAACATATTCGTGAAAATATCAGTAGAATCCTACCTAGTTTCGAGCGCGCAAAAAAAATTCAATCCTCTAAGTAACCTAATACATACATTAGCTTCCAAACTTGATAAGTCTGTGAGCTCCTATAGATTATTAATATGCGCTTGAACATAAATACTGTATGGCCATATCCAAAACTGCGGCGAAAGTTGCTTATCTTCGATAATAAACTAGTCACGCTACACACTCATTTTAAGTGGTTTAAATAAATGATCACTATTCTATTACGTATCCTTAATGTGTAAAATCTGGTTTTTATGTGATAAATAAATCACTAACACTAACGCACTGCCGTCAGTGCCACAAAAATTTGAGCTGCAAGCATCGATTATAAAATAAAACGCATATTAACAAGAATAACAAAGTTTATTGTAAAACGATTGTGAATACATGTAGATCTGTAAGAATCCTTATCTCCAGAGTACTTCGAACTATTGAATAAGTCATTCATCTTAAATAATTCTAAATATACAGTAGCTTATCTATGATTCAAGGAAATAATGGAGCAGCGTTTCTAGTTTATATTTCAATCGGCTAATACTTTACTTTCAAAAGATGAAATAAAATAAAATAAAGTAATTCATGTCCTCTGCTTTCCATCAAAAAAGATTTGCAAAGCATATAGTTAGACAGCGTCCGGGTGATGCTTTATCATATGGTAGTTTAGACTAGCCTTCTGCACGAACCTCTCTCCGCAAACAGGACACACTTTTTTCTTATCACCAGTATGAATTTTCTCATGCTGCCTCAGCGTGTGGAGGCGTGGAAATGTTTTCTTGCAAAACCTACATTCGAATTTCCTGACAGGATCATGTCGCACCATATGCTTCTTTAGATGCGAAGTGCTGAAGAACTTCATGTCGCATTGCGAACAGGAGAGATTCTTCTCTTTCAAGTGCACTGACCTCTGGTGCCTGATGATGCGGAATTGTTCGTTATTTCTGTACCCGCAGATACCGCAAGTGGGTATAGCTACACCATGCTCATCTGCTCTATGAAATCCAAGTTCCTCCTTGGTGAATTGGCGAGAGCATTCAGGACAATCGAAAAGCTTATGATTCCACATGTGTCGTTTGAATTGAGGACGAGTTTTGAACTCCTTTTTACACATGTCACAAAAGCAAGTCTGTTCTTGGAAGTGAAGGTATCGTATGTGGTTCTTCATACCCGCCGGCGTGTTAGCGACTTTTTCACATTTATTGCAGCGAAATCTCTTTTGTGTGCCTTCTTCGATGACAGTAAAGTCTGACAGATCCTCTGGCGTCAATGTCTCATCTGAAATTAAATAGATATTTATTAGCCAAAGCTTTTCTTCAATGGTAATCGGCTAAAGGTAAGGTATATATAAAGTATACATATAAATAGATAATAAACAATTATTGTGATTGAGTGTATGTACCTAGTAAGTATATAGAATAACACTTAGTAGCCGCGCTCTTTTAATAGGAAAGTAGTAATTTCTTTACACCAGATATTATTCGGTGATTTCCAAACGTAGTCGTCACTTCGGTTAGATGATATGAAGTAACTGGACCTTAATCGACGATAATAATATTGAAAGAGAACCATAAAATATCGCAAAACATGAGAACCTACAGTGAATGAGATTAAAGACAATTCTGATGAAAGCATATCCATTTTTCCGATTTATTGAAAAATAAAGATGATTATTATTATGATTCCCAATGGCTTAAATGCTTCGATCAAGAATAACGCCTCGCTTTTTAAAACAGTACTCAAATACTGTTTGTATTATTGAGTAGTTTTTTTTTTTTCTAACGTATGTCTTAACCGCAAACGTTAAGGTGCAGTTTTGTTTTTGTCGATATTCACACGCGTTCGTAAGAATCCGGTCGCGTTCGTATAAAAACAACTCTTAAGGTCTAAGAAATAAAGTACAGAATAACTTATACAAAATATGACCCCAATTTGATGTGAGGTTTTATTTACTTGGTCGTTTTTAGTAGCTGACCGATTATCTAGTGTATTCTTGATCGAAAGCTAAATGTTAAGAATGTTGCTCTGCTTATTTAAATTTGTGAATAATCTTACCAAGATTTTACTTAAGTACTATTTAGAAGATTTATGCTGATTATTTGCTGAAACACTTGTTTAAGCATTAAGCTTTAAAAAAATCAATATATAAAAAACACACGGCTAACATGAAACAAGAAAATTCAAAAATGTTTATGATTGATACCACATCGAACTAATAATCACTTTTTTCGTTAATTTCCATTTCTTCGCATTAATTTCAAGGTAAGTAATACCTTGAAATTAATGACAATAGACCAGATGGATAAAATATGTAACGGAAGCGTTGCAGCTGGCGTTCGAATGTATCAATAGAGAAATACAGATAGCCTACATTTAGCCGGGTAACTTTTATTGGAGTTGTCTCCATATGGCATTCAAATTAATATACTTATATTGATTAATAAGCTATTGTAGGGCTAAAAAACGCTTAAAAAATGAGGAACGAACCGCGATTTCAACGTAGAGCGAAGGACTACAGATTTCAATAGACATCTCACTCCTAGTCTCCTAAACATGATCTACTATCCCTCTTTTTTATTAACCCTGGAGCTATACCCAGCATTATTCTAGCCTGGTCCTACACCCCACCCCAACGTATTCTACCTACCTATACGTATTATACTTAAGGTAGCTAAAATTTGGATGCACAAGGGTCAGTTTAAAACAATAGCAGTAATGTCATGAATCATAATTCAAAATCCAGTAATGGTTTTCGAGTCAATTTGTAGATAACATTTCTGTCTGTTTGTAAATTATAAAAAACATGCATACCGAGTATCGACGCGCTAGTTTTTTTGCTGGCACTTCACATGGCGGTAGGCATTTTCATTGGCGTATTGGTCTAGTTTGACAAAGCTTTGACACATATGCAAATATCACAAACTGCACGTCTACACGTGAACCAATGCCAAATTTGACGAATTGCAAATGTTTATGTTGGTTTGCTCATAAATAAGTTAGTGCCGTCGAAGGCGGACGTGCTTAGGACTCTAAGTCAGTTTTTGTTTAGTTTTCTAATATTATAAATAATCAGTACAGAACATCAGTGTATGAAATTAATGAACTATTAGAATAAATGAAAATGTGTTAAACGATTAATTACAATAGTAGGTTATTATTTCGGTGTTATGTTATTTTTTAATGAATAATTTCGTTAAAAAGGAATGTCAAAATTGTTTACAATATTGGATAAGCAAAGAAAAACAGACTGTACATATTATTTGTCTACTGGCTAGCTTGCTACTGTACATTACACGCAACGTGGGCAGGCCTCACACCTGTCGGACTGACAACCTAGTCAGGGTTGCGGGCAGCCGCTGGATAAAAAGGCCTTTTTTTCTCGATCTTATTCTTAGAAGGACACGTCCGCACAGGTCGACAGCGCGTGCCGCCGCAAAAGCTGCCGCAAGGAACAAGTGTGGACACACGACACAAACTTTTGGCTATTGGCCGCCTTTGATGTGCGACGGAAAACCGACTCGCGGTGGAAAAAACATTTGGCATTTGTCAAGTTTGCCAAATTATGCCAAATGCGTGTGTCTTCACGTGAATGACATTTAACAAACGTTTGCGATCCTACCGCCATGTGAAGTGCCAGCATTACAACATGTTAGAATAACTTAAAAATTCAGTCAAGTTTTTGAGTAAAATTCATTAAAGCAGCTTTTTTAAAGTACTATAGTTATTGTTTACACAAAAATCAAGTAACTGCTGGATAGGCTGTCCCTTTTAAATACCTTTTAATCTGTAGGACCTTCTCATCCATAGAAATTATTATTTTTCACATGTTATCAAAAATAAAAATAAATGGCCATTACGCTGCTGTGCATATTACAATCACCTGCTATGAGAGCACTTCAACGCTACGCAGTTCTGATGGGAACTATGTACGTTCATTTATATTGAATTTCTGATTTTGATCAGCAACATTTGCTGTTGACTGTACAAGGATAATCTTTGACCGGAACTGGTTCCATACAAGGATAAAAAAAGTCTTCCATCGTAACTGATTTCGTACAAACACAAAATAGAAGTAGTATTCATTCTTAAGTAAAAATAAAACGCAATCATTACAAAAAAATGTATATTAAGTACATGTTAGTCATGTTATCAAGGTTTCTTACTTAATATAACAAAATTTTTAACAGAAATCAGAAACAATCAGTTATATTTATTCACTGTGTTTGTATTTTACACCGAATCCGGGTGATGTTTCAACATGTGGTGAGTCAGGCTTGCTTTCTGCACGAACTTCTCTCCGCACACATTACAAACCTTTCTCTTATCCCCTGTGTGGATTTTCACGTGTCGTTTCAAATCATGTTGCCGCCGAAACATTTTCTTGCAAAACTTACATTCGAATTCTTTTTCAGGATTATGTCGCACCATATGCATCTTCAAATAACTCGCGTTGAAGAACATCATATCACACTGCGGACACGCAACGTTCTTCTCTTTCATGTGCACTCTTCTCTGGTGCTCTACTACTATATGACTTCTTTCACTTCTATACCCACAAACGCCGCAAGTGGGTATAGTTACACCATGCTTTTCGGCCCTATGAAGCATCATTTCAACTTTAAGAAACTGTTGAGAACATTCGGGGCAATCAAAGAGCTTATGTACTAACATGTGTCTTTTAAGCTTGAATTTTGTCTTGAATTCTTTTGAACAGATGCCACAAACGCAGGCCTGCGAGTCTTGTATGTGTAGATATTGGATATGGTTCTTCATGCACGCCGTTGTGGAAGCGGTTTTCCCACATTTGTTGCAGCAGTATCTCTTTTGTGTACCTTCTACCAAGACTGTGAAGTCCTTCAGGGCCTCCGAATCTGCAATGTTATAAACAATTGTTATTACTACTTACTTACTATCATTTATTAATACGGTCAGAAAGCAATTCGCTGTATACATATAAACTTTAAAAACCAAGTTGGTTAAGGTGTTAAAGAGAAAAAAGGTCCCCCAGTTTTAACACGTCTGTCTTTTAGTTGAGAATATTTTAGGCGACTGTCTATACAGGGTGTAAGGGACAGCCCTCCGCAAACTAACAGGGTCCATTCTTCTCCTTATTCTAAACCATATTTCACTGGAATTTTCCTCAGCAAAATTTTCTTTTTTTTTCTCGTTTTTTTAGTCTCTATTACTTTATTTTAATGTAAAATTACATCCTTTGGACACAGCAATCCATTTTTTTATAAAACTACACATAAAAAAAAAGCAATGTATTCTTAAGTCTCTAACAAATAACGACGCGGATGTTATCACGTGACGCGAGCGCATTGATAACGTTAGCAGCGATGATCGGCTCGCTCGCTTTGCGACTCGTCCGCAATGTTAGCGATACATTGCGTGCGAAGAAAACAAACAAATCGGAATTTTTATAATGTTCTTTTTATAATATACTGAATTCACCCTATCAGTCTGTGGAGGGCTGTCCCTTACACCCTGTATATTGGACACCCTTTTTTAAAAAAGTTATTTACTTATCAAAAGGTCGACAATTAATTCAAAATGTTAACATGCTGTATGTATAGATAGAGGGTTAAAAGGCACAGCAAGTGTAGGTACGGAACACTAAAGTAATTCCTTTAACCTTTTTTTAGGTGAAATCTAACCTCTTTTAAGGCGTAGGATTATCATCAAAGAAGTGACCGTATATAGCCCTTTCATTTATCGTGCGATAACATGACATTACGACCAGTGGCGTGCATTCCATATAGGCTGTTATGCAGAGCCTACCTTAGTAAATCCTACAGAACAGCTAACCATCTTTTTTCATTTGTCAAAGTATGTGTAATTATTTTTTCGTCTACATAACTTATTCCTAACTAATAAAACACGCAATTCGCGCGTAACTTCGATTGTTTCTATGCGATTTACCTATAGTAGGCGGCTGCGAGAGCGCCTACAAATTTACGCACATTTCCTCAATTTTAACACACACTTACGTATTCTGTACGCATAAAAACACGGTTTGAAAAATCCTTTTTTTTTCTACATTGAAAACCCGACCTAAGTCAAGATGACACACTTTTCATACATGACGGTTAGACGATGTAGTCATTCGCATTTAGCAGAGTTTTCCACTAGTAGGCTCCGCTACCTGTGCTTCTCACACCAGACGGCGCTAGTAGCGCATGCTTTGGCGCACTCTGCGCACTAAAGAAATACTTCCGCGTCCAGTCAAAATATGTCGTATTTTATGTAAACTTTACATTACTAATTGTTTAAATGAAATTTTGAATGATAAAATCCTAATTATATTCATAACGACGAATAAAACATTTAAAAACGATTAATAAATTGGTTTCCTACAAAAGTAAATGTCAACATTATTTTGATAGAAAGTTTAGATCAGCCATTTTTTATTTCATTAGTTTGCTTTGGCTTTCATCGCGCGAGTGTTTTGGAAAATTATTTATGTTCTTACTGATCGTACACTATTTATTTTAAGTGCTATTATAGTTTTCGGAGTTCAGTGCTGTGTTATTGTGTTTATACAATGGATAAACTGCAATATATTGTATGTAATGAGAATTCTATTTTTTTAGACAAATTACGCGCCAATCCTTATAAGTAAATTTTAATTTGTGAATAAGGAAAATAGTATCATTTCCTAAACCTACACCCAACTTAACGTTAACGCAGAAAAAAGGGTGCCTCATACGTGAAACATTTTAATTCGAAGTACTTTTGTTTTTACCAACATCTATTTTTATTTGTGAACTGTTTGTGTGGTGGAAGTCAAAATTACCAAAATAAAAGTCACTACGGTTATCAGTTAAATGGCATGTTCTAATTTCATTCATTTTTGTGATATCTGTAGTGGTAAAATATATCAACAAACACACGAAATACACCCCAATATACAAATGTAGGTACTAATGCATCATTCACCATTCTGCAAGAAAAACCCAGGTCCCTGGTAAGGAATTATTATTGATTTCTCAGTTATAATGTTCATTTTTTTTGTTTTATTTTTTAGGTTTACGCAATAAAATGCGAATGTTTATTGATGTTAAAACATATTTTATCCTATAAAGCGCCATCTATGATTATTTCACATAGCTAAATATTAACCAAAGCAACGTCCATTATTACCTTCTTTTTCAACTTAGTTAGTTCTGTTTAATTATTACCGAATTTTCAGAGATGTCGCTAGTTAGAATTAGCATAGCAAAATCTTAGTTTGTTGCGTTGCGTGGTACATCAATTTACCAGTCAAATTGCCGATATTCCTTCCTAAAACATGTTTTTTACGACTAGAGACTCTACTAGAGAATTTTTAGATGCTGCGATCTTAATCCTAAATCCCTAATATCTAATCTTAGTGCTGTTCTTTACAGGTTCATTTCCATACAAACACGCCGCAAGTTTGAGAAACATGGGATGCACGTTCGATACGCATCCGAAACCGGTGTGTCAAAACAGGAGATAATTAACAGTAATATTAACATCTTAATATAAAACAACCCAGAAGAATAATCATAGCGATAAAGCTAAGCAAGCTACATCTTATTTATTCATTTAATTTTCTCGTTTTACTTAAAAACACCATGTTGGGTGCCAGTTTTATTTTACCTCTTAAAAGGCGCTATCTGGCAAGGTGGAACGACGATATTATGCAAAGTTGCTGGCAGCGGATAAAAAAGAGTAGTCAAGAATCGGGCTCAGTGGCGTGCGTTGGAATAGTTGACGTGTGCTGATTATGATGACAAAGGACACCAGGTTTTTTCTATTACAAACACAGGTAACTAAATAGCGTCATTCTTAGATATTATTTCTAACGAATGTGCAGGTTTTCTTAAGATGTTTTTCTTACCGAGCAAGTGGCATAAATCCGTACAAAGATTTTAAAAATCCTAAAGATACGTACAAATCCGGGGATGCAAACTCACAACCCGCGCTAAGGCGAGACTCAAAACATAATTCTTAGATCAAGAAAGACTAAATATTCAACTCTGAATATATATGATAAAAGTTTAGATAAAGATATTCAAATAAAACGCAATTAATATAAAGTAACGCTTGTATTTAGTGTGTGCTAGTCTATAAACAAAGGTCTATGTTTATACTAGATATCATTACGGTTAGACCGCGACGGGATGGCGCGTTTTCATATGATGAGTCAGGCTCGCCTTCTGTACGAACCTATCTCCACATACATTGCATACCTTTCTCTTGTCCCCAGTATGGATTCTCTCATGTCACTGAAGGTCGTTGGGTCGCCGAAACATTTTTTTGCAAAACTTACATTCATATTCTTTTGCAGGATTATGACGCACCATATGCATCTTTAGATAACTGTTGTCGAAGAACATCATATCGCAATGCGGACATGGGATATTCTTCTCTTTCAAGTGCACCCTCCTCTGGTGCAATATCACATTTCTGCTATCACTCTTATACCCGCAAATGACGCAGGTGTGCATAGCTATACCGTGCTCGACTGTTCTGTGATGCATCATTATTTTTCTGGTATATTGGCGATGACATTCAGGACAATCAAGGAACGTATGTACGCTTCTGACGTGGTCCTTGAGCTAAGTAGATTCTGGAATTCCTTGTTGCACGTATCACAAACGCACGCCTGTTTTTCTTTTATATGTGCGTATTTTATGTGTTGTGTCATATTCCGCGATGAGCAACAGATTTTGCCACATTGATTGCAGCGATATTTCTTTTGTTTTTCTTCTTTGATGGTAGTGAAGTCTGACAACTCCTTTGGCATTATTAACGCATCTGAAATTAAAAACCATTCAGTTTTCATCGATGATAGAGAGCACAATTAGCATTTACTAAGCAAAGGTTGCAATATAAACAGAAATTAGTTTGTATTTTGAGACAAGTTTGCTTTGATGCTTGCATTGTAACAACTCCTGTTATTGGATGGTGATAATTTTAATCATTTATCATGACAAATCTTTAAATGTAAGCAAGTAATTAGAAAGCTATAGATGCCTAATAAAACCCAATAAAACGTGTCCGTAAACACTATGTATCCAAAATATTAGACAATCAAATCTAAGAAACCTATCAATGAGGCTAACTTCAGACAACCGTGCTGTGCTGTATGATCTGGTCATCTTTATTTATTATTATAGCATAACTATCGTTGTCTGCGACTTCGCCCGCGTCGAGTAAGAGAAATACAAAAAAAATATTGCTATTAAATTTATGTTTTTTAACAACAACAGTCGTTGAACCGTCTAGTTTAGTAGTTCGCGCTCTGCTACAAAGCCAGCGGTTCCGGATCCGAACCTCCCACGGGGCAGGTTCGTCTGATGAGTACAAATTAAGTACTAATATTGTTAAGATTAATTTTATCAAATAATTGAGTTCACGAATGCCTCATAGAGGTTATAATGTAACTATTTTATTACCATCTTTTTAAGCCTATTAACTGTACTGCTATTGGTTTACATTATAAAGTGAATAAATGAATATGAATATGAATACCTATATAGTCAAGTCACCATAGCACCAGCTATGCTTAGTTTGGGGGAAAATCATAAAATTCTTGCCGCCCGGAACATTGTACCACCTACTATACCCTTTTTAACTACTCAGCACTCGAAGTGAAAATTGTCAATGTCAAAGTTTGTCATCAGCTGATCTGTCAAATTTTTTTGCGAAGTGTTGCCGTTCATAAAAAACTAAACTACTTCTCAGTTAAACCGTATTTTGTTATTCTGTGAACGACAGTTTACTCTAACTAATATGTTTTCTATCTTTACGTATCAAAATGCAGGCGATTATTGAATAAGTATATTTGTTCTACATGATCAAAGTCTACAAAGTAATATTTGCGACTTATTAGTGCCTATTGTAATAAAACAATGCTTATCAAGATTAATTACAACATTAAACTAACTCATTATATAAACAAATCCATTCAAAGACCCCGTGATGTTTATAAAACACCACTTGAAATCCGACACGACTAAGCAAAAAATGCCATCTTGAGTGCCAGAGATGTTGCTCTACTTTTTGTAGTCTTATCGATCTATCGATATTTGTTCACTATGTATAGTGTAAGTACAAATAAATAAAAACACATAATTTTATTTACAATTTTGTTTTATTTACATTACAAATTAAAGGTTTGTGTTTATAGGACCTGGGCGACGGAACTCTCGATTTATATGGTCTTATTGTGGTGTCATTACCACAGTCACTGTATTCATCTTCAACAGTTCCAGTTTGCTTGTCATATTCATCCTAGGCATATAATTGTGCAACAACGTCTGCAGGGGTCTCTACGTCAACACGCCAAAATGACATTCTGAAAAATAAAACAATGACATGTATAAAACATTTACTAAATGATTATTATTATTCTACAATTTAACATATTCTGACACCAACGCATATTATTCACAGTAAAAAAGTACCTAAATATCAAATTATTACTAAATAACACCATCGAAACTAATAGGCAGTACAAAATAACAAAATTTTATCGATCAAACTATCGACAGTTGGACACTACATTTCGTTCTTATCAATACACCTACGAAAAAAGTTTCACATTGAACACTCACTCATATGGCCGTAGCTTCATATAAATAAAGGTCAAAATGGCGTGCTAGCAATTGAAAGACAACACCGCCATATGGATGACTGTACGTCAAATATCTCATTGTTTACTACAGAAATATTTGTGTAATTATGCATGAACTTATTCAGTTGATTATTGAAAACCAGATCTTATGACTTATTTATTATAGCCAATAGCATATTCTTATATAAATCACTGGGTAATAGCATAAAATGTGTAAATAAGGTTAGTCACTTTCGAACTTGTAAACTACTAAAACTACGATATATTACTTGCAACTAATTATCTAAAATGATTTACGCTCAAAAACACATTCTATAAAAGTTCATCAATAATAAATTGCACTTACCTTACTAGAATCGCAATACTATTTTCACAAGCACTAACAAATAGCTTCTGTCAAAAATGTCACTTTTATAAAACAAATCAAAATGCGCGCGAAACACAGATAAAATAATATTGCGGTTTTAAGATGAAGGAAATTTATTCGAGTTTATACATTGCTAAAGTCATCAATAAAAATGTAGTCTCCATGTGATCGAAAATAAGACTTAAAGTCCCGTGGCGAAGCGCGGTCTCATGAGACCGCTTGGCATTTGACGGAACGGCGTGATTTTTGACAGCCCGGTCTCATGAGACCGGTTGGATGCATTGGGGTTAAGAAGAAACTTATGACACATCACGTGACTTCCCTATTGACACAAATAGTAATGTGCCCTAACGAAATCCAACCGATTCTTTTTGAAAATCGAGAAAATTTATACAGAAAGTTTAATCTATTCTTATTCAAATGAACTTATTTAGAATAAGAGATATACTGCAATGTTCTACTGCCTGAGTGCCGTATACAGCTTTCTGACGTCTTTTTTACCAAATAAAAGTAAAACAATAACGAAAACTTAACAAAAACAGTAACAAAAGTCAAAGTGCGAAAAATAACGATAACACAAAACGCATACAAGGCAGACGCTCTCGTAATACTGACGTCAACGCATAGGTTTTCACATGACGACTGAACCGATTCATTGATTTATTTCCAATTATGTATTGTCAATCCCTATAAGTAAACGTTCCGTTTTACGCATCAAGTATTTGAAGGAAATCCTATCAATTTATTTGTTATTTTTGCTTAGATTTTTAGAGTCAAAGAAAATTGTGTTTTTGCAATGATATAAATTAAAAATACATTTCATAAAATATTATCGTAAATAGTATGGGTGAAACGGAAAGTGCCAAGTGTCATAAGTATCTTCTTATCTTATTATCTTGTAAGGACTATAATAAGTTAAAAGAATGTTGTTTTGTGTTTTTTTTTATAGTAAATGCAGTAACAAAAAAGTTGTTTTTTAAACCCCGTATTTGATAAATTAAATAAATAAATTGTTTTTCAAAATCACACCAATTATCTAGCTATTTTAGCCCTAATCTAAGCAATACTTGTACTATGGCGACTAGATAACGGATAAACATACATTAATACTTTTATAAACATCCATGACTTAGGTACAAATGCTCGTGCTTATCACACAAACATTTGCCCCTTGCGGAATTCGAACCCGCAACCGCTGGCTTGGTAGTCCGCAGCGCAACCACTACACCAGACGGTCGTCGGAAATTATATTGACATCTATCTCGTATTTCTTGGGAAATTGTATTTTTTTGATATAGAAAATAGCTTTTATCCACCCAGAAAATCTATTAAATTTATAGGTAAAAGAATTATTTAAATTAAATGATTAGTTCCGGATATTACCTTCTATATTTAAACAAACTTTACATCTAGCCTACAATAGTTTTTATAATTTTGTCACCAGATACCGAGCAAAACAGAAGTGTGGAGACACCATGTGGGCGCCAAATTATTCCTTAGCATAAGCCTTTGCCTAAGGCAGTATACAGAAAGAAAGCAGGCAGCCTGGTCCGATCTACCAGCGCTTATCGGAACCAGCCTGCGCAGGTAATAGTCGCCTAGTTTCTATATAATGCACAAAACCAGTACCAATAAGCGCCGAAAAACGTGTAGGAGACGTTTGGCATAAGTGCCACTGGTTTTATTAACTTGATGTTACACTATGTAACAAACACTGACAATTCGTTTCGCAGTGCGGCACCGGCCGTCTGCGTGGCCATTGAAATAATAAAACTATACATTGAATTGTTAGAGAAAATTTGAAATTTAGCAAGCAAGTTGCTTGCAAAAAAAATCTTTAGTTGTAAGCAATAAGCGATAGCTATACTTATACACGACGGCGGTTTAAAGCCATAAATTGGCTTTAACCCAGACGTTACTGAACCTTTTTTTTCACGTACTATCGTTTTTTTTTTTGTTACCTTGATGGATATATTGAACATGAAAAATAAAATAAACCTTTTTTTTATCTTTATAACGATCGGTCGCTGTAAAAGGGTTAAGGCATTATATACATTTATGAATTTCTCCCCTGCCTTACGATTTCAACTGCTATTTCTAAAAGTTCATCATCATCATGTTAGCATATCTCAGTCCACTGCTGGACGTAATCCTTCCCCAAAGAGCACGATCTCCCGCTTTTTTCATCCAGCCACCGCTAGCCATGTTCCTAAGGTTTGCCAAGGTGCGGCAGATTCGAGAGCCCGTTTACTCCACCTTTTATCGGTTCTGCGACAGATGTGGCCAGCTCACTGTCACTTTACTCTGTTGCCGGATAACTTTCCTAAAAGTTATCTGAAGGAAACGACCGGCTAAATGAAACGATTCCAAACTTAATTTCTTCCTATTTATTTATGTGTGGGGTAGAAGACTATTTAGCTATCTAAAAGACTTCGTTGTTTATGTAACTCATCATCAAATTTTAGCCACTCTGATCCCACTGAAAGGATTTATAAACCTCCTAGGAGCGCCATGTACTACGTTTCAGTTTCGTAAATCGAACCCAGCCGAATCTCATGCGGCCACCATTCAGTCAAGGACTTCGCCACGTCAAGCCAAGTGCCATTTTAGTGTTAGTGTCAAAACTAACAAATACAAATTGATTCCTTTATTTTTGATTTGATGGAGACGGAACTCGGAATAGACAGAAAAGTTATAATATTTGCGTGCCAGCATAAATGGTAAATTGTACGGTATTTGCCATTTGTAGCATCTTATGTACCACTTTTCGAGTAAACAAATAAATTTAAATTAATGTCAACTATCTTATATAATATGACTGTTTTTGCTATAAATAAATGTAAAATCAATTTGTAAGTACGAAACGCATAATCGGGTTATCGGCATAATGGTTAGCTTCCAAGTCATAAATGTTATTTAGATAAATAATTTTCACTAAAATTATTTAAATAATATGATAAGATATACAACTGCAATGTTGTTTTGGAATTTACTGTCATGACGTTGTAAGTGTTTTAATAAATAAATAAAATAAAAATAAATGTAAATGTATGACGACCCGTTTGGGTAGTAGAGCCCAGGAGACCTGAAAACGATTGCTTCTAAATTGGCTTAGGTTTGGGTGTGCTGAAAGACGCCCCTGGCACTGGACGCCCCTGGCACTGGACGCCCCTGGCACTGGACGCCCCTGGCACTGGACGCCCCTGGCACTGTACGCCCCTGGCCTATGTCTAGCAGTGGACTTTAGAGGCTGATGATAATGATGATGACTAAAACTGGAATGAATAGCTGGATAAAGACTGGCCGTGATGTATTGAAGAAGATAATACTCCAACCAACCCCAGGTAATTTAGGCATGGCATGCTGCACGCAATTGTTGATGTAATCTGTATAGCAGCTAGCAGTAAAATTTTATCGTTAATTCACGGTGCGCTTAATACGTTAGGGCATTATCCGACTGACCAATATCACTGTTCGATCGAACTCTGTTCTCATCCAGCTCCGTAGTCAAAATATCGGATGACGAAGTCGTGACTATTGGTTCTGTTTATTTCTTACTCCAATTTAAAAAAAGGAACGTTTTTGTTTTTCAAACTAGTATGAAAGGATAATAAAGTAGCACAAGGAAAGCTTGTCTCAAATGGCACCAGCGCCTGTGTGGTCTTGTCAACCAATGTCCACGTAAAAGCAGGGGGGTGTCACTCCGTAGTTTAGGTATATTCGTCCAGCGCGCCGCCCGAAGCGGCGTATGTCATAGGGCTGTCGCTCTCAGCTCGCACGACAGTCGCGGTTTTCGACAGAAGCAATGTCTTCTAAGCCTAAATGTCAATATAATCCGTATAAAAGATATTGCTTTACGGATGTCTGAATAAAACGAATAGTGAATCAGAACTAACAATTTAAACCTGGAAAAAAAAAACAATCAAACAATACTTAAAAGTTAAGCAATTGCAAGATAATTTTGCAATAAAAATATTTTATTTCTTTACTTATTTTTATTTTATTTTGTTAGAAATACCCAGTTAATCCCGTTACACCCGTGGGAATCGAACACACGACATTCAGATGGAATTTCTATGTTTACAGAATCAACGTTTGTAATGCTTAATCTACTTATTTATCTTAAAACTAATAAAGGTGCAAAAACTTCTTAAGTGACAACCCCGTGCCGTCGTTCGCAGCTTGGTCATAAAACTGGGGCGCGCAAAGAAAATTCACGGTTCGCGCGCGGTTATAAGTTTCAATTTTGCTTGCAGGCGGGTAGCGCTGACGAGTCTAGGTATATTTTTATACCTAAACCTGACTTTTGTTAGGGAGTGATCTTCTGTACGGTAGTACTATTAGGTATTCTGTGTTACAAGTGAGTGTTCGTTTTTATATGCTTGCTAGTTTAACGCAAGTTTAGAGCACGTTTGACAAATTAGCATTAACTCGTAAAGATCTCCGATCAAGGCAGCCCACGAAATACACAATTTTGGCATTAGGTCCGTAATTGTTATCATTTTCAAATGTGCAAGAAGTTATAGAGTAGTTGCGTCAAATCTTTGAAAATCTCTTTGCCAAATTGCATCAAGATCCGTTCATTTTAATTTAATGTAAACTTTTACATTTATAATAGTGGTAAGAAAATATGTCTCCAAGTATCCAATCACTATTTCTCACTATTGCGTAAATTGCGTGCGTAACCGCATCAGCACAACTACCTTATACTACAATATGAACACCCCGTAAGCTCCATATTTGTTCTTATTTCCAACAATAGCTCTTATTACAATCATTTTATAATTCACTGAAATGTTATACTGCATGCAACACCAAATGCGGGACAGTTTGTAGTGATTTAATGAATCAATTTTAAATTAACTTCTGTGTTAACGCCGTAACGTTTTTCTTGTTGTTACTGATAATTATTTTTGTATAAAACACATAGTAGTGTGTTAAAAGTTTAAATAAAACGCAATTAGTTTAAAATGAAATGTAATCAGCAGACCTTGGTAACATAGCGCTGATTCAGTAATACAATAGTTGAACTGGCTTAGACCGCGTCTGGGTGACGTTTTGACATGTGGTAGTTCAGGCTCGCCTTCTGCACGAACCTTTCTCCGCAAACATTGCACACCTTTCGTTTATCTCCTGTGTGGATTCTCTCGTGCCGTTGTAGCGTCTCCAACCTCGGAAACTTCTTATTGCAGAACTTGCATTTGTATTTCTTCACGGGATTATGCCGCACCAAATGCTGGTTTAAATTACAAAGTTCGAAGAACTTCATGTCGCAGTGCGGACATTGGACAGTCTTTTCAGTCTGGTGCACTCTCCTCTGATGCTTCGCTATCATAACACTCCTATCAGTCTGATACCCGCAAATGTTACAAGTAGGTATTGCCACACCATGCTCGCTTGCTCTGTGACGCAGCATTTTTATTTTTGGAAATTTCTGAGAGCATTCTGGACAATCGAAGAGTTTATGTATCGTCATATGCTTATTAAGCCTTATTCGAGTCTTGAACTCTTTTACACACGTGTCACACTTGTATGTTTGTAAGTGTGCGTTTATGTGCCTTTTCAGATACAGGTGTGTGACGAAGACTTTCTCACATTTATTGCAACAATATTTCTTTTTAGTGCCTTCTTTGATGACTGTGAAGTTGGACAATTCTTCCCTCGTTATTGGCGAATCTGAAACCAACAAGGTATTCAGTTTATATCAATGACCAAATCAGCCAAATATATACACTAACTTCATAATGGAACCTGGCGAAGATGGAACTACGTAATTTACAGTATGTGTAATGTGAGATGTTACACTTTAGAAGTCTGCGTCCTTCTTTACAAAATTAGGGCAGATTGATAATCTTGAATTTTAAATCAGACTTCATTAAATATTTATAAGCTTGTAGAGTTACTACGTAGTCATCGACCAGCCTGGAAGTCTATTAACAACTACCAGGCAAAATGAATCCTTGTAAAGATCAGGCTTCCTAGAAAACATACGACTTCTTATTTATATCCATATATAATCTAGTTTCGATCGAGGCTAGTCAGAGTATAAAGAATAGGATGAAAGTAAACACATCCAAATATTATTTAAAACCATTGTGCGTATTCTACTTTAAAACAAATTTATATGTATAGTGTTCAATGTAATATTAATTCTAGTTGAATCTTTTTATTAGATATTTGATATATTATTGGAAAGTAAAATAGGATCTTCTATCTAAGTGATTCCGAAACAATATCAAAAAAATATAAATTCTACTTCTGTAAAAATCACGTGTACAAATGTACAATAACCTTTTATAGTGTTAGTGTGCAATGAAGAGAATCTATTTATCTATATATTATTTTACAACGATGTACGATCTAATATAGGGTTAATAAACGAGAGAGAATGAGACAGGTAGCTATCTGACGCAGTTGATTGGAACATTTAGTTACAAATTGCGAGGACTGACTGTAGTGCCATTTTGAGGAAATACTTTTGATGAGAGAGAAAACGCAGATATCATATGAAAAGAGTATCGCTATCTCGCTTGCCATTAGCCGGTGCAAACCCGAATACCGTACGAGTTTCGTGTTTACGCTTTCGCTATAAGCTACGTATCGAATAAATATTTCACTACATGTTTTCTGTTCCTTCGTTTTGCTTTTAACTTGTACTTGCTATTCTTTGTGTAACAGACGACTCGGCAAGGAGACGAGGGTGGAGCATCGCGGCGCGAGACTAAGACGCCGCTTTAAGAGGGAAGGAGACGGCACACTGGTGCCGTGTGCAAATCGGCGCACGGAGTATCGGGGAATAGTCACTAGCGTAGGGATGATTTTGTAAATATAAATAGGCATAAGTCTGAAATAAAGTTGTTATTGATTCATCGTACACGGATACAAATTGGAGTTTTATTTGAACAAGTTGATAAAGAAACCCTTACAGTCCACAACACTTTGCATGCAAATTCTGATTAGTCACGCGTTGTAAGAACTAAGTACTTCATTAGAAATAGAAATATTTATTTGCTTAAATGTGGTATAAGAGATCTTAATAATTATATTTATAGGACAATACACACTAACCAGTATTACATTGGCATGAAAATATTAACAAAATCACCTTAAAGGGTATTGAGTCGAATTTTGCAATTTATTGTTTTTCCATTCAAAGTATTCTAAGAGAATAGAAGCAGTGGTTGTAGCCACTTTAAAAGCCCTGTCTTAAATTCTTTACCTTGAAGAAGTTTAATTTTCTCAGGAAGATTATCAAACAAAGTCATGCACATATTATAGGCCTATTTTATGTAAATCATAGCATGGCGGTTTATGCAGTAGATTTAGGTACTGTGCTCTTTTTTACGGGTGGCCGTGGCCTCGGCTCAGCGAGCCTTGCCAAATCAAGACGTGAGAATGTTAACGACGCTTCCAAATCTCTCGGCGTCCAGTAGTTGTACTCGCAACATAATTTCACTTGCGTCATGGTAGCAGATAGCCATATTTATTATTCCTGGGATGAATATGATGGATGATACGGCATTTTGAAAAGTCTGGAGAACTTTTGCCATGTGTAAGCAAGCGAGTGCTCAGCGTAAACGCGAAGCGCACGGGTGTTCTATTTTACATTTTAACCAAAATGTATTTTGGTGTTTTCCTTCAAACAGACGTATAAAAAATACGATGTTGACCTCATATAGGTACATGCCAATTCATTTATTGATCATAACTAACAATGATTAAAAAATAATAATAATAGGTAGTGTAAATAAGTTCAAATAAAACGCAGTAAGTTCTAAAGAAACAATGTAATAAGTGGACCTTGATCACAACAAAGACATTTTGCTGATAACAATAATATTAAAGTTAGACCGCGTCCGGGTGATGCTTTATCATGTGGTAGCTCAGACTCGCCTTCTGCACGAACTTCTCCCCGCACACTTTGCATACCTTTCTTTTATCTCCTGTGTGGATCCTTGCATGCCGTTGTAGCGTCTCTTGCCTCGGAAACATTTTTTTGCAAAACTCACATTTGAATTTTTTTACTGGATTATGTCGCACCATATGCTGCTTTAGGTTACACAGTTCGAAGAACTTCATGTCGCAGTGCGGACACTCCACAGTCCTTTCAGTCATGTGCACTCTTCGCTGGTGCCTGTCCAGGGTTGACCTCTTGTCAGTCTTATACCCACAAATGCCGCAAGTAGGTATTGCCACACCATGTTCGTTTGCCCTGTGAAGCCGGATTTTGACTTTAGGGAATTTTTGGGAGCATTCTGGGCACTCAAAGAGCTTATGTATCTTCGTATGCTTATTGAGTTTTACCTGAGTCTTGAACTCTTTTTCACACGTGTCACACTTGTATGTTTGTAAGTGTACGTTTATATGCTTTTTCATATTTAAAGGTGTGACAAAGACTTTGTCACATTTATTACAGCGATATTTGTTTTTGGTGCCTTCTTCGATGACCGTGAAGTTGGACAAATCTTCCGGCGTTATCGGCGTATCTGGAATCAAGGAGGTATGTATTCAATTATTTTAATGACCATATCAGCCTTAGCAGCATTTGAACTGTGGAGAGATTACACACGTTTCCAAATATTCGGTAACTGCCAGGAACCTGGCAAAGGTGGAATACAGTGTCCTTATTTAGGGCAAAGGGTGTGTCAAACTTTTCTTTAAGTATAAATGAGACTACAATAAATAGCGAAAAGTACTCATTACTTGTGGAGTTACCACGTAGTGAGCGACCAGCCTGGAAATATTTTAACTGGTTTTCTAAAAATCATATTAAAGAATCTGGTTCGAATAGAAGCCAGTCAGAGTTAGACTATGTGGACACAAGTGCAAACATCCAAATATATAACTAAGGATTGTTTTTTTTACACCAAGCAATTCGTACTGTTTGATGTAATAATAATTCAAGTTGCAACATTCTGTCATACGTTGGTTGGATAGTAAGTAACATCTCCGTAGTGATTTTGTAACAATTTTATTTCGCTACGACGATGAACGATAATAATAACAAAGAGTGCATCTTTAAGCGCTTGCTAAAGGAACGGAGGACGGACTCCTCTCGACTTTGCCCCCATTCTGCTTCCCTTGACGTCAAACACCCGCTGCCTTTAAAAGATCCTCCGTCTACTTCCGTCAGCCCGCCAGCCATATTCCCTTCTCCTCTTTGTATGGAAACCATTTTTGAATGGGCTATAATCGATATTAGTGTTTTCAAACTTGGTTAGAGTTTATATTCACAATACAATCCGGAACAAGAAGCAAAGAGTCATAGAATGCGATACCGGAAGCAAGGGTAGGGGCAAGGTCAAGTAATGTCACATGATCACATCCGTTTGTCATACCCATTATGAACGGAGAGTGAACCAGTAGCTCAGAGGTTCAACTGCTTAATTAAAAATGCACGATTTTAATAGGTAAAAAAAGTCTCATTATCACATCGCCAGACAAATGTCATACAAATTAGAGTTTAGCTCTCGTTGAAAGTTAATTGAGGTTATGTCATAAAGGATTTTCAGTAGAGCAAGACATTGAAATTGTGAAGATTCACCAAAATGGTGCGACTTTACAAAGACGGTTCGAAAATGTCGCATATCTTTCGGTTATCATTATGAACCACACCATCTCAAACCATAAGAGAAAATAAATAATGAAACTGTTGGCTTCGTTTAGGATGTAAAAGCAAGTGGCCATCTTCGTACGGGTCGATCGTTTGAAAACATTAAAATTTCAGTCTCTATACTGAGAAATTCATACATGGGAAAATGAATTCCATTTTTTAACAAATTACCAGAAACTATTCCTAAACTTCCTTTGTATTTTAAATCGAATGTCAATCTATTATGTACCTATTATCGTTTAAAAATAAACCGTAGAACTAGATTTAAAAGACAATATTTTAATTACATTATTTTATGCTTTTATTGATTTAGGCATACAAAACGTAGTGAACAAATAGCGGCACGGATCTTGCCCGCTGGGCAAAAGATGCGCAAAAGACCATTACGATTAAGTGATAGGCTAGTCGCGCGACGCGTCTATATTTGTTTGGCTTTGGTTGCTTGCTCCGCGCACACGCGTCTTAATGATACGATGATCGTCTCGATCGATCGTCGATCGGCAAAGCGATTCCCATTCTTTCCACCAGCGCTCAATATCCAAGAAGGGGATTGTAATAATGCGTAAATGTTTATTAAAATTAAATGTAAAATAACAAAACAAAGTAATAATGTGTAATTTTTTATTAAAACACCTTAAATTAGTTTAAAAGACAATATGGACCGTGATCACATGCATCACAAACAAGCCATTTTTCTGATAACAATATTAAATTTAGACTGCTTCCGGGTGATGCTTCATCATGTGGTAGCTCAGGCTCGCCTTCTGCACGAACCTCTCCCCGCACTCTTTGCACACCTTTCTCTTTTCTCCTGTGTGGATTCTTTCATGCCGCTGTAGCGTCTCTAACCTCGGAAACTTCTTTTTGCAGAACTTGCATTCATATTTCTTTACTGGATTATGTCGGACCAAATGCTGGTTTAAATTACCAATCGCGAAGAACTTCATATCGCAGTGCGGACACGGAATAGTCTTTTCAGTCATGTGCACCCTCCTCTGGTGCATAAGGAGCTGACAGCTGTTGTCAGTTCTATACCCGCAGACGCCGCAAGTAGGTATTGCCACACCATGTTCATCCGCTCTGTGGAACTTCATTTCTGTTTTCTGGAATTTGAGGGAGCATTCCGGGCATTCGAACAATCTATGTATAAGCATATGCTTTTTGAACTTTTCTCGATTCTTAAACTCCTTTTTACACGTTTCACAATAGTTTGCTTGTGAGTGTGTGGTCAAGTGTTTCCTCATATTCACCAGCGTAACGATGACTTTGTTACATTTATTGCAGCGATATTTCTTTTTAGTGCCTTCTTCGATGATGATAAAGTTAATCAAGTCCTCGGGCGTTATCGACGCATCTGAAACAAAAAAGGTTTTAATCAATATTTTTGTTTGACAGATTTAAACCTAAAACCTAGGACGTAGATGTATCTAAATATTCATTACAGTATTGTGTTAATTAACAGGCGTAATTTGGAAGTTTTTTTAAAAATCTATCACAAGAAATAGACAAAGGCCGTAGGCGAGTTTACTCGGGGAAGCAGCAATATCGACGAATGGATAAAATATTTATTACTATACACAAAAAAAAATTCGGCTGCCCAGACCTGTCATTTTTAAATATTTTTTAAAATTATAATTAAGTGCGATCTTTCAGATTTCTGGGTAAAATAATAAACACACTCATCTCCTTACTCATCATCACTTGTGTTACAATACTTACTTTAAAAAATATAAAAATACTTATTTTTTTGTGTCTGTTTTCAGGATGCGGCGACGCCAACGGTATTTATTAGAATATTAAAAAAATTTGTTTGTTGGTACAAAATATATTTTGCGTGGCACAATAATTTATCTATTGAATGATATTATCAAGTTTCGCTGACTCTCAGCTCAATGGTTTCCAAAAGCCAGCAACATGGCTAACCTCACGATGGCAAAACAGCGGAGTGGCAGGCAGCCATCTTATCTTAGTTATATAATTATCACAGTTTTATAAAAAAATATGCTTGTCTATGTCAAAATTGTGATAAGTAACAAAATTTATTACTTAGTTTATCCATAAAAAATTATTGCTAATATGATAAATAATTCCCCAAAAAAAAATTTTGCATATCGAATTGTCATCGGAATCATCGGAACTCATACTCGGAAAGTAGGTCTGAAATTGCCTGAGGAGCGGGTTGAAAGTAATACTTTTCAGCCCTAGGGAGAATCGTTTTCAACTGACAACTGTCAAATTATTATTTTTTAGAACTAGTTCTACAGAGTGTAACGAAAAGGTGAAATAAAACTTTTAAGGGGTTATTCTACGGCTAAATTACATCAACTTTTTCTATGGGACCAACATCGAAACACTTTACCATACTAAAACGCGACCAGCTGGCATCAGTTTGTATGGAAACGTAAATTTTTTTTTTTTTGAGATTTCGATGTTGGTCCCATATAAAAAGTTGATGTAATTTAGCCGTAGAATAACCCCTTAAAGTTTTATTTCACCTTTTCGTTACACCCTGTATAATTACATTTATTGAACCATGTTCCAACTTTCTATACAGCCACTCAATAACAGCGAGATGTAAAATTGAATTAACATAGTTTTTTTTGAATAACCTTATTGTAGGTAATTTACTTTCAACTATTTTTTTTTAATTCATAGATTTGGGCAAAATATGTACCATTTTATCAATGATGAAAATGTTGCTGGCCGGCCACTGAAAAAAAAAAATATTTTAAAAAAATTTTTTAAGTTGTAGGACGTAGTGATTCAGTAGGTTTTTTTAAAAATTAACTCATTTTTCTTTAACTAATTTATGTTTTTATTCTTACTTTCCTTGTATTCGTAATGAAAAGCACAGTGTTCACCTCGGGTTAAAGACTTATTTAGTCCCTCGGAACTATTGGCGTCTTTTTGATAGTAATAATGTTACTGGGACCGAAACTAAAACGTTTTGCGTTTTCCTAATTAGAAAGAAAGAAAGAAATGTAATTCTATGAGTTCAGTGTTTCGAATCAGAAGCCTTCGGCAATTGAACCGAATCGGAAGATTTAGAGCTGCTCTATTCGAATTCGAGTATTATATCGGTATAAGTTTGTGCCCGTGTGGGGAGGGGACGGCCGTAAAGAATACACTTCCCCACCGCCAACAGGAGGCGTGTCGTAAGAGGCGACTAATTCCTGTAGCACGAGACGGGCAGCAGCGTCTGCGTGCGAAATATTTAAAAAACTGCGCTCGCCAACCCGCCTGCCAAGCGTGGCGAGTGTTGGCAATACCCCTCTTTTCGGGGAGGCCTTTGTTCAGCAGTGGACGTCCTAGGGCTGAAATGATAATGATGAATAGGGAATCGATAGGTTACCATATTGACGACAGTCTGGTGTAGTGGTTCGCGCTCCGGACTACAAAGCTAGCGGGTTCGAATCCCGCAAGGGGCAAATGTTTGTGTGATGAACACGAGCATTTGTACCTAAGTCATGGATGTTTATAAAAGTATTTAAGTATGTTTATCCGTTATCTGGTCGCCATAGTACAAATTTTGCTTAGTTTGGGGCTAGCTAATTGGTGTGATTGTGGGAACAATTTAATTTAATTAAATTTAATTTAACCATATTGGATCAAAAGGTATGAAAACTGCACAAATGTTAGATTACCGACTGAAAATTGAACAATAGGAATGGGACAAAAATAATACTATTTCCAATGATTTGTCATTATTCACTCGGTAACAAATAGATAATATTTAGAGTTGCTCAACTATCGATAGTTGACCTTGAAAACTAGTAACAATATCGATAGTGACAGTTAGATAGACCAATTAACTAATAGTATTGATTGGAAGCAATAATATTGATAGTATTGATACTATAACATCATAATAATATCAAAACTATAGTTAGCATCAATAGTATTAAAGTAATACTATCGATAGTTTGATAGTATTACACTATTTATTTAACTATTGATAGTGTAAGCGATCAATACTATCGTAGCTAATACTTTTGATGCTATTTTTGTATATCAACACTATTGCCCTGTATAACACTATCGATGCTATTGATACTATTGATATGACGTAAACTAAGTATCGATAGTTTAGCGATAGTGGACTATCAATAAGCAACTCATATAATAGTATTGGTTGGTAAATAAAACGCAAAAACTTTTAATTAATCAATGTATTTAGTAGACAGTGGTCACAAAATCAAGTCTGCTTCCTGACAGATAAGAATAATATTATAATTGTTTAAAAATTGTTGCTGGACTGAGAAGGTGACACAAGGCGAGTCTTTTCATTTGACCTTTTGTAACCTTCGGTTTGACATCGCATCCCCACGAACCCCGCCCAGCCCACAAAAAATATAAATAAAAACCAAAACAGAAAATAAATCAGTTAAAATCTTTTTTATGTACTTTTCTAGTTTTATCCATGGTGGTAACAAAGATGCTGTCAAGGTCGATCACGGTCAATAGGAATGGACAGCGTTTTACTTCGACCTTTTGGTCCTTTTAAACCGCGTCCGGGTGACGCTTTTTCATATGATGAGACAGGCTCGCCTTCTGCACGAACCTCTCTCCACACACATTACACACCTTCCTCTTGTCTCCAGTGTGGATTCTCACGTGCCGCCTCATATCCAGTGCACGGGAGAACATTTTCTTACAAAAGTCACATTCGAATTTCTTGACAGGGTTATGCAGCACCATATGATTCTTAAGATATTGCGCGTCGAAGAATAACATTTCACACTGTGGACACTGGACATTCTTCTCTTGCATGTGCACACGCCTCTGGTGCGTGTCCATCACGTACCTGCTGTTACTCCTGTACCCGCAAACACCGCACGTAGGCATTTCCACTCCGTGCTCATCTGCTCTGTGACGCTTCATTTTTACCATGGGTAATTTTTGCGCACATTCTGGGCAATCGAAGAGCTCGTGTTTTACCATGTGCCTCCTAAGATTGCGCAGACTATTAAATTCCTTTGCGCATGTGCTACAAAGGTGTTTAGACCGAGCATTCTCTGCTGCTCGCTTGTGTGCGTTAATATGATTCATCATATTGGACACCAAACTGCAGGTCTTGTTACATTTGGTGCAGCAATATTTCTTTATGGTTCCTTCTTCGATGACAATGAAGTCCTTTAGTATTGACGCATCTGTAATTAGAGATACCGGTTTACTCGTCTTGGCTGTCAATTAAATAAAGGTGCCCTTACATAAGCAATCAATGAGCTCGTGTCTCAGGCACATCCTTTCAAGATTGCGTATACTATTAAATTCCTTTGAGCATGTGCTACAAGGTACTTACTCTGGGCATTCTGATCTGCTCGTTTGTGTGCGTTTATATGATTCATCATATTAGACAGCAAACTGCAGATCTTTTCACATTTGGTGCAGCGATATTTCTTTTTGGTTCCTTCTTCGATGGCAATGTAGTATTGCGGTATTGACGAATCTGTAATTAGAGGAACCGGTTTACTGGTTATGACTGTCAATGACACAAAGGTGAATACACGGACAAGCGGTATTGACGCATCTGTAATTAGAGGTACAGGTTTACTGGTCATGATTGTCAATGACACAAAGGTGCTTACACGGGCAATTGATTGCTCAATTCAGGGCAATATTGTCAATTATGATGTCGTAGCATCTATATCAAGCAACATACTACAAAACCTCACCGTTGCTAGTGTCACCACCACAACTCAATAAATCCGTATGTAGCAATCAACAGCAATTTTGGTAGAGTAACTTGGATGTCGAAATTATTAGAATGAGAATGGGTAAATTTATTACACGTTCGATTTTGTCATCACACAGCAACCTAGCGCTGGCGAATATACTGGTTTATACGGTTATGTTCCAAAAAATATTGAACGAATTCAGCCCAAGCATATACCTTGACCTGTCCATAAGTAGAAGACACAATATGCACTAGCACTATAATTAGTGTTATGCCGTCCAGCGGCAGGCCCAACGTTCCAAGAGTTGTCACATAATAATTTAGGGCAGTTGCGTTCAAACATATCGGCTAAAAAGTTTCCACTCAAATGTGTGTGTGTACAGTGTGAAATCAATAAAAGACCACAATTTTACGATCATTTACTAATTTCATAACAAAAAGTTTCTATTTCGAAAAAACGCGAGGGTTCAATAGAGAGACAGTGTCCCGAAGCAAGTATAAAAAATTTGGTCGGGTATAAGTCTTCTTGTTTACTATTTGCAGACATCATTTTTTTTTTTTTAATTACAAAGAAGTCGCATTTAACTATAAATGGCTGAAACTGAGATCGTGACCACGCAACCTGACGTTTTGTTTTACACTAATAATACGATGCTCAACAATCTCCGTTTGTGAACAGATGTGCGCAGCTCTAAAGTATAGCATTCAAATTTATAAATAAGAATAAGAGTTGCTATTTGGAACGTAAAAAAAAAGAAACATCAAACAGTAACATAATATTAATTTCTGGCGTAGGTAAAACGTTATGGTGGCAGCACCATGTTGGGCGCCAGATTATATTTTCAACTACAACTAGATTAAAATGAGAAAATAAAGACAAGCTGAGCCTTCTTTCGTTAAGATAATGCGTTAGGATAATATCCACCAGCCGCACGTGCAGCTTGTGGTTGTTATTTTGCTTCCCTATGATACAATCTACTATTGCGCCCGAGTGATACACTACTTTTCATGACCCACTATGAGATAGTAAAAGACGCCTCATATTTTATTTATTTTATTTAAACATTATTGCACAGACATTTAAAAAAAAAAAGTTGTACAAATGGCGGACTTAATGCCAAAAGCATTCACTACCAGTCAACCATGGGGCCAAACAGAGATGGTATAGGCGGTGCAACAAAAAAACAAATTGTGTTAAATTAAATCATACAAAACTACAAAAAAAACTAGATGAATATATACAGTTTTTATTGTAATATTATTATTTAATAAGACATAGTAACAACTAAATTGAAATTAAATAGTATCAAATAATAAAACAACTAAACACTTATAATACTTTCACTGTCACTTGAAGAACTCATTTTTCAAAACAAAACCATGAATTTCATACAATCCTTGAAAATTGACGAAAACGCGAGTTGTAGTTCGCGCGTTTTTAATTTGAAAGCGCCATCTCTGAAAAATATTATTTTGCTCCCTTATGATACAATCTACTATTTCTAAATAAAAGACTGATAATAAGAATAAAACTAATATATTAGTAGGGCTAAGTCAATTTAACAACGCTGTTCCTGCTTATACATAATATTAAAAAGCTAATAAATAAAATTACTAAACCGCTTCCGGATGATGCTTAGACATGTGGTATTTCAAATTTGACACCTGAACGAACCTCTCTCCGCAAACATGACACACGAATTTCTTATCTCCCGTGTGAATTTTCTCATGGTCCCTGAGAGCTCTCGGTCGAGAGAACGTTTTCTTGCAATATCTACATTCGAACTGCCTTACAGGATTATGACGCACCATATGCATTTTAAGATAAGTCGCGTCGAAGAACATCATATCACACAGGGGGCACGGCACATTCTTTTCTTTCAAATGCACTGTTTTCTGGTGTCTGATAATCTTGAACTGTGTCTCACTTCTATACCCGCAAATCTCACATGTGGGTATTGGCACACCGTGCTCGTCAGCCCTGTGATACTTCATTTCTGATTTCGTGAATGGATTAGAGCATTCCGGGCAATCGAAATACTTATGCAACTGCAAATGCATCTTAAGCTGGGGGAGAGTCTTAAATTCCTTATTGCATGTGCCGCAAACGCATGCATATTCTTCTTTTAAGTGTGCATATCTAATGTGCTTTCTCATTCCTGGCAGAGACGTGATAATTTTGTCACATTTGTTGCAGACAAATCTTTTCTTGCGGCCCTGTCTGACGACAGTGAAGTCTAATAAGTCGTCAGAGCCATCTGAAATAAAAGAGATATTTTAGTTTTTTTGCGTCAGACAAGCAAGTCCACTTATCTCATTTAAGTATTAATGTGGTATCAGAAGGAAGTTGATCAGTATTTACGATTTTGTATTATTTTTTGCTATATTTTTCTCATGATGTAACTGTCTCACGTCGCGCGAAGTTATGCGACCGCAACTCATGCTTTGAAGGAGGCATTAAAGCGTGGCCTAGATGGTGTGATGGACGTATTCACCTTTTTTTGGATTTATCAAAACGTTTGTAAAGAGACATACATTCGAAACTTATTTTGAAAGAAGTCAAGGTTTTAGCATTTATTAGGGTGGGCAGGCCGAACGAACTAGTAGCAGTCACTTTAGTAATGTTTATTATATCCAGTAGGCTATCGGACATATTTCATACCGTGCCTACCTTAAGTACGTATATGAACACTATGAACATTAGGTACCTACCTAAAAAAGTACGTCACATGTGTAAAATGTAGGCTAAGCTGCTACTGAATAGTGAACTGCCAAATTTAAACGCCCCAAAATGGCTATGGCGTAGTCAAACGTGTTAAGCAGACGCCATCTTTTTGTCGCCTATACCTAAAGCAGATCTAAAGAATTCTACACACCAAACCCGCTAACACAGCCCGGCCGGTTAGTCAACGGTTTCACATCTCGGCAAGGTGGAAAACGTTGGCGGTAAGAGTTCGTTCTCGTTGAAAGGTCGTATTTACAGGATCGTTGTGACGGGTCCTTCGCTACTGGAGGTAAAGTTCACACCACATTCACACAGAAAGTCCGTTTTTACAGGATCAGCTAGTGTTCATCAGTTTACCGCCAACTTTCTACAGGATGGACGTTCTCGTGTTGTATTGGTACCATCGTCTGAGTCTGCGTCGGGGGAAGCATCCCTGCGCCATACCCTGAGCAGCTTCGATCAGAAAAAACGGATCAGTACTTTAATATCGTTGTGTATGTGAACTCGCTCATAAAACTACATACTCCTGTAACAAGGGGCCGTTGCATATTTTGTCGGATCAGTATTTTTTACTGAATCGGGAATATTGTTAAGTGTGTGAACTTGCTCATACAACTACATACGTCATCGCCGAATAAATAAATAAACCCTACGATAAAACGGGCCCGTAAAACGGACTGCTGTGTGAAGGTACATTTGCATTTGCATAAAGGAAAGAATTGTAGATTTATAGTGTAAACAATGTTTTCTTCTAAAACAATTTATTACCACTAGTAAATAGTATACACATTAAAATGTTTGCAACAAACGATAAAATAAATACATAGTTATTTCTTCTTACGATTTAAAACAACATTTGAAAAGTTACAAACGAATCAACTTGAAACCGCACCAATAATACTTATTTTTAAGAACGTTTTAATGATATTTCACTTTAAAAAATTCGACTACTTGTAAGATTGGGAACCAAAATTAACTTTGCTATTCGGGAGAAAATCAACTTATTTATTTATGATAAGGAAGACAAAAGTTTACAACTTATCAACAAGTGAAGACACAACACTCGAAAACCACTTACAGGTCCACAAACAAATTTTTAATGACTATTATTTACAATGATGAAAAGATTCACAAATATTGTCAACATATGAAAAATCATCTTCGATATTATTCACTTTGTGCGTGTGAAAAAAACAGTCCAACAGTTTTTAACTAATCTACTAATCGATAGTAGATATTGCAGTGTCATTTTTCGTAACATTTATCAAGAATAGTTAGTTATTTTTTCTATTTTAAGAAAAATAACGAAGTTTTTTTTGGGGAAATTGTAAACTTCATGCTTCGCAGTTTGTACTTATAATAATACTCGTAACGTTTCTCTCGATTAAGTCATTTGTGTGTGAGAACGGTCGATACATACAGACACAAAATTACTTTAGAATCTTAAATCATACTTTAAGTATTATCTAATCTGTTGAAACAAACAATTAAGTTGCATTAGTTATGTCCTTTTGGAAAAAATATGGTTTTGGGGAAAAATCAGAAACTCGATAGCAATCCTGACTTTAACTAAGTAAAGTTTTAGTAAGATTTGCTGGGCTAAGGTGCTCTCACAGCACGACCACGTTTGTGGCTGGAAGTTTAAGGCGCTGCCCATACGACGGGGTGGGGCGGGGCAGCACGGGCCGAACACTACACACCGCGTCTGCCCGTCGATGCCCGCGCCGGGTACTCAACGCACACGACGGTCAGTTCAAGACGACCATTGTAGTAGAGCGCGCGGCGCGGACTGAGCTAGCTGCCTGCGTTAGTGTATTGAAACTGGTCTGTGCGATCCACGGCGGGCAGCCACGGTCATGCCGCGCCACTGGCGGCGCGGTCGTTTTTGACCGCCGTGTGCGTTGCAGTATACGGTTTCCATTGTTCTATCGCTCGCGGCGAAATTGTCCCGCCCCGCCGCATCGTATGCGTAGCGCCTAAATGGAAGTGTTCTTTTCGGAAGTATTTGTTACGAATCAAACTTAGACAAGTTCTGGATGTTTCTTCGTGATGTGATACTTGAGGCTTGAAGATTGAACGAACGCCTCGCTGCACACGAAACACACTTGTCTCTTGTCGTTGAGATGCATCATTACATGAGTCTTGAGGTTTTTCTTCCATTTGAAGGCTTTATCGCAATACTCGCACTGATATGGGCGGACGGAGGAGTGCTTTAAGGAGTGCTTGGCCAGCTTCGAGGGTACAGTGAACCGCAAATCACACATGGAGCAAGCGTAAGGTCTCTCGTTCATGTGGAAAGACTTCTGGTGCTGGATCACCTGAAAGGTTTTGGAATGCTCAACTTTTGAATATACGCTGCATTAAAAGCTTTAAGAACCCAAGCCCAAACCTATCGAGACTTTTTATAACGATACTATAGAGATGCAAACGCAAAACGGTCAAGATGCTGTGGCTCGCTAACATAGCGAGCGACAGTATCTTGGCCGTTCGCCCACGTAACCACTAGAGATGTTTCGAGTAGTCGCCGACAAGTCGGTAAAGCCGACGATCCGGCCAATTTTGTAGGCGGCGATTAGTCGGCGACGTCGGGTTCTTAATTTTAGATTATTTTTTTACTGTAATATTTCACTTGAATGAACTATTACAGTATTGTTTTATTATTACTAAACTAAAGCACTGCTCTGACCTAAGCAAAAATCAAGACAGAAAGCAAAAACGAAACATGTTTGGACACGCTCGCAAGCGACGGTTGCGACTTGCGCGCCAATCGGCTGTAAACGAAGCGTCACGGATTTTGCCGAATGCCCCCGAAATCGTGATCGGCGAGGCCGAGCAGACGGCCTTTTTACAGCCGACTAATCGGCTAGTCGGCCAAAGACGTAGTCGGCACATCTCTAGTCACCACGTCGCGTTCTGTATCGCTACTATCACGATGCTGTCGCAATTCAGCACCGATACATAGCTATCATCATCGTGTCAGCCTATTGCAGTCCACTGCTGGACGTAAGCCTCCCCCAAAAAGCACAAGCTCCCACTATAATACATAGCTATAATTAACTTACAATAGTCTAGTTTCCTAAAAAAATCAAATTAGTCTGTCAGTTGGATTAACAGAAAATATTGGACACGTATTTTTTCTTTTCTCAATCAAACAAAAAATGATGAAGATGAATATATTCCCGTTAAAGTTCCGCGTAACGTCACGCCTTGCAACACTTTTTAGCAAGGCGTGACGTCACGTGCTCACTTTGATGCGCTTTATCTTCGACATAAATAGAATAATATTTTTTGGCCAAGGAAACTAGCCTATTAATGACTTTTGTGCACGTGACAAAGTTAAAAACAATAGCGCTGTCTGCCTGTCTGTGGCGCACTGACGCAGCGCTTTGTTCTCCATTCTTGGTTCCTCTCGGCAGAAACTGTCGCGCGTTGCGTTGAATTTAATGATTATCATATAAGGCCAATTATAGCGCATGTCATGTTGAGTGATTTAGGTATAATTAAGGTATATATCGATTTTGAAAATCGGAATGTAGTCATCGACTATCGACTTTTCGTGTTGTCTTTTTATAGGAAGGTAAAACAAAAATTATATTGAGTCTGGGTTTATCTAAATATACCATATATCTTATAAGACCCGGCCACATCACAACTGGCACGACACCGTCACCGTGAAACGGCACGGCGCGGTTGACACATGATGGTTGCGTCTCGACAGCATGTAACACAATTTAGGCCAGTCAACACGCACACGAACATTTCGCACCACGAGGACATAAGAGCCCAAATCAAACAGATCCTTGGTACGGATACGAAATAATAACGGATGCGTGGTGCTGTACAGTCAACGGCAGGGCAACCTACCCAAAAAGTTATAGCTCATTTAACCGATTTTCAATAAGTCCGACGCGTAGAGACCAATATCAATTGAGAAAATTCGACCTTTTGTGGTAGGTTGACGTGCTGTTTTCTGTACATTGTAGAAATTCTTGCCACGAGATGCCGCGTCGTTCTACGGCGACCGTGTGCATTGAAAAGTTCCGGTGCGATAAACGGTGTGCATACACTGCCACTTTAGAAATGGACCGCAAGACATATTTCTTCTCCTACTACTGTTAAGAAAAAACAGGGACACAAAAATAATGAGTGTGAATTAATTTTATAAGTGGTAACAATATGTACCTTTGAGAATATTTATGGCAACCCGGGAGAACAATGGCGGGCGCTACCTTATGGCTATGATGACACATGGAAGCCAGCCTCCACTTTCGGCATCGCTTCCAGTCGACTCTTCACTTCTTGTTCCGGATTAAAACATAACATCGATTTTAGCTTACTAAAACTAGTGGTTTAAGCGAATATATAAACTTGGACCAAGTTTGAAAACACTAACATCAATTATGGCCAATTTCGGAATAGTTTACATACAAGAAGGGGGTCGGCGTCTGGCTAGCGGGCTGACAGAAGTGGACGAAGGATCTTCCAATAGCAGCGGGTGTTTGACGTCAAAGAATCCAGAGTAGGAGCAAAGTCGAACAATGTCAAGAAGAGTTCGTTCTCCGTTAAGCGCTTTACTGTCTACAGCCTGTCTACTAATATCTTTGTAAGTTAAAGAACTAGCAAATCCTAAAACCTAAGTTCGGGTTTCTGGTACATCTCTTTAAGATGACTGGGTGAATTAACACCATATTATGAATTCTTATGTGGACCACTTCAAAAGGAAATATCAGGCTTCGAAAATATAAGTCGTGGCGACGCACAGTGTTTTACGCAGTATGGAAGGGTTGGCAGAAATTATATAAGGTATAAAAAGAGTATAAAATGATAAAATACGTTAAATTAAATGATCCTAGCATACATTCAAGGTGTCTAGGTATCATCTGGATCCGTTTTGGAATAATTTACAGCACTCGCGCTACTTCGACGAGTTCTACTATACGAAGATACTTTCCTCTACCTGAAGGTTGTCTGGAAGAGATCGCTCTTAGCGATAAGACCGCTAAATTGTACCAATCTACATTTATTGTTTCTCTGTACTGATTTTTTTGTGTAGTGTTCAATAAAGAGTATCTATCTATCTATCTATACGAAGATGTTTGCGGCACAACCTGTGCCGCCTTTCATAGGCTTATGAATTCTTTAAAATTTATTTTTAATTGGTTTAGAAGGCAAGATATGTAAGGGTCTTAAGACAGTATCTTATTGAATACATCTAATAAATTGGACTCCCGCGAACACTTTCTCGAAAAAAATTCCCTATATTTTTTTACAATCTCGATTACGTGTCTCTTGAGAGATAAATAACTAAAAGGCACGATGAAACTATCTATGATAGTTGCTGAATGGAATAAGAGCTTGTGGATAGAAGTGGGCATATAGTAGTTACCAAGCATACAATTTCAAGTAGATCACAGCTGTTTATCACTTTGCAATATCAATATCATATCCATAAGATTTTGGATTAACAGAAGGATTAACCTTAACCTCCCTTGAGCCTTTGACACCTTTGTAAGAATAACGCAAATCAGAAAAACACGAATATAATCTAGTTTCCTAAAAAAATCTAATTAGTCCGTCAGTTGGATTAACAGAAAATATTGGACACGTATTTTTTCTTTTCTCAATCGAACAAAAAATGATGAAGATATAGCCCGTTAAAGTTCCGCGTAACGTCACGCCTTGCGACACTTTTTCAGCAAGGCGTGACGTCACGTGCTTACTTTGATGCGCTTTATCTTCGTCATTTTCTGTTTGATTGACAAAAGACAAAATATGGGTCCAATATGTTTTGATAATCTAACCGACGGACTAAATAGAATAATCTATTTTTGACCCAGGAAACTAGCCTATTATTGTTACATTACGTACGTACCTTCAAATTTACTATTCATATTGAATATCACTAAGTTTTTAATTGAAAACCATAATTAAAAAATAAACAGCGACTTAATTTAACGTTGGTATCAATAGCTCGCACAGAAAACAACTTACTATCGGAAATATTTGTTACAACTACCTTCTTAGAGCAAAAATAAATACGTCAACTATCTGGCTCTCTAATTACAAAGAAAAAAGTGGTTTATTATCATATTTACAAAATCGATTTTCTGCCAACGTTCCCATACATAGAAAAATACTGTGCGACGGTGCCGCTCCGGTTGTGATGTGGCATAAGTTAATAAGTCTGGTAGAGTTAGTTAGATTCTAACTAAGAAATCTACCTGGAACGGGTACGCGAATTTCTTCCCGCACGCGTAGCACTGCGGGCGGGGCACTCCGTGGGCCTCCTCCAAATGTTTGGTGCGCATATACCCCGGCACTTTCACTGGGCACATATAACAGGAACGCAACTTCGGCCTCAGCTTCAAGTGCACATGCCTATAGTGCTGGGAGAAATTCTGCAGCTTATCGAACGACTTTTTACACCAGCTACAAATGTATTGTTTGATTCCATCGCGTTCCCCGATGATATATGGCATGGTGATTTGTCCCTCATCGTCCCCTAGAAAAGAAAGATAGGGTGAGAATCTTATTTTTCTAGGGGAGTCATGGAACTATCTTATAAAGTTTGTTCTTTCTTGGCTGGCGAATGACGTACAAACCATTAATTTAGCTTACTCACAACATTAGGTCACTGAAAACCCTCATGCATCTCGAAAAACACATAAGATATATTGAATCAGGTTATTTATGGGTCTGACAAATGGAAGCTGGCCTCCTCATGACATGGTTCGGATTGAGCATACATCGATTTTAGCTTACTGAAACTAGAATGGTGTAGGCGAATATAAACTCGGACCAAGTTTGAAAACAATAATATCGATTATTGCCAGTTTCGGAATAAGAACGCCTGATCTGGCTGGCGGGCTGACGGAAGTGGTCGGAAGGAGCAATGGCAGCGTTTGTCCCCACAATGTCAAGAGGAATCCGTCCTCCATTCATATAAAACATAGCATAACTAACAATAAAAAGGGCATGTTTGTGGACATTATTTGCCAGTCAAGAAAATACTGTGTTTAAGTGGTATTCTTAAGTCTAATATTAATTTCAGGGCGTCTTTAAACACTTATTACTAAATGTTCAGTATTATAAATGATTTGCGGTGTCAAGAAATACAATACTTCTTATAGTTTTGTAGATAAGGCGTAAAAGATATAATAAAATTTGGATTAACTTACTAACCTCTTCACGCGTTTTCTTATAACTTATCCAAGTAAATCTGGTCTCAGCAGGTACCGTTGTAAGTTACACTGATCGAATAGGAATCCGTTATCAAAATAAAAAACCCTTTGGCCGCCATTCAATGGATGATGAGCCGTCTCCAGTCATCGAGATCATGCATCCGTCTGATGGAACGGTATTTCTAGGGTCTTTGCCACGTAGTCTAACAACAGTGTTGGTCTTGGGCATCGAGTACATAGAGCAGTACCACATAAATATACAATGGAACAGAGACAAAACCTTATACAATGGCGCTGTCAGAGGTACACTACTACAAGCGCGCGGGGCCTGTGTACGTGAGCACTGGCTGCCCGTCACGTACGCACCGCGATGTCTAATAACCGGTTTGCGGCGGCTCGGGCAGTGACCAATTTGAGGGTTGCACCGCGCACATGTTTGGTTTCGCTTGACATATATAAATTTAAAAATTTAAATTAAAAAAACAAAATACTTTTATACTACTGTATAGTGTGTTATATAAAGTACCTATTTTAGTATGATTTTTACTAAGAATAAACATAGAACGAGGTTTTGCATATTACACGAATTTAGGGCTCCATAAAATATTTAGTTATTCAAAAAGAAAGATGATCTAATATCAAAAAAATGTTTCCGAATCGCTAATTTAAGGTACCATTCGGTTCTTGGCGGTCGCGACCCAGCGGTAGCGACCAAGAAAAACGCTAGAACACGCCTCCCGCCGCGCGACTTGGTCGCCTACATCGGTAAGCGTGGAAGCAAACCTTTATGGTAAGTTTATACGTTAAGAAACGTGCCTCTCTCTACTCAAATAACTCTCGGGGAGTTTTCCGTAATGCTAGGTCGACACTTTTAATGCTGGATCTACTCTCCACACTTGTATTTCATCGTGACCTGGTTCTTGGGTGAGTCAGTAACGCGTGTCAGGATATATACGGCATACTCAGTATTTTATTTTATTATTAGAGCAGTAATCTTTGATCAGTGACATCTTTGATTCAAGTGCGGCTAAATTTAAGATACTTTTGTTTGGGATATGCGAGAATTCCAATACATAATTTGCTAAATAGTTTTGATGATTATAGCCCTCGAAACAAGTATGTGAGAGCACTTAAATGTGTGTCTTAATGATACGCATTTAAGTGTTCTCATAATCTATAGTCGTTCTTAATGTAGAAGTATATATTTCAATGTTTCTGTGCATGCAAGTTTTGGAATATAATTTAGTTTGCTACTTGAATACATGTTTAGTAATACCTGTGCTCTTGTAATTATATTCAGTTTTGTGTGTCTAAGTAAATAAAAAAAAATTAAAAAAAGTAATACGGACAACGCTAAAGGGGAAAAAATACGATTACTATACGATTGGCACACTTGCTGAACAGCCTTGTTCTTTGGAAAGTAAGTTAACTTTTAAAAGACTGAGGGCCAGTTTCACCACTTGCTGATAAATTCCAAATAGCTTATCTGGCACTTTATTAACAGCTAATTGTATGGGTTATCTGTCAAAACAAGTTTCAGATAGGTTATTCGGAACTTATCAGTAAGTGGTGAAACTGGCCCTTAGATTAATAAAGATATTAGGGTAATATGTGCATTACGTGCTTGATAGGTTCAGGTTTTTAGATGTACTGGACGCACCAGTTCCCAGCAATAATTATAAACACTAACATAGTCTTATCTATTTATTAAAACTAACAAGATTGGACGGATTGTATGATCATAATATATCCATTTCTTCATAAACAAATAATTCTGCTTGTTTAAGAAGTTAATTTATGGAGTAACATTTGTTTGTTTTTCAGTAATAAATATCAGTAATGGTTCCGTGCAGCATGTTGTTTCAGCGAAGACTTTTGCACGAAAGCCTTATCGCACATTTTGCACTGATGCTTCTTAACACCCATATGCACTAGTATATGGTCCTTCAAGTTATTCTTCCACCTAAACTCTTGCGCACACACATCACACTTAAACTGCTTCACACTCTCATGAGTCAGCATGTGAGACTTCAGACTTAAGTTGTCGAAGAACTCTTTATCACAAACGTTACAAGTGACGGCTCTCTCTCCTAAATGAACCTTTCTCTGGTGGCTGACAACGTTGCAGGGGTATCGAAATCTCTTTTGACAGACGCCGCAAGTGGGTGCAGGGATCCCATGTGCGTCTTCAAGGTGATACGCCCGAAGGTATCCGGGAACTTTTTGGTCGCAATGCGGGCACTTTCGGTCTCTGGGGCGTCGTTTTAAATGCACAAAGCGGTAGTGTTGTGAGACGAGCGGTTGAGACGCAAATGTTCGTAGGCAGAGGTTGCACGTAAACTGGTTTTCGGTAACGCTGTAATAGTCCGGGCGTCGTCTGTTTCCTAGAAAAGAAAGATGGCCGTCACTTGTTTCATCCGCACTGTGGCATCGATAACGTTGGTGATGGGTTTTCGACTGCTCAAATATGGAGATAAATAAAAATTAATTGCCTAATGTATGTCAAAGCATCACTTTAGAACTGCTGCACATATTTGGAAAATTATTTTTTTGTTGCGTTCGTAATTGTTAGGACAAGGTTTATATGGAAAGAAAAACTGGAAACGTTTCCCGAAATATTTACGAATTTAGCAAACCTCAATGTCATTTTTCTACGGGATTTTTGCTACTACGGACGCAAATGTCGTTTGACATTGTGAAATTCGGACAAGACGTTTGTCACGGCAGCTAGAATATAAATAAGTACTTTATATTCGGTGGTATTTTTGGTTTTTTAAAATAAATAAATCAAATGAATAGATTTGTTGATGTCTAAAATGGTCGAAGTAAGATTTTTTTATCATCGAAGCCACTGTCAGGTTGGATATTTTTTGACACTTAAGCGCTGATTGGCTTATTTAAAGATCTGTTAAAAACTTTATTCTGGTATGCTTCATAACTTGTTGCTAAATTAAATAAATTTGTGCTTATAAATGCAAGCTTCAATACCAATCTATTCCTAACCATAGTTTGTGATAAGAAGAATAAATGCATATTTCATTATTAAGTTTTATTATTCTATTGTTGTACAATGTTCTTGGTGAACACCGTATCCTCAGCCTGTTATACATGCTTTCCGTGAAATTACAAATCGAACAGGCGATGCAAACGGGAGGACATTTCCGAACGACGCTGCGCGTGAGCATCGGACCGTGTCACCATGAGCATTGCGGGCTTGTCTGCGGCAGCCACTAAAATTGGCCCTCGGTCAGATGTAGTTTTAACATTACCTCTATACTTAAAGTGCGGAGTACGCCTGGCCTACCGTCAGTTACGTCATAGGACGTCGTCGTCAGAATCGTTTGCCAAATGAAAATTATGAGCAATGTAAAGTTATAAATACCTTCGTATAAGTTACGTTTACAGCTGTAACATTATGATTTTAAAAACTATAAAACACAGCTTTACATTTATGGAAATCATCAAAACGAACCAAACCACCAAACAAGAATGTTTTATAAGAAGCCATTTAAGGATTCAGCTGTCCAATTCCTGACTATCATCAGATTAGCTCGTCGGTATCAAATTGTACGGTCCGGATTACTCTGACAGTTTTAAATCGTGACGACAAATTAGACAAGAAGTTCAAATTAAACTTCCAAGATTTAATTACATCATAAAGTCTACGATCCTGTATAAGAAATATCTACCCTCATCCGTTATTTGACGATAACATAGATTATATGTTAGATATATAGTATTGACTGATAAATTGCACAAGGATTACCTAGCTATATCGCGTGCCGGTGCTGTTAAATATTATTAATTCTAAATAACTTATTGGATCAATTTTCCCCATTTGTTATTTATAAAAATTAAGTATTAGCTAAAAGAATATGACATAAAGAATAGGAAAATATAGATTGCCTACTTTCCTCTCGGCAAAAAAGTTTCCAGCCAAACAGATAAGTAAGTGTAATTAATACACGCTCGTCAGTTATTTATTGAATTTTATGTATATCTTATTATATTCCCTGCCCAACAGTATTAGGTTGCCTTAGCAAAAGTTTGCCACAGATGGAGTTGTGCTCTGTAGTGACAGATAGTAGACAGTGGTCCATATTCGTGCTCAAAACTTAGCATTTTAACTGTAGGAAGACATAGATAATTATGTAATTTTTTTCTAAGGTAACCCTAATCATCAAAGTACATATCGATGAAGCACATACCCACCCTATAGAGTAGAAACGTCATTTAAGCTGATGACAAACGGCGACGGACGCGTCTTGACATTGTGAGGTCAAGCGCTGCCATTGGTCTATCCTTCAATCAACTTCCGCTAGCCCAAGAATCGACCAATGGCAGCGTTTGACCTTACAATGTCAAGACGCGTCCGGAACCGCGTCCGTCGAAGTTTGTATCCAGTTTTATTTTCTTAAAAATTCCGCCAATATTCTGTGGCTAGAGTTGTAAATTGACGGTCATATGCTATAAGCGTCCGTCATTTATGATAAATGCTTGGTCACATTGGACATTTATTGTCACGATGGTCACATATTTTTTTTGTTAGTATAAATTAAAAAAAGAAGAATTACACTAAAGTAAGTCTTAAATGTTAAGTATAATAATAGTTATGACAATAAAAACATACAATAAAATATGTAATTGGATCTGGATCAAACTAAAAAAAAACTCGCGCGTAACGATACGACACTTTTTCGTTTGTTCGTGCAGAAAGATTTTAGAAATTTCATTTCTGTAAGGATCACCACTACTAAAGCCTGTCTCTCTTATAATAATGCACTTATTTGTGCCCAAATGTTTTTTTTTTCATAGTTTGTCAATAGAATTGAATGTGACGTTACTGACAATAAATGTCCAAAATGTCATATTGGTCAGACATTTATAACGTGACGGACACTTTACAACTCTATCTGTGTGGGCGAAAGTTGACAGGACTTGTCAGTTCATATAAATGTAAGTGAAAAATCACTGACGTGTTTTGGAGATAGATGGTCCGTATTGCAGCTCTATATGGTATGTGCTCGATGAAAAGACAACAGCACTCCCAACGGACCACAAAACGTAAAATTTTCTCAATTGATATTGATCTCTACATGTTTGACAATAAAGTTGAAAATCAATTCAATGACCTTTAACTTTTTTGCGTAGGTTGACCTGCCGTTGTCGTTGTGTAACATGTCACATGCATACATTTTACAAACTTTAATCGGAAACTTACCATTGCTTTTGCTATCCACTTTCAAAACATAGATTATATTTTTATCTGTCAGCCCAGTTTAATTTTGAAATGTTCTTTGCGATGGTTCTATTTTTAACTTATCCAGTAAGAAATCACTAAGACATAATTTAATGCACGTGCATTTGCATCTACGGTCGATGGTATGTTATTGAAATTAACAAGCAAATTGATATTATAAATATTTTATTATAATTTACAACATTTCGTATTAAAAAGTAATAATTATTACAACAGCTTCAATAAAAAAAAAAATTTAAATATGTATGTAAATGAATAAGTGAGGCATAGTTTGAGATTTTTAAACGTATTCCATTAACGTGGAAAAAGATCTTATTTTTTGTACAAACGCTATTGATGGTTGAAATCGCATAAATTTGTATAAAATGACATAATTATAGAGTTTAAGAAACAAGTAAGAGCAAGTATTTGTTTAAAAATTGACTTGTACAAAATATTTGAAAATATCCACCACACTTCCATCTTCAATCACTTTTTTTAAAAAATAACTACAAAATCGTTTAACAAAATAAATAAGTACTTACTTGCATTATATTAGCCTACAGCCACGTAAACGAAAATGTAGCGAAATGGTACAGTAGGATTAACAATGGCATTGTTTCCATTATTATGCACGTTAGGGTTGCGTTGTAACTTGTAAGTGATACTTTATTATGACACTGAGAGAGTGTACCTTGTGGTGAAACACTAGGTTTTTAGGGCCTATTAAGACCTTATTTTTATAAAATTATGTCGGAAAAATGTCAAACAACCTTATATCACAGTAGAGGTAATAAAAATGCCCTCGCTTATTAGAAAATATTAAAAGATTTTTTAATAAGTTAAATTTTGAATAGTTTCGTCAGTCAAATGACATCATATTCCATCAGTAAATCAAAACATCTTTACTGAACAAAAAGCACAACATTTAAATTGTAAACTGAACTTTACATATCCTATTTATCAAGTCATCTTCATTTTATGGATTAAATCTACTGCTAAAATACAGCAACTTTGACCAATGTACCAACGTCGATAATAGCAGCAGAAATAATAGTCAATTATCCCATGTAACATCGAATCGGCTATTTAGTATAGAGTCTGCGTACACTGCGACTTGAAGCATCAGGAACCCGATTTAGAACCGTTCGCTATCCAATTGTCGACCGGAAAACCAAGTGACACAAAATGATTTAACCTGATTTGCCCAATGATATTAAAAAACGATAGATATAATACCGCCAGCGCTCAAAACATGTCAACAAAAAGGTGTGCTTAAATTCTGCTTACGCACACTTTTGCTCGCAGTCGCACGCGGACTGTCAAGATTTAGTATGTTGAAGTGCTCCGTGATAAGATGCAGAAATAATACTTTAACCACTCTATTATTTATATATACGGTAAGTTTTAAATGACATTTAATCATTGAATGCATTAGTCGTATAATTTGCATTTAAACGTGCTAGAACTAAAATTTCAAATAAAGTACTTGAAATTATTTATAGTTGGATTTATCGATTGACAAATCGTTATCGAAGAATTTTGATGGCTAGCAATCGAAATTTTAACTGCCAATAGAACCTAATTTCAATCTAAAAGTCGCAGTGTATTAATATTAGTTCAGAAAAGGTTAAGTAATAAAGTAGGACATATGTTCAGAAATGTTTAGTTTAGATTATGGATTATTATTTATTACATATGATATTAACTGTACAATATTCTAAAATGACGCTGTAAGCTTACAGCAAGGCTATCAATGATATAAACTGTTTATTCGCCATATATAAAAGTCAATTTAAAATATAATCAATAAAAAATATTTACAAAAAAAGATTTGTATATATTTTTTGTAATAAAAAAAGGATTTTTTACATCTCAAAACGTGATAAAGCGTAATATATATTCCACAAACTCCAGTCAATTGTCCACAAAATGTCACTGGCACTAGAAATTGACCTCCGGATGGTACTTCGTCATATGATAGTTCAGACTCGCTTTCTGTACAAACGCTTTGCTGCACACTTGGCACACTTTCCTCCGGTCCCCTGTATGTATCCTCTCATGCAAGTCCAGCGTCGTTTTCCTCAAGAACGCCTTCTTGCAGAACCGGCACTGATAATCCTTCACAGTCTTGTGCTTAAACTTATGCTTGTACATACCTTCGAAGCTAAACGACTCGTACTCACAAAACTCGCATTTGTACCGCTCACCCATCATGTGGAAGTTATTTATATGCTTTTTCAACTGAACTTTAGAGTTGAAAATGCCTTTGCAAGCGTTACACTTGAACCGATCGTCGATATCGTGGATTTTTAGCTTGTGTATCGTGAGCGGCGCGGCCGTCATGAACTCCTCCTCACAGTACGGGCAGTGGAACCTGGCTATGTTGTAGTGTTTTGTCTTCACGTGAAACTTTAGCGAGAAATATTTGTCGTATCGCTTATCGCAGCGGCTGCATTGGTAATAGTCACCGTCGCGCGTAAAGTCCTGCTCGTTCAGGCGGAACTTGGCAGCTTTACCGCCTAGAAGAAGAAAATAAATAATTTCAGTTTCCCATTTCTCCGGTTCGCTTTTGTTTCTTCAATGACGGATAGTGCCAGTGACATTTTAGGTACCGCTAAAGTTTTTAATAGTAAAAGCAGTCTTTTTCAGCGTGTGGTCCAAATTTAGGTTGCACTTGGGAGTTTATAGTAAAAATATATATGGTTAATTTTCGAAATTTTGGTGGTTTAAGGAATAAGACGATTGCCTAAGTGTCCATTTCTGTTGATTTTGCTCGACCAAACAAGATGGGGGACTATAAAACCCACTAAACAATCACAACCACTAGCACCACAGATAAAAATCAGAACCATAGACTAATTATATTCTGTCTATGGTTTTTGATATATTATCAGGAAGCCCGAGTGGATGTAATGAAGGCCACAAAATCAACTTTAGGATTAGGAATAGGATTCCAGTTAAACCACCCCAATGCTTGACAGTTTTTGTTCATCACAGGTATAATGTTGCAAGTGAAAACAATTGTAACAAAATCGCAAATATTCCACAGGTACACAACGCGCTTTATTGTAACGTAGATACTTTCTCGTTGTTTTAATAAAATAGATATAATTTAAAAAAATCATAGCCGTTAAATAAATTAGAGCCGTATATTGCGTAAAAAAACGCACCAAAATACGTTACTAAAAAAATATATTTTTGAAGATTCAAATAAAAAGTGTTTTTGTACGCTGCAAAATTTCGAGGTTACGAATCAAGTAGTGGAAAAAATCAATGGAGATAAGTGTCAAAAATATGGCATACACGGTTAAAATTCAATAAAATCAATCTTCAGTCATAGTAATAGACACATTAATACAATAAAAGAGATGCACAAATCCGAAAACGCATTGTTTTAATTTTTCGTGTTATTTTATTTTTATAGACGACTATTTTTATAACGTTAACGTTATTTTATAACGTTATTAAAGTTATATTTTATAAATTAACTTTTTATTTAGGAGGCGATTTTACTGCATAAATAGGACAACTTTCAACATGATAGTACCAATAGCGTAAATGTGAATTCCATCACATAGTAAAAATTGTTGTTTGAGCAGTAGCAGTGCTCCCTAAAAGGAAGAGTAATAGTAAGATAAGTGAAGTGAACAAGATATTTAACCGTTTTAAATCAAATTTGACGACCTCCGTAGCCGAGAGGCGAGCATACCGGACTTGGTGTCGCTATCTCTGAGGTTCCGGGTTTGAATCCCGGTCGGGTCAATGTAGAAAAATAACTTTTCTATATTGTCTCGGGTCTGGGTGTTGTGGTACCGTCGTTGTTTCTGATTTCTGTAACACAAGTGCTTTGGCTACTTACCACAGGATCAGAGCAATGTATGTGATGTTGTCCAATATTTATATTTATAATTAAGTTAACTTCGTAAGCTTTATTTTTTCTTAATTTACCACGATAGTCATAATAATGAGCGCATTTGAAGTAGCTTTTAAATTAATATGGATATGACCAGTGCAATTTGTTGTTAATAAATACCAAATAACACTGGTCATGTCCATATAAATACAACGTATCCACTTCAAAGCTCTCTAGTCATTATGGTGTGTGTATTACTTCTACATAGTCATTACGGGCTATGTGATACTGGACGAAGAATTTAGGATAAGCTGGCAAGAATAAAATGCATTTTCGTATTTGCACAATACAATCGGTTTTGTGTGGAGTTTCGATGTTATTTTTTTTAAAGCTTGCATTATAAATCGATATTACTTTTATATTTATTAAAACTAATTATACATATACCTAAGAAACGCGAAGCATCGGTTTTTCAAACATGGATCTCGGCGCGTCCGCTGATATCTATCGATTTATTATGATCTACGATGACACTTTGCAATATTTAGTAAATTACTTTATATTCTTTGGATTCTATTTTAATTATCATTTGAAGACATGATTAATATATGATTATATTTCTATTTTAATTTTTTTATTAATTTTTATAATCATTATCTTTAACTTTTTGCGGCATGGTAATTAGGCTTACTGACCACCTATATCGCGGTTTTCTTTTAATTGTTACATACAAGGCTTCAACACTGCTACCATTGAAATATTACAATGATTTGATAAGTTAGTGACCTAAACAAATTTTAACTACGAGTCTATGTTCGTTATTATGTATGTCGATTTAAATACAAATTTCAGTTGTTTGCGTTTTTCGTGGCGGAATTAATGTCATATAAAAATGCATTGTTTTTTTATAAGTAGACATTAAAAATAATTAGATAAGTAATTTTATTTTATAAAATATTTAATTGAAATGATCTCAAATTTTCATCGATTTTCGGTCCAGTCACAGTGGTAAGCGTTTAAGAGAAAAATTTCTTTTAAAACCTACCAATTTTTTTTGTAGATTTTGTGTTTCTTTGGCCCTTAAAACAGCACTATTTTTTTTAAAGTATGTGCGTACCGCAAAAAGTTAAAAGATTATTTTAAAAAGTAGTTTGTCAATGAAATCAACGTTTGGAAAACCTTATCTCGCAATGCGAATATACATAAAATTAACATTACATTATATTTTATAGCAATTGAGGTGAGCTGAACGTTTAATATCAATATTACATCTAAGATAACTTACCTGCATTAGATTATAAATTTTTTACAACACTCCCAAGTCAGTAACAACAATACTGAAAATCCTTGTGAAATGCATCAAATAGTCTATAAAACGTTTGAATCAACTTGAAAAGACCTAGTACATAATTGAAGATAAATGATACAATAGTCTTTGCGGTTCTACTTTTCCGGGCGTCATGTTTTCTGGTATACAGAAAAAGATGGCTGTCGGATTCGAACCGAGTCGAACTACTTCTTGTTTCGTCATGCCACCTATCAGGAATCTCATCATCATCATTTCAGCCATAGGACGTCCACTGCTGAACATAGTCCTCCCCCATTGACTTCCAGATTGGCCGGTTGGAAGCGGCCTGCATCCGGCGTCTTCCTGCGACCCTCACCAGGTCGTCTGACCACCTTGTGAGTGGTCGTCCTAGCAGGTTCAAATCATACATCTATAGTATAGGCTTTTTCATGTTTGATAGTTTATAAATAAATAATACCAAATTTATCTAACCATCACACAAATTATCTAGCCCCAAACTAAAGCTTGTACTAATGCGACTAGAGATATATAATAGTGCTCATCACAGAAACGTTTGCCGCTTGCGGGATTCGAACCTGCAGCCTGGCTTTGTAGTCCGGAGTCGTTAAGATCTGAAGAAGCACTATGACAACGATGAACCGATTTAGATGAAACTGTTTAATGATAGCCTAACGCTTCGTCTACCATTAGTGCTACCATTGCAGTCCTAATAAGTATGGATGCCAGATCACCAGCTGATATGAAGACTCGAAACGGTGGTAGGGCAATGCTATATTTTTGGGACGTGTATAAGTGCCCTGAAGAGATCATACATTCTGATTTAAATGATTATTATAACTGTTATTATGAAGAAGTCAAATTATGTGGATATAATTTGAATATCGAGAATTCTCATCTTCTTTTATAGGGCATTCTAGGCCTCTTCCAAACTAAACTATGTAGCCGGTTCTACAATATTTTGGATCTGATTTAGAGAATTGATCACAGATTTTATATACATAACCTAACCTAACCCAACCAATGAAATCATCTTTGTAGGAAATGTAGGCCTCTTCCAACCTAATTGCTATGGATCTACAGTCTTTTGGATTTGACTTAGACAACTGATCACGAATTTTATATCTTAACCCTTCTACTTCTATAGCTCGGACGCCAACACAACCAATAAAATCATCTTTTGCAGGACATTCTAGGCCTCTTCCAACCTAAGCCATCTAGCCGGTTCTACAGTCTTTTGGATCTGATTTAGACAACTGATTAAAGATTTCATATCTTAACCCTCTGATAGCTCGGACGCCAACCAAACCAATGAAATCATCTTTTGCAGGACATTCTAGGCCTCTTCCAACCTACACCATAGTAGCCGGTTCTAGTTTTTTGGATCTGATTTAGACGGGTTTTATATCTTTACTCTCGTATAGCTCGGACGCCAACCCAACTAATAAAAGTTGGGTTATCCTAGGAAAAATCTCACACCAATTAGGGTAGGTAACGAACATACATACTTAACATTATATGGCATACCAGCTTTTGCCTGCGACTTCTGCGTTGACAAAAAGTATCCTCTGTGTTAATCCAGGCCGTGGTTAAATAAGTACCTATGCCAAATTTCATTAAAATCCATTCAGTAGTTTTTGCGTGAAAGTGTAACAAACATTGCATTTTAACCACTTTCGCATTAATAATATTTAGTAGAAATGTGGATGAGTCGGGCGCAAGTGTTCATTACACAAATACTTGCCCCTTGCGGGATTCGAACCTGCGCCCGTCCGAACACTATACTAATAAGTCTAGACTTGGTAGTATTAAATAATTAAATTAATACTAGCTGTTGCCCGCGACTTCGTTTCCATCTTTAGTTCATTCATAATATAATATTGTATTATACGTGTAAACTTTCCTCTCAAATCGTTCTGTCTATTGATGAAAACTGCATCAAAATCCATTGCGCAGGTTAAAAGATGTAAGCGTACAGACGGCGGGAATGACTTTGTTATATACTATATACATAGAAATAGATATAAATCATAGTTGATAGGTCGGTGCAATACTACGACGGTGGTTGTCGTGTACAGTATACGATAATACTGTACTGCTTAAATTGTACAGCTCTGAAAAGGCAAAAATATTCCTAAAATTCAGACTATACTTGAGCCAAATTCGCAATGGAATGTAAAGTAATCACTTTTATCGAAATAAATTTGGTAACCATTAATTATTGATAGTTTTGACCAGGGATCGGAAACCGGTTATTTTACTATGGAACCTTAACCGGAATAATAAAGGTTTTCGCTAAATTGACTATCACATACTCCAAATACCGACTTAAAAGCTATGGCAAATTTAGTTTTATGGTCAAATCTTTACAACTACTATCAAATAGTAGAAATGGGTCTTATACATTCTGAAATAAATATTAACCGGTTTCGATCCTTGGTTTTGACGCTTCGTTAGAGTGTGTGTACCGTTTATTTGTTGTAAAATAACAACATTGTAAGTATTTTTGTATAACACTTATAATAGATGTTTGCTATGTTAGTTCATCAAAAATCCATACCGAATTTGGCTATAGTATAAAAAGTGAACTATAGAAGCACCACAGTCGCGCAACTGACGCGTGGCAAGTATAAATCCGCCAACTAAAAAGATTATAAATCTCAACCACGTAATTTAAGACATAAAAACACTGACATAAAATAAAATAATATGGATTGGCTGCTGTCAAATTGAATTCATGCCTATTTAATTATCGCCATTTTGGCGCTTTATGCCACTGTAAAAGCAGATGCGAGAGTCCTGGCAACTAAATTAGTAATGGCCGCAAGATAGGCAGTTATATGCAGTCATGGGGCACATACCATAAAAGAGTAGAAATGACATATGATTTTAATAAGTGCAATCAACAAATCTTACACCAATAATACATTTACCTTAAAGTATGAGGTTGTCCGACAAAAAAATCCGCCATTTTTTAATCTGTATCAGTACTGAGAGAGTTGATATGACTCGTCATTTCATACTAAATGTAAGTGAATAATCGCTAACTAGTTTCGGAGAAAGATAGTTCGTAATGCTGATCTATAGGGTATCAGCTTGATGTATGCAGTATACGTCAAAATTAGTTCTCGGTACTTTAGCTTGTGGCGCTTCAAATGGGCACACAACATTAGCTGTCATTTGTATGGGATAGTCAGTTCATTATTTTCATGTCAGTGCACAGAAACATTATACGAAAGTAATAGTGGCGTGTCTGCTCGCGTCAGTGGCGCCTCTGTCGCAAGTCTAGTTAAAAAACCGTAAAAACGCTCAACTCTCCTCAATTGCTTAAGAAACTCCACACGCAAACCTGACTGGATTCACAAGAGACACCTACCTTTGTTCTTCTGCTCGCTCTGCTGACTCGTTGCGGAAGGTGCGGCGTCCTTGGCCGTGGAAGGCCGGGCCGGCTTCTTCTTGGGCGGGGCCTTGGCTTTCGGCTTGGCCTTCGGCTTTGGTTTGGGCTTCGGCTTTTGGACCTCTTGCTGTACGTCCATCTCGGAATCATCAGATTTATTGCCACCTGTAAGGTTTTGGTTGTGAGAAAAGAGTAGAAAATTTTTGTCAAAATCGAATTTGTACTTTTGATATCACTTTGAGGAGGAGGGGGTTGAGGAACAGGGTGTAAAGATCCTCATCCCCCATTGAAAAGGGAGGATCCTACGACCAGACGGGTGTTGTGTCTGGTGGGCTACTGCCCGACGGTTGTTTGTCGGGTTCTTGTATATATTTTTTAATTTAATTTTTAATTTTAAAATTTATTTACTCTTCACATAGGTTTACACAATACATTCAGTGCGTAGCTAAGTATGCATACAGATAATACCTATAATGTGAGAGTCTGGTGCCTGACATAGGTATAAGAATACCTGTATTACAGGTCACCAGGCCCCCCTCATCGGATTACAGTGACAAAAATAAGCATTACAGTGCTAGTACAGAGACTTGATAAAGTAGAATTTATAAGATAGCAATGTAATAATATAAACAACAATACGAGTGTGGTTATGATGCGATTCCAGAAGTGTGTGTGTGTGTGTGTGTGAGTGTGGGTGTATGTATGACAGTAAGTGCGTGCCTTTTTTTTTTCTTTTTTTTTTTTTTTCCTTTCATTTTCATATATGGTTCAATCGCTCCGATAACTTTAATATCTCGATGTAGGATACGTCAGTTTTATATGTGGCGAGATAGATGTCGCTACATTACATTGTCAGCGAACGCTTATTCATAGTATGTTGGCAGACTAAGGAAAAATTTTTGCTAGCTCTCTGGTATCTAGTAATAATATCACTAAGATACATGTACTGTTAACCAGGTCTAGCTATATTCTTTTATCGCAATACCAAAACTATAATAAAATATACAGGGTGGCCAGAAAAGTGACGTCCAAAATTATTTTTTGTGTTTAGAGGTATCTGAATCACCCCTATGTATGTTCTAGGATTTTTCGTAGTTTTCGAGTTACGTTTTTTTTTTACTCATTTTTGCAAACGGATCAGTTTCAAAAAAAAAAGTAGGTTTCTTCGATTTTTTTTTCTTGCAGCTAAATCTCTATAAACTCTGCATTTATGCATACAATAAACAGCCTCATAACTTTTTGAACGAACTTTTTAACGAATTTTTGCAAACGGATCAGTTTGAAAAATTTCAAAAAAAAGTTGATGAGCTCTTCGTTTTTTTTTCTTGCAGCTAAATCTCTATAAACTGTATAAATTATGCATAAAACAAACAGCCTAATATAGTAATGGAAGTTACTACAATATTGACTTAAAGTTGAGAATTTATATATTTAGTTATCATTTAAATTCAACTTAAAATTAAAATCTAAAGTGACAATTTCTTAGTTTCTAAGTAGCTTCAGAGAATGCGCTAGACTCTAACCTTTCATAATAATAATAAAAAAGTAGTACTTGATAGGCTTCATAGGCTATTAAAAAAAACGTAACTCGAAAACTACCGGGCACTATACAGTTAATGACTATTTAAATGATAAAAATGTATGGAATTAAATACTGCCCTGCTTGCACAGCCTCCCTAGCATGAGCACCAAAATACGATATGATATAGTGATATATCGACACCAACTGTAAAAATATGACAGATATTCGCTGTGTGCGCGATGACAGCGCCCCTAGTGACCACAATTATTGTAGACTTGAGTCTTTCAAATTATGGCAACTGGATGGTTTGAGAATGATTTTCGGATTGTTTTTCTTCGAAATTACATGAAAATATCTAAAAAGTTTGCGCATATTATAATAAGTGATTTTCTTACTTGAATTAAAATACGAATTTTATAATACCTACGGGATTTAAATCAATACAACATGATATAACTTTCCAACTTCAAAATGTGCAAAAAGGGAAAAAAAATAGTATTAGCACAGCGTGTGAGAGATTTTGAAGAGCTCAGAACCAACGGACAAAGCTACTTAATAAGAGCTGTGATCATAAGACAAACGTTTGTAACACAAATTCCCTACAAACTTTTTTCTTTTCATAGCTGCTGCTATGCATTTACTTATTTGCTCCAATTTCTTTTGATGTTGGAAACGAATAAAACATGTACGAAATGTTTTTCCCATTGTTTCTACACTTTATAACAGAACACGTTTGACCAATATCGCAAATTTTAACGTTTTCATTTAAAAATACTGAATAACGTTAGTATGGAATTCTATAGAAATATAGCAATTTGACACATGACAGTCCAGAGTTTTTTCACATTTCTGCTACATTGCGTGCTGCGATCGATTTGACGGCCCCACCACCCACCCACATAGCGAATAGCCGCCATGTTGAATCGCCGTGCTGGTGAAGTCACTCACTTAACTGTTTCGATAAAAATTCAAAATGTCGGTTAAATGTCATATTTTTACCGTTGGTGTCGATATATCGCTTTATCATATTGTGTTTTGGTGGTCAAGCTAGGGGGGCAGGAATATTTTCTTTTGTAACTAGCTGACCCGGCGAACTTCGTACCGCCTCTTTTTTTTTGTAAATTTTTCAGATTTTTAATTAGTTATTCTGCTATTCGGAGCGGTGACAAATCCAACAAACCAAAAATCATTAAAATCGGTACAGCCGTTCTCGACTTATAAATGGTGTAACAAACCCGACTCTCTTTTATGTACAAAGATGTGAACATACTAATTAAAAAGAGTCTAACAATAGTGACAGTTTCTTGCGCTGCTTCTTCACGGCGCAAACCCACAATATATTGGCAACAAAAAAAATTGAGATTCTAAAATAGCTCAAGTTTGGAAATATTAGTTTAAAAACATTGGTTTTTGCCTAATAACAAGTGAATAAGGTTCATAGTGGTCCCTGTTGTTCCACTGCTTGGTAATAGACCGGGAGAAGAAGACACAAAATATGTTATCTTGAAAGAACTATAATCATTTAACTTTTGTTAGCCAATAAAATTTAAAAAAAAACTATAATAAATTAATCTATCTAGAGATCTATGGAAGAGTCTGGGGGAGACCTTTGTCCAGCAGTGGGATTGAACAGGTTGATAAAAAAAAATTATATATAATAAAACAAAGTCGGGTTAGTTACACCATTTATAAGTCAAGAACGGCTGGGCCGATTTTTATGATCTATAATTTGCTGAATTACCCCGAACAGCAGAATAACCATTAAAACATCGAAAACAAAAAAAAAAAAATGGCGGTACGAAGTTCGCCGGGGCTCGAATTTATTTATTTATTCAAAGAAACATACAGCCATTTATATCTCTTAGATGTAAGAATTAATAAATATTAGACAACATTACATACATTGCTCAGATCCTATGATAAGTAGCTTAAGCACTTGTGTTACAGAAATCAGAAACAACGCGTTACCACAACACCCAGACCCGAAACAATATAGAAAAGTTATTTTTCTACATCGACGACCGGGAATCGAACTCGGAACCTCAGAGATAGCGACACCAAGTCCGGTGTGCTCGCCTCTCGGCTACGGAGATCGTCAAAAGCAAAAGAGGTTGTAAATAAAACACATACCATCTTCATAAGGCATCGTAAAGTCGTCGTCGCTGTCATCATCGAGCCTTTCTTCTTTCAAACCTGTAGAGTATATGTTATATTAGATTGTGCTCCATTGGATGACGAAAAACTTTTTTTCTTCATCTCATCATTCATCATCATTTCAGCCATGGACGTCCACTGCTGAACACAGGCCTCCCTCAATGACTTTCGTCGGAGGGGATTGCCAATACTCGCCACGCTTGGCAGGCGGGTTGGCGAGCGCAGTTTTTATAACATTTCGCACGCAGACGCTACTGCCTGTTTCGTGCTATAGGAATTAGTCGCTTCTTACGACACGCACCACGGCGGTGAGGTACTTCGTCTATGAAGTAGATTGTCAAAAAGTATTGGACACGTATTTTTTCTTTTTTGACATAATCAAAATATTACAGAGATATATTGATTTGAAATGTCGCATGACGTCACGTCTCGGTACCTTAATACTTAGAAGGTATGTATGTATGAAGGTATGCGACGTCACGAGCCCCCACTACCGAACTTTGACGAGCTTTATCTTTGTAATTTTATGGTTGGTTGACAAAAGAAAAAATAAGTGTTCATTTATCATCATCATCATCATTTCAGCCATAGGACGTCCACTGCTGAACATAGGCCTCCCCCATTGACTTCCAGATTGGCCGGTTGGAAGCGGCCGGCATCCAGCGTCTTCCCGCGACCCTTACCACCTTGTGAGTGGACGTCCTACGCTGCGCATGCCGGTACGCGGCCTCCATTCTAGAACCTTTCTGACCCATCGGCCGTCAGTTCTACGTGCTATGTGCCCCGCCCACTGCCGCTTCAGCTTGCTAATCCGTTAGGCTTTCCGTCAGCGACTTTCGTTCGTTTACGGATCTCCACATTTCTGATTCGATCTCGCAAGGAAACACCGAGCATAGCCCTTTCCATAGCACGCTGTGCGACCTTGAGCTTTCTTATGAGGCCCATAGTGAGAGGCCACGTTTCAGTTCCATATGTCATCACTGGTAACACACACTGGTTGTAGACTTTCGTCTTGAAGCACTGAGGTATTTTGGACGAGAAGACGTGGTGTAGTTTCCCGAACGCTGCCCAGCCGAGTTGGATTCGACGATTGACCTCCTTCTCAAAATTGGATCTGCGCAACTGGATCACTTGTCCTAAGTAGACATAATTGTCAACAATTTTGAGAGTAGAGCTCCCAACGTATACTGGGTAGGGCGCAACATGGGCATTCGACATGAGCTTGGTTTTGTCCATGTTCATTATTTTTTGATAATCAACTAACAGGCTAAATTGAATTTCATTTTCTTTACCCAGTCGTCAATGGCAAAAGCAGTAGTCATTACGCCATACCAGTCGCAACATTAGGTTTTTTTGTGTCGGCATTTTTTCTTTAATTGAGAAAAGTAAATAGACGTGTCCAATATTTTCTGTTAATTATCAGACGGACTAACTAGATTTTTTTAGGAAACTACCCTGGTATTTTGTGTCTAGCAGCAGTATTGCAGGAGCCCTATTTTTAATGTAATTGTATGTGGGAAAACCGCAAGCGAGCCCGAGATGCGACTGATTCGTATAATGCAGTGTGCAATGCATAACCCCTACATCTTCTTCTTATCGTGCCTTCCCCTGCCGGAGGTTGGCGATTATCATGGCAATTTTTACTTTGTCCACTGCTACCCTAAACAGGGACCTGGTGACAAGTCCGAACCACTGTCTAAGATTCTTGAGCCAAGAGGTCTCACGTTTGCCTGGTTTCCGGCGTCCTTGAATCTTCCCCTGGATGATCAGTTGGAGAAATTCATACTTGTTGTTGCGCATTATGTAGCCAAGATATTCAAGTATACGCTGTTTTATAGTGAGCAGAACTTCTACCCCTTTGTTTGATATCCGTGAAACCGTCTCATTTTTCACCCTGTCAGTCTATGAAATCTTCAACATTCTTCTGTATACCCACATCTCAAAGGCCTGAACCCGCTTGCACATTCCGTGAGTGTGTCCCCCCCCCCCTACCAAGGACCGGAAAACCCCTTTTTTATTAAGCCGATTGTTAGGGAAACCCCATTAAAAGGTTACCCAAAGATAGGGTTAACCTTTCGATAAGCTACTCCAGTGTTAGCCTTTCGTTACCGAAACCTTTTTGAATAAAGTTAACTGCTTTCAATGCGCTTACCGAATCAAATAGGATATTGGTAACATCAATATTTAAGCACTAAAAGGGTTACCCTATTGTCTATGTCTTTTTCGCGCATTCTGGTGATTTGTATTAACCTGTCTATGTATTTGTATTTAAGTTCGCCGTGGCGATAGCGCCGCACAATGAAAGGCTATACAATAATGAGTTGAATGGTGTGCACGTAGAGGTTTAAATTGCTTGAGCGCTTTTAAAACCCTTTCATAGGGTAAGCCTCGATAGGGTTTTCAGATACGGTTAGTGCTTACCCGAATTAACTAGTATTAATTTGGTTAGCCTTTCGTTGGAGTAAGTCGACGAATTATGCTTACCGAATTGATAGGGTTTGTGGAAACAAGTCTATGAAATACCCAATTAAAAATCCTTTTATTGGTAAGCGGTTCCGTTCCTTGCCCCCTACATGTATATGTGGAACATGTCGTTAAAGTGTACTAAATTCTAAAATTCTTAGACCTTACATTTCAATTTGTACATTACTGTTTATGTTCATATAATAAAACAACTAACGTTATACCTTCGAGTTTCGTTTTGACGAGTTTAATACATACATATGATTCTAAGTCTATGAAGTCTATTTACTTTTTTGATAAAGAATAAGAAGTGTTTTTTTGACAAATCCATACGTACCTTCATTATCACTATCAGCTTCCTTTTTTACATCTATAATGATGCTATCTGGTTCCACTGAAACAAAATAGTAATTAAATTAGTCCTTACTTCTTACTAATGTAAGGCCATAGCACATACCCTATAGAGTAGAAATGTCATATGATTTTTACGACAAAAATTTTCACCATTTTTTAATCTGTATCTATGCTGTTTTAGTATGGGCGAGCGCTGACAGGAGCTGTCATTTCATACTAAATTTAAGTGAAAAATCACTTACTAGTTTCGGAGAGAGATGGTTTGTAATGGGATGTTGACACCATTTTTTCAATGTTTCTTGAAATAGAATTTTAATTGCTTTAAAACTAATAAAAAGATAGTCAGTTGGGTTTGGTAAACCGTGAGAATGAGTCACTGTCCGATATTGCCATACAAATTCTAAGGAAGAGGTACGTTTTGACAGCTCATAAAAAGTATGTCAATTGATTGGTAATGTCAACTACCCACCATATTGCTGCTGCATATAGGGTATGTACTAGATGTGTAAGGCACTATCCGGCAAGGGGGAGAGATATTATATGTAAAGGACATTCATTGGGAGAAACAGAAATGTATGGCGGACGTGTACTGTGACGTCACAGTCCATGTCGGATCTCCTTGTCTAGCACGCGACTTTGATGGGTTGTAAGTCAGGTATTACAGGAATCGAGGACGTCAATTTAGACGTTGGGAAGATGAAATTAAGACAGTTGCAGGGAAAATATGGACAAGAACAGCGGTAGACAGAACAAAATGGAAAGTACTGGGGGGGAGGCCTTTGCCAAAATAGGGCAAACGGAACAAGAAACCTAAATTAAGAATTCAAACTATGTAACTTGTACCACTTTATACGAAATAAAAGCTTTATTATTATTATTATTATTTTGTTTCTCAATTTTGTCTCTCCTTAGAGGTACATTTAAGAGCCGGGCCGTAGCCAAGGCATCTTAATTAGCGTCTAGTTTATTATAGATTTAAGAATTTCCTAACGATCCTGCATGTGTTGAGTATAACTGCTTTTTGTAATAACTGGTATATCGCTGATGGCAAATCTAATATGTGAATACTTGTGTGCAATTGTCTGGGGATCACGCCTGTACTAGATACTATTATGGGGACTACTTTGACTGTTGGTACTTGCCATTGTGTCTTAATTTCAATTGATAGATCTCTATACTTGTTAAGTTTTTCTGAATGTGTGGTCTGTAGGTTGTGTGTGTTACATACTGCTATATCAATAAGGTATACTGTTTTGTTCTTTTTATCTAATAAAGTAATATCTGGCCTGTTGTAGAGAATAGTTTTATCAGTAATGATTGTTCTGTCCCAATAAATTTTATAGTTTTGATTCTCGAGGATTGTTTCAGGTTTAAATTTGTAGTAGGGTACTTTTTGTTTTATAAATCCGTATTGGTATGCTAAACTTTGGTGTATTATTGCTGCCACTAAAAAGTCAGGTATTTATCAATCATCATCATCATCATCATCATCATAATTTCAGCCACAGGACGTCCACTGCTGAACATAGGCCTCCCCCAGTGACTTCCAGATCGAATCAGAAATGAGGAGATTCGTAAACGAACAAAAGTTGCTGACATAGCACAACGGATTAGTAAGCTTAAGTGGCAGTGGGCGGGGCACACAGCACGTAGAACTGACGGCCGATGGGGCCGAAAGGTTCTGGAATTTATCAATATTTTTCGAAAATTCTTCGTTTTATTTTAAGACCAAATAATATATATCCATATTCCCTAATGCTGTAGTCCATTTTTCACTTCTGTCCCTAATCATATGGCCTGACTATAGATGCAAAAAATGTTTTAAACTGTTTTTTTGGGTTAGAACGTGACTAAATAAATATTAAATCACATTTAGTGGTTTAATATTGGTTTAAATCGATTTTTCACTCAGAATTAACTAAAGCTTCAAACAAAGTAATCTGACTTCACCTACTTACTTATTTAAGTTATTTCCAGGTCACATTCAATGAATACAATTTTTTTAAATAATCAAACTGTATTACATTTGCAAATTGCACAAAATTTACTAGCTCCAATAATAACATTATTTATTGAAAATCTTGTATTTAGATCTTTTTGACTCATCATTTGCCTGCCCTGTTCCCAGGTCATCTGGGGTCGGCGCAGTATGTCTTTCTCTTCCATGCAATCCGGTCACTCGTCATTGAGTCATTCACTCCCTTCTCAGTCATATCTCTCTTCACACAATCCATCCATCTCTTCTTAGGTTGTCCCCTACTTCTACTCCACCTATCAATACTCATATCCATCACTCTTCTCGTTACGTAAACAGTATGTTACGTAACAGTATTTAGATCTTTTTGACTATTTTTTACATAATTGAAATATGATTTTAATTTTTAGTAAATATGCATATCAAGATTGTTTTCAGTGTATCTAATCCTCTAAAAGTAGTAAAAGCATGGATAATGACTACTTAAATTAATAAAAAGTGAAAAATTATTTAAATTTAGGTACCTCTATCTTTTTTTAAAAGTATTAGTTCATTACTGTACTGACCACGTGGTTGTAGTTTTAAACAGGTTTAAACAGGTTTAAATCCACGGATTTTAGTTTAAAACGGATTTTTTACAACTATAAGCCTGACCAACAAAGTAAAAGTTAAATAATGATGTCTGCACATACTTTTAATAACATTTCTGGTGTAGAGGTCATTGAAACGGGACTCGCATTGCAGCACCTGCTGCTTAAAGCTCCACGCATCCTGCAACCTCATTATGCACGCCTCGCATATTGTGTATGTGACTGTACTGAGAGGCCCAGACACTGGGGCTATCTGCAATATTAAACATTAGTTGTTATATCATGTCGGTGTAGTGGTAAAGTAAGTTGCCTTTAACGCTAACGGTCCCGGGTTCAATACCTAGTTGCACAAATAGAGAACTTTTAACATATTTTTGTTTTTTACGCAATTAGTCGATTGACAATGAACAGATGTAATGTTAGATAAGTTGCAATCATAGTAAATTTCTTATTAGGAATATCGCTCCACTTAATTGTGACTTATCATTTTTAAGAAATAAATTGTTTTTCACAATCATAACCAATGGACTAGTTTCCTGGGTCAAAAAAATATTATTCTATTTAGTCCGTCAGTTAGATAATTAAAAAATATTGGACCCATATTTTGTCTTTTGTCAATCAAACAAAAAATTACGAAGATAAAGCACATCAAAGTTTGGAAGTGACGTCACGCCTTACTAAAAAGTTTTGCAAGGCGTGACGTTACACAGAACTTTTAACGGGCTATATCTTAATATTTGTTTGTTGGATTGAGAAAAGAAAAAATATGTGTCTAATATATTCTGTTAATCCAACTGATGGACTAATTAGATTTTTTTAGGAATCTAGCTTATTATCTAGCCCCAAACTAAGTAAAGCTTGTGCTATGGAGACTAGATAATGGATAAACATACATAAAAACTTTTGTAAACATCCATAACTTAGGTACAAATGCTTATGCTTATCAGACAAACATTTGCTTGCAGGATTCTAACCCTCAATCGCTGGCTAGGTACTCCGGAGCGCGAACCACTACACCAGACGAGCATCATTAAACATTATCTACTAAACTATGGTGTAGTGGTAAGGTAACTTTAACGCTATCAGTCCCGGGTTCAATACCTGGTTTCGGACATTTTAGTAAATTTTTTACATATTTATAAATTATTACAGTCTATTGACAATGAACAGATGTGTTGCGATTAGAGAAAATTCCCTATTAGGAACATCACTCTACTTAATTGTGGCTTTTTGTTTTCGAGAAAAAATTGATTGACAACCAATTAACTTTAATTAGCTCATGCTTGTGGCTCAGTAGTGGCAGCACTGAGGTGCTTGTGGCTCAGTGGCGGCACCTACGCCGCTGTTGTAAGTAGATGAGTGACCATTCCAACCATATTTAGTCAAATTCATCACAAGCATTTCCGTGCTTCAGATAGCACGTTAAAATTTGGTAGCGGCTAATATCGCTTGATACTAGTCGTGAAGCCTGTTTAGAGGCCTTAGGGCGGCTCGATAACATGACAGTAAGGTTAAGTCACTGTCCTAACAACACCCCACCACCACACCGCACTGGGTCCACATGGTGGATTATGGCCCGAATTACCTCATAGTGGAGGTGAGGCCTGTGCCCTGCAGTGGGACATATATAGGCATACTTTACTTTTATCTAATTAGCACATTCCTGCACATTTCCATTTTAAAAAAAGGGGAATTATGAGGACAATACATTACATTGTAACCAAACATATACATACTACAAACTAAAATTGTGGTTGTAAAACCAATTTACGAAGTATAACTACTGTATGTAGTTAGTTTGTTAGTTTTGCAGTTAGAATGCAAATTGCTACCACCAGAGAAAAGTAAGAAAAACAATGCTTAGTTCCTATGAGTACAAATCTAAGGCCGCTATTTCAGTTGAACTCACATTAATGTCTAAAGTTACTTTTAACATTTCTGAATATACTTCTTCTTCTCCTTCTAGACAGGGTTCCGCCAAATTCTTGTGTGTTCCCTCGCTATGACAGCAACGACACAAATCGTTTTCAATTTTCCAACATTCCACCGACATTTTTAATGTCTCTTAACATTACACTGTGAGTAAACTTAGTTTAATTTCAAATTGCGCCAGGCTAAATAACTCTTAACAAATAAATACGACAACATTTACAAATTCCACAACAAAAAGTTTTTTTCCAGACAAGCCGCCATGATGTCGCTATGTTTTTTTTTAAATTTAGTAACCAACCCTTCAAAGCATGAGTCAAAGCAACCAACGGTCCCAACGTAGATACTCGATTAGGACAAATCACAATCTAAGATTTTGTTTTAAAGAAAAACATTACGATATTATTTAATTGGATTGGTTGAAGACATGGAGTTAATGGAGTACTTTGACAAATTTAAGCATTTATTTAAATGTTAACACTAGATCGGCAGTTGCCTTGCAAACGCACTCCCACTGACCATGGGTCCACAGTCTCATGTCAGAATTTTGTCAAAATAGTGCCAGTGACATCGACTGTAGTGAGAAAGACGTCAAAATAAAAAAAACACAATGGGTAAGTAGATGTGTGGTAAAAGATTGCGATTCGACATCACTTTTCATACGTAAGTATTTAGTTTTAGTTGCAATTTTAACATAATTCACAGAAATTACTCAATAACATTTCATGATTTCAGGTTCAATGCTGCCAGTATATTCTTCATTTGGTTTTCCCATAGTTATGGGAGAATTTCAAGTCGACAAAATTGTTTAATTGTAACCGTTATTTTTACTGTATTTTTGCTATTTTACAGTGTACTTAAAGATACAACACGACGCAAAAAATGGTTTAAAATAATAAGATTCCATGGAAAGGAAACAGACTGGTTACCTACCAAGTCAGCCGATAGTATTATTTGAACTGTCAAACTATATTTAGTGAGTTGTCAAAAAACAAGTCGACACAATTAGAAGTTTTACAATGAAAACGCAGATTGCCGTTAAATACGAATACAAAGCCGTGGGCAACAGCTACTTTCCAATAATAGAATAATAATCTATATTTAATTTATAAAGCTTAAGAGTTTGTTTGTTTGGTTGAACGCGCTTGTCTCAAGAACTGCTAATTCGAAAAAAAAATATTTAAATATTCCTTTGAGCTTCGTTGCGTGCACAAAAAATTGAATCATGTACGACAGAATTGTTACCCTATAAAAGTTCTTTAAAAAAAACCCGTGACAGCATACGTCTATCTTTGAAAGTTGACTCACTATAACCTTTTTCTTGGTAATTAAATTTGTTCTAGAATAATGCATTATTTGATTGTTGGTAAAGACTAAGTGACAGACCGAACCCCACGCAGGCCATAGAGTACATTTGTATATTGGAAGAACGCAGGCGAAGCCGCGGGTCGAAGCTACTAAATAATATTTGTACCTTACCTTGTAGTAACAACAAATGCTAAGAACTGGTCAAGTGTGAATTGAACATTACACAGTACGGAACATAAAGTCGGTGCATAAATCCAACTCGCACTTGACCTGGTTTTAAAAAATTATGGTTTAATATTTTTGACTCCGTGCGCATATATTTTCCAGGAAGAGTCCTGTTTAAAACTAAATGATAAAAATATAAATGAAGGTGAAACTATAGATATAGACTTTGAATCCGATGAGGAAAAAGAAGAAATTATTGAAACACCACGAAAAAGAACAATGAGGAAAAAGATTCAGCGTTTGAAGTTTGTCTGCGCAAATAGATTGAAAAAGATAAAAAACATATTAGGGAAAAATAGAAGACTAGAAAAAAAGAATAAAATATTGGTAACGGTCATTGAAAAACTAAAAAAAAATGTTGCGCTACGCATGTTGAGTGAAGAAGAAGAAATGCAACCAAATTTAAATGTGGAAACGGTACAAGTCATGGATGAATTTAAAAAAAGCTTTAGAAAGAAACGAACATTGAAACAATCCCTTACACTAAACTTTTACTCCCCTGTTAGTAAATAAATACGTTAGGTCAGCACTTAATAATGCGTTGCCACATTCAAGAACATTAAGCATAGCAAAATAAACGGGAATCCTGCATTTACATCAGAAGCCTTTAGTGTTCTTAAAACTAAAACAGAAAATTCTAGACGCTGTTTAGCATTCGTGTGTTAACCCACAGAAAATGGGATATTGAGTTGAGTTTCTGATTATTAGAAAATAAAAAAATATTTTTAAATAGATTAAGAAAAATTCGTTATGCAAATTGTCTCTTCGCCTAGCGTACTCACCACACCGTAGCGGTATTTTATTAATGCCAATAATTGATTCGTAAATAGTTCTAAATAGTGCCTAAAGGAAATAAATAAATCCCTTAAACTTACAAATTTATAGCCATAGTTTGGTGAGTACGCTTGGAGAACGTTTCACCTAGCGTACTCACCCTTCGTGTGGAAAAACTATACAAGCTATTAATATGATTCATACATCAAAAAATTGTGTATCAATAATTCCACATAATGCCCAAAGGACAGAAATAATGCTCTTATAATTACTAAATTTTAGCTATAGTCCAGTTAGTACGCTAGAAGAAGCTTCTACGCCTAGCGTACTCACTTCCGTGCGCGCTAACCGAATAGGTAAGGTGTAGATACAATAATTCATATCTCAATAAATAGTCCTTAAAATAGTTCCCCCAATGAGTGTAGTTTTTGTTTTATTATTGGCGTAGAAGGTTATCAAAATTAACGGTAAACATCTACATACTTAAGATAAATGCGGTACAGTCGTGCATATAATACTCAATACTCAATAATTTATTGCAAAACCATAATGTACATATAGATGTTACAAATTAAAGAACCAGTGTTATGGACCCTGTTGGGCACGCAACTTGGGGGCTAGGAGAGAGGAAGCGCTTTCATCTACCTATGTGTTAATGACATTTTGTTTATTATATTATAAAGATAAATAAATAAAATATTTAAGTAATATTGAAATCAGCATTTAAAAGGTTTCACGTAAACAAAAAAAACGTAGTATATCATAATGGATTAGAAAAAAGAAGAGCAAATTTTTACTGAGCTAGCTCCCTTTCGTAATGCAGCGGTACACACACTACCTACTCGGTTTTAATTATGAAGTTTTTGGCAATGTTTGTTTTTTTTGTGTTTAGTTGTTAATCTATGTCTTATTATTTTCTGTCTTGTTATTGAAAGAAAGAAAGAAACGTTTATTACTTACACACGAGAAAAAAAAATACACAAAACAATATAAATCAGATGTGTCGAAAAGGTGCCAGCATTAGTCGTGACAGCCACGGACTTATCACGACGCTGATTTTCGGCGGGAACCTCCGACGCTGGAACGTGCAGCGAGTGACGCAGCGGCACATCGGACCACCAGAGAATCCCAAATCCCTCCAACGGACTCCGGGCCCATGAGGAGCACAAAATCGGTCGGAGAAAACCCGGAACCCCCGACAGGCCGATGCACCGCCGCCCACAAGCACGGTGCCAGACGGGACAACATATTAACACGAAATTGTAGGTACACGCCACACAGTGTCACTCGGGCAGAGCTTATTATGTGTATCTGTCTGTTTTATAAATACAATTTCTATCTATCTATCTATAACATCTTGTATTAAACAAAAATAAAACCACAAAGTCGTCCACATATTATTTATCTGGATTTTTATAAACAATCAAATCTACCATATTATATTCAGCGTGATGTACTCTAATATGGTTTTTCAAACTGCACTTCTGCACAAAGCGAACGGCGCACGCGCCGCACGTCCATCTCTTATCATTACTATGTATCTTCAGATGTTCTTTCAACGAGTTTTGTCTCCCAAACTTCTTTTTACACACGTCACACTCAAAGTTTTTCTCACCCGAGTGTACTAGCATATGGCCGGTCAGCACCCGCTTCGTTTTAAACCTCCGTCCGCAATCTTCACATGTATACTTCGCCTCTTTAGGCACCATTAGGTGCTGATATTTGACGTGATGTTTCAAGCTACTGTTTGAGCCGAATGTCCTATCGCACTGTTCACAGTCCAAGCTCAAAGGCGCTCGCCCGTGCCTTTCCACGAAATGCTGCAACCGTTTTCTATAAGTCGGAAACGTTTCGGTACAAATCGAGCACGAAAACGGTTTCCTCTCATGCATGTATCTGATATGACTTTTCAGTGACGGTTTCGTTGGGAAATTTTTGTTGCAGTGTATACATTTTATCGCAACCTCGGAATGCAATTGGACATGAGACCTCAATCTTTCTATAAGAAGGAAACATTTCCCACAAACATCACATACGTGGCTTGTAGCGTGCTCGTTCATATGTTTTCCTAAAGTTTTGAAGAATAAGAACTCCTCCTTACAAACTGAGCACTTAAACTTATTATTAGCTAAGTCGTAACCTAGTATGGACTCCGCTGGGTTATCATCAAATATCACACTGTGTGCTTCGCTTAAATGTGTCGCCAATTCTTTTAAATTCGTGCAGTTTTTAAAACAAGTCCTACAAGAGATCTCACTAATATCAGCCTTGACTTGATCGTTAGGTCTTGTTATGCATTTAGCTATGTCAATGAAAGCCAAATTTTTATGACAGTCTTTAACATGGCTCCTTAATTCTTGGAAGACAAGGAAGTTTTTAGTACAGTAGAAGCATTTGAAGTACGCCTGACTGTACTTGAATGGGCAGATAGTGGAATGTTCTAAGAGTAGGCCAACGTTTCTTCGAGGTCTTGTGAACTTGCTTGACTGGAAGGCTATTGTCCTGCGGTCAACTTTGCAGCCTGCAAAAGAAGAGTTCAAATTGTAGACAGACTATATGCAAAAAAAAAAACAGACGTTACTTTGCAGAATTATGAATCTTTAATGAAATAAATTTCTGTAAGCTATTAAGATGACAGTTAAATAAATAATAATAAATGACATTTGTCTTTTGGTCTAAAGGCTGGGTTTTTATTCGTGCCTGCTGTCAACCGAGAGGATATTATAATTTTATAAAAGTTCATAAATTCACTTTATTTATACAGTTTTTAAACAATTGGTTTTTTTTAAAACCCTTTCTATAATATAGTATATTTTTTATAAATAAAGTAGCAATCCATATAAATTATTGATTATGGCAACACTGTTCTATTGGATGTCATTATTGTCATTGTCAACGTCAGTAAAGTGTCAACTTGGAAAAAAATGTTCTTACACAGGCTCACGAATCGGTTTGTAAAAGATCTTTACCCGCCAAGGGGTCTAGGGCTAGGGATGCATGACATTGGCAGAATTACTGATCAATGTATAGCGGGATCATCATCATCATCATCATCATTTGCCTGCCCTGTTCCCAGGTCATCTGGGGTCGGCGCAGTATGTTTTTCTCTTCCATGCAATCCGGTCACTCGTCATTGAGTCATTCACTCCCTTCTCAGTCATATCTCTCCTCATACAATCCATCCATCTCTTCTTAGGTCGTCCTTTACTTCTCCACCGATCAATACTCATATCCATCACTCTTCCCTTCTCATCACATGTCCATACCAAGACAAACGGTGTCCTTGCATCTTTTCTGCTACAGGTGCCACTTTCATACTTCCTCTAATGAGTCTAATATATTCATTTCTTATCTTGTCCATTCTCGTCACCTCACACATCCACCATAACATTCTCATTTCTGCTGCATGCAATCGCTTTCCATCTACCTTATAATGTGTATTAAAATCCTTTAAGATGGCACTTGATTCAGGTCCTTTTTATAGCAAATTGTCAACAAATAAACCACGTGACTGATATGATTTACCGTTATGATAGACATGACATAATTTATCGGCTGTCAATTTTTTGTTTTATATTTGAAAAAAAAACTTACTGTTTTTTATTTGGATGATCTTTTTACGGCCTTTTATTCGCTTGTTAGATGTTTTTATTTTCTTCAACTTTCTTGAAATATCTTCAGCTGTATCTGATAAGAAATTAATTATTATTATCCTTAAGCATAAAATAAGATTAAATAAAAAGTTTGGGAAGCTCAGCATGACCATCAAAACATGATATAATATAGCGATTTGTCGATACCTACTGTATTTTTTATATATGATAGATATAGCTGCCATGTTGAATTTTTATCGAAACAGCGATCATAACGTGTTACTTCACCAGCACGCGATTCAACATGGCGGCTATATCTATCTTATTTTTACTGTTGGTGTCGATAAATCGCTATATCATATCGTGTTTTGGTGGACATGCTAGGGCTGACCTATAAATTAGCAATTGTTAGAGGGAAATCGATTGCTGTTAACGTCCTTTTGAGATGTTTCTCGCACTACGACTGACATCAGAGTCCGATCTAGTCTGAGATTTAAGTCGATAGCTTTTGATGAAGTCGTCAACGCGGATTTGTGAGGGAAAATATGGTTTCGTTAATGTGCCGCCAGGCAGCGCCATCCTACAGTTCATACAAATTCACATTTACTTTTCGATCGATTTATACGTTGATACACCTTAGTGAGTGAGAGTAAAGAGCTATCGAACAAAACTCACACTAGGCTCGCTTTGTGAGGACCATCGAGGACATACCCTATAGAGCAGCAATAAAACCATCTTTCTCCGAAACTAGTAAGTGATTTTAAACTTACATTTAGTATGAAATGACAGCTCCTGTCAACCCTCGCCCATACAAAAACAGCACAGATACAGATTTAAAAATGGCGGAAAATTTTTTCAAACAAATCATATGATACTAGTAATTCCACTACCTTTTTGGGAATAACTTTAGATTCCCGTCTGCAATGGGGTGCTTATATTGAGACTCTGTCAGGAAGACTTAGTTCAGCTGCTTATGCTGTGGGAAAGATAAGACAATTGACTGATGTTGGAACGGCAAGATTAGTGTATTTTAGCTACTTTCATAGTATAATGTCTTACGGAATATTGTTATGGGGCTCTGCAGCAGATATTGAATCTATCTTTGTACTACAAAAGAGAACTGTACGGGCAATTTACAACCTTCGACCCCGAGACTCGTTAATAGAACTGTTTAAGGAAATTAATATACTTACAGTGGCCTCTCAATTCATTTATGAAAATATTATGTACATTCGCAAAAACCTGCATCTTTTCTCTAAGAAAAGTGACAAACATAATTTTAATACCCGGAATAAAGATAAACTTGCTGTTTCAAATTTCAGACTGCATAAAGTGAGTAATTCGTTGATGGAAATGTATTCGCTTTTTTAACAAATTACCACAGTCTATTGTTGAACTACCCATGTTCGAGTTTAAATCGCATGTTAAGATTATTTTAATGAAAAAGGGTTGTGACGTAGCCGGCGGCACGACAACCCGTCCAAGTTACGAAGCCACCCAATAACCCTACCGAAACCGATTGCCATACTGAAGCGACCGCCGCGAGGCCAATATAAGGCGCTGCAGCGGCCGGTCCGGTGTGCATTCCCGATCCCTCCCCAACCCTGCGTTCGACCGCGACTGTAGCCGGCCCTCCGAGGCGCGCAGTCCTTCGTTCGCATCCCTAAATTACCCTCTCCCGATCCTTCCCCAACCCTGCGTTCGACCGCGACTGTAGCCGGCCCTCCGAGGCGCGCAGTCCTTAGTTCGCATCCCTAACCTACCCCTTCCCGAACCATCCCGAATCCAACGTCCGCACTAACGCCTACCGTACCGCCGCCGACCGTAACCCTATTTCGAAGCGCGTCATTAAACGCCCCTCTGGTGTCATACCCCTACCCTCGCAATAATCGCGAAACCGCGTCGCGCCTAGATCTAAGAGTGAACCTAGTTGTAGTACCATGTTTTATGCAAATAAAGATTATTCTATTCTAAATACTGCCCTGCTCGCACAGGTATATATATATATTTTTTTGTGGCAGCTAGTGGTGACTGAGTTTGTTCCGGCGTTTCTTCTCAGCACTTGCCAGATTTTCTGTGTCTTTTCTCGAAGCGCTAGTAGGGCCCAAAAAATAAGGAGACATGTTCTGCCACATATGGGCCAATAATGTTATTATTGACGTTCATAAGTGGCAGTTTTCTGTCCTACACTGAATAAATGATTTTTGACTTTTGACTTTTATGACATTTCTACTCTATGCTCCATGGTGAGGACACAACACAACGTATGAAAAGTGCGTTAAATATGGAGGAGACTACACAAAACAGACTCTTTGTTAATTTTCAGTTTGTTGCTTATTTCACTCAGAAACATTCAGTTTAGCCCTTGTAATAAACTTTTTTATAGAGGATCATCGTTTCAGCCATAGAAATGACTTCCAGATAGGCCGGTTGGAAGCGGCCTGCATCCAGCGGCTTCCTGCAACCTGCCAGGTCGTCTGTCCACCTTGCGGGTGGACGTCCTAAGCTGCACTTGCCGGTACGTTATTGCAGCACGTAGAACTGACGGCCGATGAGGCAGAAAGGTTCTAGCTTGCTAATGATTAAAATTTAATTATTTTTTAAATTGTTTTTACAATTTCTTATGAGGCCCATAGTGAGAGGCCACGTTTCAGATCCACATGTCATCACTAGTGCTAACACACACTGGTTGTAGACTTTCGTCTTGAGGCACTGAGGTATTTTGAACGAGAAGACGTTGTGTAGTTTCTCGAAGGCTAAAGTGTTGAAGGAGAACCTTGAAAACTTAGGCTTTTGTCGAAGTTATACTACCGTCCCCCGTCTTCAGCTTCGTTGGCTTTGCTCAAGAGACATGTCTCTTGCTTGCGAAAACTTGGTTCCGCTCTATCTCATTAAAGTTACGGATATCATGTCGAAAGAACTTCCATATTCGTCTATTGAGCTGCTGATATGGCTTGGCGTCAACGGAGGTCTGCAGTGCCATTGAACGTCGTTCAGCCATGAGGTTGAGGAGGTCAACTTTTGCGGCTTGTCTTTACGACGGGGTCTAAAAAACATCGACCCGACCGCTTGGACAGTTTCTTCAAACCTGTTGTTAATCTTGTCCATTGACTCGCAGTTCTCTAGACATTCAAAGCGATTTGTCTACTCGAACCAGCATTGCCGTTAGCGTACATTTTACACATTTGACGTACCTTTTTAGCCTCTCATGTGTAATGTGTAATTTTGTCCATTTACGTACCTTTTGAACTCTATATCTCCTTTTGAACTCAATATCTGTGTAAAACGATATTATGGGCGATGAAGATGTATATTAAAATAATACTTTTCACCACTAAGAGTTCTCTTTAAAATTTTGAAAGCGCAAAAAAAATTTCGCGCTCGCTGCGTTCGCGTTGATACTGATTGCAATTTGCCGACTGAGTCCAATTATGATGGGTTATGTAGGTAAATAATAGGAGTGTTTTATTTAAATTTTCGTATTCTTAATTGATTGGACAGAGAATGCGAACGGATTTCCTTTGATTACTTAAGTCACATTAATTTGTTATAAAATTTTATTTAATCAATTTATTAATATAATTTATAAAATTTAAGCAGCAAGGGTTTTTAAATTCTTTTCAAAGATTAATGTAATCTAATTGGAGTCTATCCTGACTGCACCTGGATTGTGCGAACTACAACACAGCGGCTAGAGCCGCCCTGCTTATGTTTCTTTTTACGCCAAAATGTACGTTTTTAGCGCTGGCTATGTACCTTTTTGGAACTCAGTTGCGGCAACACTGAATCGAACCGAAAGCTCTTGGTGCAGTAAATATAGGCACGAACGCACCGGGCGTGAGTGAGACAGCCATTGAAATTGAATCGCCAAGGCGGGTCGTCAGATGTAGGTGCCAGGCGTGATTATAGTATTCAAATCATACAATATTAAATAAACTTACCACAGTCCTTATTACTTCTTTTTTCTGATTTACTACATGGTTCGTCGCTTGTATATTCAGATTTCGATGGGAGATGTTGGTCTGTAAGAAATAAAATAGCTAGCTAGTAGTAAATTTATAGTTTTTTAATAAATTAACCTTTCCAAGATGTAGACCCGCTCATTTTAAGCCGTATCAAAGACAAGGGTTCAAACTCATTTGCTAGAACTTTGTTCTGTTGAACATTGTTGTTGTTGTTTTTTCATTTCAACCCCCGATGCATAAAGTTGTATTTATAAGTTCGACGGCTATGTCTGTCTGTTCATCTGTCAGTGTATATGTAGCATTATAAGGGTGAGACCCCCTTTAGATGGAACTAAGCTAAGCTTCTCAGCTTTGCTCAGTTTCGGGCTGGGCTGTATAAATAAAGGAACTCTATTAGTTGATTACTACACAGCTCTGCTTTTCCGCTGATAGACTGCTCAGCTTATCTCAAATCCGCCTCAGTGGAGTTTGATAGCTGATAAACTGCTCAGCTTAGCTCAAATCCGCCTTAATGGAGTTTGATAGCTGATAAACTGCTCAGCTCAGCTCAAATCCGCCTCAGTGGAGTTTGATAGCTGATAAAACTGCTCAGCTCAGCTCAAATCCGCCTCAGTGGAGTTTGATAGCTGATAAACTGCTCAGCTCAGTTTAAATCCGCCTTAACGGAGTTTGATAGCTGATAAAACTGCTCAGCTTAGCTCAAATCCGCCTCAGTGGAGTTTGATAGCTGATAAACTGCTCAGCTCAGTTTAAATCCGCCTTAATGGAGTTTGATAGCTGATAAAACTGCTCAGCTCAGCTCAAATCCGCCTTAATGGAGTTTGATAGCTGATAAACCTGCTTAGCTCAGCTCAAATCCGCCTTAATTGAGTTTGAAAGCTGATAAACCTGCTCAAATTCGCCTTAATGGAATTTGATAGCTGATAAAACTGCTCAGCTCAGCTCAAATTCGCCTTAATGGAGTTTGATAGCTGATAAAACTGCTCAGCTCAGTTTAAATCCGCCTTAATTGAGTTTGATAGCTGATAAAACTGCTCAAATTCGCCTTAATGGAATTTGATAGCTGATAAAACTGCTCAGCTCAGCTCAAATCCGCCTTAATGGAGTTTGATAGCTGATAAACCTGCTCAGCTCAGCTCAAATCCGCCTTAATTGAGTTTGAAAGCTGATAAACCTGCTCAAATTCGCCTTAATGGAATTTGATAGCTGATAAAACTGCTCAGCTTAGCTCAAATCCGCCTTAATTGAGTTTGAAAGCTGATAAACCTGCTCAAATTCGCCTTAATGGAATTTGATAGCTGATAAAACTGCTCAGCTCAGCTCAAATCCGCCTTAATGGAGTTTGATAGCTGATAAACCTGCTCAGCTCAGCTCAAATCCGCCTTAATTGAGTTTGAAAGCTGATAAACCTGCTCAAATTCGCCTTAATGGAATTTGATAGCTGATAAAACTGCTCAGCTCAGCTCAAATTCGCCTTAATGGAGTTTGATAGCTGATAAACTGCTCAGCTCAGTTTAAATCCGCCTTAACGGAGTTTGATAGCTGATAAACCTGCTCAGCTCAGCTCAAATCCGCTTTAATTGAGTTTGAAAGCTGATAAACCTGCTCAAATTCGCCTTAATGGAATTTGATAGCTGATAAAACTGCTCAGCTCAGCTCAAATTCGCCTTAATGGAGTTTGATAGCTGATAAAACTGCTCAGCTTAGCTCAAATCCGCCTCAGTGGAGTTTGATAGCTGATAAACTGCTCAGCTCAGTTTAAATCCGCCTTAATGGAGTTTGATAGCTGATAAAACTGCTCAGCTCAGCTCAAATCCGCCTTAATTGAGGTTGAAAGCTGATAAACCTGCTCAAATTCGCCTTAATGGAATTTGATAGCTGATAAAACTGCTCAGCTCAGCTCAAATTCGCCTTAATGGAGTTTGATAGCTGATAAACTGCTCAGCTCAGTTTAAATCCGCCTTAACGGAGTTTGATAGCTGATAAAACTGCTCAGCTCAGCTCAAATCCGCCTTAATTGAGTTTGAAAGCTGATAAACCTGCTCTAATTCGCCTTAATGGAATTTGATAGCTGATAAAACTGCTCAGCTCAGCTCAAATTCGCCTTAATGGAGTTTGATAGCTGATAAAACTGCTCAGCTCAGCTCAAATCCGCCTTAATTGAGTTTGATAGCTGATAAAACTGCTCAGCTCAGCTCAAATCCGCCTTAATTGAGTTTGATAGCTGATAAACCTGCTCAGCTCAGCTCAAATCCGCCTTAATTGAGTTTGATAGCTGATAAACCTGTTCAGCTTAGCTCAAATCCGCCTTAATGCAGTTTGATAGCTGATAAAACTGCTTAGTTTAGCTCAAATTTGCCTTAATGTAGTTTGATAGCTGATAAAACTGCTCAGCTCAGCTCAAATTCGCCTTAATGGAGTTTGATAGCTGATAAAACTGCTCAGCTTAGCTCAAATCCGCCTTAATTGAGTTTGATAGCTGATAAATCTGCTCAGCTCAGCTCAAATCCGCCTTAATGCAGTTTAATAGCTGATAAAACTGCTTAGTTTAGCTCAAATTCGCCTTAATGTAGTTTGATAGCTGAAAAAATTGCTCAGCTCAGCTCAAATTCGCCTTAATGGAGTTTGATAGCTGATAAAACTGCTCAGCTCAGCTCAAATCCGCCTTAATTGAGTTTGATAGCTGATAAAACTGCTCAGCTCAGCTCAAATCCGCCTTAATTGAGTTTGATAGCTGATAAACTGCTCAGCTCAGCTCAAATTCGCCTTAATGGAGTTTGATAGCTGATAAAACTGCTCAGTTTAGCTCAAATTCGCCTTAATAGAGTTTGATAACGATTTCAAAACGTCCGACAAATAAAAAGTAAAATATGAACCTATTGATGATCGCGTTAATTTCCGTTTTAGGGTGTAAATCATGCAACGTGAAAGCTTAAAAGTAATTTTAGTTTAAATCCGCCTTAATGGAGTTTCAATAGCTGATAAAACTGCTCACTTAGCTCAGCTTAACGCAGCTTCACCTAAATAGAGTCTTACCCTAATTCCCAAACAGAGAGAGGGGCCGATTCGGACGCAGTTTATTAAAATTTATTTCATTCTCGGGTACTCATGTGTAATGAAGACCTTTTTAGTGAATGAATATCAGCTGTAATATGGGAATTGTACACTCTTTCTTTCATCGACGTCAAATTAAGTATAATGTCAATCTTAAAATAAAAATTAAATTGATTATTTTGATTGTTTCTCCCAGGACTGGTAGGCTTTGGTCTCCGTCAGAAATTGCTTCTTTTAATTGTTTCTTGTGTAATGTAATCAGCCTTTTAATTAAACTTACCATAGTGTACATCTTGTTCTTCAGGATCATCTGTCTCGTCATTATGTTCTACTTTGATTGCTTGCTGTACAGTCTTTGTTCTTTGAGCTGATTCTTGATCATCTGATTTAACATCTGCAAATAAACTGACTTAAAAGCAAGTAGACACGAGTACCTACTTTTGGCGTAAATTGAGATAGAGGTAATTTATTAAAGTATAATACCGTTAGAGATGCTTGAAGCTTTGGCAGTGATTACCAAAGTTAAGCAACCCACGCTACGGTTGTGAGTTGATGGGTGACCATTCCAACCAAACTTAGTGATATTAATCACAACTCACAAGCATCTCCGTGCTTTTGAGCACGTTAAAAGTTGGTTCCGGTTAATATCGCTTGATACTAGTAATAAGCCTAGTCAAACAGAGGTCTTGAGGCGGCTTGATTACATCTGACAGTAAGGTTGTCACTGGCCTTACAACACTCCTCCACCGCACCGCACTGTGCCCGCGTGGTGGAGTATGGCTTTCACTGCCTCATAGTTGAGGAGGCCTGTGCTCTGCAGTAGGAAGTATAAATGCAATAGGCACTTTACTTTCAGACAGACAGTGTAAAAAGAGATGTAATAGCGATTTTGAAAATCTAAATGTGGTCATCGACTTTTGATGCTGACCGTATCTTTGCATCTACCTATAACGTGGCTTAAAGCGCCGAAATTAATGAAATAAATGACATGAATTAATGGCGATAATCAAATAGGTACGCATTTAATTTGACAGCAGCCTGTCCAGTTTGTTACTGGTCAGTGGGTACCTTCGACACGGGAAGAAGTAGTGGGCGTAGATTTCGTGTGGATGCGATGCAAGCCTAAAAGTTCACACAAGATCTATTGGGAATAATTGGAATTCTAATATATCCAATAGCATAACATTAGGCCCAGTGCATTTTTTTTTGTGTAAAATACTTACCGGTTTGCTTAAATGTGTATCGTGTGATAACAAACTACTTTTACTAGTGTATCTTAACTTTTAAGTCCATAAACTGGTGACAAACTGCGACGGACGCGTCTTGACATTGTGAGGTCAAGTGCTGCCATTGGTTTATCCTTCAGTCAACTTCCGCCAGCTCAAGGATCGACAAATGGCAGCGTTTGACCTTATAATGTCAAGACGAGTCCGGAGCCGCGTCTGCCGCCATCTGTCACCGGCTTTAGTCAAATGTAACTTAAGCCGGTGACAGATGGCGACACACAAACATATTATTTTGTCTTTTGTCAATCAAACAAAAAAAACGAAGATTAACGACACGCCTTGCTAAAAAAGTGTTGCAAGGCGTGACATTTCGCGGAACTTTAACGCGCTATATCTTCTTAATTTTTTATTTGACACAGAAAAAAAAATTCGTGTCCAATATTTTCTGTTAATTCAACTGACGACGGACTAATTAGTTTTTTTTTAGGATACTAGCCCATTATGAGTATAAACAAACCCTAAAATTTATTACACTAATTTTCACCACACATTAAGAGTGATGCGAGTTCTATCATAGAACCTCATAGTTTCGAAGATAGCAGTTTATTACTGACCTCGTCGCCACAACTGTGTCTGACAGCGAGCCACCTGCACCCTGAACCGCACCGCGTTGCGGAGCTGTGTTACGCACACTTCACAGATCTTCGCGTTCTGCTGAAGTGACAACTGGAACCAGTATTTCCTATATGATAATGAGGTTTTTATCTGTTTCTTTCAAGATTATGAGCAGAGGCGTCTCTAGCCCATGTAGCGCCCGTGTGCAAACATCGCGCCCCCTAGTATGCGCGTGGTCAGAATGGAATGGGTACTAAGTAGCGAGCGGCGCTAGGCGCCCCCTAGGACCGCTGCGCCCGTGGGCATCGCACACCCTGCACCATAGGTAAAGAGGCCTCTGATTATGAGATAAACAACCAAGACACCGAAATAACTCTTCGAATTGCAAAGCTAAAGTGGCGAGGGATGTGGCGGGCAGGCCACATCACACAGGTGACAATCGTTGGGGTAAAGAGGTTATAAAGTGGCGTCCACGGACTGAAGACGCAGCGACGCGTGTGTCGGCCTTCCTATAGACTGACGGAGTGATGACCTATTCAAGGTTCCAGGAAGCCGATAGATGTAAAAGGCACAGCCGCTCGTTATGGCGTTCTTTAGGATAGACCTCCGTCTGCAGTGCACTTCTGAATTGTTAGTGTAATACATTATTAGATGATTATTCCAGGTGTTGAGTATTGAAATAAGAGTTATTTTGAAAAATGTTTAATGCTTTCAACAAATACGAGATCAAAAAGATACAGAGTGTCGTAGACAAGCGTCCTGCTCAACGGCCGAACGTTGTCCGACAGACTAATAATGATTTCCTTTTCGGCGCAGACCAAAGTTCGAGTCGCCGTTATGTCATTGTGACAATTATTATTAGATAACAGATGGACTTCTGATAATGATGATGATGAAGCACAGGAGAATTTATAAGGAAGATAAAGCCTCTGGAACCAGTACTCCCTTTTCAAAAATGACTTTTTATCTATGATAACAATATATTTTGTCTTTGGTTTTGTATTTGTATTATGTGGGCGGAGCTTCTGCGATTCAATGCAAATTGACCCAACCGGGAATCAAGAGCATCGCTCAAGGCGATCCACTACACCTATGAGTTAATAAGTTCGACAAACATACTTACATCTAAGCCGAAACATTCCTTCAGCATCTCCCCATATATTTCCATGCAGCCCATCCACTCATATGTCTGCCACAGGCTCTTCTGGCATGTAAGCTCCAGGCAGCAATGGCACAAGCCATGGGCAGACTGTCTCGGTGGGTCAATGGAGATCTCAATTGTGGAATTTGCACTGTTAAAAAATATTTGAGTTGTAAGCCACTTTGTCGGGCTTCATTACTACTTACATCTTGTGCTTGGTAAAAAAAAATACCCATGCCGATCAGCACATGCTCGGTTCGATTTAATGGCTCTAACAAATGGAAGGTGGCCTCTTCTTAACATTGCTTAACTGTCGACTCTTCGCTTCTTGTTCTGGATTGGGCATACATCCATTTTAGCCCACTGAAACTAGAGTAGTGTAGGAGAATATAAATTCGGACCATGTTTGAAAATACTAATATCGATTATGGCCAGTTTCGGAACATGAAGGGGGCGGGGTCTGGCTGGCGGGCTGACGGAAGTTGACGGAAGGATCGTCCAATGGCAGCGTTTGTCCCCACAATGTCAAGAGGAGTCCATCCTCCGTTTAGCAAGGGCTTAAGTCGCGCGGCAGTAAGTCTTTTTCTTTTCATACAATATTTAACGGGCCATGAAGTGGCACTACTGTAGCGCGACTGTGGCGCTACAACTACGCATTTAGATATTGTATGAAGGCTGAAGCCTGAGATAATCTGTCTGTTCCATACAATAATTATTGACAGCCAATTTTGTTTGCCCATTTAAAGAGCCACAAGTGAGAGTACTGAGAACTAATTTAGACGTATACTGCCTAAGGCTCGGACTGCATTCATCCGGAATTTGTCAGAATCCGTGAGAAAAAACATGTGTAGTCAATTTAGAAAAATTTCATGTGTGCTTGAGCAACGGAATGAATCTGGGCTTGTCCGGAACCGTTTTTTAACGGAGTCTGAAGAATTCCGGGTGCATTTAGACTCGAGCCTAAGACTATCTACCTGGCGGTCATAGATCTCTGTACTTCCACATCTGCCTATATTATAGTCTACAGCGCCAAAATGGCGATAATCAAATAGGCATGAATTTAAGTTGACTGCAGTCAGTCCATATTTATTTCAGGTCAGTGTATGAAAATTAGTAGTGGCAAAAAGTTTGAGAAACAGTAGTACACAATCAAGTCTAGACAATTACTTTAAAATTTACGTTTTGACACATTTTCTATACGAAAACTGTCAACATGCCAAACATGTCAAATAAGTTAACTGGCTATTGAAAAACCGGCCCATAATAAAATAAATTACTTACAGTAAACAATGGTGATCTTCGTTTTGTTCACTGTGTGTTTTTGAAAGTGGATCAATGTTTTGGGTACATGTCTCTATCTTCATGCTTTGATCTGATGTCTGGTTTCTGTAATGTTTGTCCATTTTACCCAAATATTTTATTGGCTCTGTGTGACAAGTTACACAATTATACTGCCAAGAATTTTACATTTCAACTGAATGTTTTTTTGAGTTCTTTTTATTTAATGGAATTAAACAAATGTATTTTGCCAATATCACATGTAAAGCCATTATTAGGTAAAAATACAACTTTTGATAGTCGGTTATTACAACTATACCTAAAACAAAGAAACAACCAAGACTACATAGGTTAATCATCATCATCATCATCATTTTAGCCATAGGTAGAGTTGTAAATTGACGGTCATATGCTATAAGTGTCCGTCATTTATGATAAATGCTCGGTCACATTGGACATTCATTGTCACGATGGTCACATATTTTTTTTAGTATAAACTAAAAAAAAAGAAGAATTCCTCTAAAGTAAGTCTTAAATGTTATGTATTTGACAATAAAAACATACAATAAAACATGTAATTTGATCTGGATTAAACAAAAAAACTTGCGCGTAACGATACGACGCTTTTTAGATTGTTCGTGCAGAAAGATAAATTATTTTTAGAAATTTCATTTCGTTATAGATCATCACTACTAAAGCCTGTCTTTCTTATAATGCAGAACATAGGCCTCCCCTCATTGAGTTCCAGATAGGCCAGTTGGAAGCGGCTATGTCCAGCGGCTTTCTGCAACCTTCACCAGGTCGTTTATCCACCTTATGGGTAGATATCCTTCACTATAGGATAATAGAAATATGATAAATTTACATGATTAGTACTGCCACAAAAGATTACAATAAAGCGAACTATACCATACATGTATAATGTACATTTAAGCTCTAAAAAAGTAAGGTAGGGCCAGGTAGGGAATTCCTTTCACTCAGTCTTGCTTGTTGCACAAAAAAGTTTACTCAACTTTAGTAAGTAATGCGAAACATAAATCTTGAGTTTTCATTTAATTTAGCATGAAGCAGTTCTTAATTTATTTTTAAGGTTTAATTGATTTAAGCAAAGTTAAACGCAGTGGAAAACGCAGCGGCTCACGTAAAAATGTGAGAACAGAAGTGCATTTACCGGATAGGACTTCCGCAGCGAATGCCGCATCAAAAAACCGAGCGCTTAGTGCGGCATGCGTTAAACGCATTGCGTTAGAGCTTTTTTTACAACATTGACGATTTAGACTACACGATATTTGATGAATGTTTTTATTCACAACATCGATTTTATTAAGATTAAAGTGCTAACAAACTATGCATGCTGTTTACCGTACCTGCAAAATAAATCTGCCTTGTGAAAATCTGATAAGAAATAATACTAGTAAGTACTTTACAATTAATAAACTGAAAACAGAAAAATTATAGTAAAATCTTGCTTTGTTTCCTTTTTTTCGTCAATGTTTTTAATTTTCCAATACAATACAAGACACTCAAAAAACAGCTGATTATACACAGTCCACAGATTAGACAGGTATTTTTGAAATGACGAAAACTTAATCGGACATAAAGGGAAGCGAATGCAGGGTTCAATCGATGGATAACGAAACGCATTCTATCGCCAGTTCGCCACTGACCTCATAACCTGGACTAACTGCTGTCAAAATAAATTCATGCTAGGTAGAATCACTACGATGGATTTAACACTTTTAGAAAGTGTTATATCGATGCTGCGGTTTCACAGCTGGGATGTGTCCATATAAAAAAAAATAGTTGCAAGGCGCTATAGCCATAGATTAAGACTTTTTTTAGAGATAAATAAGGCATCATATGAGCGTTTGCTAAGTGGAGGACGGACTTTCCTTAGCTATTAGATGATCCTCCGTCCACTTTCGTCAGCCCGCCAGCCAGACCCCTCCCCCTTTTTGTGGGAACCATTCCGAAATTGGCCTCAATAGATATTGGTGTTTTCAAACTTGGTCAGAGTTTATATTCGCCTGCACCACTCAAGTTTCAGTAAGCTAAAATCGATGTATGCTCAATGCAGAACAAGCAGGAACTCAAGAAAGGAGTCGACCGAAAGCAATACTAAATAATTTATTCATTTTATTCTGGACGTGACATTTGATTTAATTTTTCATTTCTAAACAGGCTTCAATAATGTTTTCTTTTTTCAACGACTTTTGCATGCTCTTTTATGTAGCCTAACATGTGACTCTAAAAGTGTATTTAAGAACTGTATATACCATGTTTGATGCAAATAAATAAATTTGAATTTTTCAATTTGAATTTGAATTTGAATGAGGCAGGCTTCCATGTGGAAACATAATTTTTAAAATACTCCTAAGTACCAAGCTTGAACCTTGAACCAGCTTTTTTATTAAGATTATTTAGTGTACGATCCAATTCTTAAAATCGATCGAAAAAAGAAATTATATTAGATGAGTTGTAAAACACTGGTTTTCTCATAAATAGTTGGTTTAGCAACTATAAGGCCCAGTCTAAAAAAACAACCTCAATTATCATTTGATACGACCGTAGGATCGTATATAAAATGAAACGCTGCAAAAAATGACAGACGAGGATATCAGAACATTGAGTAAGATATACAGGGTTATTTGTAAAACAACAACCTCCTAGGGGCTGATTCTGGTGCTCAAATACAACAACCTTTTCTATGGGACCAACATTGAAATCGCAAAAAAAAATCACTTCCCCATACTAAGCCGCCACCAGCTGACATAAGTTTATATGAAGAAGCGAAAATGTTTTTTTAGATTTCATTGTTTGTCCCATAGAAAAATTTGTTGAGCACTATAATCTAAATCTAATCGAAAATCTATCGAAATCTAGAAGGTTGTTGATGTTTTACAAATAACCCTGTATAACAGATAATGAAAAAAAAAGATTAACTGCTAAAATAAAAACAAAAACTAGGAAAAACTCATATCATTTTATCATAATTTATTATCGCAGTTGTTGTGACTGATACATCAGCAAAAGAGATCAACTAATTATCGATACAAACCTAAATGGCCCATGACCATTTTTTACTTGATTACGTTGCCTTTTAATGAATAAAAAATTGAGAGGCGGAGCTACAACTTACCTAAAATAAAATAATCTAACAAAATTCAACCTTATGACAAGGCAATAAAAGGCAAGGTCAAGCAAGGACACAAATGTCTGTCTGTTCATCACCTTAAGACGATGACAGATGGAGGCGGACGCGGCATCGGACTCGTCTTGACATTGTAAGGTCAAACGCTGCCATTGGTCTATTCTTCAGTCAACTTCCACCAGCCCAAGGATCGACCAATGGCAGCGTTTGACCTTACAATGTCAAGACGAGTCCGCAGCCGCGTCCGTCGCCATCTGTCACTGGTATTAGTTCTCACAGTTTGCTTAAATCCGCCTCTGGGTGATGAACTTTAGTGTGGTTCTTCAAACTGCACTTTTGTATAAACGCAGCCTTGCACAAACTGCACACATATCGTTTATCGTTCATATGAATCCTTTCATGCATTTGCAAAGAGTACGACTTCGCGAATTTCTTATTACAGAACTTGCACTCGAAATTCTTGGCACCAGTATGAACGTCTATATGTCTCTGCCAAATCCATTTATACGCAAACACTTTTCCACATATATCGCAAGGGTACTGCACTGTTTTTAGATGGGAATACCTCTTATGCGCGGCAAGCCCTCCGGAACTGGCCAACTCTCTTCCACAAATATCACACTTAAACTCCGGTTTCTTCAATTTATGGTGCTCAACCAAATGCTTCAATCTGTGATGGTACTGTGTAAAACTGACTGCACATTCTGGACACTTATAAGGTGCTTCGTTATGCTCTTTCCGTATGTGGTAGTTCCTAGACGCAACGGTTTTGAAGTCTTTATTGCAATGCTTGCAGAATATGTTCGTTCGTTTGTGCATCATTATATGCGTCTGCAACCTGTGATCCGATATAAATTTCTTGCCGCAAACGTGGCACATAAAGCTCGTACTATGCTCGTTCATATGAACCGAGAGGTTCTTGAAAAACCTAAATTGTTTCTGACAGACGTTGCATTTCAACTGCTCGGAACTCAGATCGAAGCCTAGGATTCCGTGTGGAGGTTTCATCCTCAAATTCTGATGATAGATCTTTTTATGTACTTCGACTAAATGGTCAATGGCATTGTCGATATTTTTAAAGTTTTCGCTGCAAAGTCGGCATGATATTTCGCTTAAATCAGCCTTTATTAAGTCTCTAGGGGTTTTGAGAGACGCGTTGATTGCGTCTTCATGTATATTTTCATGAGTGTTCATGTGTGATTTGAGTTCTTTGAAGAAAAGAAATCCTCGCTCACAATAAAGGCAGGCAAATTTACTGTTGTTTATATGTCTGAATGGGATGATTGTGGTGTTTTTGAGAACTAGAGTGATATTGGAGCGGAGCGAGCGATTGTCGATGATGCTTTGTGAGGGAATCTTTTTCTTTCTACATAGTTTAACCGTCACCAAACGGATTTTATGAGCTGAAAACAGAATACAGTCATTTAGAATTTTGTACGAATTGCTTAACTAATGTTCTAAAAAAATCAGTCAACAGTGCCGAGTTTTACTCGGGGCAGATGTACGTTCGATCATTGTCGTGAGCTCGCATATGCTCTTTTAACGTGTAACTCCGGGCGTAGGACTTACTACACACATTACAAGAAAATGGCTTTAACCCTGAATGCTTAAGCATGTGTTTTTTAAGCCCGTGGTTCGTTATGAACGCCATCCCGCACTCCATGCACTTCTTATTCTTATGCCCATGAGTCTGCCGTATATGAGTTGCAAGGTAATGCTTTATATTGTACTCTCTCCCGCATATAGGACATTTGAACTTATGCGTTATGTTGTGAACCTCAGACATGTGTTTAATTCTATCGTTATAGTGTTTCATCGGTTTAAAACAGATCTGACACTTCATCTGTCGCTTGGAGTGTGCGCTCTCCATATGGTTCGCCTTAGAAGTCTTCGTCTTCAAAACCTTCCCGCATTCTGTACACGGAAACTGTCCCGATTCATGCGTGCGTTTATGGACCTTAAGCCTCTTAGAATTAAGGAACGATTTCCCACAAACGTCGCAAATGCAATTCGCGTAGTGCTCGTTTAGGTGGGTAGTCAAAGTTCGGAAGACGTGAAACTCCTGTTTGCAAAGATGGCACGAATAAGGACTGGCATCCACTTTGTAATCAGCTATGCACTCGTTGTAAATAATCTTATTGTGTACGTCACCAAGATGGAGGCGCATTTCATTGACGTCTGTCATCGGCAAACGACAGTTGCGGCATTCTAAATTTGAAATTTCTATTTGAAGGGAGCGAGGGTAGCGTTTTAATCGTTTTAATTCAGAGTCTACGTCGGGGTGTGTTTGGAGAGTGTGGTCTCTGAGGAGGTTTATCTCCATGAAGTCTTGGGAGCAGAAAAAGCATTGGAACCAGCTCTTGTGGTGGCGGAAGGGGCACGCGGTGGTCTCCGTAAGGACGGCGTCACACGTCATCATGACGCGTTTGCGTTCCGATACGTGTTTCGTGACGTTCGAGCCGGTATGCGGTAGCCCTAAAAATAAAAATGCGACTTTTATTTTGATAACCAGACTTTTAAAGGGCTTATATTGAAAACCACCGCGGCCATGAAAGTATTTTCAACATTGGGGTCACTGATGACCCCCAAAAAATAGATTTTCTATTACACCACACTATTGCATCTAGTTTTTAGGCAGTTAAAGATTTAAAGGCACTATGCTTATTTACTAACTTTGAGGTCGTAAATAAGATTCTTCAGTCTACATTTTCACAACATAACTCATTATTCAAATACTCTTTAGATCGTTGAATCAGCAAAAGAGTTTGAATAAAACTAAAAAAGATCCACTAAGGTACTGACAGACATGCTCATGAGCGAAGTGGAGGAGTAAATCAAGGAAAGCGGACCCTGGGCTCCAAAGCAATGGCTTTGGACGCAACCGGGATTGCCGGATAGATGAAGAGAGAAGAAGAGACATGCTCATGAGCAATTGCTAGTTAATGGCATGTGTGAACCAACATTGCCAGTAATAAGCATACTTAATTTGAGCATGCTCAAAAACTAACCGCGTCTTGTTTTACACGGCTAGTTTCAGTTGTTATTATTTAGTCTAAGGCCCCTCGCCCACGGCGACTTTTTGTAGCGTTGCTATCACGCGCTTTAGTCGCATTCGCAACACGCTACAGAAGCGATGCCAACGCGCTACTAACGAGCTGCAGCATCGCGACTGTATCGATGCAAACGCGCGAACGTGTCGGACGATATCGCGATATCGAGGAGACAAGAGAAGCGGCTGCTTACGTAAAAGCAGCACCAACGACAACGTGACTAATATTGCCTCAACGGAGTCCATCTTGCAACTGTAGCGATCGCAGGCATTTTTGTGCTACTACTGACTCACGTTTGCGCATCACGACAGAAGCGCGACGGTATCGCATTTGCATCGCAACTGAGTAGTGATAACGGTGGGCGAGGGCACACACCCACCTAGCAACCGCATTATAACTATATCGCTATAAAAAGTCGCAGTGGGCGAGGGTTCAAAGGATTGAAAAAAATCTTCGTCCTATTAATTTATTAAGTTTATAGGTCCGATAGAACGAAACATTTTCGTAGTAGGCCACAGGGCCTCTATGGATCACAGAAACTTAAATAAACATAAATTAAATAAAAAAGAGAAACATACCCTTAACAGTAGTCTCATCTTTAATGTCACCAGTTCTTTCAATATCAACCTTATTCGTATCAAGTAAAGGTTTGTTTCTGTCTATCATGCTAGCAATGGGCGTGTCTGAATCATACTCCGGTTCAGGTTTCTTTTTCTTGCGTCTCTCTTTGTCTGTTTTCTGTCTTTTTCTTTTGTGTTTTACTTTTTCCGTTTTGACTGCAGCAGAACTAACCGTGTTTTGTTTCTGATATACTGTGTTTTGGATGTTGTCATCTGAAAAACGATAAACATATTTGAGTTAACGGGAGGTATGGTCCTCCCGTGTGTGTGTGTGAGTTGCAATTTTCTATCCTAAATTGAATAAATAATTTTTGAATTTAATTTTAACTTTCGACCTAGTTGTTGTTATTGTCATTGTTGTCAATATGACACAAGGAAGCAAGCCTCTTCTTCCGGTATCGCTTTCGGTCACCCTTTGCTTCTTATTCCGGATTGAGCATACACCGATTTTAGCTTACTGAAACTCGAGTGGTGTAGGCGATAAAACTCGGACCAAGTTTGAAAACACTAATATCGATTAGGGCCAATTTCGGAATGGTTATCATATAAGGAGGGGACGTCGGGCTCTGGTCTGGCTGATCGGGTCTGGCTGACGGAAGTGGATGGAGGATCTTCCAACAGCAGCGGGCGTTTGACGTCAAGGAAAGCAGAGTGGGGGCAAAGTCGAGCAAGGTCAAGAGGAGTCTATCCTCCATTTAGCAAGCGCTTAAGCCTTGCTTACTATTATAATCACAACTACCAATACACAACAAATACACAACAAAAAGAACTTCGTTAAAGTTTAGTGTATTTGGTTTGACAGTTTGCCGACATGCGTGCCAATGATCTCACAACTAGAGACACTCAAGACCGCGCGAAGTGGAGGAATAAATCAAGGAAAGCGGACCCTGGGCTCCAAAGCGATGGCTTTAATACACTTCCCCACCCCTCTTCCACACGAGGCGTGTTGTAAGAGGCGACTTATTCCTGTAGCACGAGACGGGCAGCAGCGTCTTCGTGCGAAATCTTATAAAAAACTGGAAGGGGGGTGGGGAAGGGTATTCTTTACGGCCGTCCCCACATGGCATTAGATTTCTATAAAGTATGAAATTTTGTTTTCACCGTCAGAGCGGGCTCCATCACTTAGGAAACCTTCGGGATTGGCAGGACTACTCGCTTCAATATTGTCTTCTAACTTCACCGTTACTATGTTGTTTTCTGAAATAGTACAAAATGGAGTGAATAGATAGGACCTCTTAATACGCGGACAACTGCTATAGGCGCTTACTGTCCAACAATGTGTTAACTGGGAGATCTAATGCTTGGTTTTTGAAAATATAATAACAGTTATTGTTATTAAATTTTAAAATCTTGACGATTTTGGTGCCGCTATCTCTGAGGTCGGTCAATGTAGAAAAATAACATTTCTATATTGTCTCGAGTCTGGGCGTTGTGGTATCGTCGTTGTTTCTGATTTCTGTAACACAAGTGCTTAAGCTACTTATCAGAGGAATGTAGGTGATGTTGTCCAATATTTTATTATAATTATTTATTATCATTATTATTTATTGCTGAACTTATTTTTACATCATCTTCTTTTTCTTGATAGTGTATCGTAAATGTACTTATTATGTGTCAAATACATATTTTGCCAATTTTTTTTTATTAAATTAATCAATATTTCCCTTAGTCATCGCACCACGCGTGAACGGATGGAACAATCTCAATGATATTTTTTTGTTACTGTCAGGAGAAGATTCTTATGAAAGAAATAATAAATAAAGTTGCCGAGAAAATTCTTTACGAATTAACTAGACCACGCGACGTCGTGGGCATCAGCTAGTAATAAAAAAAAAAATTTGTTTTTTGTTTTTTTGGACATAGTTCCCGGCAAGGATTTCCATGTTTTCCTGTAGTATTTATTTTTCTTTGTAGTCTCTCATAAGGTGTCCTGCCCATAGCTGTTACGAGTTTCTTGTACATAAACAAGTGAACAAACCTTTGTAAGTAGGTAAATGACAATTAACAATGCACAACGGTTCTGTAATTTTGGCAAATAATTACAAAATTGTTTATAAACTATAAAATTTTAATTTTAAAAAATTATAATGTAGATAGATAGACACTTTATTGCACAAAAACATTAAAGGTTATTACACACAAGACAGTTATGTACAATCAGGCGGCCTTATCGTCAAAAGCGATCTCTTCCTAACCTTCGGGCAGAAGAAATAAAATAACCTTCGGGCAGAGGAAATAAGGTTGTATGTAATACACTGGGGTAACGTAGTGCGAGAGCAAAAGAGTGCGTAAGTCAAATAATAAAAAATAAATACATATAATACACAAAAAAGCAAAACAATAATAGTAGATAAATATATAATATACGTACATAAACATACATAAATAAAATACAACTATCTATGTGAACCAGAACATGTATACAACATTAACGCGATAGGAAAAAAGCTTTGACCCTAGCCTTGAAAATGGGATGGGACTCGGACTGCCTAACTGATAAGGGTAAAGAATTCCATAGGCGGACACTGAACAGTAAAGGATTGTGAATAGAACTGTGAAGACTGGGAAGGGAAAGAGAGAACAAATTACAGAAAAAGAATCATTACATTTCATCATATAATCATTTCAGCCATAGGACATCCACTGCTGAACATAGGCCGCCTTTAGTGACTTTCAGATTGGCCGGTTGGAAGGGGCCTTTTTGGGTTGGAAGGGGCCTATTTGGGTTGGAAGGGGCCTATTTGGGTTGGAAGGGGCCTATTTGAGGGAGTATAATTTTAACAAATTACCAAATTAATCTACCAACCTCTAGTGCTGCAGTAATCTGTAAAATGTTTCTCCGCACGGAGCACTTGGTCTCGGAAGCTGCATGCTTCCCGCAGGTGTCCCACGCAAAGCTTGCACACCATGCGACTTGGGCCCCACTCCGTTAAATATGATAACTAAGAGGACAGCAAGTTACGATACAATTGCAAGCTTGAGCTTTCAATTATTATTGTACTTGAAGAGATAATATAGTATACAAGACAACACAAATATTAGCACAAGTTTAAGTAAAATGTAGCTAGTCTATAATTAATATTAGACAAATTCACTTGATTATATCTTATGTATGCAATAAGATTCTTATCGGAATCTATTTGAAAAAATATGGAAGAAATGCTTGTTTAAGAAAAATTATAATAAGACACAAGAGTAGGTGATTTATGCACTATTTTATTTGTGTTTAACGAAACATACATACAGTTATCCCATAGCAATCGCGGAGCATTTCAAAATATACTTCTTTGAATCCCGAGTCAGAAATATACGAAGCCGTAACATCCCAGGTCCCGCTGGCGGACAAGCAACATCTGCAGACGTCTGGCTGGGACACCCAGCTCTTAATATTTTCTAAATCCATTTTTTTCTTTCACAAAATTAAATAATTTCCAATATTGCAGGTTTTTGATTTTTTCGCGTATGTATTGTCAAAATTTTACATGATTTAAACACGATTACATTAGATAGTGCTAGGAAAAATGACACATTATATTCCTATCTCTATTGTATACGCAGAAACTTCAATCCAAAAAAAAGAGACGGCTAAAAAATATATAGAACCCACAATATGGTCGTATTATGTACTACTTACGTTCTGAAAACGTCGTTTGCTTAACATGTCATTTGAAATAATTAAGATTTAACCTTTACCTTCTTCTTCTTCCTTTAAGGCAGAAAACCCCGCGTTCAAAACCTTTTATTTGTAACTGTACTTTTGTTATTTTCTTAGACTACATTTCATAAATAAGCATACTTTATACAGTTAACTGTTAACAAAATAAACTAAAAAACGGGTATAAACAGCCACAGCCAGTCTTAAAATATTAAACCTACTTTCATTGAGAAGTTCCATCTTATTTAATTAAATTAACTAAACAAAGCTCCTTGTTTGAGATAGTATAGCGAGATGATTTATTGTTTTTATCGCGAAATAGACAAATATTTGAATTTTCTAGATTGACATGTATTATAATCGAATAAATTTGTTCAAAAAAATTACTGTAATTTCTGAACGTTTTTCAGTTTTTCTAATATTGCTTATTTATTTGTATCTCTCATACTACTGTTTTCTCTCATATAATCCTATTATTACTATTTCTACCTTCCAGATCCTATCCTAAATCCTGTAACCCGGTATATTCATATTATTCGTTTCCCTACCTTTCACGTCGTCGTGGCAGAGCACAAGCCGTGCAAGCCATAAACTTTAAAAAAAAAAAAAAAAAAATGTACGTTCTGCCACAGAATACATTAGTAGTGTTCTACCGTTCCGGGCTGGCGTGGCGGGAATAAAAGCAAAAAAAACATCAACTAAAAACCGCTTGAAGAAGATATTTGTGGATAGGTATTTGCAGTTTGCGAAATTTATTAATAATTAAGCTTCTTTAAAATTATTAATTTATCTTTGATTAAAATGCGAAACGTTGAGATAAAAGCCAGGATAACAAACCTGGAGAACATCTGCAAAGTAGCTGAACAGCTCAGTGGTGGTCCTCCGAGTATAATAAAACAGGACGATACTTTTTATCGTGTAAACAACGGTCGTTTGAAGATAAGGTACTATGCTGATTCCTCCGCCACTCTAGTTCGGTACAACAGAGATGACCAACAGGGCCCAAAGTTGGCAGACTACGACCTACTTCAGTTTTCAGTCGCTGAAAGCGAGAAGGCGAAACTCCTTGATAAAATGCTTACTCAGTGTATTGGGGCTAGAGGAAGAGTTGTTAAAGAGAGGTTAGTTACGAAAACAATTTCTTTAATCCCAGGAACTTAAACAGGAAAATATTCAGTTAAATAGGATCAAGAATCTATTGAGTTTATTCAGGACTTATTTTATATTTTCAAATTTTTACAGCATAATTAAAGCAGTGGTCTCAAAAAAAAATTTATTAAACCTAGGCACTTAAAGGTAAATAAAAGAAAATAAAGAAAACACAACTTATAAAAAAAATAACCTCAAACTAAAAACTACCTACCTACTTACATGAAATACACCTATTTTAAATGAATAAAATTGTTTACTTTTGCAGAAAACTATTCTTGGTTGATCAAACACGCATTCATATAGACTCTGTGCAAGATCTCGGAGATTTCATGGAACTGGAGGTGGTGCTCCGCCCTGAACAGACCGTTGAAGAAGGCCAGGTCATCGCTAAGGACCTGAAAGTCAAGCTCGGAGTGAAAGATGAAGATCTAATAGACTGCGCTTATGTTGATTTGTTGGGGAATAAGGCTTGATTTATTTTAATATAAAATAATGTCCATAATGTATATCCATTGATCGTTTAGATAGCTGTACCGAACTCATCTCTCATGCACAAAGCACTGAATTCAATTCTAAGGTGTGGAAAAGGAAGTCCAGCCTCATACTTATACTTTTTAGAAAGCCATCTTGTGGTGCATTTGTACACATAAATGTGTTTGTTCTGAAACTTGGCTGTGTTATTTTCATTTTATGTTGATTTCTAAGTTTTTAAAAATAAAAAATATTTTTGTATAATGGCATTTTATTTCTATAAATAACCCAATTGGTTTAATTGTTGGCGTGATCGTGATGAGCTCTAGGGTCTGGGTTCGATTACCTCTAGTTAATTTACACTATAAGAACTTATATTAATAATTCAATTCCTGAGAAATTACTTGGTAATTTCGGAAATTATTAAAATAGGCTCGCGACTGGGTGTGCTGGAAGACGCCTCCCTGCAATTAAAGTCTTCTGGTAACTCGTAGTCGTGAGCAAGGTCTGCTTTTGCTTACTAGCTTCATGGGATTATTTTAACTTTGGAAAATGTTTTTGAATTCGAGACGTGGAGTCACCTCTTTGAATGACCTAGGACTAGGCAGTAAGTGGTAAGAAGTTCAAGCTAGGTGCACTGTTTGGCTTTGAATTATTATAATTACTTAAATTATTATTATTGCTGTCTGGATACCCAGTTAATTTTATGTATAAAGTGCGTTTCGTTATTACTCTATTAAAAGAGATAATCGAAAGAAAAACAATCCTCGATTTGTTCTCGCATATAACAACACTTCGATCAATTTCTCAGGGAAAAAAAAACTGTCAGAGTAAATTGTTGATCTTGTTGATTTTTCGTTTGGTTTGTTTTGATTTCTCGTAAATAATTAAATTTATTTCGCTACAAAATAGAGAAATGGAATCAAGAAAGCCTACGCGATACGGTCAGTGTCGCTGTTGTTTAGCGACAGGGTATCACAGGGATATTATGAAAGAATATTACTGCAATGGTATACGTGAAGTGTACTTCGATGTATTCATGGAATGTTTTAATTTATTTGTAAGTGGTTTACAGTTTTTTCATTTAAATATGCCTGTCGAAGAACCTCCAAAATGTATAGAACATAGTATACCAAATTTATTTTCAGTTTCACTAGTTTATTTAGCATTTAGATAAAACATAATAGTATGGCACCACCTTCCCCTTTTTTAAGATTTTGAAGCTACATTGCTTTATGAAGGTTGCCTGGAAAGTATTGCTCTTAGCGATAAGACTGCCTAAATTCTACTGTATCTGTGTCTAATTTATAATACATACAAATTCTTATTCTGAATAATATCTTATATTTGTGTCACCAAACTATAAGAAAGATCCTTATCACCGATCATAGTTTCAATACAGTTATACAGGGTTACATTGCAAAGGGGTGCCAAATTTAAAAAATAAGGACTAGTGAACAATATAAAGAAGCGTCTTAGTCGTTGTTATTTTTAATAATTGTATGTTATGAAAAAAATATATATATGTACTTAAAAATATCCAAAAATATAGTCAATAGAAAGACTACGAAAGCCGCGTGGTCATTCATCAGAGGCGAAGAAACGGCGGGCCACCAGGGACCTTACGCAGTGCACATATGGTACATTTTTTAAATGAATTAGTTAAATTATCCAGGTGTATGATTTTTAACAGCGGATAGGAATAATTAAATGTGAAAAAAGGTTACTGATTCTGAGCCACTCCTAAAGATTTGGCACCCCTTTGCAATGTAACCCGCATTGATTGTAAAATCATATAAGCAATTTACTTTTATGTTGATGTAGTTTAATTGAGGCTCTTCATTTATGACTAGAGTTTTGCTGTGATTTATTTCATGTGTGATTCCCCATACAAACTTTCATCCCTTATACCCCCAGTTTATGTTGTGCATTGTAAAAGTTTAACCCGTTGAGGATTATAAGAACGCTGGCGGTCGCATAACAATGTAATTTCTATTGTGTCTCGTTCACACATGCTGGACAGGTTAAATTGAAATAATACAGGATGTCCTGTAAAGTCTATGTCACTTTGTTATCACATTTTAAACAACATTCTTAACAAGTTTTGCTCTGTGACTTTTTTTAATTTATTTCAAAAGTCAACCAGTATTTATAATGCCCAGATTAAGTGCAGTATGTTCCTTAAGTTAACACTGGTTTGTTAACCCAAGATCTTAAAACAGTCTATCCCAGAAAACTTAAGAAAAAATCTAAATTATGTTCAGATTCATTTATTAATAATTACATTCATGACCTTCTTAGCCAGAAGGCAAGTAAGTTCTTTGGCTACTTACCTTAGGATTAGAGCAATGTATGTGATGTTGTCCAATATTTTATTTGTTGTTAATAGGTGGTACAGGTGTCCCCTAGACTTGTTTTTTGTGGCATAAGAACAATTATTTTGTAAATTCCTGTTATGTTTGTGATTTCTATAACACAAGTGGTTTAGCTACTTACTTTAGGATCAGAGGCAATGTATATGATGTCCGATATTTATTTGTTGTTAATAGATGGTACTGGTTTGCTCTAGACTTGTTTTAGTAGCATAAGAACAATAGGGAATATGCATGTTATATTTTTATTTGGTCTTGAAATACCTAAATAGTAAAAAACAAAATAAATGTTACTTTTACTCTATGATTTTGTTTAAACACTATTAACTAGCTGTATTACTAATTTCCTATTGCTAATATTAAATTTTATTTACATAATTTGTTTTAAAAAACTGGTAACACCAGCACTAATTTATGAATCAGGTTGTCCTCCTTGGACATAGGCATCCTCTAGAAAAAATAAATAGTTCTTAATTATAATTACTAATGACTCAATGACGAGTGACCGGATTGCATGGAAGAGAAAGACATACTGCGCCGACCTCAGATGACCTGAGAACAGGGCAGGCAAATGATGATGATGAATTATAATTACTAAAACTTATATTTTTTGGAAAATATTGATAAATACCTGATTTACAACCCATTTAAGTCGCGTGCTAGTGCTAGCTAGACAGTATACGTCTGCCATACACTTTTTATTGTAAAAGTTGTTTTAGAAAGAGAGGTATATCTCAATTTTGTAATTACTGTATCACGGTTATTTTTTATCTAAATTTAATTTTGTTTTCAGTATTAGCACTATAATTTCTTATAAATATAGTAAAAACAATTTATTATTTTCTTGTATATTCCCAATTGTTTTGTAAATTCCAGTTATCAACAGACGCGAACCTCAGCACACTAATATGTACCTCATGCGTGCAACGGCTGAGGGAAGCGTTCAGCTTCCGGATGATGGTGGTGGCTACCGAGCAACAGCTGCTCACCACCCAGAGGCTAAAGGAGAGTGGAGATGACCAGATGGCGTTTGTTAATGGTATGTATAATAATAGCCCTTTATTCTGTAAAAAGGGTAGTAAATAAAATAACCATTTATTGCAGAAACAATGCACAATAAGTTGATACAAAAAAAAAAACCTTTCAACCGAATTTAGAACCTCCTCTTTTTTGTGAAGTCGGTTAAAAATAAAATAAAAGAGTAATACACTATTACACTCCATCAAAGATATTTATTAATTTTCTTTGACTCCATTTATAAACTTTTGTTTCACAAAATGTTAGCACTGTGTGCCTTTAGACGTAAGCCTAACGCTCTCCACTGTTGTCGGTTGGCCGCCAACCTGGTCCAATGTGGACCCAGTGTCAGCCGAATTTCATCCTCCCATCTTCTTCATCTCTTCTTCTTCATCAAAGAAAATCGAAAAATTTCACACCCTCTTACGGTCTTTTTACTCCTGTTGCCACAAATCTCTACTTATGCCAACTTTTTTATTGTTGTGTAACCCTGAATAATGCTTCTCTAAATTGTTATCAAAATTTTCAAACCAGCTGCTCTAGCTTGCATAACAAATAGGACTTATTTGCTAGAAAAAATTACAAAATCGCCTAGTTTTAACTTACTGTGTTGAAAAAAAAAATTTTCAAGTTTGGCAAGTAGCGTCAAAAGTTGGCCCATTTAGTAAGAATTCCAAAATGATATGACACTCGATAAATTGTGGCTGCAATCGTGGACTTTTTTTTTGCAAACGGCCAGTTTTTAAAATTTTTTTCTTATTTTCTAATTTCTTTAACTTCAAGATTTTAGCTTTAGTAAGACGAAGGACTCATTTTCACGGTCAAATCACTCATTATTTACTTAGTGATTTTTACATTGGAGCCGATTATGTTGTTGTAACGTCGTTGTTTCTGATTTCTATTATTTATTTATTAATTGACTGGTAACTCACTAGTGTAAGCAACCATAAATCATAATTATTATTCGTTTCAGTGCCAGTGGTCCCAGTGGACGCGCTAAAAGATCTGGACGTGAAGCAGGAGCCGGAAGCGGATGTGGAGGTGATCAAGGAGGAGCTGAGCGAGCCGGAGCCCGACAACACGGACGGAGACCCCGACTACGAGCCGGACGATGATCCCTACTGTAAGTGACGCTTTACTTATTAATTTTTAAGTAAAATTAAATTGATTAGAACTAAATTTAATTTTAATTTCAATGTCCATAAAATAATTATTTTATTTATCGAAATGTTACACCATTTTAATTTTAATTAGTGGCATCTTACTTATTGGATTTTTTACTAGCTGAAAATGCTCCAATTTTAATTCTATTAGAGTGAATTATTGAAATTATGTAAATTATGGATTGTCTGAAATAAATTCATTTTAATTTAATTAAATTAATATTAACACATTTATTATTATTTGAATAGATAAACATGTATATAATTATAATAAAATTAAGTTTTTTTATGTGTCTAATAATGTTGCATGCGACTGGGTAAGAAAGATGTAGCTGAACTAAAACAATACATACCTACATTCTGCATAATTTAATAAACATAATTGAATATGAATTTACCCCTTTCGCCCGCGTCGAGTTTTTTAGCAATTCTGTACCGCGTTTCGTTTCTGCATCGCTACTAGTGGGTTACACGCATTTAAAACGCGCGACTGTTTTTGACGACATTGGCATATCAGGGGAACGAAGAGTGTTAGAAGAGGGTAGTGATGGCTTAATCGATAACAGATAATCGAATAATAAATTATTACAATTTTTGCATCAGCTTAATATACTGGTTTTTCTGTACCGATAGTGTATCTTTTTAGTACCACGGGGGCCTTGTATTTGCATGGCTGGAAAAAGTCGCAGTAGGCGAGGGCTCTTATACCCGATGTAGTTAGCTTATTTTTTTTTCAAATTAAAGTAAACTGAATTATTAAAAAATCTCTAGGATCTCTCTAAGATCTAGAGCAGTCTAGAGTAAGGTGTAAGTTTAAAATCTAATGAGCCAAAATTGACTAATTCGTAAAGATTTAGGAAACGTGCTTTTATTGGCTTTACTTGTTAAGTAACATATTTAAATCTTGTAATGTTATTTCAAAAGCATAGGGGTCCGCGGTTCATAGTTATCTGGCTTTAGGGTCAGGTGAAATGAAACAATGGAAAATTTGTTGATACGCAGTCACCTGTGGGTGGATTGGGTGGTTTGAGTTTGACAGATTAAAAAATGTAGGAAAGACTGACCTAAGATATTTGAATGTTTATCTACTTTGTAAACAGTAAACATGGTGTGTTGATTCTTAAATATTGAATCAAGGATCGGAACCGAAAATTAACCGGTTTTACGAACCCTAGTGAAAATAGGGATAGGGAGGGACAAACTTTTTTCTTCGTCTACCAGGTAGATTACCAAAAGGTATTCAACACGTTTTTTTTTTCACATAATAAAAATATATTACATAGTATTGATTCAAAATTTCACATGACTTCACGTCTTGGTACAATTTTTACTTAGAAACGACGCTACAAGCTCCTACACCCGAACTTTGACGCGATTTATCTTTGTAATTTTTTGGTGATTGACAAAAGAAAAAATAATTGGCCATTATTTTTTGATAATATAACTGACTGACTAAATAGCATTTAATTTCCTTACCCAGTCGTCATTCCTATTGTACAGACAACAGCTCATCAACCTGTCACAAAACGTCAAATTTTGTCAATCGATATTGACCTCTAAGTGGCAGACTTAATGTTGAAAATCGATTCAATGACGGTTTTTGGGTAGGTAGACCTGCCATTGACTGTACATTGGTGTCTGTAGTGGAAGACATGGAGTCGAAGCCCTCGAGCGATCTAGTGGAGGGCGAGGCTCAGCTGCTGGCGCGGGGCCCGCCGCCCGCGCGCCTGCCCTCGCGCCGCGCGCTCGCGCACACCGTCCCGGAGTACGCGAGGCAGATGGACTTGTTGCGAGGTACGCAGGGCCGTCTTGACATATCCCGGGGCCCTGGGGCACACAAGAATTTTGGGGCCCTATTGCAAAGTAGAGTGCCGTGGGGACGGCCGTAAAGAATACACTTTCCCACCGCCAATAGGAGGCGTGTCGTACTACCAAGCGTGGCGAGTATTGGCGACGATAGCCCCCAATGGCTTATATGTTCAGCAGCGGACTTGCTACGGCTGAAATGATGATTACAGAGTAATAATGAAATGATGTTGTATGAATTCATGACTTCAAATAATTTCATATCTCCGAATCTTCTATCTTCTTTTTTCTAAGCTTTGGCCATCGTTTCTTTATTTTTCTTTCTTTTCAGTTAACAGTGTTTTTTTGGTTTACAAACATATTTTAGTGCTTTAGGACCCCCGTGCCCCCCGGCCGGGGGCCCAGGTCCAGTGAGCCCTTATGGCAAAAACGGCACTGGGTACAGGAAACCAGTCGAAAGCTTTTTCATCATCATCATTGCAGTCATAGGACGTGCACTGCTAAACATAGCTGCATAGGCATTGACGTCCATATCGGCTGGTTGGAAGCGGCCTGCATCCAGCGTCTTTCTGCGACCTTTACCAGGTCCTTTGTCCACCTTGTGGGTGGACGTTCTACGCTGCGCTTACCGGTACGTGGCTGGTAAAAGCTTTTTACTTTTGTTTAATTGTTATTGGATTAACAACGTAAGATACAGTTGTATACGTCAAAATTAATAATAAAATGGCTTAAGGCTAACTGTTCCCACACTTACAGGTAACCACAGCAAGCATTGTAGTGGAAACTAAAATATCTTTAATGTTAATTATTATAACATGTAAAAAAATAGTAAAAACATTAATGGAAACGATGAATCAAGTATTCGCAAACCCCTTGATGAAAGTCATTGGGGAGGCCTGTGCTCAGCAGTGGACGTCCTATGGCTGAAATGATGATGATGAATCGATAATGATGAATTGATAATAAATAAAAATAATATGAAAAATTAAATTAAAGTTTACAATTAATAAACATTATGATCTATTTGGAATCCGTAACGAGTGCAAATTCACAGAGGCACGTCAAGTATAAAGTTGGGACTAAAAGTTAAAGAAGTTATAAGGTTCTGGTTAAAGGAAGAATGGGGCAAGGTCGAGCGAGGTCAACAGGAATGACCGGCCGTCTAGTCTTACTCTTACAAGTGCCTTATTTTTTTGAAAAATGTTTGTAAAAGTATTTTTTAAATTTGTTTACAGGTTTAATCATTCTCCCCAGCACAATAGCGAAACTCCTTGAAAACGATCACAGAAAACCAAGATTAAGCTCGAAAAAGACGTTTGTCACAGAAAAAATGGCGCATATCGCCAACGCATCGACTTTAATAGAATACTCTAATATCACGCCGTTCAAGAGTCGAAGCAGAAACGGATTTCCGTGTTTCTACTGCAGACACTTGTTTGAGAATCTAGATAGACTCAGAGAGCATACAAGAGAGCACAAAAAGAGTGATCTTAAGAAAGTCCTCAGCACTTATGGAGCTGAGTGCTTGGTGGTATACGCTGACGTCACAGATTTGTGTTGTACCATATGTAAAAGCAGCATACCGAATCTCAACGAACTAAAGTCCCATCTCACAAAAGTCCACAATAAAAAAATGCACTTAGATTTTAACGACAGGGTTATACCTTTCAAACTATCAATAGATAATGTCTACGAGTGCCAAATGTGCGGTTTTAGTTTTGAAACATTCGGATCTATAGAACGACATATGAATGTGCATTTCAGGAATTACGTCTGTAAAGATTGTGGGACAGGTTTCGTCACAAAGTACAGATTAAAAGTCCATTCAAAAAGCATGCATGTAGGTGGGAATTTCCCCTGTGATATTTGCAAGAAAGTGTTTACATCTCAACAGAAACAGAAGAACCATGTGGACACAGTGCATAAGTTGATCAAACGGTTCAAATGTACTAAATGCCCGGAGCGTTTCTCTGAGTACTTTAGGAGGCAAAAACATATGGTGGAAGAACATGGAGTAGCACCGCTGCAATATAAATGCAATGTGTGCGACAAAAGCTTCGATAGACGATACACTTTGTCTCGACACATGAAAAGAGACCATTTGGAAGAAAGAGATTTCCAATGCCATCTGTGCTCGTATAAGTGTTTTACTAACAATGAACTGAGGGTTCATATGATTAAGCATAATGGGGAGAGAATATACGAATGTTCTGTGTGCAAAAAGTCTTATGCTAGAAAGAAAACTTTGAAAGAACATATGCGAATACATAATAATGATAGGAGATTCGCGTGCGCGGTGTGTGGACAGGCGTTTGTTCAGAAGTGCAGTCTGAAGGGGCATCTGAAAACACATCACCACGAATACAGTTTGCAGTAAGGTTTTGTAATTAAATGTGTATGTAAATAATTATTAATTATGTTGTTTTATTCTGTTCACTTTGGCGTCTACTGCCAAATAACGCGGAAAGGAACTGTCGCTGTATCAAACATCATGCCACACTGCGTGTGGATACAGCTAAAAAGATTTTTATCCGTGATTTTGAGTAAATATCAGATAAAAACGAGTATTTATCCATTTTGGATAAATATCAGAGTATTTACTATTTGAGTATTTATCCACTGCCCATCACTACACACACTACAACGGCTCTTAATATTTTTAGACCACCAGCTTTACTGTCCCGTAAGTCGTGTGTTTGACTCAGTTTCACTATAAGACTGTAAATGAGAATCGTAGTAGGGGAATCTGGGGAGGGTTCACACCTCACACCTCACCTCACCTCACCTCACCAACACCTCTTCTGTGTGCGTTACTCTAGCGTGTACCGCGTTGTATAAAGCTTCACTTCTGATACCCATCATAGCTATTATTTATTCTGCTTTCATAAGCCTGCGTTCAGAGCCAGACCGCGTTGCTACCTAACTTGTTTTATGGTCGGGAAATTCCTAGCTCTATATTTCATGCACATTATTACGTTTTGGATCTTTTAATGCAATAACAAAACGCAACTAATAATCTTAATCGAGATTTTATTTTAGTCTCAATAAACTTGTCGCACATCACTAGAAACGTCAGATGTCAAATTGATTAATTTTTGTGAAACGGAGGTTCGCTGTACATTTTTACCTAACTTTATCAAACTAAATCAAATTGGAATGGAATTAGATTCAGTGAGTATTTACGGACAATGCCGCTGTTGTTCCACCACAGGCAGACACAAAGATCTCCAGAAGGAATATTGCTGGAATGGGATACGCGAAGTCTACTCCGATATTGTATTCGAATGCTTCAATTTATGCGTGAGTATTTATTTAATTACTTTAAAATAGTAAACGTTTTAAAGATCAATCAACTAAAGGCTAAACAAACATATTTAGATTTTAAATTTACGGAACAAACTATGTTAATTCAGAGCTGTGGATTTTGCTAAAATAAATAAAATAAATTAGCTGCAAACAATAATAATTAATTATTCAAACTCAACTTTGTATTGTACCACAAATGTTTCACTTTTTCTCGAAGAACTTAATTTATTTAGCATCAAGTAAATTTTTTCACTTATTATTGAATTAACTTTTCAAAAATTGAAGTTAGTGAATATTTTGAACTAAGTCTGTGTTAAATTTCTTAAATTTTAAAAATATAGATACACAAAACCTAAATGTATTTTTATTTATTACTTAATGAGGTGCCCTTTGGTGCTCTCCAGTGGACTGCAATAGGCTGACATGATAATGATGATGAAACTTTCAATTTATAAACATTTTGACTAACTTAAATGCTTATTACTTTTGCTGATAATTTTTCTGTCTTCGTTCTTTAGTTTATTCATAAAGAATTTTCTGCGCAACTCCAAATTTTTTCTCTCAAAAGAACCTTCTTCTAACAATAATAAATAATAATAATAAAGCTTTATTTTTCCATTTCCTAACTTATTTTACAATTTTTACTTATAATTATTTTATCATGGATCCCTTCTGGGTAAAGATTCCTCCAACTTTTTCCATTTCTTCCTCTCTGCGCCAAAGTTACTTCAGTTCCTGCCGGCAACCTCCACTATGTCCTCTACCCACTGCTTCTTCGGTCGGTCGGTAACTGACCTTTTTTTTTCCTACGCCTAGGCCTCACAATAATTTACACAACAAAAAAAGAATTAGCAAAATTGTTCCACCAGTTCACACGTGATGCGATGACCAAGGGAAAGAGAGATTCATTTTTATAAATATAGATTTGTTGATTATTTTCAGCTTTCACCAAGCACTGGAATGTCAACACTAATATGTGCTGAATGTATTACTCGTCTGAGGGGTGCGAGCAGCTTTAAGATTCTCATCGTTAATACTGAGAGACAACTGCTGGAAGCTTTAGATGCTAGCCAAAGTAAGATTATATATGTTAATTATTTTTAAACTTTAACTTAAAACTTCTTGAAGGTAGTATGTTTAAAAATAAATTTAGTAACTGGCTCTTGTGTAACTGCTTCTATAATGTAAGAATTTATTGACTTGTAAAAAAAAATACATTTTATAAAAATATGAATAACTGATTATAAAAAAAAACTAATATATATTTTTTTAAATTATTTGCTAACAATATAATTTAATATTTGCACGTCTGCTTGCAAGCAGAATACTAATGTCTTACCAAATATAATAGGACCTTAATGTAAAACTGTATTCTTGCAAATAAATTTATTTTTATTTTATTTATTTAACAAAATCTACAGCTCTTAATTAACCCTACAAATTTTTTGCCCTATCACTGCTTTGGGACAATTTGTGGGCTAGTGCCGAGAAGAAGCAGTACAAGAAAACTCGGTCACTGTTTTCAGCCTTTTAAATTTTACAAGTTTTGATGAGAGCTAAGCAGTTTTAAATCCACACATTTTTATCATATATTTAATCACTAACGGTGTAAATACCCTTTTTCATTAAAATCAATTATGTAATTCAAGTTCAAATACTGGCAATGGATTGTGGTAATTTATTAAAAATACGAATACATTTTCCCATAAATTAACATGATTAAAGCAACTACCGAGTCCAAGATTTTATATAATTTTTAACAAATTGACACTGATTTTGTTTTAAACATGTTTCCAGATGATCTAAACCCTAGCCAAGATAATATCAAGAAGGAATTTAATTGTACTAATTCTGTGAAAGAAGAAACAAGGATAAGTGATGAAGATTGGACCGATGATTGCTCTACTGAAAACAATGTCTATCATGGTCAGTTTAATTTAATATGATTATAGGATTTTTTTATGGACCTATGCTGTTGTCAAAAAGTCTAATTCATCGGGAATATTGGCGAGTGCATAAGGTACTTAGCCTAAAGCGGCCTGCTAGCGGGTACAACTAGCAGCACGGATCTAGAGCGCTGGGCGAAAGTTGCTCAGAAGACCAAAAGATTACGTGATTGGCTAGTTGCGAGACGCGCCCGCACCGCTGCCCAGGATCGGTAGCTTGCTCCGCGCACACGCGTTTCTGATACGATGATCGTTTCGTAAGATTCGCAAAGCGATCCCCACTCTTTTATCCAGCGCTCAAGATCCGTTCCGGGGATTGTATCTCGTACGGAGGTACTAGCGGGTGTGAACTAAACACCCGGCTAAATGATATTACGTCATCTCATCTCTGTCTCTGACATCTCTGTTGGAAAAGGGGGTGGGGTCATACTTTTTATCTCTCTTGCTCTACTCACCTGCGTTCCCATCGGCGGAGGCCCTACACTCACCGGTCATTTCATAAAGAATCCTTTCTACTAACTTAAACTGAATAAGGCTACTTTAGTTACTCGCAGGTAAATCTGTGTCACGATTACTCACACTTACTTACACCCCTTTGCATTCGCCGGGTCGGTGCTCGTGTCAGTTTGTAATTTATAGTCTGTTTTTCTTGGCTTGTCGAATATTGTAAACAATATAATATTATTTTCGTGCATGTTCGCTATTCCTATAGAATGTAATTGAAACTAACTCCAATACTGAATACCTGTATTACTGTAACATTTGTCTTGCAAATTTTTTTATTTTTTTATTTGACACTATTATCTAGCCCCAAAAAACTAAGCAAAGCTTGTACTATGGCGACTAGATAAAGCATAAACATACTTAAATACTTTTATAAACATCCATGACTTAGGTACAAATGCTCGTGCTCATTACACAAAGATTTTCCCATTAGTTCCCATTTTCCCAGTAGTCCAAAGCGCGAACCACTACACCAGATGGTCTTCAATGATTGTCTAGTACCTTCTAACACAAGGGTATGCCTTATTTTGAGACCCTGACAATAGGGATGACGACTAGATAAAAAAAAATGAAATTCTATTTAGTCCGTCAGTTAGATTATGAAAAAATAATGGACACTTATTTTTTATTCTGTCAATCAACCAAAAAATGACACAGCAAAGCTCGTTAAAGTTCCGAAGTGGGGTCTCGTGACGTCACTTCTAAGTAAAAATAGGGTTTACACCATTATTAATAATTCTAAGACAACATTTATTAAAACTGTCACCTTATTTTATGCCTAATAACCTGGTAAATTATAATTAATTTTAAAAAATCGATTTTTAATTTTTAAAATCAATAAAAAGTTAATCCGTTGAGTTAGGTAAACAGTAACGTCATAGTTTGCTATCGCCATACAAAAATTTATGGAAGAGTAGCGTTAAGACATTTTTTTAAAAGTATGTCAATTGATTAGTGTTGTAAAATACCGTATAAGACGTGACGTCATGCGACATTTCAAATCAATATTATCTCTGTAATATTTTGATTATGTAAAAAAAGAAAAAATACGTGTCCAATACTTTTTGATAATTTGCCGAATAGACGAAAAAAAAAGTAAATCGTCGTGCCTATTGTGGTGTAGTCAGGCGTATACATATAATATTTACTCATAAATTCACAGAAAGCATCTCTCTGCCAAATGATGATCTTGTGGAAGGTGAAGCCAAAGTGATTGCGAGGTTCACGTCGCTCAATCGGCTACCTACGCGGTCTAAGCTCAAGAACATATGCCGGAACTTTGTCAAACACTTGGAATCAATGAAAGGTAGGTCAATAAATCAATAAATATAACTAAACCAAGTAATTCAAAACTATAACTGTGTTAAGAGCAAAGCTATATTTTCGGGATTCGTATAAATAAGTAGTAATAATAATAAATCGTTTATTCACAAAAAGTACAAAAATGGATTAATTTGACAAGTAATCCTAAAAAATATCGATAAATCGCTATACCATATCGTGTTATGGTGGTCATGCCAGATGGGCTGAGGTCCCGGGTTCGATTCTCGGTCAGGTCAATGTAAAAAACGAACTTTGCTATGTTAGGTCGGGTCTGGGTGTTGTGGTACCGTCGTTTCTGGTTTCTAAAACACAAGTGCTTTAGCTACTTACCTTAGGATCAGAGCAATGTGTGTGATGTTGTCCAATATTTATATTTATTGTCATGCTTTTTTGCGTGACAGAATTCGTATCACAAGAAAGCATAATAATAAATATTACTATAATAGTATATTGTATTGCAGTAATTTTTTGAGTAATAAATTAAAATAAGTCTTTTTTTGTTTTAGATAGAGAAATCACAGGTAAGTCTATTGAGACTATGCTTCAGACAGAAACTTTAAAACCAAAAAGAAACTCCAAAAAGTTCGAAATCGGAGATAAATTTGACAATGTTAACGCACCGCCTCTTAAAAAGAAACGGATACAGAGAACAAAGTATAGAGAGAAAGAAGAAATAGACATTGATAAAGTTAAAAATCCATACACAGTAGAGAGATTGACCCACGCCGCAAATATAACTGCTCTACTAGAATTCTCCAACCTAACTGCTTTTAAATCAAAATTCCAAAGAGCTTACCCCTGCTTCTACTGCGAAAAACTCTTTGAAGACTTCGAAGAACTGAAAACACATCAGAAGTTAGATCATACTAAAGAAAATGTTAGCAAATCTGTCTTGCAAAAGTACAGAGTGGGGAAACCTGACGGGGTAGTGGTATATGCTGATATAACAGACCTCAAATGCACGATTTGCCACAAAAGCATACCCAGCTTAAACGATTTAAAAAAACATCTAACGGAGGTCCATCAAAAGAAAATGTATTTGGAGTTATCCGATAGAGTTATCCCGTTCAAAGTAAAAGAAAACAATTTCCAGTGTCAAATCTGTGGTAATCTATACGAAACGTTTGGAGCGATTGAAAGACATATGAACACACATTATAGGAATTATGTTTGCGAAGAATGTGATTCGGGTTTTGTAACCAAACAGAGATTACGGATACATGGATATCTTATGCATTCTAGAAGACCTAATCAATATCCGTGTGATGTATGCCAAAAGCAGTTTGCGACCCAGCAAAAGAGGAAGATCCATGTTGAAACGGTGCATGAGAATATAAAGAAATACAAATGCAACAGATGCCCTGAACGGTTCAATGAATACTTCCGAAGACATAAACATATGGTGTTAGTGCATGGTGTCGCTCCCCTAGAATATAAGTGCAATGTTTGTGATAAATCTTTTGAAAGACGGTATGCTCTGTCCACTCATATGCGTACCCATATACAACAGAAAGATATATACTGCGAAGTATGTCCATATAGATGTTTTACAAATGTCGAGTTAAGGCATCATATGATTAAACATAATGGAGAGAGAATACATGAGTGTTCAGTATGTAAGAAGTCTTATGCTAGAGAGAAAACGTTGAAGGAACACATGAGAATCCATACAAATGACAGAAGGTACGTCTGTCCTGTCTGTGGACAGGCGTTTATACAAAATTGTAGCTTGAAGAGCCACATCAGGAGTCATCATAAAGAGTATAGTATGATGTAAAACTAGTGTAATAATGTTGTTTGCAATAAATTATTTTGTTGAATTTTTATATTTATTTTAAGAATTTTAAGAACTATACCTTGGAAATTTGTGCCTTTTTTTTAAATAATAGGTCTCTAGTACATTAAAAAAAACAATTTATCGTAATCATTGTAGTATTTGGTATTTAAAAAAGAAAAATTTTTATTAGTAAAAATTTCCACAAAGACTTGGCATACGCCGACGCCGAGCTAACAAAGACCTTAAGAGCACATACGGAGCAATTTAACTGACCAATCGAAAATTATTCACGAGTTCGTTTTTTAAACAGCAAATAAAAATAAATAAAATGCACATTCTGTTAAGAGCCGATTCTGGTGTCCGCCCTCCGCTTAACAGGCGCTTACTGTGAAAAATTACGTTTCGTTAATCCATAAATTTTTTTTTTCGATTGTGTTTGTGCTTGCTGGAGCCTCACTAGTTAGTAACACAGGTATGGCTTAGTCGCCCAACACACGAACACTATTCGACATGGTGATTGGGCAATTAATTTTAATCCTTCGCAATAAGATTCAGCTTTTACTTATAAGAATTTAAAGCTTCCGGCCACTTACGACATACACAAGTAGTTACATTTAACGAAAATCAACCTCGTAACAAATAAAAAGACTAAAGATAAAATGGAAGGCTGTTTCCATCTGTCGTCAGCTTTATAGATGAAACGTCAACAACAAGCATTGAAACTTTTAAAAAAATACAGATTTCTTATAACCAATCACGATTTATATTAAAAATACAAATTATGAAACTGATTGGATCTTCATTTCAGCTGTCATTTTATGGAGACGCATGAATTATTAGATGTCAGTTTTTTTCACCAAGTTGTTTGTTGTTATTTATTTTTAGCAAATTGTAAATAAAAATTTGACTATTTACTTACTATGAATACTCAAATTAAAGGTTTTAATAATTCTAATAATGCGACTAGTCACGGACACTGTCGATGTTGTTTGGAGGAAGGAGACCACAGAGATATCACCAAAGCTTACATCGGCAGTGGGGCGAAAGAAATTTATGCCGACATCTTCTTGGATTGTTTCAATGTTTTTGTGAGTATTGCTGTATTTAAATATTTACGCTCGCGCTTACTGCTACGCCCGCGATGAACTCGGCAATGTTAAAGAAATGTATCTGCGCGTTTTGGTCAATTTCGCTGGATAAAAACTTTGGTGTTCATGGTTTATCTGTGCGCTTAATTCCATTCTAATTGGATAACTGTGCATCCAAACTTTTCAATTAATAATACTAAGGATACCTTGTAGGTTTTGTGGTAGTTATACATATATTTCAAAGAAGAAAACACCTAATATTGAGTCTTGAAGACCTAATAGCCTATTAATGAATTATATTTAGGTCTTCATCTTAGGTCAATCATCGGAAATCTTATAAGAAGTGCCTCTTCCTGGTCTAACAAAGTATACTTAAAATAACATAATATGGAAAATAGCAAATTTCTTCTGCAACTTTTAGCCTACTGCCTGTTTTTTGGTGTTCACTCTTTAAAGCCCATAGTTTTTTTTCATCCCATAGAGAATATAGGTTAAAGAAAGAAAAAAAAAATATTATCCTGGAATTTCAGCTACAGAGCAAAGGCTTCCCCTTAACACTCCAACCATGTCTATCCACATCCCGATTCTATCAATCTTGGGAGCACTTGTCTTGATTTTCTAATATAAGTTTTTATATTGTAACCATCTGTCCCGGCCAACTTCATACATTATTTTTTCATAATTTTTTCCGTGTTTTTATTGTTATTCTGCTGTTCGGGGCAGAGACGAATTCAACAAATCAAAGATCATAAAAATCGGTCATGCCGTTCTCGACTTATAAATAGTGTAACTAACACGACTTTCTTTTATATATATATAAGGTCTAACAAAATCAACTACATTCCTTTTAATGGGGGTATCTGTACATCGAGCTGAGCAGGCTCACCAAATTTGAGCCAAAAATTCAGGCTAGTTACGGAGATATTGATCATAACAATCTCATTCCGTAACTACGAAAATCTACACCCTTTACAGCTGTTTGACATTGACACACTACGCACGCACACAAGCAAACGTGACCCACACATGCACACACTCAAGATAACAGCGCGGTGCCACAGAATACCTAATAGTACTACCGGCGGTGCGGCGACGGTGACTCAGATATACCAACATGAAAGAATTACCCTGATTTTAGGGTAAAATAAAGTTTGTGGGTTTTCTTTTATAAGGACTTTTTTCACTACGGATTGTAGTAGAATTATGTGTTTCGCAATTAGAGAATTAGGAATTAGGGGTTTTAATTGGTTGTTGATTTTTGCGGTCACGTAACCGAACCGACGTCAAGAGAATCAAAAGTTGGCGGTACTTCATAATTGATCAAGATACTACGAACAGCTGACCGCAGAGTGCGTTGTTCGCGAACTGACCGGAGAGTGTGACTGTGTTGTTGTGACCTAATTTACGTAACAAAACTTCAACGACTCACTAGTTTTCGTAGTAACCAAGGCCGTATTCACATATCATTTTGAAAGAACGAAGATACCGCAGAGACAACGACAATTTCGATCAATGCTCTCGTCTATTCAGCTTCAACAAAAATGGCTGTACGACGTTACGTCTAACCGTTCCCAACTTCCCACCACGGCTGTAAACTCGTCGTGTAATGTGCTATTAAATTAAATTTTACAAACAAAACTACAATCGAGTTGTTTAAACTGAAAATAACAAGGTCATTAAAGTCTAATTTCTCGCCTTCTTTAATTCTACTTTATTTTTTAATTAATTTTGGGGGTAAAATAATTTTGGAGTTAGCAAGACCAAGTTTCAAAGATGGCCCCGACAAAAGTACCCCGCCGTGTTTGTCGGTATCTTGGATAGGGTGACAAGCATTTTGTTTAGCTAAGATAAGATCGTAGGTATTCGTAAGGAAATAAAACATTTTGCTATTTTAGGAACTGAAATACATTTTACTTATAACTAAAACTTACCAAATAAATATTTACAAAATAAATTACAAATAAAAAATGGGTCCCAGATCGCCGTCCGAACACAGTGACATAGTCCCCAAAACGCTGGCCGCATTTCCACGCTGTATAGCCAAACTGATACGTTGGCCTAGAAATGCGCCAGCCCTCCGATCGCCCGTACAATCAATCAGCCGCTTGGCTAACTGACTGTACAGCCGATGTGCGCTAGGTCCCCAAGGCCCGAGCGTCTCAACCCCAAAAGGTTCAAATATGCAGGTATTACTAATATCTGCATATTTGCGACGTTTGAGGGACTCCGCTGATGCAGCAGCAGTGCCTACCCCTGACGAGGTTTGTGGAAGATGAGTCGGAGCCAGTGTGTCAACACAGGTTGCGTCCCACACTAGGGGCCGACCCATCTTCCACGGAACCAAGGTCATACCATCAGGCCTCCTGCCATCACTCCGCACCAGGCCATTCGGTTCAAGAATAGCCGGTATCGAAGCGCTAGCAAGAGCCCTGCGGATGATGTCGTTAAGGCTGGTGTGTCGGGAAAATCTCCCGGCGCTTCTGCTGCACGACAGGCCGTGATGACCCAGTGAGTCAACCATATCGCCGCAGGGACAACGATGTGGGACATTGCATGGTGCCCCCAAACGAAGAGATACAGCAAGGTTAAAGGAAGTATTGTCTAAAAAAGTACCTAGCTGTGGAGATGGGAGAGATTGAAGCCATAGTCCTGATTCCCACTCGGCCACGGCAAGGAGACGAGCCCGATCTGCAGGACTAGTAGACGTGTTTAATAAATTATTCCGTACTAGTCTACAGAGCGGCTCGTCCCATTGTCTTTGTGAAGATACCGACGAAGGAATATCTTCAGCGCATAATTGTCTCCATGAGTTGATGGCCTCGGCTTGATAGGCAATTGCTGGATTACCAAAAGACTTGCTAAGTATTTTAGTAACCAGCACTTGGGTGCTATGAGCCGAGGACAAGAAAGCAGGGAGAGCAACACTAGCAACACACTTTTACTTATTATTTAAGTTTCAACATTTGAGATATTACTATTGTTTATAAGGAAAATTGTTGGAATAAAAAGGTTTTGCTATTTTGTAATTAATTCTTGACTAGTCGTCTAGTAATGAAATCGACACCGTAAAAGTTGATATTAACTTGACAAACCACGGGACAAACTCATTTAAAAAAATGCTTTAAAAGTTACCTAGAATTTAACTCTTAACCGGTCGCAATATTACAATGAGAAAAGTATTAAAATGTGATATTTGGTTCAATTAAACACGATCATAATTGTTTTGCTAAAAATAATTAAATAAAAAATGATATGGATTGTTTTAATAAACCTACTCAAACATTCGTGTAAAATCGTAATCCTAGTCCTAGATATTTATTTAACGTGGAAGCCCTACCGTACTCGCAAACTGCAGACTATGCCGCTCGAGCCGAAAGGCCGGTGTCGGGCACGTGTCGGGGTAAATCAAAGTGTGCAAGCGGATAGATAGGGATGTGCCACATTTGTTCTGATTTCTAGGCTCATAGTTTTTTACGAGATCAGATCATTCATTCATTACATTATTAATTAAGATTTTATTTTTGTTTAAACTAAAATTTGATTTTATTTGATTTTAACTAAGTTATTGAGACGATAACAATGTTTTATGAGTTTCGAAAAATAGTCTTATCAGCGCATATTTCATATTAAGTAAGTAAAACATGTTATTAGTGTTTTGATTTCTCTCGAAGTTGTTTCCTTTTTGCCACTTACAGTAACTCAAGTAAGTACATAGTTATGTGAATAAGCATTTTAAAAATACATTTTGGTAATTTTGCGACTGTCAGTTAAGAAATAACTGCTAGATAAAGTACGATATGTCCGAGTTTAAATGCTATGGCCTAGTTAGTTCGTTAAAAATAATTCTTAGTGACTTTTTAAATTCAGTCGTTGTATGTTTTATCAGTCTTTGTCTGTCTTAAACTGACACTTTAGAACATTTATTACCGGTTTGGACAAAATAATTTTACACTAAAACAAGAGTTACACTTAACTAGATTGGCGAGTTGAAAGCTAAGGTACAAAAAAAACTTGTGTCGCACTCACGATTTCGTTTAAGTAGTAGGTTACCTCGCCATAATACTTAATTAAATGCGAGGTGTCAGTTCCCAATTCACGATCAGTTATCCGGTATGTTTTAATTTTTAGTATCCTTTAAATTATGATCTCATCTTAGGCGCATCCCTAGCTTGAGCCTTTTCGGCTTTTGCAGGACGACCGCCCGGGCGCCTGCGCCGCGCAGTCTCTAATTCGCTTCCGTGCGGCGTGCGTGTGCGACGCCGCAACGGTGTCAGTCCAGGGTTATGTGCTACCAGGATCGCAACTTTAATTTGTGCTAAAGCAGCGCGCCTTTACGCTGATATTAAGGGCGTTTTCGTGAGCGGTTCAGGGACTGGAGTGAGATTGTTTATGCCCGTCGGGGACCAGGGAAGGCAACGCCAGCCTGTTCAATGAGAAGACAGTGTGATGCAGATTTTTGATCGGCAACCCAATCGCAAGCGCGACTGATGCAGCGTCCGTCTTCGCCAAGCGCTCATGGGCGCAGGCGTCATTATTGCGAATTCTGCGGCGAGACGCAAAACGAGGGGCAGGCGCCTGTATCATTTTACACTAGTTCAAGAGCTGAAGCCGCATGACTTCACACTACGAGTCCAGTTTGGCAGAAGTCGCAGAAGCTGCAACATTCTCTGGACGGACGAGAGAAGCTTCACCAGTGGTTGGATGTTTAACCTCTACGCCGCGGCGCCTACTATTGGGCTGAACAGAACCCCCACCTAGTTCGGCCCGATAATTTTCAGACTAGATGTAGCAGTAGCCTGAACATTTGGGCTTCCATGTGTGGGGCTGAGTGTAGGACTTAGTGTATTGTGAAGGTGATTATAACATTGAAAGTGCGACACAACTACGACAGCGAATTTTATTGAAACCGTGTGAACGCTTTAAAACATAAAAAGTGACAGAGACTGTTATTTCGCGTAAAAGTGCACGTCGCATTGCTGTGCAATGTTTTTTTGTAATGTGATTATGATCAATGTAATTTGTTGTAAAGATTGTATACCTCTTAATGAACTTAAACACACCAAGTAAGCGTAGATTGAGAGTAAGTGGCACCTACTTGATTGATTTGTTTGTTTAATTTTTTTGTTAGTCAGATAAATTATTTACCCGGCAGATAAATTATTTACTACGCTAACCTACTTGTTAGTCCAAAGCCTGTGAAAGTGTGATAGAGTCAGTCAGAGTCAGAATTAAATTAATAAATGTTTTAAAACAGCTTTATTTTCCTTTATTTCTATCCACCTTGCCATTCTGCTAGGAGTGATTCTAAAGAGCTTCGGAGAGGTAAATAACGAATTACGTACAACAACAATTACAAGAAAGTAAGTAAATACCTACCTAGTTCCTACAACTAAGATTTAATCTAACTCATAAAACATAGAAATTATCTTTCCTTAGAGCCTTGAAGTAACAAAAAAACGATGTTGGTTATTAATTTAGTTGACATTGTTTGTTTTGTTTGTTATCGAAAACTTTATTATCATGAAAGTGCATTCTACACACGCTAGTGTACTAACATGTGTGTATGAAGCTATTCTTCGTTGCAATTGATCTGTGATTGGTCGAAAAAGCCTAGCTGTGCCACTCGACCAATCGCAGATCAGCTGGTTTGACAAGGGTGATGCACACAACGATCTTTGGTAATAAAATGCTGGTGTGCGCTGTGTACGTACACACCATCTGTGAACTACAGTTTGCATGAGTAAGAAAAGATACAGAGTGTTTCATTTTTGACTGCGTTTTAATTTATTTATTTTGTTAGAAAACATAACTTTTAAAAATGACTATAAAACAAAACCTTATTTTTTGTCATCGCATTCAGTATGATGTATAGATACCCCCCTTTAAAGGAACGCAGTTGATTTTGTTAGACCTTGTATATATAAATGATATAATTTATCATCAGCACTATTGTATACTCACCACCATCATTATCATTTCAGCCATAAGACGTCCACTGCTGAACATAGGCCTCCCCCAATGACTTCCAGATTGGCAGAAGCGGCCTGCATTAAGTGGCTTTCTGCAACCTTTACCAGATTGTCTGTCCACCTTGTGGATGGCATACTCACCAAGGTTTAAATAGAGTTCTAGTGTCTTCCATGTTTGTTATTTCAACAGCTTACAACAAGATTTTAAATATTCTATAATTATTTTAATAGCATATTTAATTGACATTGTATGCCTGTGTGGCGGAACACAGCTGATCTGTATTTTTTTTTTATGACCTTTATACCTGTGATTCACAATAAATATATTTTGAATTTGAATTTGAAATATACTATTCTATGTTTACTTATTAAAATTTTATGTTTAAATCAGTCAAGAAAATTTACATTTTATGGTCGTTTTCACTTTTTTTAAAAAAATACGTAATTACAGTTGAACGCAAAATATCCCGGGTTTAATTCCCAGTTTGAGTCATTTCATAAAACAGTCTTTTCTGAATTGGCTCGAGTCGGGGGTATGCAAGGAGACGTCTCTGACAAAATTATTGTCTAGTCCCTCATACCACAAGGATTTTACTTCCTTACTTCGAAACCATAACAATAGGGATGACAACTAACTGTTTTTTCTTAGTCTATCAGCTAAAAAGTATTGTACATGTATGTTTTCTTTTTTCACATAATCAAAATATTACCGAGATATATTCATTCGAAATGTCGCATGACGTCACGCCTTTATTCAATTTTTACTTAGACGTGACGTCACGATCCCCTTTCCCGAACTTTGACGCGCTTATTTAAATTTTTTAGTTGACTGACAAAAAAAAAACGTGTGTCTATTATTTTTTGAGAATCTAACTGACAGACTAAATAGAATTTCATTTTCTTTACCTAGTCGTCATCCCTATTAATTTGTAATCTGGGTGCGTGTTTATTAAAAAAAACGTTTTTAAACTTAAACTGGTGACAAACTGCGACAGACGCGGCATCTTGACATTGTGAGGTTAAGCGCTGCCATTGGTCTATATTTCAGTCAACTTCCGCCAGCCCAAGGATCGACCAATGGCAGCGTTTGACCTTACAATGTCAAGACGAGTCCGCAGCCGCGTCTGCCTCCATTTGTCACCGACTTAAATCAGTTTCAAAAATGCTTATCTTCAGCTCTCAACGAACACAAACCTGAGCACACTAATATGTTCGAGCTGCGTCACTCGGCTAAGGGAGGCACGGGATTTCAAGGCACTTGTGCTGCGAACCGAGGCACAGCTAATGGATGCACTGCAGGACTGCGATGATGAGCAGATGGTTTTAGTTAACGGTAAGTTTGTATTAAATAAATCAAATTAAATAGCTATTTATTGCAGAAACAATGTAAACTAAGTAAGTAGGTTATATAATTTTCTATTCTGGAGGATGGTGGTAAGGAGTACTATCTTCGTTTTGAAAAAGTGTCGTCAAAGTGCGTTAAATTAGGTGGCGCCATAGTAGTAACAGAGTAAATAGTTCAAATGTTTTGTTAAATATGAATCCATCTTTGAAATGGATTCATATTTAAAAGTCACAAAAATGTTTAAAAAAAAAAATAACTCGGCACTCTATAGTCCAGGGTTGATGAGGATTCCTTATCCGCTTCCTCATAATGAGGAAGTTCCGCATTTATAAAACATCCTCAACCGTTACCGCATCCTCATAAATGAAAGTACAAAATTTCCTCTTCCGCTTTCGCTTCCTCTTAGATTCCTCTTAGATAGAAGAGAAATTTCATTGCGCATGCGCGTAGCTATAGCAACTGCACTGCTGATTGGTATATGACAAATTAGGAAATGGGTTGTCAGGAGAAACCGCGTCGAAATTAAATTTTATAAAAACTAACCTGCCTATTGTCAATTTTGATTATTAAAATACGTACCTAGATTCTTTACATACTCTGTCTAGAAATTTGTTTGTATCAGATATGAATATAAAGAAATAAAGACTGCATTCTTAATTTGATTTTAATTTCCAACTAAGATTAATTCATTCTCTCTTTCTTTCTCTCATCTCTTCCTCTTCTGCATCCTCTTCCTCACAAAAATATCCTCATTCTCTTTCTTTGTGCTTGACACTTCCTCTTCCTCATAATCACTTCCTCATCAACTCACGTCTATACTCTACATACTTCAATCTATCAACAACTGCTACATTCATACCATACCCTATGCCTACGCTAGCGCTATTTTGGAGGGTTTTGGAACTGTTATTTATTACTTTAGCAGGACACTTTTTAAACTTTCCGCCCATAAGAGATAGTACACCTTACCTCTACCCTTCATATTTTCCAATTACAGTATGTCCCTTGTTTCTGTGTGCCTTTTGGCATAGGCCTACTCCATCTGTCTCCGCTGATATCTATCCACTGCTAGTCTCGTCCCTGGGTCATTTCTAATTAATTGAATTAATGTTATTATTATTATATTGCATTGTTATCAATGTTCAAAATCAGGTGCAATTGAACCAAATTTGTTTTTCTAGAAGATCTGTAGCTTAGGGTTACCTATCTCATGTTCGAAAAGTTGTTTACAGAATTTTATTTCGCCGAAAACTTTTCGACTAATTTCGTTTTGCCTTTTTTATTTCATCGAAATGAGCTTTGCCACTGTATCAGTTGACCGTTGAACCAATTCGTTTTTAATTGTTACCGCGACGTTTCATTTGTTCGAAAACTTATTACTGAACTTCGCTTGGCCGAAACAACATTTGTTCGAAGTATTATGTTTCTAGTATGTATTAAGTATTGTATTATGTTACATACTACATTTGTCAAAGCTATTAATGTTAGATGATTTAGTTTCCAGAAAAATGCTTTTAATATTTTAATAATTAATCCTTCATCCTCATCCTTAGAATTTATCCTTAGTTTTTAAGCACTCGGCGGCCGCTGCCGCGGCGCGCTCGCTCCGTTTGTTCGCCTTCGCGCTGGTTGTGGTCACTGTTCTAACCTAACCTAACCAATTTAGTCTTATTATATCCGCAGTATTCTGGCAAATGAAAAAGGTTCAAAACAGACTTCGGCCAACAGTAAAAAGTTATTCTGAGAATCGATAAAACGTAGTTCGATAAAATGATACTTATGTCAAGAGATATTTCGATTGACTAAAAATTTGTCAAATGATACATATAGCAAGAGAAATGTCGGTCTATAATTTTCGGCCAACTGAAATTCTGTCAAGTAAATTACGGACAAGTAATCGTCGTCGTCGGATTTCTTCAGCCTCTGGCTGGTGCGGGACACGGGCGATTGCCCTTTACCCGGTCGTCTTCTCAGGGTGTTTACTGACACTACTGGTGATTGGTCGCCGCTATTGCGGCTGCTAGTTTGTAGCACCGTTGTTAAAAATTTTACGGCCTGACCGATGCTTGGCACGAGTGTCTCGCGACAGTCTGGCCGGTCTATCAGTCGTCTCTGGGTTGGTATCTGTGTTATCAGTCACCCGGAGCTCAAGCTTGGAGCGAACTAGGGCCGGGCTGGGATGACACGAAATCTCGGTCGAGGGATACCGCTACGTTGCGGTAATGGCACTGATTCCATTTTTTCGGTCTCAGTGGGGTTGGACAGGAGGTCTCGGGGCAGGGGCCGTCCAGCAGCGTCCGGCGGCCGGGCATGTAGTGGGGCGATGTTGTGCAGATGGCGGTGGGGGCCGTTGTCGGCACGATCGAATGTGCGACGCGCTATACTGGTAACAAATTCTTCCAATGATGGGATCCGCATGTCCCGAGTGTAAGGTACAAGTAATCGGTTACCGTAGCTAAGCTACTATGGCGTGACATTTTTGGGACAACCTGTATTTCCTTAAGTGATAATATCTTAAGCTTTAGGGGTGAATGAACTTTATAAATACATGACAATGTGTGATGAATTGTAGCAGATAGATATTATTTTTAAAATATTAAAATTATTTTTCAGTGCCAGTAACGAAAGAAACTTTAGACACTACAATTGGCTTCAAAATACAAGTGAACAACATTGAAAACAGAATCAAGACAACAAAGCTCCCGATCGATGAAACAACTACCGAAATTATCAAACATAGTAACTCCAACTTTTATGCTGTTAAGGAAACAAGTAAGTAACAGAATACAAATCATAGAAAATATTTTTGTTAAACACCTAGTCTTGCCATAAATACTGAAACAAAGAAAACATTTTTTTTATTTCAAATAACATTTATTACTTTTACAGTGTGTTAGTTTAATACATAAATATAAAACAATTTAAAATATAAAAAGCTTATTCGAAGTGGTCTCCATTGGCTGCAATACAGTCCTTTTAACGTTGAGGCCAGTTATCAATAGAAGCACGCACTTTTTCCATGGGAAAATTCTTCACTGCCAATCGTACGGATTGTTTTAGGGACTCCAAATTATCATGGCGTTTAGAGCAAGCCGTACTCTTTAAAACTGACCATAAATCATAATCCAGCGGATTAAGATCGGGATTAGACGACGGTCAGTCTTCAGCTCTGATGAAGTCCGAAACGTTCGTTTCCAACCAAGACTGCGTAGACCGAGCTTTATGACCCGGCGCCGAGTCTTGCTGGAAGGACCATTCTTGGTTATTGAACATGGTGTTGTTAAGGGGCTTCACTACCTTCCCAAGAATGGTATCTTGATACTCTTGTGCTGATGTTTTGACACCTTTTTCACAAAAGTATGGCTCAGTCACTCCTTCATAGCTAATACCCCACCAAACCATCACTGAAGTCGGATAGTGCCCACGTTGCACTCTGTCGACTAATTGGGAATCTTCCTTAGAGCTTTGAGCAGAAATACGGTCATTTTGTTTGATAAAATGTTGGTCAATTGTAAAAAAAAAACTCATCCGTAAACAAAATTTTTTTGTGACCACCCTTAGCGTACCGCTTCAGTAGTAGTTTCGATTTTACAACCCTATTCTTTTTTAAATTATCGGTTAAGAAATGACCAGTACGTCTCTTATAGGCTGCAAGTCCTAAGTCATCTTTTAAAATACGCGACATGGTTCTAGGTGCTATCTTCATCTCCCAAGATAAAATCTTTTGCTTTCGGACAGGATTTCTTCGAATTCTTTCCCTTACTGCTTTGACCACCTTTTTCGTTCGAACACTACGTGGACGGCCAGATCTTTTTCTGTCACAAACAGAAGAGGTCTCATTATACCTATTAATAGCCCGGTACACAAACATTTTACTAATACCAAGCGTATGGAGAGTTTTAAAAATTGTATTTGGCTCCATACCTACTTTGTGTAATGCAATCACAGCGATTCGGTTCTCTTTATCACCCCACTCCATTTTAATATCGCAAAATATTGTAGCCACAAAGAGAAAACTCAATGAACAATCATATAAAAATGACAGATTCCAAATTCAAATGTAATATTTGGTTTATTTTTAATTGCAACAGTATTTATGGCCAGACTAAGTATACCTACTTTTTCCTAAAAACTACCAAAAATAGTTATGAACAGGGACTGTACCATCATCAGCATCATTATCATATCAGCCTATTGCAGTCCACTGCTGGACGTACGCCAAAAAACACATACTCCCGCCTTTTTCATCCATCCACTGCCAGCTATCTTCCTAAGGTCGTCGGTCCATTGATCGGGGCGTCCTACACTACGTTTACCAAGACGTGGTCTCCACTCGAGAACCCGTTTACTCCACCTTTCATCAGTTTTGTGACAGATGTGGCCGGCCCACTGCCACTTTAGCTTGCTACATTTTATATATCTGACTGTATATCGGTAGAAATTTCTACGTCATTATTGGCAGATTGGCACTTTCTGAGAAATAATAATAATAATAAAATCGTTTATTTCGGACAACTTACATCCATATGGGTTAGTAACAATAACCTTAAAAAATCTATGGTTAGTATTAATTATTATAAAAATATTAATTTATTTATTGTTACTGCCGGGAAAATGCTGAGCGAGATCCGCAGGGCGCGTAAGGTCCCGGGATCACTCTCTGCACAAAACACCTCCAAAGCGGCAAATGTGTACCTATCGGCTAAGGTCTTTAGTATGCTGTTGCGACTGTGCCGCTCCCTGCTGATCAGAGATACCGTTTTTTTGCGGATGATGGCATTGAATCCATCAGTTTGGTATTCCGCAAACATTCCCGATGCACTACAAAAACGAGGCAGTCCCAACAGCATCCTGAAGATATTATTATACTGGATACGCAGGGTCTCTAGCGATCTTTTGGTGTGGCTGACCCACAGGTTTCCCGTGTATATACTCTGGCAGTATGCTTTAAAGAGAGTCACTTTTACTTGCTCTGTACAACGGAAAAATCTGCGAGTCAACATGTTACCTCTAGCCGCCAGAGCCCTACGCTCCTTTTCAATATCTGCATCATCTTTAAGGTCGCTAGTAATAATATGTCCTAAGTACTTAAATTTTGTGACGCGTCTTATGCTCACGCCATTAAGGGTGATACTACTTTCGCTTTTCGGACGTTTACCAGCGGCCTCAAAGACCATGAACTCGGTCTTATTTATAATAATAAATACTTTTCATTTCATTACAAAATATCTGTATAGTACCAGTAAAGATATCAGTACTGACATTTTGTACCGGACGAATTTATGTACCGGTATTATCCTATCTGTATAGTACCAGTATAAATATCAGTACTAAAATTTTGTACCGGTATAATCCCTTTCTACAGTTAATTAACCCTTTTTTTATTTCTGAAATAAGTTACTGGAGTGCGGGTCATAAGCGCGGGGTGCGGGAGGGGAAGCTAGCGGGGGGAGAGAAACAAGCGGGAGGGCGCGACAATCTAATGTAGCTATTATTACAGACAAAACTTTGTATCAGTACTTAAATAATAAAGGTACAATCAATAATACCTGTACTGAAATTTTACGTTACCATATTATGACGTCATACGGAAATAAATATGTGTAATAAAAACATACAGTCGAATTGAGAACCTCCTCCTTTTTTGAAGTCGGTTGAAAATACAAATGGCCTAAACGAAATGAGTTGCACTGAAATGCAACTTCAGATAGAGAGACGAATTAAAGTGAGAGGCGGTGGTGAATATGGTACAGACAGCGGTAGGTTAACCTACGCAAAATGTTAAAGGTCATTGAACCGATTTTCATCTTTAAGTCTGACACGTAGTGATCAATATTATTTGAGAAAATTTAATGTTTTGTAGTAGGTTGTCGAGCTGTTGTCAGTATGATGTAATGGAACAGGATTGATCAATGTGGAAATGTAGTCAATGTAAAAAACTAACTTTTCTATGTTGTCACGGGTCTGGGTGTTGTGGTACGGTCGTTGTTTTTGATTTCTATAACACGAGTGCATTGGCTACTTTACCTTAAGATCAGAGGAATGTATGTGATGGTGATGTTGTCCAATCTATATACAGTATGTGGCCTGGAACCGGGGATAATATTGAAAACAGTCTTTATAGGTTATTAGTAATTGAATCATTATGGTCCCAACTAATTAAAATTAAAACTTTACTATTTGATTTTTTCTAACAAACTTAATCGTAAATTCAATGTAATGCAAACAATGCAATAGTCCGCTCAACTTGATCGATTGAGTTCATCTGCATCGTACTTATTCGGAGCTACTCGGAACGTCTCTTTGACACGACATTGACAACGTTAGCGATAATATCGTTTTGCAGTAATACACTGATAATGAATCGTAACTTTAAATTCTTATTGCGTGTAATGCATGGGTTTTGGTTGACTGGAATCTTTTCAGAATTAAAAAAAATAAAACCGACTTCAAAACACTGAAATGCTAAAAATAATCCTAACACTTAAGTACCTAATCAGTTACTTGTGGAGAGATTCAATGTTTTTGTTTGCATCGACTCCAAAAGTAACTGATTAGGTACTTAAGTGTTAGGATTATTTTTAGCATTTCAGTGTTTTGAAGTTGGTTTTATTTTTTTAAATAAAATTTACTTATTTCATCAATTTTTAGTGATAAATCCTAATCTAACTGCTGAACACCGATTTCATCCCCTATTTTCCTACCCTTAGGGGTGATTTTTATTTTGCAAACTTTTATCATATTATCTTTGAAGTATAAGCTATTCAATAAAACAAAAATCATTAAAATCGGCTCATATTTGTCGAAGATAGGTAACAAGAACCACAACCAAAATATTATCTAGGTATATATTTGTTGATTTTCTCAAAAAGTTCTAAATCAATGCCACACACTGTATATAAAACAAAGTGTTAGTTACACCATTTATAAGTCAAGAACGGCTGGAGCGATTTTTATGATCTTTGATTTGTTGAATTCGTCACCGCTCCGAATAGCAGAATAACTATAAAAAAAACTGAAAAGTTAACAAAAAAATAAGAGGCGGTACGAAGTTCGCCGGGACAGCTAGTATTTATTTTAAACTAAAAATTTACATTAATTTCTACTTCTTCACAGGTAAAACACCCAAGCAAATAAAACTCAAACAACTCGACGCAGATACTAAAAAATCACAGAAGAAAGCTCTGATTGTGAACACTTATCATCTACTAGTACGTTCAAATGCCACCCTTTTCAAGAGCAAAATGCGCTTTGGATACCCATGTTTCTTCTGTAGAGAGATATTTGAAGACTTCGACTTACTTAAACAGCATCAAAACGAAAAACATGCTAGAACTGATCTCTTGAAATCTCTAAAATCATACTCCGCTGAAAGTTTGGTCGTCTACGCTGATGTCAAAGATCTGAAATGCACCACTTGCGACTTACCAATGCCTAATCTGAGTGAATTAAAGTTGCATTTAATAAAGATACATCAAATGAAGTTCCACAAAAATGTCAGCGACCGAGTCGTTCCGTTCAAACACATGGATAACTACTTCGAGTGCCAAGTCTGTTCGTTCCACTTTGAAACGTTTGGATCAATAGAGAAGCATATGAACACCCATTTTAGAAACTACGTCTGTAATCAATGTGGAAGTGGATTTGTAACAATGTTACGACTGAAGACTCATGTCAACGCTCGCCACACCGAAGGTACGTTTCTCTGCGAGTACTGTGATAAAGTTTTTAATACACAACTAAAACTAAAAGTTCATATTGATTTTGTCCATAAAATGCTGAAGAAACTGAAATGTTCGAAGTGTTCAGAACGCTTCTCTGATTATTTTGTGCAAAAGAAACATATGGTTGAAGTCCATGCTGAGAGACCTGTTGTATATCGTTGCAACGTTTGCAATAAAGGCTTTAGAAGGCGTTACATACTGTCTTGCCATATGAAGAGGCATTTGTACCAGAAAGATATTAACTGTGATGTCTGTTCATACTCATGTTATACTAAAACAGAGTTGAAGGAACACAAATTGAAACATGACCGTTTAAGTTTTGACCGACCCCATATTTGTTCTATCTGTGATAAGGTATTTATGAGGAAGAAATCTTTGAAAGTGCATATGAAGATTCATTCGGATAAGAAATATATGTGCAAAATCTGTGATGAGTCCTTCGTTCATAATTATGATCTGCGGATTCATATGAAAAACGATCATGATGATTTTAGTTCTTATGATGTTGTTATAAGACATGGTTGCAATTTTTGCAATGAATCATTTGAACAAAGTGCTAACTTGAGAACGCATATGAAAACCTATCATAGTGATGTTTTTATAAGCGAATAGACATATTTATGTAACTTTCATCATATCGTGTTCTGGTGGTCAAAGTAGAGGCGGACAACATAGGAGATGGGCTGATGAAATAACAACCACAAGTGATCCAATTGGGTAGGTCAAATTTTGAGAAGGAGGTCAATCGTCGAATCCAACTCGGCTGGGCAGCGTTCGGAAAACTACGCAACGTTCTCATCCAAAATACATCAGCGCCTGAAGACAAAAGTCTACAACCAGTGATGACATACGGAACTGAAACGTGGCCTCTCACTATGAGCCTCATAAGAAAAGTCAAGGTCGCACAGCGTGCTATGGAAAGGGCTATGCTCGGTGTTTCCTTGCGAGATCGAATCAGGAATGAGAAGATTCGTAAATGAACAAAAGTCGCTGACATAACCTAACGGATTAGCAAGCTAAAGTGGCAGTGGGCGGGGCACATAACACGTAGAAGTGACGGCCGATGGGGCAGAAAAGTTCTGGAATGGCCACGTACCGGCAAGCGCAGCGTAGGACTACACCTACAAGGTTGACAGACGACCTGGTAAAGGTTGCAGGAAGCCGCTGGATGCGGGCCGCTTCCAACCGGCCAATCTGGACGTCACTGAGAGAGGCCTATGTTCAGCAGTGGACGTCCTATGGCTGAAATTATGATGATGAAATAATGAGAACTGCTGGAAAACTATGGACCAGAAGAGCTAGGAAGAGGGGAACTTGGTGTTGGGGGAAGCCTTTGCTAAACGGCAGTCAGGTACGGACCCGGTGCAATAACCTATGTTAACCTATATAGAACCGACTCGTAATAATTTACTATACTGACTAAGAATCTAATAAGCATTGACAAAGAACTCACTGATGCCCGGACTACATGCACCCAGAATTTTTCAGCACCCCATACAAAACGGATTGAATCGGGGCTTGTCCGGAACCGTTATGTATGGAGTTCTGAAAAATTCTAGGTGCATGTAGTCCGAGCTTAAGAGTAACTTAAAAGTGACATGGTTTAATATAATTTTAATTATGTAAATAGAATTAAATTAATTTGTACCAAACTGCTATAATAATGATAATATCAATTGTAATTTATATCTGAATAAAGGCTATAATAACTGAAATGTTCGAAGTGTTCAGAACGCTTCTCTTGATTATTTTGTGCAAAAGAAACATATGGTTGAAGTCCATTCTGAGAGACCTACCCCCTAGCATGACAACTAAAAACACGATATGATATGATACGATATAGCGATATATCGACACAAACTGTAAAAATATGATAGTTATAGCCGCTATTTTGATTTTTTATCGAAACAGCGATCATAATATGTGACGTCACCGGCACGGCGATTCAACATGGCGGCTATATCTATCATATTTTTACAGAACGAAAAGTGCAATAACTATGTTTTGACTACTCTCGAGATATTCGCGGTTAACGATTTAATTCTTCTTTTGAGTGTATCTCCGTAGCTATAAAAGCTATCGGTTTGAAACTTTTACTAAATGACGGATAAAATAATGTTTAATTTTATTTAGTATATTATATTTGTACATAAGTTTATATACACACACAAAAACGCAATAATGTATTTATCATTAGGATGTATGAATTGTTTTGATATAGCATTCCTAATCATAACTGCAATAACTACACTACTTATTGCAGTATTTGTTAGTAAACCAACATATTGCTCTTTTGGCTAGCACATACTATATGATGCCCTACGAGTTTTCTTCTAACCATATGTGCAATAACTGTCCTAGTTATTGCGGTTTTCCTTAGTAAAATATTTTAATTTTAATTTAATATAAAGCAGAAATAGTTGATTGCAAGAATACAATAAGTTTATATTAAAAATAATAAAACAAAGTTATTTGGTATGAAAATATTTCTTTATAAAGTTCAATTATATGAAATCACTATAAGCGTTTTATACTTAACATACTACTTTTAACAATTAATAAAATCACAACTTAGAACCTCTGTAGTTCCACATATTAATAGAAAAAACACTTTTAAAAATTAACAATCATCTCGTTTACATCTTTTCTTATCCAACAGTTTTACCTCTTACCTAAAATTAAGAATAGTAAAGTCTATATATCTATAATGGCACATTAAGTTTTTTTTAATCAGTCTTAATTTAAATAAAGTATAACCTAAAGCAAATTTATTGCGTGAGAAAATATTTATTAGTAAGTTACTTACTTATTGTAGAAAATAATAAATCTAAAAAATTACCTCTTTAAAATAAAATGAATCAAAGTGTTTTCTTTTGTAATAATTTCAACAGTTACTTAATCAAATCACAACTTAGAATCTTTGTTTTTACACATATTAATAGTAATAAGTATAACAAACCAAACAATCTTTTAAAACCTTTGCTTATACCAAAAACATTAACACTTATCTAATAAGGCACATTATGAGATCATTCTTTAAAGCAGTCTTAATTCAATTAAAGTAACCTATATTGCAAGTAAAAAAGCAGTTTGGAATCTTTAATCTATGTTTGACACTTGCGAATATTCTGGTAAGTTTAACCAAAAACTTCTTCTCGTCTCTGGCATCAGAGGCAACAATTCTGATATTATTCTTTCTTTTCTATCTTTTGTTATACCTCTGAATACAGTTTTATTTTTAGTATCTGGAAATTTTTTATTTTTTATAATTTTCATTTGTAAGAAATCTAATTCTCTCCAATCAGCTACATATTTTTCTTTGACTTTTAATGAAAATTGCCCCCTTTCAGCTTTGACTGCCAAAATATTCTTTAAATATATCCTTGGTTGTGTATTTCTAATTTTGTGCTGAGACGATAGGTCTTGATAAAAATAAAAATCTGAAGTAGTCATCACTTTAACCACGTTTTTCTTCGAATTTGACAATTTTACAGCATCCACAAAATCGTCAAAATCATAAACTTTTTTTTTTTTTTAAGGACTTTTCAACTTGATGGTGAAAATGATCAGCTGACATAAATGTGTGGCCGGGTTCGAAATACTTTATTGTAATAGATTCAGCAGCAATAAGATGACTATTAACTATGTTTACTAAGAAAGACATGAACGACCAATTTTTATTCTGAGCCGCACAATTATCAACCCATAAAACAAAATGTTTGACATCACGATTGTATACGAAAAATGACTGATATGTAGAAATGATGTCTTCTTGATTTCGTCCGGAGACAGTTTCATTCCACAATACAGCAAAAGGCACATTTGTGCCAGAACTACTTCCAAGGGGGACAAAACTTTCGTTGAAAGCAATAAGGCGTAGGCAAAATATGGCAGACTTGAACTGATCCATTCTTGGGAGCATTATAACTTTCTGTAAATCTACAGAATAGTAAATACAATCCTCGTCAGTAGAAAATGCTTCCTTGTCGTTCTGGTATTCTTTTCGCGTTTTCTTGTAAAGCAACTTATGTTTATCATATTGAATACACAGTTCACAATTTTCTTCAGAGCATTCTCTATGTGGTATATGCAGAGCACATTGCTCGCATTCCTCATTGCCGAGATGAGCAAATGAAATGTTCATTTCTTTTAAAACTTGACGATATGTTTCGAGAGATATCTGCATATTGGTATATTTTTCTATAAACAATTTGTGCATCATCGTAATATTTAAGTCACTGGGTAAATAAAACTTATTGGGGGCATGTTCGCGGCGATAGTGTGATATGGTTGGATTGAAACTTTGAATATGTTCTTTAATTATGTTTTTGTCAAATACATTTTTACGTTTGTAGCTTCCCCGTTTGTCTCTTTGGTCATCAATTTCCTTACTGAGTGCCAAATGAATGTGTCTGTTATTTGTTGGCTTATATCCGAGGGTTGTCAGAAAAAATACCTGACAAACTTCAATCTTTTCATTGTCAACACAAAAATGATATCGGTAAGAAACATTCCTTTTTTTGTTGGATACGCTATCTATATTTGTTCGAGTTTTAACGGTATATGGTTCAACCATGCCTTTTATATATAACCCTCTTGACTCCCAATTCAAATTTTTATAGCGGTCATTGATATTGACTCTTGTTTCTTCTGTAAATTTTGTCGTACACTTTTTTCTACATTTATCAACACTACAAGGTGGTTTTAGTGCTAATTTTTCATCAGCGGCCTCTTTTTTTTGTTTAATACGTTCTCTTACTTTAATATCATATGCACGCCTTTTTCTTGGTTGACCTGATTTGGTAAATCCTTTTTCATTTACAGGTAATAATATAGATGGTGATTCTACTTCCCCGTGTTCCCGTTCTCTGGTTTCCGTATTTTCTTTCTCTCCTCTTTCACTGATACACTGCTCTTCTATCTGTTCTGTTCCTTCATTATCTATTTCTTTTTCTGCTCTATTACTAACACTTTTATTTGTATTTCTTTCATTCTCTGATGCAATTACTTGACTTGTACTAGCTTCAAGCAATATGTCTTCGGAAATGATAACATCAAGATAATTTTGTATTTTTTCTAATTGATTTGATGTACCTGGTCTATTTCTTTGGCTATCGTGATTGTATTTGGGAGTATTTGTTTGATTATTGTGAATTTCTGCTCTAAATGTTACAATTCTTGGACCAGGTTTACCACAGTTGGATGAATCAGAGTCAAAGTCCGTGGAGCAATCAGGTGCATAATCTTTGTCTCTGACGCTATCATCAGAATCTTGAAACATGTTGACTTTACTGCCGGCACTATCGTCTTCGTCGGACAGTGGAAGCTGTTCATAACACTTCAAAGAATGACGAGTAACAATATTATGTTCAATTTGTTGAGTTTTAGAAAGAAGATCATTTAAGTTAATATTTGGAACTATGGTAAAGGAATTACTATATTCATTACGAAAATCAAAAATCGTTTTAAAATCGTTGTAATCTAGAGGACGGGACCAAAGTTCATTTATATCTGTAATTCGTTCCTTTTGAATATCAGGCAACGACACTGTGTCAGCGTCAAAATCTTGGAATAAGATTGAAGATTGAACTGGCAGAGAATGAGATGAATTCGGTGGACGGGACTCCGCAAGCGCCATAGCAATAATTTTATCCCTTCTGGACATTGTGACATCTGAAAAATAAATGACAACGTATTTCATTATTAATACCACGAGCAAAATGTTCATAAAATTAAATAAATCAGCCACTAAACGCATACTGATAAAGTGCTTTCAAGAACTTGCAAAAACTTTTCAAGCTATATTATGGATAAGCAAATACTCGTACATTCGAAAGGAAAAGAAATGTGATACATGTACATAAAAATAACACTAAATAAGTTTAAGAGTTAGTCGTATAAAGCCAATAAGTAATTCTTGTGATATTAATAAAACATTATAGACTAGCTTTTTGCCCGCGGTTTCACCCGCGTGGAATTCGGTTCGTCACAAAAGTTCGTTATCACATCCCTCGGGAATCGAATACTTTTTCGGAATAAAAACTATCCTATGTCCTTCCCCGGGTCTCAAACTATCTCCATGCCAAATTTCATATAAATCAGTTCAACGGTTTTAGCGTGAAGAGGTAACAGACAGATATACAGATAGACAGTCCCCTTCCCGTGGGAATATGGGAATATAATATAGTCTATGTATTATTCTGATGTATAAGCTATATAGCTGAAACCTGCGACTTGGTCTACGTAGGATTAGTATTTCGAGTAGCTTAGCTATTAAAATATAGCTTTCTACCCGCGTTATTCCCGTTCCCGTAGGAATATGGGAATATAATATTATGGTCTATGTGTTATTCTGATGTTTAAGCTATATTATTGTAAAATTTCATTAAAATCCATTTAGTAGTTTTTACGTGAAAGAGTAACAAACATCCATACATCCATTCTTACAAACTTTCGCATTTATAATAGTAGTAAGATGTAAAAATATACTTAATTAAAAAATACATAGTATAATCTATTCATCTCATATTCTTTTATTATATAGTACAATATTGTTAATATAAATAACGTAAGAGTATAAGCGCAGTCATTTGACCGGAGTCCGTCTTTCTAGTCAGGAAGATTTTGCCGTCTTTCTATAAGGTCGTGCATGTAAGATAGAATATAAATTCTTTATTGTAAACCATTTAAACATATATTGTAATAATTAAGCACAACGAAAACAAGAAAGTACAATTTAGGCGGTCTTATCGCTTCGAGACAATCTTCGAGAATATAATAGGATAAATCCAGAAGTGTCACTTAAAGAAACTTGCTAAAATAGATTATCTACTCTCACTGTGCGGCAACAAAGAGCAAATTAGCTTGCACCGGGCAAAGTACTCTAATTTTTTAATAGCCTACAAAGCGTTACGACAAGCGAGAGCTCTTTTTACTTTGTCTTGTCAGCTACCGTGACTGCGACTGCGGCTTTGTTTGTGAATTTAGCCGATACCTACGACGCATAAAATAGGTGTGTAGATAATTATGCAAGGCACCTATGTCGCACACACGGAGTACGGACTGACTCTAACGTCTCTTCAGTCAAAAAACTAAAGTATGTTGTAGCTATAATAATGATGTTAACTTAATAATTATGTGTATATTCAGCTAGTAGATTTTACTTACAGATGAATCAAATGAATAACAGTTATCATCGCATTCCGTGAATGAGTTTGAATTTTATCTGGTAAATAGGTACTTATTTTAGATACAGGATAATTTTATTTAGTAAGTAAACCTATCTACGAAACAAAACAACAATAATCTTTTCGTAAATAAACTGCTAACCTGAAAAACGCCTTCAGATTGACTGCGTTGATTTGGATCAAGGTTTCTACTTAAATAGTTCTTAATTTTTAACAATATCTGTACCTACATTGATTTAAATCGTACTTATTAAGTAATTTCGAAGTCAATGAAACATCATGAGTTTAAATCGATCTAATTAAACTTTTTAAACACACTATTTAAATTCTTTTAAATAGATATTTTACACCAGTATAGGATTTACACATAATGTAAATAACTTCCTAAATAAATGAATTAAAAATCTTACATTTTAAGATCCTTAGGGATTGTAAAAAGTGTCATTTTTGGATCTTTTCTGGTACACCCAAATGCTGCGCAATATTTTCGGTGTCTTGTATTTTTATTATTCATCATAGTGAATAAAGTCGGAAGTGTAACGCGTACAAAAAACTACCTTTAATAGTAAGAGCGTGTAAAAGCGCGCGCGCGTGACACTCGACTGATGTTAGCATCTTCGAAGTTGCGCGTCGCGTAGGTATTTATCTCGATCAAAACGCGGAGTGTCGTAGGCCTGCTTTGGGTAGAGGATACCCGAGAAGGAGAGGTAAAGATGTGAAATAAAAATATTTAAAAATACGAATGTATACTTACTAGAAAATTTCACCGCCCACGTCGTCTCGGGCCTTGCCTCGCTGGCTGGCACTCGTCGAGTCGTTCGGCCCGCTTCGTGCGCTGCCACTTACTGCCCTACCGAGTATCCGTTCACGCGTCGTCATGCAATGCCCTTTCCCCTCGCACCCCGCGCGGCCTTTTTACTACTGGTAACCGCAATAACTCGAAGATAAATTGCGGTTTCATTTGTATAAACAATTTCAAATCGTCTGCTTTTCCTTAACATAAATGCAATAACTTTACATTAGTATAATACATTTAGTAAGCTAGACATTTTATTTAATAACTTTCCTTATGATAACTGCAATAACTCTTACTTGTTGCGTTTATGACTAGTAAAAGTGCTAATTTTTTTTTAAATTACTAATTATAAGTGCAATAACTGGACTTATTGCGATTATTTTATGTAACATAATAAAATATCAAAGCTATCCAAGTCATAACTCAAGATATTTCGGTTATGATTAGCTACTTACAAATAATAATATTAGATATTGCAGTTATGTTAACCAATAGAACCGAAACTATTGAAGATACAAAAAAGATGTCTAAGGCGAAAATATAGAGCTCATTTTCCTGATTACGGATATGGTCTTAAGTCAATTTGCCCAAAAACTCGACTTATTGCACTCTTCCTTAGGACGGCAGGTTGGTGTCGATATATCGCTATATCATATCATATCATATCGTGTTTTAGTGCTCATGCTAGGCAGGCTGTTGTATATCGTTGCAACGTTTGCAATAAAGGCTATAATAATAATAATTAAGTAATTTATGAATGTTTAAAATTTATTTTTAAATAAAATAAACTTTTGCATGTCAATACAGAACTCTGCACCATCTTCCCCTTTCTCTAGTGGTTGTCCTCTACCTGAAGGTTGCCTGGAAGAGATCGCTATTAGCGATAAGACCACCTAAGACCATCTTTCTGTAAAAATCATGTGTAATTTACTTGTATGGTGTGAAATAAAGAGTATCTATCTATCTAAAACTATACAGGGTGTAACGAAAAGGTGAAATAAAACTTTAAGTGGTTATTCTACGGCTAAATTACATCAACTTTTTCTATGGGACCAACATCGCAAATCGCAATCGCAAAAAAAAAACCACTTTCCCATACTAAAACGCGACCAGCTGGCATCAGTTTGTATGAAAACGTCTTTTTTTTTGAGATTTCGATGTTGGTCCCATAGAAAAAGTTGATGTAATTTAGCCGTAGAATAACCCCTTAAAGTTTTATTTCACCTTTTCGTTACACTCTGTACATAGATAGCTAAACTTTTTTAACTAAACATGAGGACGTCAATAATACCAAACTAACATTTTTGTATCACTATGTTTTATAAGGAAATAAATCATTTTAATTTTAATTTTATTTTTAACTAATATCGTGTCCAATACGTCACCAAGATAAGACCAAAGATAGCGTCACCAAGTCCGGTGACGCTATCTTTGGTCGGTCAATGTAGAAAAACTTTACTATATTGTCTCGGGTTTGAGTGTTGTGGTACCGTCATTGTTTTTGATTCTTTTAACACAAGTTGTTGTAAACTTAGTTATAAGCAGAAACCCTGTAAAGCGCCATCTATACAAAGTACACATAACTAAGTAGGTAAACCGATATAGGTACCCAAAGCAGCCTTTAGACTGCCTTTGTTAACGAGGTTTTACGACATCAATATAGATGGCGCTATAGTCTGTGCAACAGCATTGTATCCTAATAATAGACAAACAGTTCTACAAAACCTCTCTTCTTCCACTGCGCTCGAACAATAAACATCGTTTCTGAAAAATCTCCTGTGGTTTCCTTCTCGACACAAGTTCTTTGGCTATACTCACCATAGGATCAGAGTAATGTATGTGATGTCCAATAAAAGAAATGAAAAAAACCGCTCAGTTATTCGCTATGTGCAAAGTGGGTGGTGGGGGCCGTCAAATCGATCGCAGCGCGCTATCTAGCAGAAATGTGAAATAACTCTGGACTGTCATGTGTCAAATTGCAATATTTCCATAGAATTTCATACTTACGTTATTAAGTATTTTTAAGTAAACACGTTAAAATTCGCGATATGGGTCACAGTACGTGTTGTATTTTAAGGTGTAGAAACAATAGGAAAAATAGTTCGTGCATGTTTTATTCGTTTCCAACATCAAGATGGAAATTGAAGCAAAGTATAAAATGGATAGCTGCTGTGAAAAGAATAAAGTTTGTAGGAAGTTTGTGTCACAGACGTTTGTCTTATGATTCTTCTTATTAAGTAGCTTTGTCCGTTGGTTCTAAGCTCTTCAAAGTCACTCTCATACTGTACTTATACTATTTTTTTCCCATTTTGGACAGTTTGAGGTTGGAAAGTTATATCATGTTGTATCGATTCAAATCCCGTTCGTATTATAAAATTCATATTTTAGTTCAAGTAAGAAAATGACTTATTATAATATGCACAAACTTTTTAGATATTTACATCTAATTTCGAAGAAAAACAATCCAAAAATCATTCTTAAACCATCCAGTTGCCATTATTTGGGAGATCTTAAGTCCACAATACTTGTGGTCACTAGGGGCGCTGTCATCGCACACACTGCGAATACAGGCATAGGCACCCCAACTCCGTGGACGAACACAAGCAGGTTGTACACCTCGATGATTAAAACATAATTTCGAATTTGAGTTGAGTAAAAGTTGCAGTTTATCTGCACCTGATTACGTTTTGTGTAGTGTCCATCAAGCTCATATAGAGCAGCAATACAAACCATATTTCTCCGAAACTAGTAAGTGATTTTTCACTTACATTTAGTATGAAATGACAACTCCTGTCAACGCTCGCCCATATAAAAACAGCACAGATACAGATTAAAAATGGCGGAAAATTTAGTCGGAACAAATCATATGAAATTTCTACTCTATAGGGTATGTGCTCTATGGTAGTGTCCTATTCTTTTGTACATCGTGTGTAGTCTAGTGACACTCAAAATTGATTTCAAATGAAACCGATGGTATTTTTTACTATTGGTCAGTAAAAGTAGAGCTTATAGTCTGGTTATGATGATGAATTATACAGGGTTACATTGCAAAGGGGTGGCAAATCTTTAGGAGTGGTTCAGAATCAGTAACATAGTCAAACTATGCAAATAATAAAAAAAAAAGATATACATTTAATTATTCCTATCCGCTGTTAAAAATCGTACGCGTGGATAATTTAACTCATTCATAAAAAAATTGCACCGTATGTGCACTGAGTAAAGTCCTTGCAGGCTCGCCGTACCTACGCCTCTGATGAATGATCGCGCGGCTTTCGTAATCTCTCTATTGACTTTATTTTCGGATATTTTAAAGTAATTTTTTTCGTAACATACGAATATTAAAAATAATAACGGTTAAGACACTTCTTTAAATTGTTCCTTAGATCTTATTTTATAATTTGGCACCCCTTTGCAATGTAACCCTGTATTGTATTTATATAATTACTAGCTTTGGCGTGCGACTTCGTCTGCGTTGACCTTAACTACGTACGGTCAGCATCAAAAGATGAGATTTTTAAAATAGCTGTACACCATATTATATTTACCTAAATCGCTCAACAAGACATGGGATAGAATTTGACGATTATTATCATATAATGCCAATGGGCTAGTTGTAACTTTTTTTAAATAGGTCTTAAATTGTTAATAAGTGTTCCATTAGACCGAAAAAAAATTGATTGTATTTTTTTAAGTCTTAGAAAACTACAAAACTTTAATTTTAAAATATTATTTTCATAGACGAAAACGCTGTCGGTCATTTTGGTCTATAGATTATCTGTGCCATGACGTTGTCTCTCTTAGAAAACTACAAAACTTTAATTTTAAAATATTATTTTCATAGACGAAAACGCTGTCAGCCATTTTGGTCGATAGATTATCTGTGTAATATTAATTTATTATTTATATATGGGCCAACTAGCATTCTAGCGATTTTAAAAATCTGAATGCTGTCCTCGACTTTTAACGCTGACCGTGCCATCAAGCACTTACCATAAAGCAGAAATGCAGACCACCTACTTCCAAATCTTGTTAATGATTGTATTATTAAAACTCAGTATGACAAGTTCTGTCAACTTTTGCTCAATTCTAAAACAGTACTGACACAGCTAAGGCGCGGGTCATACCTACTCAAGAAGCATCGGCGTTACGGGGGTGCGGCGCGGGCGAGGCGAAGTCGAGGCGCAGGTGAGGCGTCGCTATATTCGTACATAACACCCGCGCATTATATAATGGCGAAATTTTAATCAAATAAAATATACAGGGTTATTTGTAAAACATCAACAATCTCTCTTGTAAAAAAAAATACACTTTTCCATACAAACTGATGTTAGTTGCTGGCGGCTATGTATGCGGAAGTGTTTTTTTTTTGCGATTTCAATGTTGGTTCCATAGAAAAAGTTGTATTTGAACACCAGAATCTGCCCTTATGAGGTTGTTGATGTTTTACAAATAACCCTGTATAAATGACATTTGGTGAAGCGGCGTGTAAATAGCCGGCAACATGCGGGAGCTTACTTACGCAAGAAAAAATATGAAGACGATTGGAATCGACCCTAATAGATTAAACAAATGGCTTCAACGTTAACACCGAAAACTGATGGTCCACTTACCTTCAGATCAGCTCGGGCATCGGGATCAGCAGAGCAGCCGCGGTCAATCCAGTCTTCAACACACGTGTGGAGCTTTTTTCATGTAGAACAAATCAAGAGGATTATGAAGATTATGTCAGAAGATGACATTGGTTACGCAAGCGCGACAGTCCATAAAGAGGGCGCTGACTTCGCTAGGGATCCCACGAGCCGATCCTAATGGCCTGAGAACCAAACAGCCTCAAATGAAAACTTATTGAAACCATTTGGAATTTTCAATTATTAATAATTTAGAATAAACCAGCAAACATAAGTTAGTGGTGATGGTGGTGAAAAGAAAAGAAAAATATTAACATTGGTCACTTAACGTGCCCAACCAACATTTCTACTCTACCCTATAGCAGTGGTTCTTATGGATATGACACATGAAACCCAGCCTCCTCTGTCGGCATCTTGACTCGACGACTCTCCGCTTCTTGTTCCAGATTGAGCATACATCGATTTTAGCTTACTGAAACTTGAGTGGTGTAGGCGAATATAAACTCGGACCAAATTTAAAAACACTAACATCGAATATGGCCAGTTTCGGAACAAAAAGGGAGCCGGTTCTGGCTTGCGGGCTAACGGAAGTTGAGGAAAAGATTGACTAATGGCAGCCTTTGACCCCACAATGTCAAAACGCGTCTGTCCCCCGTTTGTCACCAGCTTTATGGTTCTGACAAATGGAGTCTGGCCTCCTCTCGACATTGCTTGACCTTCAACTCTTCGCATCTTGCTCCGGAAGTAGACGGAAGGATCGTCCAATGGCAGCGTTTGTCCCCACAATATCAAGAGGCTTTCGTCCGCAGTTTAACAAGGGCTTAAGTGTAACCTAGATGACGAAACGATAATTCGATACCATCAAGCTAATCTGATGATGCAGCCCTACTAGTAAAACCTTCATGTTTGGGCTTATTTGATTCGTATCGAGGCCTTTACATATAAACAGAACAGACAACAGAGTATGAGAATGGACTCCCTTTTCCGCACTTCAGACTCAAATTCGGTCCTTTGTGCGTAGGGGTATGATGGTTACGGATATAACCTAGCTCCGCCCAGAAGCGCAGAAGTTTCCTAAGATTTTCACAGGCTTCGCGGAGCGACCTTGGGTTGTCAAGGATTTCATTACGTAGTGATGCAACCGCCTCACATTCCAGGACTACGTGGTTGGCAGTTTCGTCTGTAGTGAGACATGCCCTACAGAGAGGGCTGTCTGTGTACAACAGCACGTCAACCTACCACAGAACGTCAAATTTTCTCAATTGATATTGATCTCCAAGTGTTGGACTTAAAGTTTAAAATCAATTCAATGACCTTTAACTTTTTGGGTAGGTTGACTTGCCGTTGTCTGTACGTATGTTTTTAAAGCACGTACAAACGGTGACGGACGCGGCTCCGAACTCGTCTTGACATTGTAAGGTCAAACGCTGCCATTTGTCGATCCTTGGGCTGGTGGAATTTGACTGAAGGATAGACTAATGGCAGCGCTTGACCTCACAATGTCAAGACGAGTCCGGAGCCGCGTCTGTCGCCATCTGTCACCGGCTTTAGTTTTAAAATAAAATTAATTCTCTCGCTGCGTTACTTTGTTCAAGCTTCAGAAAGGATTTTAACAAAAACAAACACAGATTTTAAATTCAGACGTTTAATAACTAAAAAGAACAAAATATTAACATGCTATAATAAAATTGATAAATAATTTGCATTGATCCTAGCAACGTCGGTTATCATTTCAATTTTATTGCTGTCTGTACAAACTAACTACCTATCTAGGTCTATACACTTGATTTGCAAATATGCATAAAAATTTGTCGACTTCCCATACAAAATTACCAAACAGCCGATTGAATGGGGAATATGCATGTTTTTTTATTTGGTCATAAAATAAATAGTAACTTAATTATAATTAATAAAATTTTAAGAATTTTTAGAAAATACTAATAAATACCTGACTTACAGCCCATTAAAGTAGCGTGTTAGACAAGGAGATCCGATATGTACCGTGACGTCACATTACACGCCCGCCATACATTTTTCATAGTAAAAGTTGTTTTAGAAAGAGATAGGTATACCTTAATTTATAATTACTGTATTACGGTTATTTTTACTATTAGCACTCTAATTTCATATATTTTCCTATAAATATAGTAAAAACAATATATATTTTTCATGCATATTCCCTATTTGTATAGAAAGAATGACAAAAAGAAAATCATAGACCATGTGGTAATAAGATTGTCCTTGAATTACGGTACACCCTGTGTAATTGATATTATACATAATGCCTATAAAACCGATGCAAAACCATTTAATTTGATTTGACTGGCAAAACTGGCGATGGCGACACAATACGTATTCAAAATAGAGTACCAAATTAGTCGAGTTGTTTAGCAAAACGCACACCGACTCCATCCAACGCATTTTGACTGCCTCCGACAAACGCTTCTTGATCGCCTCCGACAAACGCATCCTGATCGTCCTACAATCGGTTCTTGACCGTCCCACAATCGCATCTTCACCGCCCGACAATCGCATCTTGGCCGACTGAAACAAATGCATCTTGACCGATTTCGATCATTTCTTTATTTATTTTATTTACTAGAACATAACATACACTAAAGATTTTTTGCATTTATCATTAGCTTTCATTCAAAGTTTTTTCGCTTCCGTCTAGAACGATTATAGTATCACCCAACTGTTCCATATCTTTCTGATCAAAATTCCGTATATCTTTCACATGCTTCTTGAAATGCTTCTTCAACTCGGTCAGTGTAACAAAGTTCTTCCCACAGAACACGCATGCGTGCCTCCCATTGCCCGTGTGTCTCATCTCGTGGTTCGTCACGTCATGCTTCATGGCAAACCCTTTTCCACAATACTGGCATTTATACTTCGTCACTTTGTTATGAACTTTGCGCATATGCGCTAAATAATACGGTTTCCAATCATATGTCTTTCCACAGATCTCGCACGTCGAAAGGCGCACTCTTTCTTTATGATTCGACATTACGTGCGTATGCCTCTCGTACTCTGTGTGGAACGCTTCAGCACAGTCAATGCATTTGAACAGCTTAGCTTCTCTATGCACCATAGCTTCATGCTTTTTCTTATACTTCTCCAAAGAGAAAACCTTCCCGCAAATACTGCATGGGTACCTTCCAGTATTATGGGTCAGCACGTGGTGCTTCAAGCGATTCTCAGTTACGAAGGTATCCCCGCATTCTGAACACATGTAGTTGCAGTAATGTGCGTTCATATGAGTGTCTAAATATTGGAAGCCAGCGAACTCTTCGTTGCATAACGCGCAGCTAACTCTTTGGTCTCTGAGTCTATACGGTACTAGTTTCGCGTACGCTTGGTCTAGCTGTACGTCGTGTACTTCGTGTAGATGAACGAACATGTCGTTCCATGAAGATAAAGAGATGGCGCAAACATCGCATTGCAACACTTCGATGTCGACTCGTAGTATTTCGTTTAGGAACTGTGGCCTCAATATTTGGTCTAAGCGGGCCAGCCGCTCGTCCCTGTGCGTCTGCGTGTGTACGCGAAGGTCTACGGGGTGCTCGAAGCTGTCCATTGTGGTGTAGCAGTACGCACAGTAGTATCTCGACGACTTTATTTTGAACGGCACCACGTTAGTAAAGAACAGCACCTTCTTTACTTCTTGCACGAAGTTGTAATGTCTCTCTTGGTTTAGAAGTTTCTCGATCTCCTCTGGGGTTTCTGGAATACATTTTGAAAACGTTTTAATTATATTGTTGGTGTGATTGTTGAAATAATTTATGATTTCTGTTTGTCGCACTCTAGAAAGGTGGGGCGATGGTATACGTTGCTGCTGGCAGCAGTGCCAGATTAAGGCTACTTGATGCTTTAAGCAATGCACGCCTGTGGGGCCCCCTATCCATAAGTAAAGTATTTTTTTTGGTGCCCCCCAAGACTTGATACCCTAAGCAATTGCTTAATTTGCTTATCGCGTGATCCAGCACTGGCTGGCATCGGAAGAATAGCCGAGGAATGGGGTCATGTGGCATGCATTGGGAGAGGACTATGCCCAGCAGTAGACTAATTATGATGATTTTTACGCTCTTTAGGAGTTCACAGGTCAACACTGAGTCTGAGCCAGCTGTCTTTTATTAAAAAATCAAAAGAATTGTGTCTCCACACAGATCCGAAATGTAGAGGTCACACCACCGTTACAAGGGCATTATTATTAAATTATTATCCAACCGGCCAATCTGGAAATCACTGAGGGAGGCCTATGTTCAGCAGTGGACGTCCTATGTCTGTAATGATGAAAAGATAGCGGTTGCGGGACTTGCGGGTTCGAACACCGCAAAGGAAACTGTGTGAGCACAGCACAACATTACTTCACTTTACACTTTATAACATTCACAAACATTCGTAATTGAGGCGAGGAATGAATGTCTATCCGATATCTAGTCGCCGTAGTACAAGCTCTGCAAAGTTTTGTGCTAATTAATAGGTGCGATTGTTAAAATAATACGTATTAATAATTAAAGTAGATGTTACCCCGCTGATGAAAAATGAAAATATATTGGACAACATCACATACGTAAGTAGCCAAAGCACTTGTGTTACAGAAATCAAAAACAACTACGGTACCTTAACACCTAGACCCGAGACAATCAAAGAATTATTTTTCTACATTGACTGATCGCGAATAGAACCCGGGACTCATAAGATAGCGACACCATGTCCGGTATGCTCGCTTCTTGGTTACAGAGGACTCGCCTTACAAATTTTATAACATGGATGATTAACAATCCTGCATCTTGGAAAACACTTAACACATGCAAGTGACAGCCACAAACACCGCCACTTGAAGCTGAAAGTGGCTTCCAGCCCCGTGTGCGGCAAGGGTGAGAGATATCCTCTTGTCAAAACTTTTAAAAGTACTTAATTGTAAAAAAACTAACATTATTATAAAATTTTCACCAAGTTAAACAATATTTGGGAATTATACATGTGTCCCGTCAAAAGCGTGCCAAACGAAAATGTTCCTGTCATGGGACACCTGTATACTAAACTAATAACTCTTTAATAAACTTTTTTTCCATTACATAATTTAATATAATTGAATCAAAAATGAAGATCGTTACGTACGAAAATGTTGGCGAACAAATCATATGACATTTCTACACTATAAACTGCTGACAAACTGCGACGGACGCGGCTGCGGACTCGCCTTGACATTGTGTGGTCAAGCGCTGCCATTGGTCTATCCTTCAGTCAACTTCCGCCAGCCCAAGGATGATGCATGGCAGCGTTTGACCTTACAATGTCAAGACAAGTCCGCAGTCGGTTCCGTCGCCATCTGTCACCGGCTATAGGGTATGTGTTCCATGGCTAGAGTTCACAGAACTGATGTTACCGGAAGTACCGGGACGGCACATCTCTAGATGCGGCTACCCGCATATGTTGTGCATACGTATGCAGGAGTGTTCTCAAGTTACTGATTTGAAGGCACTGAGTCCGAGGTTCGAAAATCTTATTTTAAAAATATTCTAGCCACGCACAGGTAGTCGTACGTAAGCCATGACAGTTAATAAGCTCACCTTCATTATAGTTGGTTCTAAATTTTAGTTTTATTTAAATAAAACACAACAATATTTTGAAAGACATGTTTATTCAATAAGTTTTAATAAACACAAAATTAATTTTACATTTACATTATTCAAATTAAAAAACAAATTATTACTAGAACACTTAATAAAACGACAATTCTAGCCAAAATCAAACATTTTATATTTTTAACAAACGAATCTCACACCTAATTTTAAGGAATGCTTTTTCACTCATTTTCATTTAATTTGCTTCTAAATGCCTTCATTATTCTACGCCCCAGGGCGCGGGTATTTAATAATCAGAGATCGTAATGGCGTGACGACAAAGAGTTGTTACAGTACAACCACCCAGCGTCTTTACTTATGCAGGGTGTGCGTTGCACTCGGGCGCAGCGGTCCTAGGGGGCGCTCGCTACTTAGTACCCATTCCATTTGACCAGGCGCTTACTAGCGGGCGCTATGTTTGCACACGGGCGCTACATGGGCTAGAGACGCCTCTGCAACTCTTTTTTACTTTAACCGTCAATTATGTATTTTTATTTTTTCAACATATTTTCGGATACACGACAAACAAAAAGCCATCTTTTTAATTGGCAGTGTATTTTGAGTTGTGCTACTAAATATTCGCTTGAAGATTTTACGCATAGTTTTGCATTCATTTGTTTAAACACTAATATTCTACATATACTTAAACATATTATTAAAATAATAATTAGTTGATTCCTATTGGCCACATGACAAAACAACGACTATTATTGGCCACAATGGCTTAACGATTCTCATTGACCACAATATCAAAACAGCGATTCCTATTGGCCACAATGTTAAAACAACGACCCCTTTTGGCCACAATGCCAAAATAACGATTATTATTGGCTAAAATGTTAAAACAACGATTCCTATTGGCCACAATGGCATGGAAATGATATATATTGGTCACAATGTATAAGCCGCGTTAAAAATTGTCAGTGCAGGTACCAGAAAACACAGATAATCCTCGAAACCGGAGATCAAATGATGATGAATGATGATTAAATAAGGGGATACCCAACATCTTTTGTCCCAAATGAAACCCTGGTTACAGACGGACAACGCTCTGACGACCGGATCGATAGCGGTATAACTATATACATGCCGAGTCAAATACTTTGACCAATGACGTGCAGCAGCGTTGTCAGTACGAGACTGCACTGCGCTCAAAAACCAGCTTGCCCAGCGTAGTGAGGATGGTCATATAGCCTCCATGGCCAGTCCCAGAACAATACGGCCTCCAGTTCCCGGCCGCCCCATCATTCCAGATCATGATGGACCGACGACCATAGGAAGATGGCTGGTAGTGGATGGATCGAGCTCTTTGGCGCACTTTAGGGGAAGCTTACGTTCAGCAGTGGACTGCATTAGACTGACATGAATTAATGATAATTAATTATTATAATTCATACAATACATTGTGTATTATCTTCATATGTCTCTTTAATAACCATTTACGATAGAACTTCTGCGAACATAGCTCACAGAGAAGCTTTCCATCTTCATCATGTATCTTCATATGTGCATGTAAATTTGGTAGATGCACGAAGCCCTTGTTACACACTCTGCAGTTAAACCTTTTCAACCCAGTATGTTTCACCAAATGCGACTCCAGAGTCCTCTTACTAGAGAATATTATATGACATTCTTCGCATATGTGAGGCCCCCCCATATGATAGTGATTTACATGATACCTTAAAGCCCTCCTAGTTTTAAATGTTTCCTCGCACTTTTCGCAATTTAAAACTTGAGGCTCAGCTCCATGGAATTCCACATCATGTGCAGATTTCTTATCCTCATCCGAGAACAATTGGTTACACTTCCAGCACTTGTAAGACCTACTGGAGTATATGTGGACGACTCTCTGGTGGTCATTGCGTCTCACTTTTGTGTGGAATTTCTTTGGACAGAGTCTACACTTAAATTCTCCTATTAAGTGACGCGCTTTATGACTTGATAAAGAGTGCTTACTTACAAACGTTTTGCTGCATTCATCGCACTCGTAATTCCTGTAGTGCTCACTCATGTGATTGCACAGTAGTTTGAAGTATTTAAAAACTAGATCGCATTGGGTACATTTAAATTGGTCTGTATCAAACTTGTATGGAATGATCAGGTTTTTGACGTCTGTATGGTATTCTTTTCCGTGGGTGTTAAGGTGACTTGTAAGATCTTCTAAGCATTCAATGTTTTTTTCGCAAATAACGCACCTCAGGTCAGTTATGTCGAGTTTAAGGCCGACATCAAAGAAGATTTTGGATTTGTATGCTTGATATTTTTTAAATTTGTACGTGTGGGTCAGCATAGTGTGGTTTTTAAGGTCGCTGTTTGAGGAAAAATCTTTTGGGCAGAAACAGCAGGCATAACCTGAGCCGCGGATCTTAAAGGGTGTAGCATTGGACCAGGCAAGGATGGTCTTGACGTTTTTTCTGTACTCGTCGACCTCTGACGAGTTCGGCTGTTTATTCCGGCTCTTTTTTCTTTTTGAAGAGTTACCCGGCTCATCTATAAACAAGATAATTCCCAGCTGTATATTTTGGCTGATATTTTCCTTTAGTCATATTTAAAAAAATATATAATGAAGTCTTTCTCAAAGTTGGCGATAACGCCCTCTTGTGGGCGCTGAAGGCCTAGAAAATATTGGGAGTGTTATAGTCGTTTAGGGGAGCGTAAGATTGGGGGGCTTTGAAAAATAAATGATGTTCAAGGTGGGCGCTAGACAAAATAAGTTTGAGAACCTCTGTTCTCATGGATAGGTATCAATCCTTTGGAGGTAGAACAAAACAATGTGGATTTCAAATCGAAATGAGCGCAGCTATGAATTATTTTGCAGCCCCTGGCTGTGACTTTAGATGCTGAGCGGGTGCACGAGACCATATAATATTGCAATTTCTATTGTGTCTTGTTTTGCTGGGCTGAAGGATTAGAAAAATACCTGTTGCATAAAATACCTATTCTTCATCTATACGGTCAATCCCGGTTGTATCCAAAGCCATTGCTTTGGAGCCCAGGGTTCGCTTTCCTTGATGTATGTGTTGTATGTTACGACAGTATTATTAATAAAATGAATGCCTTGAGTTAAGTCTCCAAGATAGACTCATAAATTAACATACATTTCTGCATCGCCACACGAACTGAGTTAAATGAGGTATACTAGGACTGTTTTTGAACTAAGTAAACTAAACAGGGTGATTAGGCACGTGATTTTAAACTCTAATCCTTCGCAATAAGATTCAGCTTTCACTTATTAGAATTAAATGTGACCAACCACTTCCAGCTTACTACAATGAATTAAAACCGAAAATCAACCATATCACAAGGCAATAAGAGGAAAATTGCAAACAAGGTAAAATGGACGGCAGCTTCCATCTGTCGTCGGCTTATAGAGCTTTCCAATATCCACGACTTGATGGGTTGAAATTAATTCAACAAAAAAAAAATTTATGACAAGGCCATAAGAGCAAGGTTAAGCAAGGTGAAAAGGAATGGCTCACCATCTGTTAAACCTATTACTTCAGAGAGGCAGGAAATGGAGTAAATGGACTTAAAACATTGTCTAGTAGACATGAAGGCGTTAATATTATTGCAAGGGACTGTCTCTTCAAAGATAAAATACCCATCAAACAGTATACTATATGTATATTAGGTGTTGTATGATATGTATTAAACAAAGTATTCGGGGTTCCAGTAAAGGTAATATATTGGGAATTTAAAATAATAATATTCCTGATTTTTACGTGGTACCTTCGAAATCAACGCTAAGCTGAGTTAGATCTACGAAAAACTATAAACCATCCCACTAATATTATAAATGCGCAAATTTGTGAGATTATATGGATTTTTGTTATTCTTTCACGCAAAAACTACTGAATGGATGGTCTGGATTAACACAGGATACTTTTTATCCAGGCAAGGTCAACGCAGACAAAAAAAGAAAAGAAGTCGCGGGCAAAAGCTAGTGACTAATATACCAACGGTTTTAGCGACGGTTGATGATATGACAATTCTTCAGAAAAAGTTATGACATATCTATCTTCATATTATTCGTTGAACACAACTTACGATGAAACCTTAAATTGTATTCAATGTAGAAGCGAGTATAAATTAGCCGAAGGTCTCATTGTTTTTTTTAAAATCTAGTGTGTGTTACCATATGCTTTATTAACCGGTTCTTAACTGTGAACACCATATCACATTCAGAGCACTTGTGGGGCTTCGAGTGGTTATTGTTATGGTGTCTCAGAGCCCTACGAGTTTTAAATGTTTGCTCGCACACGTAGCAGACATAAGCCGGTGGCTTAGCTCCGTGTGAATCCACATCGTGTTCATCTTTTTTATCCGCATTCATGAAAAATAGATCACATTTCCAGCACTTGAGCGCTTTTGACGCGTATACGTGGATGACTCGCATGTGTTCGTCGCATCTGATTTTCGAGTCGAATTTTTTAGGACACACACTGCACTTGAATTCACCTATTTCGTGTCGCTTTTGGTGTTTTGTTAAGCAACTCTTGCTTACAAACGCTTTGCTGCACTTATTGCACTCATAATTTCTGTAGTGCTCACTCATGTGGTTGTTGAGTGGTTTGAAGAATTGAAACACTTTATCGCACTGAGTACATTTAAATTGTTCTGTATCAAACTTAAATGGAATGATCTTGTTTTCGATGTCCGTGTGATAAACCTCTCCGTGGTTTTCCAAGTGAGTTATAAGACAGTCAAAAGAAGGGATGCTTTTTGTGCAGATAAGGCACTTTAGATCAGTAAGATCGAGTTTGAGGCTGAAATCTGATCGGCATAGAGTTTTGATATTGTTTTTAATAAATTTTATTTTATTTGTGTGAAAAAGCGTGTGATATTTAAGTTCTCTGGTTGCGGAAAATGTCTCTTTACAGAAGCAGCAAGCGTAATCAGTGCCACGTGTTTTAAATGGAGTGGCATTGGACCAAGTCAGGATAATCGTGACATTTTCCCTGTACTTCTTGGACTGGGAGATTGGTTTTTCCTTTCGCCTAGGTATCTCGTCCTGGCTCGTCTCACTGTCCGATGAGTTTCCCGGCTCATCTACGAACAAGATATTTTTTATTATTGATATATTTTTTCTTCGGTCGGGTTTAGTATAACATCAGTTTTCTAATCGATATTTTCTGGAGAAAACATTGATACTAAGTCGACCGTTAAAATCGGTATTAACTTTAACGAGTCTTAAAGGCAGAGCCAAGACTTAAATCTAACAAAAATCAACCTTATGACAATGAGTCAAGAGGCAACAAAAAAGCCTTGCTTAACAAGGTAATTACTTAAGACAGGTATTAACACATTAAATGTCTATGAATTATATATATATTTAATGCAACTGATATGAAGACGAACGGCTAGTTTATGTGTTCGGGGCGTCACGCAAGGCATATCTTGGAATTTTTGATATTCCTGTTTTAAAGGTTTCAAATCCAGGTTTGGATTTCATCCTGATTCGCGAAGAGTACGCGTTTGGAGAGAACCTGGACGTTGGAATCGACTGCAGCACCCACAACAAGTTCATGCATATCAAGGTGACACGATTATGGTTTGGGCAGGAATTCGTCTCGGTGGTAGAACGAACTTCGTTTGGATACAAGGCAATATGACTGCTCTAAAATACCGGGATGAGGTGCTAGAGCCTGTAATCTTGCCCCACAGACAGCAAATTGGACAGAATTTCCAGCTAATGCACGACAATGCCCGTCCACATACGGCGCGTATCGTTACAAGTTGGTTACAACAGCATGATATCCAAGCTTTAGACTGGCCGTCACAATCTCCTGACTTAAATCCTATTGAGCATGCCTGGGATATGCTTCAGAGAAGAGCTCTTAGGAATTTACCTGAAGATATTGTGCATGAAAACCAGCTTTTCTTGCATCTTAGCAGGACTTGGGACAATATTCCATAACAGGATATTGACACCCTTGTTTTGAGTATGCAGAATCGCTGCAGATGTGTCAGGAGAGTCTTAGGTGGATCCACGGATTATTAATTTTAAGTTTTCAACAATTTTTATTTAAAAAATAGTTGTTTTGTTTAGGCTTTGATGTTTCAAAAGTTTTTTTAAAATTTAACTTTATCTAAGTTTATTTATCAGATTAGATAGGCTATTAAACAAGGTTTATTTTAATGTGTAGGTGTCTTAACAAAAAGTTAATTAGGTTTAACTGAAATATCCCTAGACCATGTTGATGTGTTATGTCTATGGATTTGGTTATTGTCTGATAACGGAAGTTCCACCTTTGGGTTATCATTTAGATACGATGCCAGAATTGCTAGCCTATGTGACATCACAAAGCCAACAGGAATAAGCTGTTCTGTGACAGCTGATCAATTGTCTATCCCACACCACTTGACTGGTTTTAGTTTAGACGAAACTTCGCCCTCGCTGCTGCCTTTAAGTATTCCTAAATTGATGTATTTATTTTCTAAAGGCCTTAGTTAGCCCTATTTAGTCCGTCAGTTAGATCACCAAAAAATATTGGACCCATATTTTGTCTTTTGTCAATCAAACAAAAAATAACGAATGAAGATAAAGCGCATCAAAGTGAGCACGGGACGTCACGCTTTGCTAAAAAGTGTCGCAAGGCATGACGTTACGCGGAACTATCACGGGTGATATCTTCATCATTTTTGTTTGATTGAGAAAAGAAAAGTACGTATCCAATATTTTTGTTAATTATGTTGAAAATCAACGCAAGGCCGAAACAAGTATAACAAGGTAATCTAAAGTCAGAACTATGGTGATAATACTAATAAATCTTAGCAAAAATTTTTATAATTAGAGAAATATTATTGACTCAAGTTATTATTACTGATAAACAGGATTCTTCGAATCAGATTTTCAAAATAACATAGTTAACGTTGGAGTATCCTATTTCAGCATGTATCTTTCTTAAGTAGACGCAAGTGAGTAAGAATAGTCAAAGGCCTTATTATTATTTTCTTAGCTTAGTGCGTTTTTTCGTTGGCCTAGTGTGCTTAACCTTTTTGTGCCTCTCAAGCCGGGTTTTATTGGCAAACGTCATACCACATTCTTTACAATTGTGAGGCTTGCGCTTTAAGTGGTAATTATTTACATGGCGTATTTCAGATCTTCGACTTTTAAATGTTCGTTCGCACATGTTGCACTCATAGGTCACAGGCTCAACACCGTGAGTTTCCTCATCATGTTCCGCTTTCTTATCCGCATTCAAGAAATACAGGTTACACTTCCAGCACTTGACCGCTTTACTCGAGTATACGTGGACCACTCTCTGGTGGCTGAAGCATCTTTCTTTTGTCATGAATGTTTTTGGACAGGCACTGCACTTGAATTCTCCCAGTATGTGTCGCTTTCTATGACTTGCTAACAATTTCTGACTTACAAACGCTTTGCTGCACTGATCGCATTGATAATTCCTGTAATGCTCGCTCATGTGGTCGCTGAGCGTCTTAAAGAATTTAAAATATAAACCACACTGAGTACACTTAAATTTGTCAGAATCAAACTTGTATGGTATTATATAGTTTTTGATATCTGTGTAATATATCTTTCCGTGGTTAATTAAATGATTTATAAGATCTTTTAAAGAATCAATGTTTTTATCACAAACAACGCAATTCAGGTCTGTTATGTCGATCCTGACGGTGTTTTCGCAAAGGGTTTTAATCCTGTTTTCGCAACATTCGTCCGTGTGGGTAAGTGTGTGATGTTTGAGTTCTTTGCTTGAAGAGAAATATTTTTCACAGAAGCAGCAAGCGTACTCTGAGCCGCGGTTCTTAAACGGTGTAGCGTTAGACCAGGTCAAGATGGTCTTAACATTGATTCTTTTCTTGTTGGCGTTTGAGTTTTTCCGGGGAGGGTCCTCCTCAATCCAGCTCGGTTTCCCGTCGGAAGAGATTCCCGGATCATCTACAAACAAGATAATTCCCAGTTGTAGATTCACAATTTTTTTAGTTGCTTTATCGATTTGGTATAAATATTATTTTTAATGGTGAATAAATTCAAAATGAAGTTCATTTCAGTTGCCGAAAATTTAACTAAAAATATTAGACGTCGTAAAGCAATGGCTGTGGTGAAAGGCTTTTTACATGCTTTTCCGCCCATTAATGAATATACTATGTGATGAACTATGTTTGACACATCAATACTGTTTTTTTTTCCTTTACTGTTATGTATTTTCCATAGAGCACATAACCTATAGAGTAGAAATTGCAGATTTATCCGACATTTTTTTTAAACTGTATCTTGACGGGAGATGTCATTTCATACTAAATGTAAGTGAAAAATTACTTACTAGTTTCGGAGAAAGATGGTTCGTATTGCTGCTCTATAGGGTATGTGCTCGATGGTATTTTCTTTTGTCACAAATTAATACATTCTATTCTATTATAATCACAACAGATAAAAACCAATACAGAATTTTAACAATATTTTGTCTATGGCTTTGGATTATATCTATCACGGAAGCCCGCCTTGGGCCTTCATGTGGGTCCAATCAGATGCGATGCCAGCCTATGAGACCTACACAAGGTCAAATAGAACTGGCTGTCTTGGCGTCACCAGAATCCTACATGCAGAGGTCTTATTTAAAATGTTGGGGTCATCATTTTATCATATATTATCTTAGAGGTATATTGAAGGTCTGTTGTCATAATTTAACATTATTTAATTTACAAGTTTTTTTGTTTTTCAACAAAACACTATATTTTCCACTTACAGATACAGAATAATGATCTTACTCGATCCTAATATTTACATTTTAAACTTAATTAACAATTTATACACCTAAACTATTAATAAACAACACTACAAAGCTAAATCTTTGACACATGCATGATCTATTGTTCAACGAACACCACCCGACTGGTTCAGTTTGGTTAGACGAAATACCTTCTAGTTTCGAACTTCACTGCTGCCTTTCATGATCATCATTTCAGCCATAGGACGTCCACTGCTGAAATTAGGCCTCCCTCTATGATTTCCTGATAGGCCAGTTGGAAGCGGCCTGCATCCAGCGGCTATCTGAAACCTTTACCAGGTCGTTTGTTCACCTTGTGGGTGTACGTCTCCCACAAGATGGAGAACATGCTGTGTGCCCCGCTCACTGCCAATTCAGCTTGCTAATTCGACGGGCTATGTCAGCGACTTTTGTTCGGTTACGGATCTCCTCATTTCTGATTTGATCTCGCAAAGAAACACCGAGCATAGCCTTTCCATAGCACACTGTAAATTTGAGTGCAGCGGTAATCATTATGAAGCCAGACCGTTTATTTTGTTAACAGCTGCTTAAGTAATTCGAAAATAAAGCCAAGTTCAAATCTTATATGCAAAAACAATACTATACATAAAAACATAGTCAAGTATTAAACGAACAATAATTTCCACTGTTCAGCTTTTAAAGTGTTCTGAACTTTTGCTACAGATTTTTTGTTTTAGTAAAAAAGTGCCGCAAGATAGCATTTCAGTACTTTTCATATTCCGCAATTAAGCATAGATAAGCCTACAACAGTAGAGCATAAAATTAAACTAGAGTTATGACGAATCAGTTTTACATTGCTATCCTATTAAGGGCCGATTCGACCAAACACAAAATTAAACCAGTTTAACTATAATAGGAACAACTTTACATCTTGAATTTACTTTTTGATAACTTCGTTTGCGTTTTTCCAACTTACTTCAGGAATACAATATACTCAGTTTTATTTTATTGTGAATGATGAACGAATGGATAAACCTACTAAAATCCATGTAATTTATTTCTTCTAGGTTGTCATCAATTGCCACAACAATTACATTTTGTAGGATAACAGAATGCCAGTGGTAGATTATACAACTTGACAGTTTCTAGGTGACAAGAGTGGATTTGACAAGTGACAACTTTGACATTTACTTATTCTCAGTTTATTGTATACACTATCAAAATCGCCCGTTTTAAGATTTTTCATAGATTAGTGGTTGGTAGAATGAAAAATCAGCTTACTCTAGATTAACCAGTGGTATACTTTATTCAACTTTCCTCTATCTGAAGGTTGTCTGGAAGAGATCGCTTCCAGCGATAAGACCGCCTAAATTGTGCTATTCACTAATTACTTTCCTGTGATTTGTTTGTTTTGTGTGGTGTACAATAAAGAGTATCTATCTATATATCTATCTATACTCTCAAGTTAAAACTTACACCAGCTTGGTCGAATCCGGTCTAAATAGTTTATTTTGCCCCATTTGTCGCTTATAGCTTTCATTAGATAAACGAACGACCCACAGACTTTGACAGTCTTGTTTGAAAAAATCAATTGTAATACTCAGAGTAAGTGAACTTCCTGTGACAACCGAAACCTTGTTTTTGACAGAACTATTAGGAGCACAGATTTATTTTTATTGGATCTACTCATCTTCATGATATCTCTTCATATGTTGACGCAAGTAGGCTTGATGTCCGAAAGTCTTGTTGCAGAGTGTGCATTCAACATTTTTAAGCCCAGTGTGTTTAACCATGTGTCTTTCCAGTCTGCTCTTTTGGGAGAAGGTCTTGGGACATTCTGAACACTTGAGATTCTTGGGTGGCTTGTGCATCAAGTGATAGTTATTTTTGTGCAATCTTAAAGCTCTTTTAGAATTAAATGTTCGCTCACACGCGTTGCATCCGAACTTCCGAGGCTTAGCCCCGTGGAATTCTACATAATGCTTCGCTCTCTGAATCCCATCCTGGAAAAATATGTTACATTTCCAGCACTTGTGCACTCTACTTGATAGCAGGTGGATGACTCTCTGATGCTGGTCACGACTGACTTTAGTGCTAAACTTTTTTGGACAGACCCCACACTCGAAGTCGCCTATTTTGTGCAATTCTTTATGCGCACTTAATAAACACTTCTTTATAAAAGCTTTACCGCACTCGTCGCACTCATGGTTCCTATAATGCTCGCTCATATGGTCACAAAGCGGTTTAAAGAATTCGAACACTTTATCACATAGGGCACATTCAAATTGATCTGTATCGAACTTGAATGGGATGATTTGGTTTTTGATATCCGTGTGGATATACTTTCCGTGGTTTTTTAAGTGGGTCATGAGGTACTCAAAAGAATCTATACCTTCTCCACAAACGCGGCACTTTAGATTTGTTATGTCCAGTTTAATGCTGAACTCCGAGACGGATTTTAAGTTAAAAGGTTTATATTTGTTCGTGTGGATACGCGTGGTGTGAACTTTTAGTTCGCTGGCTGAAGAATACTCTTCTCCGCAAAAGAAGCAAATATATTCTGTGCCGCGGATCCTAAACGGCGAAGCGTTGGACCAGGTCAGAATGTTCTCGACATTTTCTCTGCATTTCTCAACCTCCGTATTAGTATTCAACTGTTTCATCCGACTCTGTTGCTTGTGGGGCAAGCTTCCCGGATCAGCTTGTGTGTTAGACCGAGTCAGAGAGGTATTGGGCTTTTCACTCTGTTTATCGACTTTCTGCCTTATACAGAAACCGGACAATCTGTGGCCTTTTAATAAAACTTTATTAATAAACGTTTTGCCGCACTTATCGCACTCGTAGTTGCTATAATGCTCGCTCATGTGGCTGCTGAGCGTTTTGATGGATCCAAAAACTTTATCGCATAAGACGCAGTTTATTTGGTCGGTATCGGTAAGCTTGAATGGCACGATTTGGTTTTTGATATCAGTGTGTATATCAGTTTTGTGGTTTTTTAAGTGGGTCAATAGATATTCAAAAGAGTCTATGCTTTTTTCGCATATAAGGCACTTCAGATCAGTTATGTCAAGTTTTAGAATGAAACTGTAGACAAATTTGAAGTTGTAAGCTTCAGATATGTCTGTGTGGATTAGAGCAGTGTGAGTTTTGAGATCGCTGGTAGAGGTATACTCTTTTCTGCAGAAGAAACAAAAATAAATTGAGCCTTGGGACCGAAAGGGTGTCGCGTTAGTCCAAGTCAAGATAGTTTTGACATTATCTCTGTACTTGTCAATCTCCTTCTTAATAAACGGCGGGTTTTTCGTTCCGAGATTCTTGTCCTGAGAGGTACCCGGGTCACCTTGTGTCACGTTTGACCGGGTCATGGTGGTCTTGGCGTTACCTCTGCGGTTGTCGACTTCCTTCGTTAAGGTTCGTATTTCCCGGTTCCGGTCCCTGTCCGGAGAGTTTCCCGGATCATCTACAAAGAAGATAATTCCCAGCTGTTGAGTTTGTCTTATATTTTTTCGTTACTGATCGATTTTGGTAGTCATACAAACAAACATTGTATCTCTAGAAAGGTAAGGTAAAGGTAAGGTCTCCAGTAAGCCAATAGTTTCGCCTATTGCGTCTACTCATAGACAGACAAACGGATTATGGATGTCTATTACGGGAACAGCTAAGCAAATTGGGAGATGAAACATTCAACGGGCCAATCTAGCAGTCACCAGGAGACATAGGCTATGTTCAGCAGTGGACGTCCTATGGCTGATATGATAATGCCTTTTGAATTTAAATGTTTGAATTGAAAAAAATAATCAAAATTATTATTTCAATCTTATAAATTCAACTCTTGTCTGACTGGCAGAATGCCACTGGAACTGTTGAAAGTGACTCATACAATACGTACACTAACCAGATCGTATCTGCTGTGAGCAGCTTCTAGTCTTAGACGAGTGAACTGAACTTACAGCACAGAGACTGCAATGGCAAGAAATATGGGTATTGGGGATGACGACTGGGTAAAGAAAATTATATTCTATTTAGTCCGTCAAATTGTTTCTGATTTCTGTAACACAAGTAGGATTTCTGTAACATATAGGATCAGACCAATGTATGTAATGTTGTCCAATATTTATATTTATTATAATTTATTAGATTATCAAAAAATAATGGACACATATGTTCTATAAATGTTCTTTTGTCAATCAACCAAAAAATTACAAAGATAAAGCGAGTCAAGATTTGGGGGCTCGTGACGTCAGTTCTAAGTAAAAATTGTACCTAGGCGTTGTTGCCAACCATTTCAAATCAACATATCTCAGTAATATTTTGATTATGTAAAAAAAGTTAAAATACGTGTCCAATACTCTCTGATAATCTACCTGATAGAAAAAAAAGAGTTTGTCGTCATCCCTATTATAAGTAATACATTCGCGAGATACTTAAAGAACTAAAGTATCCATAATATACACAATAATAATAATATGTCCGTAGAATAAGTAAGCTGAGTGAGTAGCGACCAAAGAGTAGTCAAGTCTGTCAAAGGACAAGTTGGAACATGGAAAACGCAGTAAGGGAAACCGTCACAAGTGACCTACATTTCATGCCCAACTTCGCGTTCCGCTTACCCGTGGCAGACCGGAAAACAATGGAGAACATTTTTAGTGGCACGCGAAAGGAATATGCACAAAAATAATATGTTTTTACTATATTAAGGAATTATATGAAATTATAGTGCCAATAGTGAAAACAACATTGATTTTAGGTTAAAAATAACCGTGATACAGATTAGAAACAAAGTTATTCCCTTCTGTTTCTAAATCAACTTTTACAATGAAAAATATATGGCGGACGTGTACTGTGACGTCACGGTACATATTGGATCTCCTTGTCTAGCACGCAACTTTGGTGGGTTGTAATTCAGGTATTTATCAATATTTGTCAAAAATTCTTTGATTTATTCATTAAAATTAAGTACTATTTATTTTGAGACCAAATAAAATATATGCATATTCCCCATCGACTAACGAAACGATCTCATGCCGGTTCAAGGGTATAAAACGCAGATGGTTGGGAGCTGTGCAGAAGCCAGCCCGAAAAAAGCAATAGGCTGATTAGATTAAATCCATTTTACAAGCTAACGCCGGCGCCGAATGGCTCTCAGGTCTAAAGATATATTATTTTTAAAGATTTTACGCTGAATTAAAACTTGGCATTGTTAAGCATTAACTGTCGCATTAAGAGACGTCAATTACAATAAAGTGTTGATTAACATTATTGTTCGTTCAATAATTTACTTTATTCGTATCGACTTTAGTATCACACGTTTTCCCTAACTATTAAAATTAAGTGACGTTTCTGAGGCAGAAAGTCACATTTTAGAAAAGTAGTATGCATTGTATTACTCATACAAGTTATGTGTGATCTGCATGTGTTTACGAAAGCTATGTTTATAACTGAACTTCTTTGAACACAGATTACACAGGAACTTTCCATCTTCATCATGTGTCTTCATATGTTGCCGCAAGTTTGCTTGATGCCCGAAAGTCTTGTTGCAGACTGTGCATTCAATATTTTTAAGCCTAGTGTGTGTAACCATGTGTCTTTCCAGCTTGTCCTTTTTAGAGAAAGTCTTGGAACATTCTGAACACTGGAAAATCGTAAGGGGCCTGCCCATCAGATGGTAGTTATTTTTATGCGCTCTCATAGACTTTTTATTATCAAATGTTCGGTCACACGCATTGCAGGCGAACGACCGTGGCTTAAGTCCGTGGGATGCCACTTCATGCTTCCCTCTCTGAATCATATCGTGGAAAAACATGTCACATCTCGAACACTTGTGCGATTTACCCGATAGTACGTGGACGACTCTGTGATGGCTGTCACGTTTGAGTTCTGTGCTGAAATTTTTTTGACAGACCCCGCAAGTGTATTCGCCTACTTTGTGTTCCTTTTCATGCAACATCAATGAAGGCTTCTTTATAAAAGCTTTACTGCAGTGTGCACACTCGTAGTTCCTGTAATGCTCGCTCATGTGGTTATTAAGGGGTTTGAAGAATTCAAAAAATTTACCGCATACGGCACATTTTAATTGATCTGTATCAAACTTAAACGGGATGATTAGATTTTTGTTATCCGTGTGGATTTCCTGTCCGTGATTTTTTAAATGCGTCAAAAGATATTCAAAAGAATCTATGCCTTCTTCACAAATAAGGCACTTTAAACCAGTTATGTCTAGTTTAAGAATTACATCACTGTTAAGTCGGAATGTAATAGCTTGTAGTGTGTCCACGTGGGTTTGCGTAGTGTGAGTTTTAAGTTCACCGATTGAGGAATACTCTTTTCGGCAGAAAAAGCAAGCATAATCTGGACCGCGGGTTCTAAACGGTGTAGCGTTGGAATAGGTCAGAATTGTTTTAGCGTTATCTCTGTACTTATTAATCTCCTTAAGAGCAACCATTTTTTCCTGTCTCAGTTTCCCTACAGACTTAACAGTTTGTCCCTGAGCATAAACTTCCTTTTTTGTACAGATATTGGATAAAATGTGATATCTTAGAAAACCCTTATTGTTAAACTCTTGACTACACCGATCGCACTTGTAGTGGTTATAATGCTCGCTCATGTGACCGCTAAGCATTCTGGTACTAATAAAAACTTTATCGCATATGATACATTTGAATTGATCTGTATCAAATTTAAATGGCATGATTTGGTTTCTGATATCCATGTGAACATCCTTTCCGTGGTATTTTAAGTGAATCATGAGACATTCGAAAGAATCTATGCTTTCTTCACATATAAGGCACTTTAAACCAGTAATGTCTAGCTTGAGGTAATAATCGGAGATAATTTTAACGTTTTCAGCTTTAAATTTGCCCTTGTGGATTTGCGTAGTGTGAGCTTTGAGGTCGTTGGGTGAGAAGTATACTTTTTCACAGAAGAAGCATTTAAAACCTTTGCCTGGGCACTTAAACGGCGTGGCATTTGACCAGGTCAGGATGGTGACGACGTTCTCTTTGTACTTTTGGATTAGCTCTTTCTTAAGCGGCCGTTTTTTCTCTATTAGCTCTCTGAGCTGTAGCTCTCTCTCTATCTGATCATTGGTTCTTGGGCCCTTGTCCGTTGCGTTTCCGGGATCATCTACAAACAAGACAATTCCCAGTTGTAGATTCATTTAACTTTTTGGTTGTATAAAGTATGTTTTTTTATAGTTGCATTTAGACTCCTTTTTCGTTCTTGCATAACGATGAGATTTCAGACAGAGATACTTAAACACTCACACAATAAGTTTAAAAAAATATAGATTCGTTTTTAAAATTAAAATTCGCCGTAGTAGAAAGATCTGTTATTTGGGGGTCAAAGGTGACGTCAATGGCAAAGCGCAAAATTTTGTGATTTCTTAACCGAAACTCCGATGGGGTGTGTAAATTAGAATACCACATTATACCTTGATTTAGGGCAAGTTTTATTATGTAATAAATTTAATATACTAAATAATTAAGAATATTTACAAACTCAAAACGAAAATAACTTAAAAGCTAATCCTAAAAGAGATAAAGAAAATACAAAATATAAAATTAAAAGACCCTAAGATATTTACACATAATCTGATATTCTATTTATAGGGGAAAAAAAAGCCTATAAATAAAATATGATTGAGTTTGCTGTCTTTGGGAAAGGTGCCCAAAAGGCTGGCCACGTTGCCACGCTGAATGGCTAAGCTAATGCGTTGGCCAAAGTATTGGCCAGCCTTAGTATCGTGGGATGTCTCAGCTAATCGCTTAGACATCTCACGGTAGAGTTTGTGGGCACTTGGTCTCCACGGGCCTAAAGTTTCAACCCCAAACGGTTCAAATATGTATGCTTCACTAAGACTTTCATACTTGCGCCGTTTGAGGAGCTCCGCAGAAGCTGCAGCTGAACTAGCCCTGTCGCCGGTCGAAGAAAGATGGGTTGGCGCTAAAGTATCCACGCACGTGGCGTCCCACACTAAAGGCCCACCCATCTTCCAAAGAACGAGTCATGCCATAAGGACGTTTGCCTTCGTCACGTACAAGGCCACTCGGTTCCAGAATGGTCGGAATACGTGCGCTGACGAGTGCCCGACGGATGACATCGTTTAAACTGGCATTAATTTGTAATTAATTATGTATTACATTATCTTTTATCAATACTAGACAATTGCTGCCGAATTTAGGAATAAGAGTTATAGGCCAATCGTTATTTATGTCCTGTTTTTAACAAGGACCGGAACCGCTTACCAATAAAAGGGTTTTTATTTGGGTATTTCATAGACTTGGTTTCACAAACCCTATCAATTCGGTAAGCATATCGTCGACTTACTCCAACGAAAGGCTAACCAAATGGATACAGTTAATTCGAACGATTCGACTAACCGTATCTGAAAACCCTATCGAGGCTTACCCTATGAAAGTAAAAAAACCCTATTTAAACCTCTACGTGCACACCTTCGACTCATTTTTGTATAACCTTTTACTGTGTCGCCACGGCGAACTTAAATACACAGACAGTTTAATACAAGTCACCAGAATGCGCGAAAAAGACATAGACAATAGGGTAACCCTTTTAGTTGGTAAGGGCTTAAATATTGATGTTACCAATATTTGATTCGGTAAGCGCATTGAAAGCAGTTAACTTTATTCAAAAAGGTTTCCGTAACGAAAGGCTAACACTGGAGTAGCTTATTGATAGGGTAACCCTATCTTTGGGTAACCTTTGAATAGGGTTTCCCTAACAATCGGCTTAATCAAAAAAGAGGTTTTCCGGTCCTTGGTTTTTAATTTTTTTTTAGTGGTTTGACAATAGTGTTTAATTGAATCAGGAAATAAGCCTTGTGAAAATGACAAATTTATCAGATGCGCTATTATTCGGCACACACTTTAAGTATGGGTGTGGAGAGGTGATCTACTCCTACTGATTGTATTATACATATAAGGATCATAAAATCCTCAGGATTTCATATTCCGAGCATGGTTTTAAAAATATACTAGTACTTAAGTAAAGAAGCGAAGCATGTGTGCGACAATGCCGGCGCAAGCATTTATGGCATTTCACGGTTTTAATCAACAAGATAATTTCACTTTCTACCATTTGATAGAAAAATTATGTATATTTAGATAATTGCCTACAGAAGCACTTGGCGTATAACTCTTATCATTAATCAATTTTCATTTTTTAAAGTAAGCTTGTTTTAAAATAAAATTACAACTCACATTTGCAAGTCGTGGCAGCCTGTAACTGAACCTAGACTTAGCTAATATTTTAAATAGTTATTACTTATATTATTGATGTAAGATTTGTTGGTTGCTCTTATTTAATTAATTAATTAATTAGTCTGCCATCTTGCATTCCGACATAATTATCCTACGCGCTGACGCGTACTCAAGATTATAGACTTTGTAAATGCAAATTGTTATCAAACAGAAACCAAGAACGTACTTACTTTCGAATCGAATGCTGTTCTGAATAGCTCTAAATATGATATTCGATCCGAGAACGACATGAAATTTAGGAACGAACGGTTGAACGGTTAGGATTTTAATTCGAAGCGCTGCAGCTTGTTCAGATATTTATTTAAAAAGTTTAAATTTCACAGATTAAAAAATACGTATAAAAAGTGGACCTAATGCCGTGTGGCAATCTTTGCCAGGTGACCATTAGGCGAAACAGGTCCAGATGCTTAGCTCACACTATCAAACACAGCACAAAATAAAACATGGTATTACTCAATCACTGTCAGTTACCAGGCTTCAGGGCCGCATTGGTAAACCCTATACTGTCTGGGTACCTTACAAAGTTAAATATGGTATTACTTACCTCACCAGGTTTCAGCTGGCAACATTATACGGTGAGTATCTTAGATATCATGCCATACATAGCCGATTTGGTACACCCTACACTTTCTGGGTACCTTACAAATGTAAATATGGTATCACTTACCTTATCCACCAGGCTTCAACTGGCCACGTTATACGCCGAGTATCTTAGGTAGCATGCCGTGCATCGCTACTTTGGTACACCCTACACTTTCTGGGTACCTTACAAAGTTAAATATGGTATCACTTACCTCACCAGGCTTCAGCTGGCCTCTTTAACGGTGAGTAGCTAAGGTAGCATGACGTACATAGTCTCTGTGCACACCCTACACTTTCTGGGTACCTTACAAAGTTAAATATGGTATCACTTACCTTATCAGGCTTCGGTATCTTAGGTAGCATGCCATACATCGCTGCTTTAGTCAACCCTACAGTGTCTGGGTACCTTACAAGGTAAAGTATCACTTACCAGGCTTCGGGCCGTGTTTGGCATTATACACTTTCGCGGTAAGCGTCTTTCGCGGGACGCCGTATAGCGCAGCCACTTCAGAGATGGATCTATCAGTATTTAGCGCCGCCTCAATGCTTTGACGGAGCGTGTCTTCAGAGTAGTTCCTGAATGAAATAAACACATAATAATACAATCTTCCAACAATCACATCTTGAGACTTAGTCGTCAATAAGGGGTCGTCCACATATTACGTTGACATATATGATGTGTCAATTATAGAATTATTAATGATAAAATTGAAAATGAAAAAATTGTGCCGTATGGGGACGGCCGAAAAGAATACACTTCCCCACCGCCGACAGGGGGCGTGTCGTAAGAGGCGACTAATTCCTGTAGCACTGCGTGGCGACTGAAATTATGATGATGATGATGTGGAAGGCCCCTAAAGTAATGTATAATGTTACGAACCTGTAGTTGCGAGTGTTTAGCCCGTGGGTCCTCTTGCGTTTAGGTCTGCTCACGCTTTTCGTTTGGAGCTCAGGTTCATCGGAATCCGGTTCAGGATCGTTCGCTTCCGATTTGGTTTCTGAGAAAATAAAACTTGCCCGTTAAGTATATTATTACTTCCATCAGGAGAATGTCAATAGGCTTAAAAAATCGCTTAATCTTTGTTCTACTATGCTTTGACTATGTATATATATTTGTTATTGTAAAAATTAAACAGACTTTAAAAAGTGACAGGACACGGTTAGTTCTAAGCATTACCACAGAATACCTAATAGTACTACGGTACTGAAGATTCACTTCCTAAAAAAAGTCAGGTTTAGGTATAAAAATATACCTAGACTCGCCAGAGCTACCCGCCTGCAAGCAAAATTGAAACTTATAACCGTGCGCGAACCTTGAATTTTCTTTGCGCGCCCCAGTATTATGACCGAGCTGCGAACGTCGGCACGGGGTTGTTACTTAAGAAATTTTTGTACCTAGTTGATTAAGCATTACAAACGTAGTTTCTGTAAACATAAAATTCCATCGAATGTCTAGTGTTAGATTCCCACGGGTGTAGGTATTCCTTTGTAAACATTATGCTATCCTGCTTTCTAATATTGTTTCTGGGCAACTAATTAAGGATTTTTATTTTAATTATTACTAATTAAGGACTTATGGAATTAAAGAACGACCGGCTGCCACCGCCGCGCCGCCGACTTTTTAATATCGTGTGAAACTTTAAAAAATGTTAGTTCTGATCACTATTCGATTTATTCAGACATCCGTAAACACAGCAATATCTTTTATACGGATTATATTGACGTTTGGGATTAGAAGAAATTGCGCGAGTCGAAAAGAAAAAAAAAATTTTTAAGTATGCGCGAGCGCGACCACGTGACCGTGTGACTGTCGTGCGAGCGAGCCGAGCGACAGCCCACTGCCATCCGCGCCGGCCGGATATACCTAACCTGCGGAGTGACACCCCCCTGGCATTACATTTTATAAGACCCTTGTTGTATACCTGTGTTCCACTATAAAGGTTTATGATTTATAAAGCTAAAAATAATACACACAGCACATACTCGTAAGTGTAAAAGTAGAGTCGGTGCAAACTAAAACATTCAGACTCTCATCATCTGGCACCGACCCCAAAAGTAACTGATTGGGTAGTCATCGTCATTTCAGCCATAGGAAGGCCACTGCTGAACATAGGCCTCCCCCAAAGACTTTCATTGCAGTTTTTTATAACATTTCGCACGCAGACGCTGCTGCCCGTCTCGTGCTACAGGAATTTGTCGCCTCTTACGACACGCCTCCCGTCTGCGGTGGGGAAGTGTATTCTTTACGGCCGTCCCCACACGGCAACGAAATATTACCTGGGCCCATTTCCTCCTCTAAATATTCAACTTCCTCGTACTCCACATTTTCATCGGTAAGACATTCCTCTTCGAAAGGGGCCTCTACTTCTTCTTCGTCTTCTTCCTTGCATTCGGAGTCTTCGATGACAGCCTCCGTGGTGTGCTCATACTGGTCCAGATCAGACAACCTTTCTTCTTTAATTGATTCTGACTCGGAATCTATAAAGAAGGTTAATATCAACACTATTTGGTAGTAACTAGAGTTGTAAATTGACGGTCATATGATATAAGCGTCCGTCATTTATGATAAATGCTTGGTCACATTGGACATTTATTGTCACGATGGTCACATATATTTTTTTAGTCTAAATTAAAAAAAAGAAGAATACCTGATCTGGTTTGACTTAAAAAAAAAAACTCGCGCGTAACGATACGACGCTTTTTAGCTTGTTCGTGCAGAAAGACAAATTAATTTTAGAAATTTCATTTCGTTATAGATCATCACTACTAAAGCCTGTCTTTCTTATAATAATGCACTTATTTGTGTCAAATTTTTTTTTTTTCATAGAAAATAGAAATTCATAGAATTGATTGTGACGTTGGTGACAATAAATGTCCAAAATGTCCGACCACATTGAGAAAATGTCCAATTTGCTCGGTCATATTGGTCAGGCATTTATAACGTGACGGACACTTTACAACTCTAGTAGTAAGATATAATACATGGTTAATTTATGAACCCAAAACGAACTATAAACTACATGTTCATAGTTCGTTTTGGGTTTAAAAAAATTATTAATAAATGTTTTGTATTTATTTTTTAATTATTTTGATTGATAAAATGATTGTCTAGTAAAAAATTTCAGTATTAATATTTTTACTGGTACTATACAGATATTGTAAGCTGATCCCTGATATTTTTTACATTGTTGAGTACTTGAGTTTGGTAAGAAAAATTGTTGCAATTTTACTCTTCTATCACATTCTCAGAGAAATTTCACCAATCACTATGAAGATTAATTATAATTATTTATATCAGTTTTCAATATGGGCGCTAACGCTTTTTGCTGAAGGCCTAGAAGTTAGAGGGCGTTAGAGGGCCCAGAACAAATTTAAAAAATCGTTTAGGGGGGGCGTTAAAAAATAAATGATTTTCAAAGTAGGTAGGTAGACAAAATAAGTATAAGAATCTCCGATTTATATGAACACACAAATACCTAAAACTCCTTCTTTTAGAAGTTGCTCACTGGCCAGCACTTCCCGCTTGAACATGTGTGCATCGCGCAACCGAGTCACGCATGCATTGCATATCTGTTCTTTGCCATTCAATGGGGAATCCCACTGTAAACAAAAAAATCTGTATTATAATTTCTTGCAGGATGCGGGCCGCTTCCAAGCAGGCAATCTGGAGGTCACTGGGTAAGGCTTCTGTTCAGCAGTGACTGAAATGATGATGATGAATAATTTTTCATTGGTTCAATTATAGCATTAAACATGTAAGAAAATTACATGACTTAATTCTTAGTCCATAACTCGCAATATTATACACAATTTTGAAATTTTAGTTACATTTCAGCCATGGATTCAGGCCTCCCCCAGCAGGCGGGTTGGCTAGCGCAGTTTTTTATAACATTTCGCACGCAGACGCTACTGCCCGTCTCGTGCAACAGGCATTAGTCGCCTCTTACGACACGCCTTGGTCCGGGTGTCGCAAAATGGAAGCACTAAAATAACACTTTTTTTTTTCCACAAAATGGCAATAATCTGCTTACCTTTTTTTTTAAATTGTTTTTTTAACAAAATTTCTGAATTTGAATGAGTTATGTATGAAGCTAGGACTTGTAAAATTTTGCCAATTTTTTTATTATTATTATTACGCCTTTATTGCTGACATAGGTAATATGTTACGTTTAGCATATTATACATATAAACTTATTTCTAAGTAATCAGCGTGTCCCGTGACACATAGGCCTCCTCCAGTTTTTTAAATTTTTCCCTGTCATATGCTGTCCTAGTCCAAATCGCACCTCCTACTTTCCTTATATTGTCTTTCCATCTCTTTACTTGTCTGCCTCTTTTCCTTTTTCCGTCTCGTGGTTGCCATTCTGTCATGATCTTTGTCCACTTTATCTTGGTGTCCCTTGTCAAATGTCCGTCAGACCCAGGGTCTGTCCGGGGTTCTCAGGGACATTTTAATTATTTTTTAGATATGACGCACCGTTACTGATACTTGAATATTTATATTTTTATAAGACTTCTAATAGGAGATTTTTATATACTCTCACAAGGTCAAAATAACCGAAATCTATTATAGTCAGCTGATTGGCATTTAACTGATCAAGGATACGTAAATAAGACACAATAGAAATTCTATTGTTATGCAGTCTCATGAGACCGCTTGGATGTTAACGGGTTAAGCGACTAGTACCTCTGGCACTTGGCGACCGCTGCCGCGGCACGCTTCGCTCGCCTTCGCTGGTAAATTTTATATACACTAAAAAGATTTTTATAAGTACACAACTGAAAAATTTTCCAAGTCCCAGCTCTACGCAAAATGCCTTCGAAAATTCGGCTATGTCCTGCACCCCCTTTGCGACACCCTAACCCAGGTTTTCATACATGCTTAAAGAACTTTAAAAGGTTATACATAATAACAATTCAGTCTAAATTTTTGGTTTACTAGGGAAACAATGGAGGAATAAGATAGGGTCTAAGAGAATTCGAAAGGTTATTAAATACGTATTAATAGGGAAAAAAGGTGTAAACTCTAAAGAAAATGAAGTCGGCAATAATTTATTTGTAAACTTACGGCTATGGAGAAGGTTTCCATGAGCATTTCTCCGTAGATCTCGTGCGCTCCTTCGGACGAGTATTTCGTCCACATGTTCTTCACGTAACCAAGGTCGAGGCAACATCGGCATCTTCCGTATATTTTGTTTACTTCGCTATCAAGCAAATCTTCAACTTCTTGATCCATTTTTAGGACAGCAGAAATAATGTAGACAAAAAGACGCCAAATGCCTATCGTCCAGAGTGGTGATGAAATTTTTTGATCGGATTCGGAAATTTGTGATACCAGCCTAAAAATTTAATTTTCGGCAAAAAAAAGTCATATATTTTTTCGTAGAGGTTAATATAGATTGTATCATCTATTTAAGTTGGTCGTCCAATTTGTATGTCTAACATCTTTGTTTTCTAAATATTATGCCGGCTCCACACGCTTGGCAAACAGCGGCAAACAGCAAACACAAGCGTGTGGATAGCTGTTTGCCTGTTTGTGATGTGTTTGCCACTGTTAGGCGTCGGTGTCGGTTTTTGTGCACAAATCAAAGGGTGTTCGACAAACGTGTTTGTGATGCATCCACATGCTTGTTGAGCAATCTAGTATTACGCGCGAGCTAGCGGGCGGCAGACGTTGTAGAGATGGTTCGGATTAGGAAAATAACATGTACTCTCATGTTTTATTTCTATTCTATTTGCCATTAACTATTATTAACTCTTATCTGATGATAAGATTTCATTTTGTCGCATTTTCTATTAAAAAAACTGTCAAAGTAATTCTTCATTTAAAAGTTATCTGGCTATTGAAAAATAGGCCCTAACAAAATTAAAAGTACCTACTTTTAACTACATGAATATTTTTCAATTTAAACTAAACTTTCCTATGAGGGTAACACAAGACGCTTGATAAAGACAATAGACAAACATGTTTTTTTTTGCGAATTTTCGACGCTATTTGATAGTGATGTCCAAAAAATATTTCAAACCATAATCGAAAATATATTACTTCAATCTCTAGAACCAAGATAAAGCACTAACAAAACGCAATGACATTTTTAGCCTGTGCTTCTTTTATTGACATTTTGTCGTTTTGGGGAAGCTTTCGTGTCGCGGGCGGCCCATTATTTTTGTGCTTGGGCCACATCCCAAAATCAACTACGGTGCTTTACTATGAAATAGTTATTACTGAAACATAATAAATTTGTATTTACAAACTTAAAAAATGAGTGCGCCTAAAAATAACGGGCCTATAATAGACCCAGCCCTTTGCCGTTGTTGTAGAGCCATCAAGAAATGTAGAGTGCTCACTGCCGAGTACACTTGGATGGACAAAAAAGAAGTTTACGCGGATATGATCATGGACTGCTTTGGAATTTTAGTAAGTATTCATATATTCTTGCTAGATTATTACTGCGTTGCAAATGAAAGATAAACAAAAATTAAGTTTTTTTTCCTTATTTATAAACTTTATTTCATACTTTATTTACTTTCACTTTTTTTCACCCTTTTTTTAAACCTATATTTTAATTTTAATTAATAAACTAGGTTTATTTTAACATTTTTATCTGTCTTTTAATTTAAAATTAAGGTACCTACTTTAATATATTGTTTTTAATAGTTTTTGTGATAAATTAATTCTGGGTGTTATTTTAATAAATGACCTAGCAGTCGCGGGTTCGAATCCCGCAAGGAGCAATTTTTTTGTGTTAGGAGCATGAGCATTTGTAGGTGCCTAAGTCATGAATGTTTATAAACTTGTTTAAGTATGTTTAACCATTATCTAGTCGCCTTAAAATAAGTTTTGCTTAGTTTGGGGCTAGATAATTGGTGAGATTATTGGAAGAATGTAATATAATAATAATAATTACTCTTATTAATCATAAATTAGGCTACACACTTACTATAAACGCAAAAAAAGGGAATTCAACTTTAACATAAAACTTATGGATCTCTGTTGTCCGATAAATAAAAATTTTTTTTAATTTTTTTTTATTTGTATTTAGTACATAGTGGTTGTTTAGTGGTCATTTAGTCATATCGTATATGTCAGGTTATAATTATTATACATTTTACTCCAAAGGTAGATATTGCAATCATCTTCCAACCTCTTATCTAACAAACACCAGCATAGTCATATGAAGAATTATTTAAAAAATCTTTATTTAACATTATAAATGCGAAAGTGAATCTGTCAATTATGCTTTCACAGCAAAATCTCTGAACCAATTTTGATGAACTTTATGATGCTCTGTTCTCCATTACCTATGATATTTAATATCTTAGCTACTAGCATTTTGGTCAGGCGACGAAACGGGTTAACCAATTAAAAAGAGCTTCAACTATTAAAGCTTTAAAGGTATGATTCGAATCTTGGCAGTCGCTGCCCAGCAGTCGCATCCCGGCAGCTGCTGCCCCGTCGCGACGCGCTGCTGTTTATGGATTTGTATGCAGCGCTTTCCGATGTCAGTGGCTGTGTCGCGCAGCCGGCGAGAAGACCACGCCCCCCGCAGCGCGACAGCTTTCGACTTCGGAAAGGGTTGCATACAAATCCCTACATGCGGCCCGGCAGCCGCTTTCGCTGCTGGCTGCAGTGGCTACTAGGCAGTGACTGCCATGATCCGAATCCGAACCAAACCTTAGCTAACGTTATTTAATCTCAATGCACTCGCAGGCAATGCACAACAGCTGTGATAGCAATACAATCCCTATTTTGTCTGGTCTGCAACGCTGTCCACGAGAAATGGTTTTATCGTTTCTGTTGACAGGAGTGAATACATTTTCAATCAAATATTGGAAGTCGTTTTAATTTTACTTCTATCTGTCATCTCTGTCTGTCTCGTCGATTTGAAAGTTAGATGACTACAAATATTTGATACTATCAAGCTAATCTGATGATAGAGCCAGGATCTAAATTTCAGAATGCTTTAGTCGCTACTAAAACTAGTAAAACCCTCGGTCTTGGCTCATTTGATTCGTTTTGACGAGTCCCATGCTATTTTTTTTAACTATTTACAATTCAGCTCTCACACGTCGATGAAATAGAGCGGGATAGCGGCGTATGCGCCACGTGTGTGGTGCGATTGCGAGAGGCGTGCGCGTTTCGGCAGCAAGTGCTCACGTGTGAGGAGTTGTTCCTGCACGCCAAGCTGGAAGACAAGGACCCGGAAGGTAGGAATATGAACAAGTGTCGCTATCGTGAACCCTAGATATCAGGGATTGAAATTTGAACTACGTGAGCGTCAACGCGGTAATACGACTTGATGTAATTCAACGTGAAAACATCAAAGAGTAGCCATGTCTACGTGTGGTCTATATTATTATCGCTTAGATTATGACGCAAACTGATACATACTAAAATGTTTGTATCGTAATAAGTCGCATTACTGCGTCGCAACCAACTTTTCACTAATCGATAGAAGGATCAAAGTATAACGGTTCAGAAGTGGGATAATTGGGTATGCTGAATGCAGGGGCGTGCATTGGTTTCAGATGGGGGTAGGCTGTGAGTGAAAATTGAGTAAATTTGCGTGAAACAGTAGGCGATCTCGCGGCAGCCTAACATTGGTTAAATTGCACAGTAACTATCTAAGTTGCGCGCTTTAGTAAGGAATAAGTACAGGTAGACGACAAAATGGTTACAGAATATTTATTGTTTATTGTTGAATACGTAATTAATAATTATGGTTAGCTGTTCTGTCTGTTTTTTATGAAGGTAGGCTCTGCATAATAGCCTATATGGGATGCACGCCCCTGGCTGAATGTCCATGGTGTAGCTGTGTGACGCATGTTCTTTCCGGCAAAATAAAAATGCAGTTTTTTTTAGAGCGAGTAAATTCAATTCCTAGCTAGCCAAGCAACTTTTCTAAATTCTATAAAAGATAAAAGTTTTTATTGGTATTGAAATCTAGGTTGCCAGGAATCGCTACTTTAAATATAAAGCTAAATATAAGCTAAAACTTCACAGAACCGAAAAAAGCCATGGATATCGAGCCGAAGGTAGAACCTAAAGATGACCTCAGTGACCACAACTCGATCGGCGCGATGGACCACGATGACGGCCTGTCGCTTGACAACTACTCCGCTGATGACGCTGGTGAGTGGTCAATAGTCAATACAGGCTGAAGTTACAGATACATAACGTTTGATATAGTTTCTTACGATCCTGACATCCCTGATAGAACTAGCTGTCGCAAAGTTTAAGTCTCTTAAGGGTCACATCTTATTAGTATGGCAAGCATAAGCTTCATCATTTCAGCCACAGGACGCCCACTGCAGAACATAGGCCTCCCCCAATGACTTTCACTGGGATGGATTATTTATAAGATTTCGCATGCAGACGCTGCTACCCGTCTTGTGCTACAGGAATTAGTCGCCTCTTACGACACGCCTTCTGTTAGCGGTAGGGAAGTGTATTCTTTATGGCCGTCCCCACACGACACAAGCATAAGCTTGTGACATGTTTATTTAAGTATATTGCCCCTTGGTTTTATACTTATTTTCTAATACATGAGTTATTTTTTAATCATACAAGATGTTTTAAAGTAAGAGGTCCCTCTCAAATCTATTCATTAGCATAATTAGTGGTCTATTTTTTGAAAACAGTCTCATTCTTGGCAATTATAAAATCCAGCCGTAGGCAAAACAAAAATATGTCTAATGAGGTCTTAGGGACCAGTCCGAGTAACGCGGTAGACTACTCGTTTCATAGTACTAATGTGATTAGTTGCAACGTTACCGCTGCACTAACAGCTGCAGTATGAATGTTATCTTCTGCGTCTATGCTTAAGTGTAACTTTAATTCAAATGTCAATAAAACTTTGCCTTTGTTTGTTAAGTGCTTAAGATCACCGCACAAGCGAAAAAAACAGGATATGTGCGCGGACTTCTGCTACAAAATTGCGGATTTGTTTTAGCAAAAAGTATGGACCACTGCTCCTTTGTGCCAGCTACATTCTTGTTTTCGGCGAATCGAGTTGTCTTAACATTACTATATCCTATACTTATTTGTCTTTACGAACTAAAAAACATCTCATCAGACTTAAAACCCGATGCAAAAGAAGAGAAGCTCGAAACACAGCCGCTCGAAACCGAACCACTGCCCAAATGTGCCACTGAAGACAGCGAGTCGTATGCGTCTTCGTCCGACTCTGATAAGCCGATCAAGCGGAAGAGGAGCAAGAAGTCCAAGTCTTCCACTAAGAGTAATGGCTCTACAAAGAAGAAGGGGAAAGCGGCTAAAGCGAAGAAAGAGAAAGCAGGTTAGTTTTATAAGGTTGTACTTATACGTCACTTGCACGACGAGTGTTAGTTTATAAGCGAATAATAGACAAGAAGACTCTTTATTGCACACTATACAATGCGATAAAGTTAACGTTTATAGAAAGATGTAGAACAGACAGTCTTATGTCGGCAGGTTTTACAGCTGTGACAATTCAAACCCATTAAGGAAACTTAGAATCTATTTCATCATCATCATTTCAGCCATAGGACGTCCACTGCTGAACATATTGCTGCCCCATTGACTTCCAGGTTGGCCTTTTGGAAGTGGCCTGCATCCAGCGTCTTCCTGCGACCCTTACCATTTAGAATCTATTTAGTTTAAACTTTTTTGTCTTAAACTAAGTTTGAAAAGGTATACCCTAGAGTCTTAGGCGCTATACATAGTGCAGTAAAATATTAACAACCTAATTATTTGTAATCCTATGTAGGCCAACATTGTATTTTCAACCGACTTCAAAAAACGAGGAGGTTCTCAATTCGACTGTATGTTTTTTTTTTTTTTTTTTTTGTATATTTGTTACGCGATTACTCCGCCAATTATGAATCGATTTTAATGATTCTTTTTTTGTTTGGTCGATCATACTTCAGAGGTGGTCCCATATAAATTTTATCGAAATTGATTTAGAACTTTTTGAGAAAATCAACAAATATATACCCAGATAGTATTTTGGTTGTGGTTCTTGTTACCTATCTTCGTCAAATATGAGCCGATTTTGATGATTTTTGTTTTATTGAATAGCTTATACTTCAAAGATAATATGCTAAAAGTTTACAAAATAAAAATCACCCCTAAGGGTAGGAAAATAGGGGATGAAATCGGTGTTCAGCAGTTAGATTAGGATTTATCACTAAAAATTGATGAAATAAGTAAATTTTATTAAAAAAAATAAAACCGACTTCAAAACACTAAAATGCTAAAAATAATCCTAACACCTAAGTACCTAATCAGTTACTTTTGGAGTCGGTGCAAACAAAAACATTGAATCTCTCATCGGCTGGCACCGACTCCAAAAGTAACTGATTAGGTACTTAAGTGTTAGGATTATTTTTAGCATTTTAGTGTTTTGAAGTCGGTTTTATTTTTTTTAATAAAATTTACTTATGGTACTTTAAATTTATGTTACAGATAGGCAGGGTATGTAAGTATGTTTGACCATGATCCTAAATATGGCAAGTGGTAGTCTAGTTTATAAATTTGAAGCGATTGCCTTCAGACTTCTGTAACTCTTAGACAGGATCATTTTGGATCGTAGCTACCCAGTGCCAATTTCCCAAGAAGATTTCCCTCATTGCCGTGCTTTTTTTAAATATTCTAGTAAGTAATAGACAGACAAACTTTATTATTTCCAGGTTCATCAAAAAAAGTGGCAAAAATAAAAAAGCCGCCCGTCGAAAAGCGTAACAACTACGACAGAGACCTCGACTGTATGTCCGAGGAGAATCTCATTACAGTCATCCAGTACTCTTACGTGTGTCCGTTTAAGAACAGACGAAATAATTACTATTGCTTCTACTGCAAAGACTACTACCCCAAACCTGAGGATCTTAGAGAACACACAGCTACCCACGACACCAAACCATTCCAACTCCTAATGGGGTACAAAAAGATGCCCAAAATCGACATCACTCGAATAGACTGCAGGCTATGTTCAGCCAAGATAGATGACCTCAACGTCTTCAAACAACACGTAGATCAAGTGCACGGTAAAAAGATTTACTTCGAAGCGCCAGATAAGATGCTTCTCTTCAAACTAACGTGGAACGATCTAGTCTGCGTCATGTGCAATGATGTATTTGAGGATTTCAATACCCTTAACACACATATGGTAGGGCATTTCAGTAATTACACATGCGATATATGCGGGTTCTGTTTCTTAGAAAAACCACGGTTGGACGCTCATCTGAAAAGACATAAAGACGACGAGAGACATACTTGTGAAGTTTGTGGAAAAGTGTTCAAATCGAACCATTACAAGGATATGCACGTCGATATAGTTCATAAGAAGAAAGCGATCATTCGGTGTCCGCGGTGCGACGAGTGTTTCATGTCTTACGCGTTAAAGAACAAACATTTGACCGAAGCCCACGGTCAGAATAGGACGTACCCGTGTAATTTGTGCGACAAAGTGTATAATAGGCAGAAGACGCTAACGGAGCATCAAAGGAGGAACCATCAGAAAGTCTTGAAGCACCAATGTGAGTATTGTGATCAAAGATTTTATTTACCTTCGCGGTTGAAAGAGCACATGGCAACGCATACGGGTGAGAGGAACTTCAGATGTGAGTATTGTGACAAGTCTTACCCTAGGTTGAAGTCGCTGCAGTACCACATAAGAACACATACTAATGATAGGAGATACAGGTGTCACATTTGTGGTCAAGCATTCATTCAGAATCCAAGTCTGAAGTCCCATATAAAGAATCACCACCCAGAATGCGACATTGAAGGATGCTATTTCTAGTAGTCAATATTTTGTTTTCTTTTCAAAGAATTGTGTGGTGTGTTGAGATTATCGTGTAGATGTGTTGTTGTGGATCGTGCGTTTTTGAACCATTGTATTCAAACATCACAATGTAAATTAAATTGCAATAATTTTAATCACAAAATAATTATTGAATCTACAAAGGGCATCGTTTTTTACAATTGGTTTTATTCTCATTAATTTTTACCAACTTAACATCAATGAGATTATTTTATATCAGTATTATTAGACTTTTTTGAGAATTTGATACTATATTGTTCTAATCTGTATATTTTAAACTTTATTGCCTACACATAGGTACTTTATTTAAAACTTTGTCGTGTAAACTTTGTCTTTTGACGCAAAGCATTTATACGTAATAATTATTTTGTTACTTACATCACAAAGCTTGAATATTAATAAACTTCATAATGATTGCATTATATTTTAAATATTTTTATAAGTAATTATTTATTGTAACTTTATTTTATTCTAAAAAGTCTATCATAAGTGATAGGGTACAGTATGTTACCCAATGTCAACAATGGGTTACTCCAATAAGTAATTCGTTTTAAGATGTTTTAATATTATGTCTAACTGATTGCTGAAATTAAGAAATTAAAATATTATTAAACGCTTTAAAATTCAGTATAAACATTGTTTCTATGGTATTATTAATATTTGTTATTTGTGCACGATCTACCACCAAAACTTGTAGATAAGTAGAATGTTGGCATACGAATGCATAGAACTGTTTATGAGATTATATTAAAAATTCGAATAGTATTGTAGAATAATTTTATTTAAAATCATTGTACTATTTTATGTATATTTGGGTTTGAAAATTATGATAAAAGCACTAACTAATGATGTAATGTCAATAATGCAGATAATAAATATATTTTTACACAAAATTGCGACACTTGAGGTCTCGTACGCTTCCATTAATCATTTATTCAAATGCGATGTCAGTAAGTTATTGTGGGCAAGTTTACAAAAGACTTGAAAAATGAAATGCAAATGTCTATGAAGATCTATTTTCTGCTTACTGCTTGTGCGTCGGAAAAGGTTTCAGAATTGAATTGAAGACAATATGTCACGGGCAAAATTTAGTTGATTAATATTTTGAGGCACTCTTGTAATTGTAATAGATGTCAACAGGTTATTATTAGAGTTGCCCAACTATCGATAATCTCGCTATCGGTAGTTGACCTTGAAAACTAGTAATACTATCGATAGTGCTATCGATAGTATCATTGGTATTTAATCATTAAAATCTATCAATAGTATCAATATATCGATAGTATTGTTCCTTAACATATACTGGTCTTAGGTACTATCCATATTTTTGTTCCTATACATAATCTGGTCTTCGATAGTATCGATACTATGCATACTATCGATAGTATCGATACTATCGGAGCTAATACTTCCGATACTATCGATACAATTTTCGTAAGCAATACCTACTATTGCCCTGTATAACACTATCGATGGTATCAATACTATCGACAATATCGAAACTATCGATAGGCTATCGATACTATTGCTATGATAGTTTAGCGATAGTGGACTATCGACAGGCAACTCTAGTTATTAAAACTATAACAATAGCAACAATTTGCGTGGATCGTTAGTTGACTGATTGCTATTAAAATAACAATCTATTTTTAAAACAATGTTTTCATTTTCAAACCTAAAATAAAAATCATGAATCTTGCAAAAAGTGCGCTTTATGATCTTATAAATGCTGAAATGAGTAATAATAATTGTGTAAATAATAAGATAGGTAACTAATAATCACATAGCTTATGACGATATTCTTCCTAAAATAGCAATCATGTGAGGTAAATAGTATTTACTATAATTTATAAGTTTTATAATTAAAAGTTTTGAAATTGTATGTTGACTATTATTTGACCGTTAAATATTTCGGCTTTCGTTACCTTATAGAAACCTACCTACATGAAACAAACTTAATGAAATTACATGCTTAAATAAGTTATTGTTAACAAATATAACAAAGTGCTTGTTGAATAATGCATGTATAATTTTAATTTAAATTGCTATGAATTACTAGATTACATTTTAACTGTTATATTATTTTTTGGACCTAAGAAAATTAAATTGTTTATTCCTAGAATAAACAAAAATACACTAGGAATATAAGCATATGTAAACATTAATTCAATAAAGACCTTTTCAAAATAAAAAAATGAGCACTGCTGGACGTTAGCTTTCCCCAAAAAAACACGATCTCTTTTTTCACACAGCTATTGCCAGCCTAAGGTCGTCGGTCCAACGAGGTGGCGGGACGTCCTACAATACGTTTGCCAAGACGTGGTCTCCACTCGAGAACCCGCCATCTGCTTGCGATTAAGTAATTCATGATGGTCATTTTATTCAAATAAAGAGGCCTGTGACATGCAGTTTGTAAAATAACAAAGGGCGTTCCCTCCGGCCAGTTTGCCTACATAATATATTTAAAAACATAAATTTACAAAAAAGACATTAAATTAAAAAAAAAAAAAAAAACGAAACGCCTGTATAAAACCAAAATCGTAACGCGGAGTAACTAGCGTAATTACAACGCGCAAACTGGCAACGTCGCTTTTGCTATCTTGCTCGCCCGGTGTGAAAATAGTTGGACGTTCATTATTTTTTATAGGTTTTTTAAAGTATGATTGGGCGCACTAGTATTACGGGTTCACGGAAACGCCTTTCGTTAGTTAACATTGGTACTGTATTTTACTTTTATATTATATTGAAATGGGACTTAATATAATTTAACTTGGACATTAAAAAAAAATTAAATGACTATTTTAATAATGTAATTTAACTGGAGAATTTTAAAATTGTTTTATATTTTTATCACATATACTTGTAACATTTGCATGCTAATCCCAGTAGCCTAACAGTCATGTGACTCAGAAATGTTGTACCTATCTATTGAATAACTATTTATACCATGTTTGACGCAAATAAAATTTCAATTAGAATTTTTATTTAAACAGTAAATTGTCATTCGTTTTGGAGCCGAAAAAATCAGGCTCCTGCGCAAATGTTAACAACTTTTTCTGCTGGAACAAACACTAAATCTATTACTTCCAAAAAAAAATGTTTGTTTCGTAAAGTGTTAATTAATGCATAAAGTAGGTACGTAATCTTCATTCCATCTTATTATAAAAAAATTTTTTTTACGAAAACAATTTTTGTTTTTTATTTATGACTTTTTAGTTGCGTAAATCTTAAACGAAGCTCGAGACCATAAAATAGGTAGTTTACGAAAAATTTTTTTCATTTTGAAATACCTTTAATATGGTACCAATTTTTTTTTTAGTAAGTATATTCTTAGAACTGGCATTCCTACTGGGGGCCACTTTTTAACATTGGATCAGTAGGTGACTGTAACGTGTTTCTTTGTATGAAGTCCTATGAAACCTCATCCCTCTATCTGAGCCGAATCGGCCGCTGACTTCGATGCGTGCGGCAGAACAGGTGTGAGTTCACCATTTCACTTTGTCCATTACCAGTGTATGCTAATGCCGAATAAAATAACAATTATGTATACGTTTATTCATATCCAAATCCGTTCAGCCACTAAGACGTGTTTAACGGTATAAACTAGCTTTAAGAAACAGTCTTAAAAGACGTAAAAAAGATAGTCGAGATTAATAATTCCAAAGCCTAAGGACATTATCTACTAGTAAAATTTGTGTTGTAAGAATGGAACCTGAATTTACCTGGAAGCAATTACATTACAACACAGCAAAGCAATAAATTAAGGCCAAGTATGTAAATTTGTAAAACCATAGTTAGTTACCAGTATAGTTATTCTATAGATTACGAGCTTGCCAGAATCTTAATCAAAAATGTTTAACCAACAGCTAAACCAGACAGAACGAAACGCTTTTGAAGTTTTGGGTTTTTGACGTATTGTGTTCCATTTTAAAATTAATTAAACAATTTTCTTCAATCACGTAGCTTTTGAATTCCAACAGATTTTACAAACAAAAATTTATTAAATTCTATTTCCGCGTAAAGGAACACAACTGTAGTGAATTGATCGTCCTGTGTGGTGTGAAAAAGTCTCGAATTTTAATTATCAAATTAAATGTAAAATAATAATGAAATGGCTGCTCTAACAGTGTCTGGGAAAAACAGAGGACCTATAGTAGACCCTGGGCTGTGCCGTTGTTGTAGGTCCATTAAGAAATGTCGACTTTTAACCGCGGAATATTTGTGGAACGGCGACAAGGAGATTTATTCGGATATGTTCATGGATTGCTTCGGTTTGCTGGTAAGTTTACACTAGAACGACTAAATAAATACATCTAAATGTTGTTCTATTTGGTAAGTAGATATATCAGCTTTTTTATTAACAAATTACAATCTAAAAGTAATTTGTCAACAACATTTTACTAACTAAGAACACAATATTTTGGCTTGTATAATTTAAAAAATTCTATTAAATTATAATGTGTAACTCTTGAAAGTAAAATTTACTTTGGAGTGTTAAGATCAACTATGGTTTATTACCAGTGATCGGAATAGGTAGATAGATTTGGGGTCAATGATCTCAAACATTGAAGTTAATATGGACCTGCCTCCGGGATTCTGGAATTTCTTAGTATCAGTTTTTGAAAAAAAGGCATATCCATATCGACAGTGGAAAGGCAAAAGGCATCAAGCGACACTTAGGGCGATATTGAGTTATAAGTATACATAGTTAGAATCAGCAAATTGTTCTGCGTCTTTTGAGCCAAGTTTGGTATAAATCAGAGCACTTTTTTGGTGCTTGACTCTGTCACAAAAAAGGCCATAATTTCTTAGTGCCCGGAGTTAATCGACTCAAAATTCATCTTTTTTTTTAAGCCCTGGATTTCAATTAATTCGCAGGTAGCTGTAATGAATTAGGCAGTCACTTAAGCTTTTCATCCTTCTTCAGTTTTAGGAACACATTACTTTTAAATCTTTCTACCTTGCTGTAAATCTAATAAAAGCGGCATTTAAAGCGTTTTGGAAATATCTTGGAAAAAATATATTGGAAATCTGGAATACAATAACACATGGCTGTCATTTAAGTCTTTCTTCCTTAAACATCATCAGAAATTAATATCGCTTGAGCCCTTTATCCTTACTCTACCTACGCACAACACAGGTATTACATAAGTTGTTTTACCTTAACCTATTGTAAATTAAAATGTGATTTAAACCCCTTTTCTATGATGTAAAAATAATTAGCAAAGTCAGTACAGATTTTTTACCTGTTTCTGAAAATTGCAAATTTTTTGTTTTAATCATTTTTCCTTAATCATTTTTACCATTAATGTGGCACTTAAATCTTTTGTTTACGCAGTAAAAATATTATGAGGTTTGCAAGTCATGTTCCGTTTCTTTAAACGAATCTTCGCGATGCAACCATTAAATTGACCATATCATATCGTGTTTTGATAGTCATGCTAGAGGCAGAGTAACTGATATCTCTATATGTTCCTAGCTATCACATCTAGACGGAGACAGCAAGGAGTGCTGCATCTGCGCGGCATGCGTGTGCCGGCTACGAGACGCCGCTGCCTTTCGCCGGCAGGTCCTGCAGAGCGAAGATGTGTTCTTGAGTGCAAGGCTAGAGAATAAGCAAGGTACAACATAATCTGTTGCTACACACTAAATGAAGACCTTTGTAGCCGAGAGGCGAGTACTACGGACTTGGCGTTGCCCTCTCTGAGGGTACGATTCTCAGTTGGGTGCGCCTTTCCGTCTAAGTGCGTCAAGTGCGCCTTTCCGGCAAAGTGCGCCAAGTCCACCTTTGCGCCCTCGCTTAGGCAAAACACAGTCCACTAAACTTATTGACAGACGTTAACTGTGGGCGAGCGTTACACGTTACGTTTTCTAAACATATTCAACTATTCGTGTACACTGAAACGACATTAAGCTACTACTATGCGTTGTCGCCGACTCTTGGCGCAGACTTCACCACTAGTGTTGCCGCTCGATAGGTCAATATCGATTGTCTATCGATAGGCTTTTTAGCCTATCGATAGTTAAAGGAAAAACGATACTATCGATAGTCTATCGATTCTATCGATATCTCTTTTACAGCAATACTATCGGTAAACAGCAATACTATCAGTAAACAGCAATACTATCGATAGTTTCGATCGCCGCCAACCAATGAACTATCGATAGTATCGATACTATCGATAGTATTGCTCTTCAATATCAAATAGACTATCGATAGTATCGATAGTGATATTTATTTCAATAGTATTGCATTCAGTATGCAGGCATAATGAGTGGTAAAATACGTTATGTGGTATATTCAACGAAATCAAATTAACTAGTGTGTTGACTTTAGTTAAACGTACGTTTAGTTTTTTTTAAAATAAAGATGACAATAACTATTGAATTACAATACTATTGAATTAAAGCTTACTATCGATAGTACAAAACTATCGATTCTATCGACAGTCTTCTCGATATTGAAGAGCAATACTATCGATAGTTAATTAGTTGGCAGCGATCGAAACTATCGATACTATCGATAGTATTGCCGTTTACCAATAGTATTGCAGTAAAAGAGATATCGATACTATCGATTGTCCTATCGATCGTATAGATGAATTTAGCGTTCAACTATCGATTGCTAAACTATCGATTTTTCGGCAACACAGTTCTCCACTCCAAGCCAAACTCAGTAGCGTAGCGAAGCAATCTTCTATTCATATGTAGAATAGTTAAATTTGAATATTTTTAAATAAAAACATTGTACTTACTCCAGCCTTTGTATATTGTCCATTTGGTGTGAATACTGCCTTCTTCAATATTTGGCTGGCTCTTTTCAACCGACTTCAAAAAAGGAGGAGGTTCTCAATTCGACTGTATGTTTTTTTTTTTTTTTGTATGTTTGTTACGCGATTACTCCGCCAATTATGAATCGATTTTAATGATTCTTTTTTTGTTTGGTAGATCATACTTCAGAGGTGGTTCCATATAAATTTTATCGAAATTGATTTAGAACTTTTTGAGAAAATCAACAAATATATACCCAGATAATATTTTGGTTGTGGTTCTTGTTACCTATCTTCGACAAATATGACCCGATTTTGATGATTTTTGTTTTATTGAATAGCTTATACTTCAAAGATGCTATGATAGAAGTTTGAAAAATAAAAATTACCCCTAAGGGTAGGAAAATAGGGGATGAAATCGGTGTTCAGCAGTTAGATTAGGATTTATCACTGAAAATAGATGAAATAAGTAAATTTTATTAAAAAAAATAAAACCGACTTCAAAACACTAAAATGCTAAAAATAATCCTAACCCTTAAGTACCTAATCAGTTACTTTTGGAGTCGGTGCAAACAAAAACATTGAATCTCTCATCGGCTGGCACCGACTCCAAAAGTAACTGATTAGGTACTTAAGGGTTAGGATTATTTTTAGCATTTTAGTGTTTTGAAGTCGGTTTTATTTTTTTAAATAAAATTTATTAGCACTCCTATTGATACAACCTTGCAGGGTTTGTGCTTATCCTCATTAATTGTGAAAATAATGTATTATTTATGTATAAAACAGCATAACGAAGCCTTCATCATCATCATCATTTCAGCCATAGGAAGTCCACTGCTGAACATAGGCCTCCCCCAATAACCTATCAGTCATGGGGGGATACTCTCCACGTTTGGCAGGCGGGTTGGCAAACGCAGTTTTTATAAGATTTCGCACGCAGACGCTGCAGTGCTGCTTGTCTTGTGCTACCGGAATTTGTCGCCTCTTACGACACGCCTCTTGTTGGCGGTGGGGAAGTGTATTCTGTACGGCCGTCCCCACACGGCGCAAGCGTTAAAACCGCCTAAATTGTACGTCTTTCTGTAAAAATCTTGTGTAATTTACTTGTATGGTGTGCAATTCTATCTATCTTTTTTTTCTGTTTCTCAGGCTTGGACAACAAAATATTACTGGAAATAAAACCGGAACCTCCCGAAGACGACTCCGACTCGATGGACGCCGGCGGCGACGCTACCTTGCACGAACCAGGTAAATTATTATAACGACTAAGTATTATGTACTTCGAGACTCGGTTCCCGTAATCCATCCATGAATTACGTCAAATGAATTTCAAGATTTTTTACCCCTCCCCCTCGTCCTTGTCACAGCTGCCCCTAGATTAAGGACCCTTCGATAGCAAATTGCCAACCGGAATACCACGTGACACTATAGGATTTAACATTAGTGTCACGCGATTTGCCGGTGGTCAATTCTTTACCGAAGGGTTCTAAATCAGAGTCTAGGAGGCCTACTACGAAAATATTTCGTTCGTGCGGACGTATAAACCTAACAAATTAAAATACCATCTACTTGTGTCAAACCTTTGACAATTTATGAACAATTCAAAACGGTCGGGTTTTTACCCGGCTAGTTTCAGATGTTCATTATTTTTTTAAAGAATTGGCACAAGTGAATGTTTATTTTAATTTGTTAGGTTTATAAGTCCGAACGAACGAAACATTTTCGTAGTAGGCCTTCTGGCCCCTGATTCAGAACGTTTCGATAACGAGTTGTCAACCGGTGAATCACATGACACTAATGTTAAATCCTATAGTGTCACTAGGTTTTCCGGTCGACAATTTGTTACCGAAAGGTTCTGAATCGGGGGCCTAGTCACATTTGTGAGTCCTCCCTAGTGTGTCGTCACATATTTTGAAAAATTATTGAGATTGATTTGATTGATTGATTGATTGAGAAATTATTAAATAAAAACAGTAATTAAACTAAAATTAGTTTAATTTCTATTTAAATTGTTTTTTACATTTGAAAAGCTTCGTGTTTGACTACTTGTATATAAGGTGCTTTAAAAATATCTGCAACGGCTGAAATGGGTTAAAGTATTGCTTATATAGATTACGATAGTAAAGAAATTTTATGTCCAGAACATCATTAATTTTTTCATTAAAAAATTAAATTAAAAAAGATTAGGCTTTATTCTGTCTCAAACCGTCCACACCTGTTCAAAAATGCTAACGTTTCACATTATACCGCTCCCGCGCAGTGTCAAGGGCGGATGACGAAGTCTTTTCGCAAATAATGAATTACCGATCCGGGGCACGTAATTCCTTCACTATCGTAATATATATAAGCAAAACTTTTGCCCATTTCAGCCGTTGTGGATATTTCACCTCAATTTTGAGGTGGTTTGAGCCCTACTCCACCACGCAGGCCCAGTGCGGTGCGGTGGAGGGGTGTTGTAAGGCCAGTGACTGAACCTTACTGTCAGATATTAGCCGCCCTAAGGTCTCTGACTAGGCTTCACGACCAGTATCAAGCGATATACCGGGACCAACTTTTATCGTGCCTTCCGAATCACGGAGATGCTTGTGATAAATGTCACTGAATATGATTGGAATGGTCACCCATCCAATCACAACCGCGACGTAGGTGGCTTCAGTTTGATAATCACTACGAACTAATATGAATAAATAATTACATATATTTTTTCTTTTTGACAGATCTAGAAGAACCAGATTCTAAAATGGATCTCTCTCTCCCCTCTCCCGACGACGCAGACGACATAGACTACAAGCCGCGCACGCGCAAAGACAAGAAGCCGGGGAAGAGGGACCTGTTGGCCAAGATGAACAAACTCAGGAAGAAGCTAGACCACATGATGGAGGCCACAGGTGAGTGTGGTAGCAAAAGGCTTCTCATTAAGCACATACCACATACATAGGTACATGATTGTCCTCTACCTGAAAGTATTCTGTAAGAGATCGCTATTAGCGATAAGAACGTCGCTTAAATTGTAAGTTTTTCTGTAAAAATCATGTGTAGTATCTATCTATACTATATAAAGCAGTAATTCAGACCATTTTGGAATCATTTTTAGGGTTCCGTACCAACGGACGGAAAAAACGGAACCCTTAAAGGTTGTTGTCTGTCTGTCAAGATTCTTTATCTCGAGAACACGTGGAGGTCCTCTTCATCTATATGGTCAATCCCGGTGGCGTCCAAAGCCATCGCTTTGGAGCCCAGGGTCCGCTTTCCTTGATTTACTCCTCCACTTCGCGCGGTCTTGAGCGTCTCTAGTTGTGTAATCATTGGTACGCATGTCAGCCGTTACGACGTTAAGCCAGCATTTCTTGGGTCTATCACTTTTGCCAGGACCTGGTGGCGGCATGGCCAGACATTTGTTTTCTACGTAGCTTGCCGGTCCGCAACATATTGCCGTACCAGCGTAGGCGACACATTGGGGAGGGGGGGGGGGGGGAATTGCCAATACTCGCCAGGTTTGGCACGCGAGTTGGCAAGCGCAGTTTTTTATAACATTTCGCACGCAGACGCTGCTGCCCGTCTGGTGCTACAGGAATTAGTCGCCTCTTACGACCTGCGTCTTGTTGGCGGTGGGGAAGGCCTAAAGCACTATTTATAATACATATTACTACAAATTTGTACAGAACCCCCAGTGGGCGAGTCCAACTCGCACTTGTTCGTTTACGAATACAACTGCGGCTTTTGTACCTTTACGAATCTCCTCATTTCTGATTCGATCTCACAAAAAAACACCGAGCTTTATTATGAGGCCACATAGTAAGAGGCCACGATTCAGTTCGATATATCATTCTGGTAACACACTGGTTGTAGACAGGTTCCTCTTTACCATAAGGGCACACGGGGCCTGTGCCCAGGGCCCCCAGCCTCATGGGGGCCCCAATGCACTAAAACATGTTTGTAAACTAAAAAACACTATTAACTGAAAAGAAAGAAAAGAGGGTCAAAGCCTAAAAAAGAAGCGAAAATTTTAAACTATACTTTTAACGGAGATATGAAATTATTTTTTGGATGTCATGAATTTATACCAACAGTGTTTTATTTTTACTTTGCAATAGGGCCTTCGAATTCTTGTGTGCCCCAGGGCCCCGGGATATGTTAAGACGGCCCTGGTTGTAGACTCGTCTTTAGACACTAAGGCCACCACGCGAATCGGCAAATCCTTCAGTATCTAAAAAATATCGTGTTCTCTTGTTCACAGCGGAACCACCACCAAAAAGAGAGAAAAACACAAGAGTGAAGAAGAAAGAATCTCTCGACCACGACAACATGGTCTACAACAACGCTGTGACAATCGTACAGAATTCCTACGTCTGTCCGTTCCACAATCGAATCAGCAATTACTATTGCTACTACTGCAAAGACCAATTTGTAAACCCCATCGAACTGAGAGACCACACTCTATCCCACGACCCGAAGGAACTATTCGAGAGCATGATGGAAAACAAAAAGATACCCAAAATCGATATAACAAGAATCGATTGTCGATTGTGCCCGGACAAAATCGATGACATCGACTCCTTCAAACGACACATCACTAATAACCACGGAAAGACTGTTTATCCAGTTGAAAATGAATTTCTAAAATTCAGATTAACAACAAATAATTTGACTTGCACGGAATGTAATAGTGTCTTCCCATATTTCGATATGCTGAAAAAACATATGATAGATCACTTTGGCACGTATATATGTGATATGTGTGGAGCTTGCTTCCTTGAACAGAACTCGCTGAGAACTCACATAAAATCTCACAATAAAGTCGAAGCTAATTTCCCATGTGAAATATGCGGGAAGAACCTCAAATCTAAATACAGTCGGTACCTACACGTTGCAACGGTGCACGAGAAAAAACCAACAGTGAATTGTTACAAATGTGAAGCGAGTTTCCTATCTTATGCGTTGAGAAATCGACATTTGATTGAAGTGCACGGTGATAAGCGGACGTTTCCATGCAAATTGTGTGATAAAGTGTATAACAGAAGAAAAACTCTTATGGAACATAATAGAAGAAATCATTTGAAAGTTTATAGGCATCAGTGTGATTTGTGCGACCAGAGATTTTACCTGCCTTCACGACTTAAAGAACATATGGCAACTCATACTGGGGAGAGGAACTTTAGATGTGAATTCTGCGAGAAGAGTTACCCGAGATTGCAGTCTTTACAAGAACATATACGATCTCACAGCAATGATAGGCGGTATAAGTGCGATTTATGCAACTCTGCATTCACTCAGAGCGGCAGTTTAAAGAATCATATGAAAAGCCACCATCAAGGCTATGATTTGGATACGAGTTTTAGCTGAATATAATGTTTAGATGTTTTTATTTATTATAAATATAATACTCAACGAAATTTAGTATTTTATTGCGAAAAACAATAGTTTTTGCATTAACGAAATTGTTTTTGTTATGCCTACGAAACATTCCTAGGCAGGACTATAGACTTCTATTCCCCTGCTCAGGAGTTTCCGCCATTTTATGCGGGATACTATAAATTCCTAGACAGTAACTAGAGTTTAATTGCCTTCTCTAAGTTGCCTGCAATGCTATTTGAACTACTGACGATACATTAAGACGAAATTACGTTGCGTTATAGTGTACAGCTGAACTTCGGTCGGGCGTAAGTTTCGCAACTCGGAAAAGAACAAATAAAACCAATTTATTTCCGTTTATAGGCCTAAATTAAGCTCTTACACGTCCCAATTATTTTTTTACCATTCCACTGATTCGGGATAATATTGCGGGCTACGTATTCTGTAGAGTAACTGATATTTACCGCGTAAGTTTGGCATTTATGGTGTGTCATATCGGCCGAATACGTCGGAACGTAATACGAGCCGCGGAAATTTTGGGACGCGTATTTTCGGCATAGTGTGTTTAGACACTAAAAGCCTGCGCAGATGAGGGACTTTTTTGTCCGCCAAAATAGATCGCTTACAATTGCATCGAGTATCGCACACGAGAGATTAAAAGCACCGCGTATAAAAAGTCCCCCGAATAACCGAGGACGAAGTATGGGGGAGTCCCCGAAAAAAATAGAACTTATGTGACTAAGCGCAGCAACGCACACAGCGAACTTTAGTCTGTGTTGCGCGCTCGAGAGTGACGCTCGTATGCACGATGACCAGGCAACAAATGATCGCACACCGTGTGCAAGTTCTCGGCGGACATTTTTTTCACGATTCAGGGATTTTGGTCCTCTACGGACCAAAGTCCCTCGTTTGCACAGGCCTTAAGAGCAGGAACTGTTTATTAGTATAAAATATCTGGATAGTAAATAATAATAATATAATATAGGTAGCCATTTATTTCCAATCTAGTTACATTTCAAATTTTGTTTAGTAGTTCGATAGTAAGTTGCTTTAAAAATTAGGAGTTTTAGTATGGTTAGTTTAATCTGTTTCTAAGATTGGAACCCTTTGGGTGAAGGCCTCCTCCAGCTCCATCCATGCCGCTCTAGCTTTGCCCAGTCATCCACTCTTTTCCGGCTACTTGGGTCAGGTCATCGGCCCATCGTCTTTTTGGTCGGCCGACCAACACTCCTTTTTCCCGATGGACCCTTCCATTATGCAGTTTTTAGTCCACCTTTTGTCAGTGTAGCGTGATAAAATATCTGGATAGTATCAGTATCAAAATGCAGTACTAAAATTATATACCGGACGAATTTATGTACTGACTAGCTGTTGCCTGCGACTTCGTTCGCGTGGCCTTTAATTTATTCATAAAGGATTTAGCAACTTTCTTAATATTTGTTTCCGCAAGTTTCTTCTACAAAGTATTATAAAACTTAGTCGTTCTCAAGTTATGGCGACTATAAAATCAGACGTGTATTTGAATGGCGTTGTTCTATGAATTGGCTAGCCGTGCAATAATAGTTGACGCTACCACTACTACCACTACCAATCAATTGTCATACTTTTTATGAGCTGTCAAAACGTACCTCTTCCTTAGAATTTGTATGGCAATAGCGGACAGTGACGTCACTGTTTACCAAACTCAACTGACTATCTATTTATTAGTTTTAAAGCAATTAAAAATCTATTACAAGAAACAATTAAAAATTATGACTGAACAAATTAATTAAATTAGGTGTTATTTAAAAAAATAAGTGTCTCGGAATTGTTTATGAATGGTGTCAACATCCCAATTGAACAGATGTTTTAACCAGCCGGCTGCGACATATACATACCGTATTCATATCGATATAGTCCTTGAGTAAGAGTATCCGCCATTTTATGGGGCATAATCATCATTTCAGCCATAGGACTTCCACTGCTGAACAAAGGCCTCACCTAATGACTTATCATCAGGGGGGGTTGCAAATACTCGCCACGCTTGGCAGTTTTTAATAAGATTTCGCAGGAATACGCTGCTGCCCGTCTCGTACTACAGTAATTAGTCGCCTCTTACGACACGCCTCCTGTTGGCGGTGGGGAAGTGTATTCTTTTTGGCCGTCCCCACACGGCACTATAAATAAAAATAATACAATAAGTATCTCAATAAAACATTTGATTTATTTTATAACATTAAATTACTAATAAATAATTTATTATGTACACAATACATAATACATTCTGGGTATTATAATTTTATTTCAATACTGTGATAGACCTTATACAATATTTACATTTGATTTAAATATAAACATTTTATTCCCAATAAAAATGTAACCTTAGAGCCTTTTCAATACCCAATAAAAAATAAAAATAAAATGTGGGTAGTTTTAGATCACAAAATAATTGTACTTGCGGGTAGTAAAGTCGGGCTCAGTGCGGTCGACGGCAACCTACCCAAAAAGTTAAAGGTCATTGAACCGATTTTCAACTTCTAAGTCCGAAACGTGGAGATGATGATTCGACGACTATGGAGGTCGTCGAATTAAGGACTGGTTAGTTCAGCTGAACCCCCCCCCCCCTTCAATGTTACGCCAATGGGCTAGTTTCCAAAAAAAATCTAATTAGTCCGTCAGTTGGATTAACAGAAAATATTGGACACGTATTTTTTCTTTTCTCAATCAAACAAAAATTATAAAGATATAGCCCGTTAAAGTTCCGCGTAACGTCACGCCTTGCGACACTTTTTAGCAAGGCGTGACGCCACGTGCTCACTTTGAAGCGCTGTATCTTCGTTATTTTTTGTTTGATTGACAAAAGACAAAATATGGGTCCAATATTTTTTGATTATTTAACTGACGGACTAAATATAATAATCTTTTTTTAACCCAGGAAACTAGCCTATTGTACCCTGGGGGCCTTGGGCATTTTCGTGCGTTCGCTCCGCCCACCCTACCCTAACGTGGCTCCTGTTGAAAAGTTCACAAAGCCACAATAGCCAAATGGCTTAACATCTCTCACTTATTCTGCATACGGCTCGTCCATATCAGCAGTCTGATGCTGCCTTTTGATATGGCTCCTTAAGTTCACATTCTGTGTGAACGATGCCGAACACAGTGTACATTTGTATCTCTTATCCGCACTGTGACTTTGCATATGCACTTTAAGACCTCTCAACCGTGGGTAGCTCTTCCCACAATACTCACACCTAAAATTCCTTTCTCCAGTATGCGTCGCCATATGCTCTTTCAACCTGGATGGCAAATAGAACCGTTTATCACAAATCTCGCATTGGTGCCTAAATATTTTCAAATGTGACCGCCTGTTATGCTCTCTAAGTGACTTCCTACTATCATATACCCTGTCACAATGCTCGCACGGGAACATTCTCCGTTCGCCATGAGCTTCAATCATGTGTCTATACCTTAATGAATAAGAATAGAAAACTTCGTCACATTTATTGCATTCATACGCTGCTTCTTTTCTATGTAACCTCGCCACGTGGAGATTCCTACTGTGTTTTGACTTAAACGTCTTCCCACACTCGTCACAAGTGAACTCCTCGTCTGTTTTCTGGTGACATCTCATATGCAAACTCAGCATTCGTTCTTCAAAATAATGAGCACCGCACACATCACAGATACAACTGCCGAAGTGTTCCGCCATATGTTTTTTTAACGCATGAAAGAAACTAAACGTCCCGTTACACTCGATACACGTTAGACTGTTGATCGTTAATTTGAATTTTAGGAACTCGTTGCTAACGTCATGTAGTTTTACATCGTGTGAAGTAGTGAGGTGATTTTTGAGTAAATCGATGTCATCGATTCTCTCTTCGCATAATCGACAATCGATTCTTAGGATGTCGATCATCAGTTGTTTTTTTGTGACAGCGTATTCGTTGAACGCGTTTGGGTCGTGTGTCAAAGTATGTTCTCTGAGTTTGATAGGATCAGTGTACATTCCCCGGCAGTAAACGCAGTAGTAATCGCTGAAGGAGTTGTCGAATGGACAAACGTAGGAGTTTTGTACGATGGCGACCGCGTTAGTGTAGCATTTGTGCTCGTTGTCTATGGTTTTGGGAGGCTTTAACTGGATCTCTTCTGTAAAAAAAAATACATTATTATACGACATGGAGAAATGGGGAACCATAGGCAAAACCAATCTCAGATGGCGCCAGCGTGTTCGGTCGTGACAACCGTTGTCAACCAATGTCCACGCAGATGTCAGTTCTTTTCTTTCTGTGCTCGCCAGTATGACGCAAGTTTGACACGAGAATTGCGAAAAATTTCTACTCTATAGAGTATTAGCTTTTGCCCGCGACTTCGTCTGCGTTGACCTTACCCGGATAAAAAGTACGCTATGTGTTAATTCAGGCCATGGTCTATCATTATGGCAAATTTCATCAAAAATTCATTCAGTAGTTTTTGCGTTAAAGAGTAACAAACATCCATACTCACTTTCGCATTTATAATAATAATAGAATTTGTTACCTTCATGCATCCTCTTCAACTGCTCGCTGATCTGCGCGATGCTGGCCAGCATCTGCTTCCGGTCCTTCTCCTCCTGGCTCAAGCAGTTCTTACTCTTCTTCTTCTCTGCTTTCAACTTCTTCTTCGCTTTCAATGATTTCTTTAGTTTCGGCGACTTTTTCGGCGATTTCATCGTTGACAGAGGTTTGTTGTCGTCCAGTGAATCTGTTTTAACGTATAATCATTTTCATAACGTAGGAAATAAGATAAATGGTTATAAAACTTATTTTCGTTGTTTTATTATGTCTGGATAAAAATTCAAAAAACAATTTTAAACTTTCTTGTTGCATTTTTTAACTAACACTGCACCAAACGGGTATTATCTGGAAACGTCGGGAAAACCAATAACGCAAAATAAGGTATGTGTTGCATAATACCCGGTCGGGAAAACCAATAACGCAAAATAAAGTATGTGTTGCATAATACCCGTTTGGTGCATAGTGCTAGTTCAAGAAACAAATCCGAGGAAAAAGTTTACCTTTTTGATGGGTATAGCACCATCACCTCTTTGTGAAGAATGTGGTATTATCGATGACGTCTATCACGTTCTGATGAAGTGTGTACGGGGCGAGCAACATAAAAGGCAGTTAATGCACTATAACGGTACGACGTGTAAGATTGGTAGTTGCAATAGCATACTGGCTGAGCCTATGTCAGACGAGGCAATAGCCTTGTACAGATTATTTAAATTAATTAAGAGTTAACTCTGGTATTGTAGTAAAATTGTATTTGAATAACTTTAAATTTTAGCTATGATGGAGCGACATAGACAAAGCTCCATAAATAAAGAAGAAAAAAAATTCGAGGCAACTTTCATGTCACTGTCACATGATATGAAGCTGTAGAAGCAAATGTTTGAAACTTACAGAGCTGTTAGTCAACTAAGTAAGGAAGTTTTTAAGATACTGTTAGATAAGATAAGATGTAAGATAAGATAATGTTTATGTACATTATTTTTAACAAGAGCGAGACTAAGTTACATTACACATTCATCATTTCAGCCATGGACGTCCTCAATGACTTTCGTCGGAGGGGATTGCCAATACTCGCCACGCTTGGCAGGCGGGTTGGCGAGCGCAGTTTTTTAAAACATTTCGCACGCAGACGCTGCTGCCCGTCTCTTGCTACAGGAATTAGTCGCTTTTTACGACACGCCTCCTGTTGGCGGTGGGGAAGTGTATTCTTTACGGCCGTTACAAGTTACAGATAAATTATCAAAATAATAGATGTTCATCATTATCGTTTTCGTAATTAGTTTAAAAAAAAAACTAATGTCTAGTGTTGCACCGATTTTATAAATTTTTTCGTGATGTTAATTTCAAGTGGCAACACTGGGAGGGTAAGGAGAGTTCGAGTTGGGTTGAGCAAGAGTGCGAATCGCGCGCATATTCTCTTATCGTATTTCGTCGGAAAGTAGAAGCAACTAGAAACCATACAAGATCAGAAAATCAGAGTTCATAGTGTGATTGCGTGACGGCCTGCTCAAGTCCCAATTTAGCAGTTAACAGGTGAGACCTATCTGGGCCCAGCGCTGGGGCAAACCGTTGCTCTGCTGCTCGTGGCTGATGCTACCACATTGGAGGAATCAGGTGAGCCAGAACGCAATCTTAATTGTTTAGTCACTTACTTAGTTCAAAATTAAACCAAAAAGCTCCCCATTATGAAATCGCAAAAGTTACACAATAAATCACATAAGTTTTTTCTTCTTCGTAGTTTATACAGTCCGCTAGTCGTTGAGTTTTCGGTACACATTCAATAGATGAATATTTATTTATCCGCAAAATGTTTTATGCTAACGTTTATATGATATTTTACTCAGAAAGGTACATTAATGGACTATTTTAGTTTAAAAAAACGGGACGATATCACTAACCATTTTTTCGTCACATGTGTTTTTCTGGATCGATTCGCAATCAGGTCAAAATCCATTCTAAGCTAATCAAAGACCAGCATATGGTTAGGAACAATAAAAAAATTATAAAAATAAAAATAAAAATTGTTTATTTTCAGACAATACAAGTCCATACAGGTTTAAAGTTACATACTCTGACATGATACTCTTAAAACTATGTTAATGTTGATTCTGACGAGCCCAGTACCCACCAGTCCGACCAAAACTGAGCAACAGCAGACAAGATGAACCCAGCGAGCCCCGAGGCTCACCCAGCTACGCGCAATAACAATACTATCGATAGTATCGTTAGCGCTTACTATCGGTAGTTTAATAAATAGTGTAATACTCCACTTACCTTAGGATCAGAGCAATGTGTGTGATGCAATTACATGCTTTGTTATATCTATGATAGTATAACACTTGTAAAAAATCGTCTGCCTCAGGTGGGACTCGAACCCACGTCTCATCGCATGCCGGGCGAGTGCTTTTCCAACTAAGCTACCGAGGACGTTGGCTAACCCGTCGCAATTAGTCAAGTGTTTCTCGCTGTCGAAGCCAGCGTTTTATCCGATCAATGTTGCGGCTATACGTACACCTTCATTAGTATACTACCGTCAAACACCCGATAGAAATATTGTTGCAAATATTTAACTATCAGTTATGATATCTGTTGATCTGTTTTATGTATCTATTTATAACACCTGTGTAACATTATAGAATGCAATAAATATATTGAATTGAATTGAATTGAATTGAAGATCAGAACAGCTTAAACGATTTAAATTTTGTTTTTAGCAATTACGTCCTCGGTAGCTTAGTTGGAAAAGCACTCGCCCGGCATGCGATGAGACGTGGGTTCGAGTCCCACGAGTGTTATATTATCAAAAAAAATACTATCAAACTATCGATGGTATTGATAGTATTATGATATAATACTATCGATATAATTGCTTCTAATCAATAGTATTAGTTAATATGTGACATCGAAAGTATGGATACTATCAATTGGACTATCGATATCGTTACAAGATCGAAGTTATTAGTTTTCAAGGTCAACTATTGATAACGAAACTATCGATAGTTGGGCAACTCCAATTTATAACACTTCTCGGCATTAGCCCACAAATTGTCCTGAAGCAGCCTTACCAGGCAAAAAAAAATACAGGGTCTATAATGATCTGTTTTATGTACTTATTTATAACACCTGTATAACATTATAGAATGCAATAAATATATTGAATTGAATTGAATTGAAAATATTGGGACGTGTAAAAGTGCTTTTAATGGCCTATTTGCAAAAATAAATGATTTTGATTTTCAACTTGGTAAGCACAAGAAGGAAGGCGCTGGATGCAGCTTCCAACCGGCCAATCTGTAAGTGAATGGGAGAGGCCTATGTTCAGCAGTGGACGTCCTATGGCTGAAATGATGATGATGATGAAACACAAGCATACCATTAGCGGCGTAGTCTGACCCGCTACCCGCGTGGTGCGGCCCGTCGTCGTAGGCGTCGTCTGGCGCCGGGTCAGTGCTGACCTGCACCTCCACTTTGATTTGTGGCTCTGGCTCCTTTTTGATACTAGATTCAATGGGTTCATCTGAAATTATAATAATGATTTAAAATTTTATTTATTTATTTAAAACTTTATTGCACTAATAGTGTACAAAAGGAGTGACTTAATGTCAAAGTCAAAGTAAAAAATCATTTATTCAGTTTAGGGCAGAAAACTGCCACTTATGAACGTCAATAATAACATTATTGGCCCATATGGGGCAGAACATGTCTGCTTATTTTTTGGGCCCTACTAGCGCTTCGAGACAAGACACAGAAAATCTGGCAGGTGCTGAGAAGAAACGCCGGAACAAACTCAATGCTGCTAATAGCATTCTCTGCCAACCGTTGGGTCATGCAGAAAGTTTTCAATTGGTGCGGTGCAGGTAACAGATAAAATAACCTAAAAGTTTAAATAATTCAACAATAAACTAAATTTACTTGAAAAATTAACTAATTTAAACTAAATTAAATTGCAATCAGACTATTAAGTTTCCCATTAGAGTTAGAGCAGTGACTTTGAATGAATTTAGTCACACATTAAATAACTGGCTGTTGAATGAGTGATGCTAGAAGCATCTCCACAGGATGGCCAGAAAAGTGACATCCAAAAATTTTTTTTAGGTGCCTTATGTTGAGAGGTGTCTGAATTGTCCTAATTCTAACTCGAATACTACGAAATATCGTAGAACATACATAGGGGTGAAACAGATACCTCTCAACGCAAGACACCTAAAAAAAAATTTTTGGACGTCACTTTTCTGGCCAACCTGTATACAGGGTTACATTGCATAGGGGTGCCAAATCTTCAGGAGTGGCTTAGAATTAGTAACTTAATCGAACTATGCAAAGAACAAAACTTTTTTTTTCACAAAATTATTTCTAGCCACTGTTAAAAATAGTATGCGTGGATAATTTAACTCATTCATGAAAAAATTGCACCGTATGTGCACTGGATAAGGTCTTTGTTTACTTGCCGTATCTACGCCTTCTATAAATGGCCGCGCGGCTTTCGTAGTCTCGTTATTGACTTTATTTTTGGATATTTTAAAGTATTTTTTTCGTAAAATACGATTTTTAAAAATAATAACGATCAAGATTCAAGACGCTTCTTTAAAATGTTCTCTAGATTTAAATTTTTTAATTTGGCACCCCTTTGCAATGTAACCCTTTATGCTTTAGGCTGGTGGTAAGTAACTATACAGATTGATTGGTGAACGATATATTTCTCTCAGATGATAGAAGAGCAAAATTGCAATCTTTGTATGTTTTTTTTTTAACATTTGAATGCTAATTTATTTTGCATGTATAATGTAACTCTTGGTCGCCCTACCTAAAATCCTACTCTTTCTCGTATTGACTTAAAAAGTAAATGTTAACGAACCGCCATGCAAGTGTATCCTCGCCTGCAGCAGTGCCTGCTCGCACTGGAGCACCTGGTGGCGGAAGGCGCTAGCTTCCCGCAGGCGTGACACGCACGTGGCGCATATAAGCCGCTCGAGGGGCTCACCGTCTAGGTTCGATAGCTGGGAAGTGTAATTATAAAAATAAACTTGCTGTTCCAGCCTTCAGACTACAGCGGCACGGATCTTGAGCGCTGGAAGTAAGATGCGCAGAAGACCAATACGATTACGTGATTGGCTAGTCACGCGTCTAAACCGCCGGCCAGGATTGGTTGCTTGCTCCGCGCACGCGTCTCTGATACGATGATCGTTTCGTAAGATGCGCTAGGCGATCCCCACTCTTTCCTCCAGTGCTCAAGATCCGTGCCAGGATAATTCATTCAATTTTCAATAAAGTACTACAGGGTCTAGTTGAACTACCTGTTCATAAGTTAAAAATTCACATTTAAAAAATCATGATGGAAAAATAATATTATAAAGTAGACGATTATATAAACGACAAGATTGCATGGACTTAACCTGCTTGGCTCGCACTTACTACATGTCTTGTAACTGTATTTCTTGTAAAATAGGCTGACAAAGGTGGCAGAGTTTGTGGCGCTGTTTCAGCTCATCACCAGCCGAAATGTAGTGCCGTAGCAGTAGTAGGGCAGAGTTATATTTTGGGATGTGTATAAGTACCCGGAAGAGTGCCTATTTACTAATTAAATGACTATTATGACTAAAGATTAAACTGGTTTTAAATAAGGGTAGACTGTGTTTTGATACCTCATCACTAAATAGTAGTAATTTAATTAAGCTATCAAATCAAATTAAACTATAATACAGCAGATTTGGCACACACCATCCCCTAGGAGTGTGCTCTATCTGCACCCTCTCCCACAAATCATGGGTGCTTAATCTAAACCCCATCTTTTTAAGGGCAAAAAGAAGGTACAGAAAATGTTGAGGAAGACTACTCACACTAGCAAGAAATTTAACAAAATGATTAAAGCACTACATAAAGTTAGTAGAAACTGCTTGCAAGACTTCTTTACAGCATTATTCAAAGAGAGAAACTGTTTTTAATAAAAATTCAGTTCCCAATCATCAATAAAACTGTAACTTCACTAACATCTCGAATGCTTAGTTTATAACTTGGTTATGCATGATAACCCCCCATCTTGAGTTCTTCTATACATAAACTTGTTGAGGTTTATACTATTAAGAATCTAAGTGAATTGTTTTTTTCTTTACTATTTTGTTACGCTACTTACCATCAAACCAAAACAATCCACGAACATGTCGCAATACACCTCTTTTTGGCCTCGCCAGTCGTACTCCACGTTTAGCAAGCGGCATTTCTTGAGCGCACCGCAGCAGCGACATAAGCCGGGGTCGAACACAGGCCCTTTTTGATTAATTACACTCATTTTGAACAGATTTTTCACATAAAACGGAAAACAACAAATCAACTAAAACAATGATCGTAGAAATGTCAAGTTGTGTTCCTTTTCTTCCATTGAAATTCATGACACTTGCCAACAATATTTTATTGAACTATTGAAATTAGTTCAAAAATAAAGGTATGAAGTAAAATAACATAACGTGCAAAGAATTAAAAAATAGAACACGCTTGACTTTTTAAAATTCTATGATTATTTCAAAGTAATTCAAAGACATGATTATTTTTCTACTGCTGCCATCTATTGGGAAGTAGCCGCATATTTTTCTACCAAAGCAGATTTAAATTTTAAATACCTTCTACCCTACCACACTAAAGCTGGTGATAGACTGCGACGGACGCGGCTACGGACTCGTCTTGACATTGTGAGGTCAAGCGCTGCCATTGGTCTATCCTTCAGACAACTTCCGCCAGCCCAAGGATCGACCAATGGCAGCGTTTGACCTTACAATATCAAGACGAGTCCGGAGCCGCGTCCGCCGCCATCTGTCACCGGTATAACACGCCATGCCACGCTAAGCTATGATCATATTATGATCCTCTCTTCTTGAGTATAGGACATTCTCTTCTCGTCTTTTCTCCGGTCCTCCTCTCTTTTCGCATTGACTTTGTAAGGACGATGAAGTTTACCAATCGTATCATAATTATGTGTGTGTATCTGTATTTCCCCCTTAACTGTATTAACCTGGAGTGCCTGCTACTGTTAAAATAACGGGTCTGACAAATGGAAGCTGGCCTCCTCTTTACATTGCTTGACCGTCGGTCGACACTTCGCTTTTTGTTCCGGATTGAGCATACATCGATTTTAGCTTACTGAAAACTCGAGTAGTGTAGACGAATCTAAACTCGGACCAAGTTTAAAAACACAAATAACGAATATTATGGCCAGTTTCGGAACAGGAAAGGGGCGAGCTGGCTGGCGGGCTGGCCGAAGTGGACGGAAAGATCGTCCAATGCCAGCGTTTGTCCCCACAATGTCAAGAAGATTGAATACTAGATAATACTAATAATAATACTTGATCAGTGATTTTTATGTACTTCACATTGTGATTAGAACTCTTTTATACGGCGACGGACGCGGATCCGGACGAGTCTTGACATTGTAAGGTTAAGCGCTGCCATTGGTCTATCCTTCAGTCAACTTCCGCCAGCCCAAGGATCGACCAATGGCAGCGTTTGACCTTACAATGTCAAGACGAGTCCGGAGCCGCGTCAGTCGCCATCTGTCACCGGCTTAACTTTAAGACTTCTCGTCTGTATTTTGAAAATTTTGGTAGAAAAGAAAATCTGAGTTGTTGCATTCACAATATTTTATTACAAATTATTTACAATCATTTACTAAAAATATTTACAGCTATTAAAATTAATACAACACATATTAAATTATCTAATTATTCATTCTGAGATAGACTATTCAATCTATTTACAATACATTCGATAGTTACTTAATTATCAAATCCTCATTAAAAATAAAAAAACTAACGTTTCGTTAAAAATGATGTATAATTTCATTTTAAAAAAATTACAGAAAATTTATTCTGACATATACCATACGATACAAAATGAAAAATTTATACTTATAAAATAAATAATAGTTGGATTGATTTATTTAGGACTGATGTTAGAGAAAATATCAGTCATAAATATTTATTTTATCTTAAGATAAACAGATGTTGACAGTATTATTTTAAAATAACACCTTTTTTAACTCGACACTGACCCAGACACAACATACGTCTTATTGTTATTACGGCTATAGCCGTTTAGTGTCGCGGAAAAGGTTAAGATATTCATTTAAACGGTATTGCCAATTATTTGTATAAAATAAATGCTTTTTAAATCAATAAATAGTTGAGTATGGTAAGGCGTGACGTCACTTCCCATTCCTATAGAGAGTCTATGGAAGACTTAAGTATTGAGAGCCTATAAAAAATAAAGCAATAGGGAACCACAATGCACATTTATCACGATGGGTGTCGCATTGTGGTCTTGGTCTTGCCCGTAATGATTGTTTGAGTGATCGATGGAGCATGGAGTAGAAATGTCAGATGATTTGTTCGACAAACTTTTCCGCCATGTTTTAATCTGTATCTGTACTGTTTTTGTATGGGCGAGCGTTGACAGGAGCTGTCATTTCATACTAAATGTAGGTAAGTAAAAAAATACTTACTAGTTTCAGGGTTAAGATGGTTTGTATTGCTTTTCTATAGGGTCTTGAGACAAGTCACTTGACACTCGATGCGGCGTTGAATACAGTGATATTTCAGTAGTTTCAGATCTCTATCACTTCACCACTTGTTTGGTCTTATCAACACATTGTCAACCAATGTCCACGTAGATGTCAATCTCTTTTTTTATGCTCGTTAAATAACAAAATGAATTTGCTAATGATCATAACTAGTGAACAAAAGCATCGTTGTAACAGAGCTACAATAATTATGTTCATTTACTAAATATTGTAATGTGATTGACGCAAGTTTGACACACGTTTGACAACTTAGCAGAACCTTTAACTTTGATTCGGTGGGGGGTAGTCAAACGAAAAGCATGGTGGTTCTATTTTAATGGTTTTTATTTATCATTTAAAGAGCTTTAGAGTGCAAGTTTAGTGTAGTCTGTGTTCTAATGTTTGAAGTGAAGTTTTAAATATCTGGAACTATTGAAATATCATTGTATTTAACGCGCATCGTGTGTCAAGTGACTTGTCTCATAGACAACTTGCTTTAGACCCGATAGCGTCTTGAAACCTGCTTCTACGGGAAGAGTAGCCTCCACTAAATCCATGAAAAGCAATAAAAACTAAACACCCGTTATTTATTGTGACTACTTTGAAAATTTTACTCGGAATTAAGAGAAATGTACCTCGCGCAAAGGTTCGGTTGCCATTAATAAAATGATAATAATGATAAATGTACGCCACCTTTACCATAAAAGTGATGTTTGTAACAGTCTCTTAATAAAAATATTCATATTGCTTGTACTATATCCATTTTTTTTTTCTATATACAGGGTGTGTGGGTAACAAATAGTGACATTCACGTGCGGAAGCAATTTTTTTTTGATCGAAAACCATTAGGCTCTATTTACATTGCCGCAGAATGTAATGGAAAGAAAGCGTCAATTTCGCCTCATTGCACAAGAAGGTCCGACAGTAACTAGGGGAAATCTAGAGAATCCGCGAGGATTCCCCGGAAGACGCGCGAACTCTTATACAATTAACATAAAGTTCATAACGCTATGTAAAATTATGTTGCGAAAATTAGCTTCCATTCCATTCCGCGGCTATGAAAATTAAGCTTTAAAAAATTATTTTCCAAAAAAAAAAAAACGGTTTTTAATATAAACAATATACAGGTGTGTAGTGTGTGCAATAGGTCAGTGAGCCGAACAGTATGATCAGCAATTGTTTGTACTTTGTAGTATAATCGTGCAATTTTTTTACAACATTTTTCACGTAAATTTTTGCATGTTTTTATTATTATTAAAGCCTTATAATACCGAAGTAATTGATGTCAAAGAATGGGCTAGTTACCTGTGTCAAAAAAAGATTATTCTATTTAGTCCGTCAGTTAGATTATCAAAAAATATTGGACCCATATTTTGTCTTTTGTCAATCAAACAAATAATGACGAATAAAGCGCATCAAAGTGAGCACGTGACGTCACGCCTTGATAAAAAGTGTCGCAAGGCGTGACGTTACGCGGAACTTCAACGGGCTATATCTTCAACATTTTTTGTTTGATTAAGAAAAGAAAAAAAACGTATCCAATATTTTCTGTTGATCCAACTGACGGACTAATTAGATTTTTTTAGGAAACTAGCCCATTGTCGGTGCCCAATCAAATTACATCTACTATGGCTTATCCTAAGACAAAGGCCTCCTTCAGGAGCTTTCACTCATTTCTCTCGCCTTTTTACTTGGTTAAGGCACCGCAGACATTATTTATTTTTAAAAATCTACTTAAACCATTAATAATTAATACATTTTGTGTCACCTTACTATAGACATACAAATTGTCGTTACAAATCTTAAAAAAAAAACTATTTTGTGAACGTTTAATTTTATAAAATTAATTCATATTAATTATGAAAACTTATTTAGATATAATATGGAAACGTTACAACTATGACATCTCTTTTTTTTAATGGTTACATACAATACGTGCCTAAAATATCAATAGTTACCCACACACCCTGTATACAGTTCTAATTTATTAGTCAACGTTATTCTAGGGCAGTTATAGTTCATTCATTCATTCATTTGTCAAAATGTATGTCTTGCCATAGACTACCTCTAATTGGAGGTAATATAAAGTAAAATATAAAAAAATGAATCAAGGGTTGTTCTCTCTATAATTTCAGGGTGGGTATGCTGAGTGGACCACTTAAGGTTCTTTCAGGGACCACCAGTGGTCCGTGGACCACCGGTTAAGACTCGTCGCAGAGACAGACCAGCTGTCTGATGGTACAGCTTAAAAAACAGCATCTTATATATCGCACAAAAATCACATCCCCATACTAAATCGCTGACCAGTTGACATTACATTAGTTTGTTTGGATAGAAGTGCTTTATTTTCGAGTTCGTGTATTGAAATCATCCCTAGAAGGAAGTTGGCAAATAAATTAGGACCTTAAGGGCCAGTTTCACCACTTGCTGATAAGTTCCAGATAACCTATCTGGCATTTTTTTGACAGCTAATTGTATAGGTTATCTGTCAAAACAAGTGCCAGATAGGTTATCCGGAACTTATCAGCAAGTGGTGAAACTGACCCTAAATTTATATTAAATAAACCCGCATTCTTTACCCGTACTCCGGGTGCTGGCTCTTCATGTGTCCCTTCAGACTGCAGTTCTGAATGAAGGCTTGCCCGCATATGTGGCATCTGTTGAAATAATATTCACTTTACCATACCGAAGATTTGATTTGAGAGCTTAGTGTTATTATTGCTCAATATCATCATAATCATTTCAGCCACAGGACGTCCACTGCGTTGATTTGTCAATAGTCGTAATCCGGTGTCGATCCACTCCCAATAGCATTACGATCACAAACGGTACTCTCGCAAACTTTTAATTTAAGGTAAAAATACAAAACTATCCCAAAACAACTGAAAATAGAGCAAAAAAAAATATCTAATTTTGGTTTCTTCCATTTTTTTTGTCGCATTACGAACTATAATTGCATTTTTTGGGTTTACGAGAATACTTACTTAAGTACTTCATCCTTATTTATTCAATTATAATACGAACTAGATATTAAATACCTGTACATACTATAATCGAGTATATTTGGTCTTTTGTCAATCAAACAAAAAATAACGAAGATAAAGCGCATCAAAGTTTGAGAGTGACGTCACGTCTTGCTAAAAAATGTCGCAAGGCGTGAAGTTACGCGGAACTTTAACGGGATATATCTTCATCATTTTTTTGTTTGATTGAGAAAAGAAAAAATACGTGTCCAATATTTTCTGTTAATCCAACTGACGGACTAATTGGATTTTTTAAGAAACTAGCCTATTATTCAATTTCTTATAAGTTGAAATAGTCTTACCTGTATCTCCTGTCGTTCGTATGCATACGTATATGGTCTTTTAAGGATCTTAAGCCTAGGGTAGGTACCGTCGCAGACTTTGCACATGATGTCCCGCGCGCCAATATGGACCATTGGATGGACTTCCTCAGGGAAGTATACTTGGTGCTTATTTATTCAATGTATCATAGTAACTATATAAATACCTGTATCTCCTGTCATTTGTGTGTATCCTTATATGGTCTTTAAGGGTCTTAAGCCTAGGGTAAGTCTTGTCGCAGACTTTGCACTTGAAGTCTCTTGCGCCAGTGTGCACCGGCATGTGGTTGTTGAGCGCGAATCGTGTAAAGAACTTTTGGCCGCAGCATTGGCACACATATCTGGGAAAGAAATGTTTTAAATCGAGATTAAGTTATACGACTCTGTTAGTAATGTCCCAGTAACAACTCATAAATAGTGTTAACTTCAATTGCCTGGAATAGGAACTTGGGTGAGATTAGCCGATGTATCTATATTGCAAAGTTATCTCTACCTTCTTTAAATAAATTAATTGAAATATTTATTTATGCAGTTGATGTATCTAGAAAACTGGAAACAAATTGCAAAATATTTTAATTTTTGAAATTTTTCGATTTTAACATTTAATTTGAAGCTTCTATGTCTGCTAGCCATGCAGTACAATTTTATTTACATACATTTTTGCCCCCCCCCCCCCCCCCCTAGCTATGCCTATGAATAAATGACAATAGCAAACAAACTAGATTAACTTGCCTATAGTCCTTCAAATGGTCCTTTCTCCTGTGTATCGTGAGTGTCCGCCGCGTCTCAAACACCTTGTCGCACATGTTACAGGGAAACGATAGTGGCTCTTCGCCGTGCACCTAAAAAGATAATTGGCATTTTTAGACAGCCTTATCCCAAAAAGAAATGAAATGAAAAATGTTTTAGTACACCGTCATAACTCTTATTCTGTAATGCGCTCAATTCTTGTTCTATAATGGAAATGTAGATTTGATAACTTCCCTTTACAGCCCCCTCTGCAACAACCCTAAAACCGTCATGTGAAAAGTCTGTCACGTTATAAATGTCTGACCAATATGACCGAGCAAATTGGACATTTTCTCAATGTGACCGGACATTTTGGACATTTATTGTCAGTAACGTCACATTCAATCCTATTGACAAACTATGAAAAAAAAAATATTTGGGCACAAATAATTGCATTATTATAAGAGAGACAGGCTTTAGTATTTATTTTATTTTATTTTATTTGGGATAAAAAACAATTGTACAATTCTTAGGCTAAACAATGTTTTGTAAAATAGTTTGCGTAATTGTACAACCAACATCATTATCCACGTTTTATAAATATGATTTAATTTAATTTATAACGTGCGACTCTGCAGCACAACCGCGGAACCCGAATGCTCAGCAGCACGTCGAGACGCGCGGGCTGGCTTATTTTATTAAAATAAAACTTATAAGTCTGATGGACCGCTAGGCATTCCGCCCCCGCAACCGCACAGCAAAAGAAACAATATTTATGTCATTGCAACAACAAAAAATACAAAACAGTACCTATTCATTTTCCAATTGATGAAGTTAAGTTTATAGACAGAGCAGAAATAACGGAGTAGTGGTGATCTTTAAAGAAATGAAATTTCTAAAATCTTTCTGCACGAACAAGCTAAAAAGTGTCGTATCGTTACACGCGAGTTTTTTTTTTATTTTTATCCAGATCCAATTACATGTTTTATTGTATGTTTTTACTGTCATAACTTATTATACTTAACATTTAAGACTTACTTTAGTAGAATTCTTCTTTTTTTAATTTATACTAAAACAAAATATGTGACCATCGTGACAATAAATGTCCAATGTGACCATCAATTTACAACTCTAGTTAGGTTAGAACAATGACCACAAAACGCGCGAGCGGAGCGGGCGTGCCGCGGCAGCGGCCGCCGAGCGCCAGATCTAAATATTTTTTGCAAAATTAAGGTAAAAACTAAGGATTTTGATGTTAAGTTTTATTAATTTTCATTAATTCATATCTTCTAACCTAAGCATTTCCAAAAGGGGGAAATGGTACCAGGGGTAGTCCCCCTAAAATGATCTTTTGTCATACGTTTTTTGTTAAACAATAGTAAACAGAGTATGACATATGGATGTCAGCCTTCTTTTCCGGTATCGTATTTATCGACTCTTCGCTTCTTGCGTGACGTATAACTGAACGGGGAGATGAAACAGCATTTTGCACTTAGTTGAATAATGCAATACTATGTAAAAGGAAAATTTTTTGACAGTCAACCTACTCACATAGCCAATTTTCGCGGTCTCTCTAATTTTTTTTAAAACTATTATAGTTCTTTTAACATAAGAAGGGTTTTGTGACACTTCGGACTTTCCGTTTACGTCACTTATACTACTTACGATAATATTTAAAAAAAATATATGTATATTTTTTAAATTTATATCATTGCGAAAAAACAATAATCTTTGCCTCTAAAAATGTAAGTCTAAATTGCAAAAATTAAATAAAAAATATTACTTCCTTCAAGTACTTGATGCGTAAAGCGGAACATTTACCTATAGGGATTGACAATACATAATCGACACTAAATCGACGAATCGGTTCGGTCGTCTTGTGAAAACTTATGCGTTGAAGTCAATACAAAAGCGTCTGCCTTGTATGCGGTGCGGTGTTTTCGTTGTGCTTCGCATAGTTCCTGTTTTTGTTATTATTTGGTAAAATCCAAAAAATGCATGTCAAAAAACTGTATACGGCACTGGCGGCAGAAAATTGCAGTATACCTCTTCACTCCTTATTTAAAAAAAAGTTTACTTAAGAGGATGAATGTAGCCAACATTTGCTAACAAAAGGTTTTATGTAATAGCTCATATAATTTTAAAGTCAAGGCGTTATAATCGTCCGTATTTCTGACCTAATGATCAATCCCAAAACACGATTCCACAAACTTCAATCGATGGGAAACATAAATAAAATTGCCTCTGAAAACACCTACAGTAAAAAAAAACTCAATTGTACTTATACGAGGGGCGTTCAATGTATTCTCGGTATCGGGGTGATTTGATATTGTTGTGGATTATTAAAATATATCATTAGCTAACAACATTATTTGAGGGTATTCATATAAAATTTCATGTTGATAACTTCATTAGTTTGTTAGCGACCTCCAGTCAAAGACGACGAAAATTACTGACGCGACAATGTTGAAGAAAATCGAGCATCGTGCGGTGATTAAATTCCTTACTAAACAAGGAAAATCTCAAAAAACTATCCATGCAGAAATGGTAGCCGTTTATCAAGACTGCTCCTTCATTATCGACCATACAGAAGTGGTCAAGTGAATTCAAAAGAGACAGGGAAAGTATCGAAGATGACCCCCGCCCAGGTGGCCAATCACGGCGGCTACCGAAGAAAATGTAAAAATTATCGAAAAATTTGTATTAGAAGATGCACGTGTAAAAATCAAGATGTTGGCAAAAATAACTAAGCTATCCGTTGGTACTATACACACTATACTACATAATTATCTTAACTTTACAAAAGTCAGTGCAAGATGGGTGCCGCGCATGCTCACTGCGCTTCAAAAGCAGGCGCGAGTTGACACTTGTAAGGAGTTTTTAAGAGCTGTGTGGCGACGATCTAGCAAGTGTTTTCGAAAGAATAGTTACAGGTGATGAAACGTGGGTTCATCACTATGACCCTGAGAGTAAACAGGAGTCTATGCAGTGGCATAAAAAGGGATCAGACCCTCCGAAGAAGTTCAAAGTCACTCCATCGGCTGGCAAAATCATGGCCATAGTTTTCTGGGATTCTAAAGGAATACTATTGATCTAGTACACAAAAAAAGGTGAAACTATCAACGCAGAAACATACTTAACTACTTTACGCCGTTTGAGAGAAGCAATAAAAGAAAAAAGAAGAGGAAAGCTGGCAAAGAAAGTGCTGCTTCTTCACGACAACGCACCGGTTCACACTGCGCGGCTCTCCAAGTCTGCTGTACGAGAGTGCGGGTTCGAGGAAATTAACCACCCACCCTACAGCCCAGACCTGGTTTCCAGTGACTAGGTACTTTTTATTCCCAAATTTTAAAAAAGACGTCCGGGGAAAGCGATTTGCTGACGATAATGAGCTCAAGTCCGCTGTAAATGAGCATTTTTCGAGCCAAGAAGAAAATTATTTTTGTAAGGGAATAGAAAAAGTTATTTCGCGATCAAACAAATGTATTGATATCATGGGAGACTATATTGAAAAATATATATTTTTTCAAGGTTTTATCTTTTTTCTAACATACCGATACCGAGAATACATTGAACGCCCCTCGTAGTAATGTTGATGATCTTAGGCAAAATTATGGCTTTTATATTACTAAAGCAATTAGCCACTTTTGATTATCAATAAAGTGGTTATTTTCATTCAAATCGTGTATTTTGTGGTTTGGCACTTAGGCCCTTTCATTCCAAGCAGCACCTTCTCTGTCACTCCTACTGAATTCGACAGTGATCGCTGAGGCGCGCTGCTTGACAGATCTGTGTCTATTGCTCAAGGTCATTGGCTCTAGTCAGCGTCCTCAATAAAAATCGAATTCACTTCCTCTGTCACCATTAAGGATTTTCAAAAAGAATCGATTGGATTTCTTTAGGGCACAGCACTATAAGTGTCAACAGTGAAGTGTCATAAAACACTTTTTATCTTGAAAGAACTATAGTTTAACGTACCTCAACTAAATGCTTGAGCTTCTGGTGGTAGGACATCAGTCTGATGTCGCACTTGGGGCAGTACACCCGGCCGCGCTTCATGTGGACCCTGTCGTTGTGGAGATCCCTGGGGAGTTGTAAAAATGTATAATGGGCTAGTTTCCTGATAAAATCAAATTTACCCTTTTCAAGAAAAGAATGAACTTATGACACATCACGTCACTTCCCTGTTGACACAAATAGTGATGTGACCTAACAAAATCCAACCGATTCTTTTTTATAAATCTAGTAAGTTTATAAAGAAATTTTATTCGATTTTTATTCAAATGAACTTATTTAAATTAAGAGATATACTGCAATGTTCTACCGCCAGATTGCCGTATACAGCTTTTTGACAAGTCTTTTTTCCTTTTTTTGGCATTTTACCAAATAAAAGCAAAACAATAACTAAAACATTACAAAACAGTAACAAAAGTCAAAGTAGGAACTTTGCGAAAAATAACGATACATAAATCGCATACAAGGCAGACGCTCTCGTACTACTGACGTCAACGCAAAGGTTTTCACAAGACGACTGAACCGATTTAGTTTCGATTATGTATTGTCAATCCCTATAAGTAAACGTTTCGTTTTACGCATCAAGCATTTGAAGGAAATCATATTAATTTATTTGTTAAATCATTAAGATACATTATTGGTTTGCAATTTTTGCTTAGATTTTTAGAGGCAAATATTGTGTTGTTAATGTGTTTTTTTTTTAAATTAAAGATTAAAAATTATTTTATAAAATGATTTCGTAAATAGTATGGGTAAAAAAGAAACTGCCAAGTGTCATAAGTATCTTCTTATCTTGAAAGGACTATAGTCCGTCAGTTGGATTAACAGAAAATATTGGACACGTATTTTTTCTTTAAATCGCCTCTTACGACACGCCTCCTGCTGGCGGTGGCGAAGTGTATTCTTTACGGCCGTCCCCACACGGCACGCTTCCTAATGCTCCAGCTTTTACTATATTCTATAATTTAAACATACAAACCTATTATACTGCGCTTTGAAAACTTTCCCGCAAGTTTCACATGGGAAGTCTCCTTCTTCGTGCCTCTGCTGATGCATCACAAAGCGACCTTTATCAACAAACCCTAGACCACACGTCTCACACACATAATTACTAAAATGTTGGTTCATATGCTTATTCAAAGCATGGAAGTACGGAAATATCAAATCACAGATCGCACACTTCATTTCGTCTTTAGTCAATCTAAAAGGTAAGATCAAATCGTTAAAATCAAAATAATACTTCTTGTTATGAACAGTAGAGATGTGCTTTTTGAAATCGTCCAAATTATTAATGTTCGCTGGACATAATCGACAATCGATTTTCGTTAAATCAATTTTCAGCATGTTTCTGTGTTCCGTTATTTTGAATTTCTTCGGTGTGTGAGATGATTCGGTGTGTGCTCTTAGTAGGGATGGATCTGAGAAGTTTTGCCCGCAGTAATGGCATAGGAGATGGTTGTGCCGACACTTGAAGGGGCAAACGTAGGAGAATTCGACTATGGTGACCGCGTTCGTCTCTATCATGTATGCGGGGTCTCTTTCTCGCATCATCTCTTGGACTTTTGACATAGGTAGCTCTGGAAGAGACAAAAATAAATTAAAATGAATTATTCATTATCGTTTGTTTTTATGATTTATTTTAGTTAGCTGTCCCGGCAACTTCGTATCGCTTCTTTTTTTTTTTTTGTTAATAACTCATACTTCCTAGGGGAAGAGATGGATAGATTGAGTGAGAAGCGATATGACTGAGAAGAGAGTGAATGACGCGATGACGAGTGACCGGATTGCATGGAAGAGAAAGACATACTGCGCCGACCCCAGATGACCTGGGAACAGGGCAGGCGAATGATGATGTAGTCACGTCCGTCTGTCTGTCCGCGGCTTAGCCCAGCCTCCCTAGCATGTCAACCAAAACACGATGATATAGCGATATATTGACACTGACTATGAAAATATGATAGATATAGCCGCCATGTTGAATCGACGTCACGTGTTATGATCGCTGTTTCGATAAAAATTCAACATGGCGGCTATATCTATCATATTTTAAAAGTTAGTGTCGTTATATCGCTATATCATATCGTGTTTTAGTGGTCATGCTAGGGGGGCAGACTCTTAGTACTAAAAAGAGGAGTTAATATCGCAAGTTTTTTTTGTTTAAGTTAAGAAGGGAAATCACGGAGGCCGGTCCGTTTGGAAGGCGTTCGTGCGGATACAGATCCAATCCAAAGGGGGGAGATACGATAATGAGTTGGGATATGTACACCTAGCGGACACTATCTCAGCCTGCACCTATTATTTATTATTATTACACAAAGCAATAGAACTCACTTTGCCGTTGTAGCATTTGCGTAGCCATTGGCGCCGAGGCCAACTGCGCTTGCTTCTCTGCTTGAGGCACTGAGTGGAACGAAACGTGGTTATTAGGCTTTAAGACACTACTCGCCCCTAAATTAGCGACTCAAAGCTTGTTATAGTCCTTTCATGATAAGAAGATACTTATGACACTTGGCATTTTCCGTTTCACCCATACTATTTACGATAATATTTTATAAAATTTAATTTTAATTTTTAATTTATATCATTGCAAAAACACAATAATCTTTGCCTTTAAAACTCTAAGCAAAAATTTACAAACCAATAATATATCTTAATGATTTAACAAATAAATTAATAGGATTTACTTCAAATACTTGATGCGTAAAACGAAACGTTTACTTATAGGGATTGACAATACATAATCGGAACTAAATCGATGAATCGGTTCAGTCGTCTTGTGAAAACATATGCGTAGACGTCAGTAGTACAATAGCGTCTGTCTTGTATGCGGTTTGTGTTATCGTAATTTTTCGCAGTTCCTATTTTGACTTTTGTTACTGTTTTTGTAGTTTTCGTTATTTTTTTGCTTTTATTTAGTAAAATGCCAAAAAAAGGCAAAAAAGAGTTATCAAAAAGCTGTATACGGCACTCTGGCAGTAGAACATTGCATTATATCTCTTATTTTAAATAAGTTCATTCGAATAAAAATCGATTAAACTTTCTTTATAAACTTTCTCGATTTTCAAAAAGAATCGGTTGGATTTCGTTAGGGCACATCACTATTTTTGTCAACAGGGAAGTCACGTGATGTGTCATAAGTTTCTTCTTATCTTAAAAGGGTATAGTACGAATATCGCACGAAATCTCATTGAAATACGGATCATAACAGCGCGCAATGAAACGTGGCTGTTACAATCGTTGCGTCTTTAGGTAACGAAAAATGGGGAAAATAATATGGACTACGAGGATTACAGAAAAACGATTTTATACGATTATTAATATGAATGGTGTCAAAAGCTAGATTAAATACGAAACCGGTTTAATTAGTGGCTAATTAAACCGGTTTCGTATTTAATATTTAATCTAGCTTAATAATAATCTTAAACTTTCGTATTTTCATAGGTATTTTTGAAAATTAAATCTATCAAATCAAAATCACTAAATCATGTTTATGGTTCTTGTCATACCTATTCAAACATATGAAGAAATAAATAAATATCGGACATCACATACATTGCTCTGATCCTATGATAAGTAGCTTAAGCACTTGTGTTACAGAAATCAGAAACAACGACGGTACCACAACACCCAGACACGAGACAATATAGAAAAGTTATTTTTCTACATTGACCGACCGAATATTCTTAGTACCAGATTTGTAACAAGTTTCAGGGTCCTATAGAATTATATCAAAATTAAAGAATATCTTTGAAGTATCACTTTAATACACACAGTAGCATATACATACACTAGCATCCGCACGCAGTTTCGCCCGCGTGGACTTCGGTCTGTCACATGGTCTTTATCAACGACCAAATAATGCATTATTTTAGATTTTTTAAAAATTGTATAACCATAAAAAAGGTTATAGTAAGCCAATCTTAAAAGATATAAATATGCTGTCAAGTACTTTAAAAAAAAATTTTCATCGTCATTTCAGCCATAGGACGTCCACTGCTGAACATAGGCCTACCCCAGTGACTTCCCGATTGGCCGGTTGAAAGCGGCCCGCATCCAGCGGCTTGTTGCAATCTTTACCAGGTCGTCTGTCCACCTTGCGGGTGGACGTCCCATGCTGCCGGTACGCGGCCTCCATTCCAGAACCTTTCTACCCCATCGTCAGTTCTACGTGCTATGTGCCCCGCCCACTGCCATTTCAGCTTGCAAATCCGTTGGGCTATGTCAGCGACTTTTGTTCCATGACGGATTTCAAGAGCAACACAACTATCAAAATCTTAATAATAACCTATTGGGATGTTGACACCATTCATAAATAATTTCGAGACACTTCTTTTGTTAAATAACACCTAATTTAATTAATTTGTTCAGTCATCATCATCATTATAATTGTTTCTTGAAATAGATTTTGAATTGCTTTAAAACTAATAAATAGATAGTCAGCTGAGTTTGGTAAACAGTGACGTCATTCTCCGCTATTGCCCATACAAATTCTAAGGAAGAGGTACTTTTGACAGCTCATAAAAAGTATGTCAATTGATTGGTAGTGTCAACTACCATATTTAAGAAAATTTAATGACAGAAGTTTGTTTACATTTTGTCACCTATCTTGACCGAACTATGGTTCAGTCAACAGGTCAACATACCCAAAAAGTTGAAGGTCATTCAAACCTTTTTGATTTTGACCTTTTAAATCCGACATGTAAAGATCAAAATCAATAGGGAATATGCATTTATTTTTATTTGGTCTTAAAATAAATAGTAATTAATTATAATTAATGAAACTCAAATAATTTACGAACAATTTTGATATATACCTGACTTATAACCCATTAAGGTCGCGTGCTAGACAATGAGATCCGACATGGACCGTGACGTCACTGTACACGTCCGCCATACGTTTTTCATTGTAAGTTGTTTTAGAAAGAGACAGGTATATCTCAATTTCTAATTACTGTATTACGGTAATTTTTTCCAAAAATAAATTTTTATTTTCACTATTTAATAATAATAAAAAATAAACGTTTATTACTAAGATGTACATCAGTGGTTTACAGTAGTCCCCAAACTAGGTAATCCTGTCTCTTGGGGACTTGAGTTGATGAATTAACAACTTCTTCTTAGCATTAAAGTGCGCGCGCGCGTGTGTGTGTGTGCGCGTGTGTGGCGCGCGCGCGTTTGTGTGTGTGTGTTTGTGTGTGTGTGTGTGTGGCGTGTGTGTGTGTGTGTGTGTGTTCATTTTCGGTTACTCAACAAAAACTATGCTTCATTGTAGTTGATTTGTAGGAGCCAATCAAACATCTTCTCTAATTATGTATCTATTATCACTATAATTTCTTATAAATACAGTGTTATTTGTAAAACATCAACAACCTCCTAGGGGCTGATTCTGGTGCACAAATACAAGAACTTTTTCTACGAAATCGCAAAAAAAAAACACTTCTCCATACTAAGCCGCCACCAGCTGACATCAGTTTGTATGGAGAAGTGAATAGTTTTTTTTAGATTTCAATTATGGTCCCATAGAAGAAGTTGTTGTATTCGAGCACCAGAATCAGCCCCTGGGAGGTTGTTGATGTTTTACAAACAACTGACGACTGTCTGGTGTAGTGGTACGCGCTCCGGACTACAAAGCCAGCGGTTGTGGGTTCGAATCCCGCAAGGGGCAAATGTTTGTGTGATGAGCACGAGCATTTGTACCTAAGTCATGGATGTTTATAAACGTATTTAAGTATGTTTATCCGTTATCTAGTCGCCATAGTACAAGCTTTGCTTAGTTTGGGGCCAGATAATTGGAGTGATTGTGAAAAAAAAAAACCCTGTATAGTAAAAACAATATATTATTTTCGTGCATATTCCCTATTGATAAAATTTCACGTTTTGTGGTAAGTTCACGAGCTGTTGAATGTAAAACAACACTCACCGGTTCTCTTTGTCGTCATATGCATTAACGATGGGGTGGCAAAGGCTCCATTTTTGAGTTTCTTGACTTGGTTGGATTTGTCTTTGGGCGAGGATTGAATACCTTTGGAGAAGAAGTTTTTATTAGCTAGCAGTGATAAAAGAAGCTGGCAGCTAGCATGAAAAAAACGCGAGATCGTGCTCTTCTTCTTTTTTCTTTTTTTTAATGGCCAATCCGCCTTTTCCACTTTCGCCAATGTCAAACGAGTATTGGCTAGTTTCCTAAAAAATCTAATTAGTCCGTCAGTTAGATCAACAGAAAATATTGGACACGTATTTTTTATTTTCTCAATCAAACAAAAAACGATGAAGATATAGCCCGTTAAAGTTCCGCGTAACGTCACGCCTTGCGACACTTTTTAGCAAGGCGTGACGTGACGTGAAAACTTTGATGCGCTTTATCTTTGTCATTTTTGTTTGATTGACAACAGACAAAATATGGGTCCAATATTTTTTGTTAATTTAACTGACGGACTAAATAGAATAATCATTTTTTGACCCAGTTTTGGAAACTAGCCTATTCGCTGTGTGCGCGATGACAGCGCCCCTAGTGACCACAATGGGCTAGTTTCCTAAAAAATCGAATTAGTCCCTTTTTGCACAGTTTGAGGTTCTAAAGTTATATCATGTTGTATCGATTCAAATCCCGTACGTATAGTAACATTTATAATTTACTTCAAGTAAGAAAATCATTTATTTCAATATGCACAAACTTTTTAGATATTTCCATCAAATTTCGAAGAAAAACATCCCAAAATCATTCTCAAACCATCCAGTTGCCATAATTTGAGAGATTTTAAGTCCACAATAATAGGCTAGTTTCCTGGGTCAAAAAAGATTATTCTATTCAGTCCGTCAGTTAGATTATCAAAAAATATTAGACCCATATTTTGTCATTTGTCAATCAAACAAAAAATGCCAAAGATAAAGCGCATCAAAGTTTGCACGTGACGTCACGCCTTGCTAATAAGTGTCGCAAGGCGTGACGTTACGCGGAACTTTAACGGGCTATATCTTCATCATTTTTTGTTTGATTGAGAAAAGAAGAAATACGTGTCCAATATTTTCTGCTAATCCAACTGACGGGACTAATTAGATTTTTTTAGGAAACTAGCCTATTATTAATATCGCTTTCTGGGGGAGGCTTACGTCCAGCAGTGAACTGCAATAGGCTGACATGATGATGAATGAAAGATAACTCGTAAAAGTTGTTCTTAGCTATATAATAAGGTGCTTTAAAAATATCTGCCACGGCTGAAATGGGTGAAAGTATTCCTCATATAGATTACGATAGTAATAAAATTTTATGTCTAGAACATCATTAAAAATAGTATTAATTAATGACTAGACTTTATTTAGTCTCAAACCGTCAACACTCATCTAACCAGCCCGCTTGTACTACGTCCCGCGCGCTGCGGTTACGAATTCGTTCATGTTACCGCCAAAATGCTAACGTTGCTGTCTTTTATTGTCTTTTCTCAAACAATTATAACCGATCCGGGACACGTAATTCCTTCATTAATGTTGTCTACATAAGCAATACTTTCACCCATTTCAGCCGTGGCAGATATTTTTAAAGCACCTTATATACTTGAACTTACCTTGCGCTGATACCATCGATTTCTGCTTCATATTTGCCAAGCTCTTCCCACCCAAACCTATAATGAAATACAACATAAACATTTTACATTTAAAAACGTATACATGGAAATTCTTAGAATTTTACAGGTAACCCTGAGATTTGGTGGTTGTAACAACTCTACGTTATGTCTCGCCACAAAGTTGTCACCCTGAGATTTGGTGGTTTTGACAACTCTATGTTATGTCTCGCCTCAAAGTTGTCACCCTGAGATTTGGTGGTTGTAACAACTCTATGTTATGTCTCGCCACAAAGTTGTCACCCTGAGATTTGGTGGTTTTGACAACTCTATGTTATGTCTCGCCTCAAAGTTGTCACCCTGAGATTTGGTGGTTGTAACAACTCTATGTTATGTCTCGCCACAAAGTTGTCACCCTGAGATTTGGTGGTTGTGACAACTCTACGTTATATCTCGCCACAAAGTTGTCACCCTGAGATTTGGTGGTTTTGACAACTCTATGTTATGTCTCGCCTCAAAGTTGTCACCCTGAGATTTGGTGGTTGTGACAACTCTATGTTATGTCTCGCCACAAAGTTGTCACCCTGAGATTTGGTGGTTGTAACAACTCTATGTTATGTCTCGCCACAAAGTTGTCACCCTGAGATTTGGTGGTTTTGACAACTCTATGTTATGTCTCGCCTCAAAGTTGTCACCCTGAGATTTGGTGGTTGTAACAACTCTATGTTATGTCTCGCCACAAAGTTGTCACCCTGAGATTTGGTGGTTGTGACAACTCTACGTTATATCTCGCCACAAAGTTGTCACCCTGAGATTTGGTGGTTTTGACAACTCTATGTTATGTCTCGCCTCAAAGTTGTCACCCTGAGATTTGGTGGTTGTGACAACTCTATGTTATGTCTCGCCACAAAGTTGTCACCCTGAGATTTGGTGGTTGTAACAACTCTATGTTATGTCTCGCCACAAAGTTGTCACCCTGAGATTTGGTGGTTGTAACAACTCTATGTTATGTCTCGCCACAAAGTTGTCACCCTAAGATTTGGTGGTTGTAACAACTCTATGTTATGTCTCGCTACAAAGTTGTCACCCTAAGATTTGGTGGTTGTAACAACTCTATGTTACGTCTCGCCACAAAGTTTAGGTAAATATAGTTACTCTATTCCGATCACTGGTAATAATATTACAGTATGCCTATATACGTCCCACTGCAGGGCACAACTATGAGGTGGTTTGGGCCAAACCACACGGACCCAGTGCAGTGGTGGAGGGGTGTTGTAAGGCCAGTGACTAAATCTTACTGTCAGATGTTATTAAGCCGCCCTAAGGCTTCTGATTAAGCTTAACGACTAGTATCAAGCGATATTTTTAACGTGCCTTCCGAAGCACGAAGACCCTAGTGATAATAGGCTAGTTTCCTAAAAAAATCGAATTAGTCCGTCAGTTAGATTAACAGAAAATATTGGACACGTATTTTTTCTTTTCTCAATCAAACAAAAAAAGATGAAGATATAGCCCGTTAAAGTTACGCATAACGTCACGCCTTGCGACACTTTTTAGTACGACATGACGTCACGTGCAAACTTTGATGCGCTTTATCTTCGTAATTTTTTGTTTAATTGACAAAAGACAAAGTATGTGTCCAATATTTTTTGATCATATAACTGACGGACTGGAAAGAATAATATTTTTTGATTCAGGAAACTAGCCTATTGTCATTAAATATGGTTGGAATTGTCACCCATCCAATCACAACCGCGTTGTGAGTTTCCTAACTATGGTGATCAAAGCGCTGCTGCAGCAAGCACCTCTCTCTCGGTAATAATATAATTTTAATACTAATAAAGGTTGCAAAAAGCCGCAGAATGCAGGCTGTTTTAAACCGGCCAACCTGGGGGAGGCATATATTCAGCAACGGACGTCCTGTGGCTAAAGTGATGATGATGATGAATAATAAATCAACTCACTTGCACTCTTCACCTTCCGGTCAGGCGGCGCGACCTCCACTGTGATCTCAACCTTCGCTTGAGGGCTCCTGCCCCGCTTCAGTTTGTTAAGGCGGTGTAGTAGGGGTACATCGTCATCATTGGAATCTTCGTTTGTTTCAAGCTTTATTTCGTTGTCACCTAGGGAATGTGGTTAATGGAAATTATCATTAATGTACGAGTCCAAATATAATATTAGTTATCTGTGTAATAGAATACCATTAGACTGCTCACAGTCTCAACTAAATAGAGTATAATTAATCTGTGAGACTAAATAAAATATCATTAATCTGTGAGACCAAATAGAGTATAATTAATCTGTGAGACTAAATAAAATATCATTAATCTGTGGGACCAAATAGAGCATAATTAATCTGTGAGACCAAATAGAGTATAATTAATCTGTGAGACTAAATAAAATATCATTAATCTGTGAGACCAAATATAGTATAATTTATCTGTAAGACCAAATTGAATATCTTTTATCTGTGAGTCCAATTCAAACGTCATAAATCTGTAAGTCCTATCAAAATGTCAGTAACCTATGAGTCTCAATAAAATATCATATTGATCAGTAAGTTCAATTAAAATGTCGCAGCGTATAAGGCCCACCCACAAGGTGGACAGACGACCTTGTAAAGGTTGCAGGAAGCCGCGCAGGATGCAGGCCGCTTCTAATCGGACAATCTGAAAGTTATTGGGGGAGGCCTATGTTTGAAATGAATGCGGCCTTACTGTCGGGTGCATCCGCAAGCATGTCTCCCGCTACCGAGTCGTCGTCGACTGGCTCTATTTTGACGCGCAGCGAGTCGGGCGGGGCGCCGTCCACGGTAGCCTCCTCCATTTGGGCTACATGGGCTACACCTGGAAATGAATGAATAAAACCAATTTATTTATTTATAGGAGCCTAAATTAAGTTCTTACACACGTCCCAATTTATTTTTACCATACCAGCCATGGACGTCCACTGCTGAACACAGGCCTTCCCCGGGTTTTTTAAAAGCTAATAGAACTAAAAACCGTTAATTCAAATGAATTTTTTGTCGGATAAAAACGACACGGGCGGTACGAGTACGCAAATATTTATGGGATAAATCCGACAGAAGCGGTCAATGGGTTAAATTACCTAAACCTTCATTATCACAGTCAAGCATCCTCATCTGCAGGAACGCCTCCTCGCAGCGGAGCACCTGCTTCCTGAAGGAGAACGCTTCGCGCAGCCGCATTACACACGTGGCGCAGACCAGCCGTTCAGACGGCTTGCCATCTAGATGTGACAACTGAAAACAAAATTATGCGAAGAACTCCTTTAGGGATAAGACAGTTTTATAAAACAGATCTTCATATAATTTAAACAGCTCAAAAATATTTTTCTGTACTTTATTTATTTTAAATGTGCAGTGAAGTCTTCAGCTCAGAAGCATTCGGCGTATGTTGCATAATGAGTGTATACAACTTACGCCGGTATGCTTCTGAGGTAAACAAGTTTTACCATCTTTCTACATTGTGGCTTATAAATATATTTTTAAACCTATTAACAACTTAATGTACTACATAAACTACATACTAAGAATAGTGCTTTAGCCTAAGAGGGCCCACAGACGAGCGACAGTATGTCGGCGACTGCTTGCGATAGTGGTAGGCGACGCTCAGCGACAGTCACAGACTCGCGCCTTAGAACAGACATCAACTGGTATAGTCTGACCAACACTGCTGTACCACGCCTTAGGTAGGCGCGGGGAGGTGTGGTGCGGAAACAAAAGATCATGACTCACAAGAGATTCGTACTGTCGGATAGATCTGAAGATATCGAAGTACAATATTTTGAAGCTGTATACATATTAGTATATAAGATTATTAGGTAAGCACAAATAAAATAACCGACATTCGCGGTGCATCGGCGACGTTTGTCTAATTTGAATATCTGTCGTCGGCGATTATCGGCGACTGACGCCGATCGTCACCAACAAGTCACAAGCAGTCGCCGATATCCTGTCGCTCGTCTGTGAGCTCCCTAAGACAGAAAGTTTTACATTGCTGTTTGTTTTTTAGATGTAATGCCTTGTTTTTCATATAGTTTTTAATATATTTGATATGGTTAAAAATATATGGGACACTTAGATAAAGAGTATCTTTGGAGTTAACCCATTAACATCCAAGCGGTCTCATGAGACCGCATAACAATAGAATTTCTATTGTGTCTCGTAAAAGTATGCTTGATCAGAATGTAGATTCAACGCATTGACTCGATTTTGTATTATTTTAAGTTGTGCTACTCTTTATCTAGGTGTGCAATATATTAAAAAGAAGACACTATAAATATTTTTGTACCACATTTTGTAGATTTTTTGAAAGCTCACCTTAGAAAAACAATAACTTAAAGTACAAGGTTATGTATTTGTACTTCCCATTGCACATTAGGCTGTTCGTTTTACTGAACCGCTACTATTACTTTGTGCTTTATAAAGTACATTGGGATTTATGAGGTCAAATTGCTAATTGGAGTAAGATTCATTTAGCGCTGACAAGATGCATACTAAATTAATTTAATCAATCAACATCTTCATTAATCTTCTCATTATTATTGTAAGAGCCTGCACACAATATTGTCCAATATTATTATTTCAATACCATGTAACATCTTTTACACAATGATCACAAATAAACAAATCTAGCTTACAAATAATACTAGTTTCTTTATGATTTACAATCACTAGGATTATTTCTGATAAAATGGGTATAAAAATATTGGATTATTTAAACTAATTTTATTATGTTTATGTTAAGTATCGCGAACGCACCTTATGGGCTCTGACTTTTACGAAAGATATCCTATCTGAACCAGACTTGGTAAAAATGTTAGTTATAAATGAAAACTTATTGATTCATTTTTATTTTTTAATAAAATATATAAATTGACTGATATTCTTACCAGTAGCCCATAGCAATCCATAATCATATCAGAATACACTTCTGTTTGCCCCGAATTCTCATACTCGACGTTTAAAACACGGCATCTTTTCATAGTTCCACAACATCTGCACAGCCCGGGGTCAAATATAGGCCCCTTAGGCTTTTTCACGTTCATTTTTAGAGAGATTCTAATTAGCAGCTGTGAGTTAAATCACATTTTTCTAATAAAAATCAATCAACAAACAAACTTCGCCCCATGTCATCAAATCAAACAAATCGCGAAACGTCAAACTCAACTTGTGTGTGACAGGACAGCAGTACGTAGCTTTCAATGCTTTCATACAAAAAGAAAAAAATGTAGTGCACCAACAAGAAAAAGAACAAACAGTGCAGCGCCCTCTAGCGTACAATTTGTGTCTCAACCTAGATGGCACTGGGCCCTTACCATGACCCCTTAAAGCAGGCCTGCTTTTGAACTGCCCTGCTAATTCGCACTATGACATGTTATTAGCAGGACTTCCGCAGGCCTGCTATTTTGACGTTTAGAAAAACGTTCACCTTTCTTTTGTATGAACTTTTCGTACCATGACAGTCGTTTCGATAGCAGCTGAGCGTCTTTTGAACGTCTTTAATGTCACTTTTGCCATCTTGAAAAAAGTTACTATTTACTAGTTTTTTCAAGATTGTTTTGTAGATTTAAGTGGATTTACGACTATTTTGATAAATATTTTTTGTGAAACTTAAAGTTGACCTTGTAGGAATACACTTTGTTTTCGTTTTAGTGTCTTACAAAAACGTTTGTAGTAACTAATACATAAACAAACATTGGTAAGCATTCTACCAAATAAAATGGATGGTTTCATAGAAACAGCAGTTTAATTAACATTCCTTTCTTTGTTGTAGATATGTGAATATGATGGATAAAACGTACTCAAAGAGTCTGCCCGGACTTAATAAATAAAGTACCTATGAACAAACAGTGTCATTGTAAGATGAATAAAGGGAATGTACTACTACACTATAGATACAACTGAAAGAATCACTAATGTATCAACAGAATGTAATATGTATAAAGTGCAAATGTTTTGTTCTCCAAAATATATAAAGAATAAGATAAAGAATTTAAAACTCTTTATCTCAACTCGAATTGTCTAAGTATAGCAAAAATCTATAATAAAAAAGAGGTGGGGATATTTCATAGTACTTATCCTCATATCAATAAATACAATGATGAAAAGTTGACAATTCGTTTTATTGTTATATAATTTATGAATGTTTAAAGGTATTATCAATAATCCTAAAATTATTATTTAACCAGTAAACATCCAAGCAGGCTTAAGAGACCTCATAACAATGGAATTTCTAATGTGTCTCGTTTATGTATTCTTGATCAGTTAAAATGTTTATCGCTGTCTATATTTGGATGTATTTTTAATTTTGTTTAAACACGTGTGTGGTTCAACTGTAGGTGCTTAGTGGTAGTGGGTGATATTTGTGGGTGTTCTTGTGAATTTTTGTTTTGTGTCAACTAGCAGGTTGGTAAAAATAATTGTTTTCTAATAAAGATAGGATAATGAGTGGCTAGGTGTTAGGAATATAAGAAATAAAAATACAGATAATACTAAGTACCTATTTACAGTTGATATTACCTACGTAAACAATAAATTTCGCAACGAAGAAGCGGTATTCTCTCAACACAGGTTAATTAAACTTATTATTACATTTTTTGTAACAATAAACTTTTTTTCATCATTTTATTATTAACAATTAATGATTCTGCATTCATTTAGAAAAGCATACTCTGGGGGAGCTAAACATGTTGCCCGGTACACAGACAACAATGATCTTCAGTGCTTGTGGAGTGGATGTTGTTGTTGTCGTTTGTTCTTGTTACAGGTGAACTGCTGCAATAAAAACAAACGAAATAACAAAATGCAAGATCAACTTCACCCAATGGACAGCTTAACAAATTATATCAAGATCTGATTTTATATCACACTATAAAAAAAATGTTTAATAAATCTTGTATGAATTTTTATGTGAACTTTATCAGCTTAATTCACAAAATTCAAGAGAATATAATAAATTACTGCTATGTTCTTTTTTAAGAATTTACAATGTGAGTAAATTATCTAACCCATTTCCTATGTTGTTTATAAAAATCTTCATACTTTTTCTGCATAATGTTTGCTCCACTGGTGGACATATGCCTCTTGCTCTTATGCGGCGATTCTTGTCTAGGTCGGTCCTGCCTACATACTGTCTTTATAATAGGTATCATCCGACCATCTGGCTGCTGGTCTGCTCACTCTTCCGTCTTCCTGTACGGGGTCTCGGGTCTCCTGAACAAAACCTTGTGACCATCTTTTATCGTCTTTACCTGTGGTCTTTATGGCATACGCCACTGATTCATAAAACTACGTGCATAAGTGGCCTGCCCATTGCCATTTTAGTTGTGCCATCTTTTTGCTGACATCGGGGTAACATCATAATACTTACAAAAAGGTATTACAGGTATTTCAACGCATTAGAAATTTAGCGCCAAAACTAAATCTGAAAACCGTTCGAATCGCTTTACCGTGTTAAATCTATTTCCCATGTTTACAATAACGATCATTTTTAAATAATGTGCACGTTTATTGCTTCTTCGTCATGAAATTTGTATAGAAAAGAAACTAATTTTAAAATTAAATGGAAAGTTTGAATCAACTTTTTCTTTGTTATTCTTCTGTCTCATTCACTGAGCAAGTAATCACTACGTTGTCTCACTCTTTCATTCTTTCAAAGTAACAGACCACAGACAAGAATAACTGTTCACCTTGAGGTCTAGCAGTGCAAAAGTCGTTCACCTTTTTAAAGCTTATGGTACGGTTTCCAACCATTCAACTATTGCCCTGCTTTTGAACTGCCCGGAAACTGAATGGTTTTCTGTAAGCTTATGGTAAGGGTCCTGTACCAGAAATGTTGGGCATTTACCACAGAACACAATTGAAACGCTACGCTCCGCTAGCGTTTACGCCCGTAGCCATTATCACAGTCTAAAAAAAAGTTTCGTTTCTAAGTTTATGGTACAGCAGCCAGATGTTAAAAAAAAAAAACAAATCAAATCCTAAGATTAATGGTTATTTGTTTGTTGTTGATGTAATTTAAGCCGTAAAAGGTCTAAAATGAGTTTAATAATAAATAAAAAAGGACCTATATACGACCCTGGGACATGCCGATGCTGTGGTGCCAGTAAAAAGTGTCGGTTATTGAATGTGGAGTACGAGTATCAAGACCAGAAAGAAATTTACTCCGATTTGTTTGTTGAGTGTTTCGGCTTAGTTGTAAGTGTACCAACTTTTCTCTACCTCACTACCTTTAAATTTACATAAAAAAGTGGGTACTTGTTTTATTTTGTTAAAATAAACCTATAAAATAAGACTAATAGTTTTCGTAGTTTTGGTTGTGGTTTTTGTTGCATATTTAGATGAGTTTCCTAAAAAAAATTTTGTCTGGTGGTACCTTATACCTGACAATAACTTCTTCCAAGTCCGGCGCATACCTATTTATTTATCTGTGTAAATTGTCACCTAAATAAAATATATAAACAGGATTACAATTCACGGTAGTGTAAATTTTTCCGGGACCACTCAGGATCAGTAACTAAATCGATCTACGTGAAAAACAAACAATTTTCTCTTTCATTCTGCATTTGAAAAATAGAATACGTAGATAATTTACAATTACTCGATTAAATTGCACCGTATGTCCACCGCATGAGGTTCTTTTTGGAGTGGAGTCGGCGTACGCCTGTGATCTCTGATGACTGACAGTGAAAACTTTAAGTATATAACTTCAGTAATACGATGACTGAAATTATATACGATAAATTATTATTTATATATTGTCCTATAGACCTTATTTTTAAATTTTTGCACTACTTAGAAATGTAACCCAGTGAAACAGTGGGCGTCAGGTGATAATAATAGTAAACCTTTTTTTTTTTTTTCCATAACCTAACTTATTTTACAATTTCAGGCGTCAGGTGATAGAGAACACTAATCGATTGGACCCCTATGTATTCGAATCATATACGAATCGATTTATGATTCGATTCCCTGTCAGTCAATGTAGAAAAGTAACTTTTCTGTATTGTTTGGGTCTGGGTGTTGTGGTACCGTCGTTGTTTCTGATTTCTGTATTACAAGTCCTTTGGCTACTTATCATAGGATCAGAGCAATGTATGTGATGTTGTCTAATATTTATTTATAAATATCTTTCAGCTATCCCACCTAGAAGGAGAGCCAACGGATAGGTTAATATGTGCAATGTGTGTGGGCCGGCTTCGTGAAGCGATCTCCTTCCGCCGGCAGGTGCTGCAGTGCGAGGAGAAGCTGCTGAGGAGCAGGATACGTGTCCACGAAGAAGGTATGATTTATGAAGAATATGTAAATAAGTACATAAATTGTTCGACAACCCAGTTGGTATAGTTGAGTGGAAGTTCGTGTTGAATGCAGAGGGTACGATTGTTTTCCAGTTTGGGTCAATTCATAATTATCTTCTATAAATTTGGCTTTAGAATGGAATGTGTGAACTGGTATGTGGGCATACCAGTAAGCGCAACGTAGGACATTGCATGGTTTAGGTAGTTTTTCTTAATTTATTTTTTACCAACACTGGCACAACTCTATTTACAGGAACATACGGCCCGGCACCTATGCTGATCAAAACGGAAGTGATCATCAAAGAGGAAAATGAAGACGAAAACAACATGGATTACTCTGAGGATGGTGCTTATGACACAGAGGTTATTGGTAAGTTTTGATTCCAAATTATAATTGAATAAGTACATACATGCATACTACTATGCTTGACCTATGCCTGTCAAACATCTGTTAAACACTCACAGCGAAACAGCTGAACAAATTAAAAGTATGCCAAAACAGTATAGAAATTACGATGTAGGGTACAACTGGTCAAGCCTTAAATATGTGTCGATTCGTCAAGCGCCTTTTTAACTCTAATTTTATTGTTAATTTGTCAAGTAATAATTTAGTGTGCACCTCCAGTTTGTTGTAAAATTTTTGTTTTTTATGTTTAATGTTGGTAGACCTGTGAAGCGGTGGGCCGATGATATCTCAAAAATAGCAGGGAAAGATTGGATAAAAATAGGAAAAGACTGAAAAGAATGGAAAATGATGGAGGAGGCCTTCACCCAAGATAGGATCCAAACCTCCAACTAAGATAAACCAACTTTACTAACCACTAGTTATAAACTTATCAAATGTAAACTAGGGAGTTTTAGATCAATAAAGGCTTTATTTATTTATTTATGTTTAAGGTGAATTTATATCCGTTGTACAATAACATTCTATTATGTCTCTCACTTTCTACAAACGTTAAACGGTCACTCATTTTTACAAATCAATATAATTTAGTAACGTGACGCGTAACATTTCACTATGCAGTCCAAAGGAAAACATACCTACCTACCCACGTATAAAATAACATACCTCCAGTCTTGTCCAATATGTAAAAAATTTGTACCTACCTTCATTTATAATATTATTTTTGTCACCGTCAGATTGATGCGATGGTAATGCTATATTTGTGAATTAGAGGTGGGAAAAACGTATCTTTATTGAGATTGGATCATTTGTATCTGAATCATGCAAAGATTCGAATCAGTAAAACGCATCATTTGGATCATTTGCATCAGTAATTCACAACTTGAGTTCTTTGCGTAAAATTATTAAAAATACCTTTAGAAATTATGTTTATCGATTTTTTAAGAATTACGTAGACACCTAATATTAGTTTCTATAGTAATAAAATAATAGTAGTAAGTAATGTTTATGGAAGTGAAAACTTTTTACTTCCTTAAACAAACAACTAAACTTTATAAAAAATATGACGAATACTTGTACTGCGGAGGGCAGTGAGAGAGATGGCAATCACCGACGCGACCCGACTTTTCGCCCAAAGCGCCGATCATTCGCTTCCTCCCACTGCCCACAGAACATGAAACATTATCTCATTCGTGTCAATGAGCGTCGCGAGCCGAATGAGCCGATTTTATTTTATTTTATTTTATTTATTTGGTATATACGACAGTTGACAATCGATGGTTAGTATTACAACGAATGGTTAGTAATTTAGGACTAGATTGACAACCTAATTGTATACACACTACATGATAATGTTTGGGTGTTACAGAGTATAAAGCATCGCTAATAACTTGTAGTATACAAACTTGTTCATTAAAAGAAATTAAGATACCAAGTTGTTGACCGAGTCGAACTCATAAATACTAATTAAACTCGGACAACAACCCATTTCGAACACTACAGTCGTACAAATTGAAACGATAAAGAGAGAAAGAAAGAAAAACAATATATATTTATATTTGCATGACAATTAATTCGACGGAGAGCTATGTGACTAACTTGGCTTGGTTATTGTTGCATCTTGACGACCCGAGTACATTCATAACTTGTCGACGAAATTTAATGCGATTATGCTCGAAGACATCCAAATCAGCTGCACTGCGAGACGTCAAGTCGTTATACAGCCTGCACATGCGAACCATAGGGTTGTAAAATGAGGTGTTATTTTTATACACTTGAAGTTGAAAAGCACGAGGATGTCTGGGATTAGGCCTGGTGTTAAAGTTAATAAGTGATAGAAGGTGAGGGGAGTCAAGATGAGAATGTATGATCTTGTGTAGATAAAGTAGGTCCTGCTCTTGGCGGCGGATGCTTAGAGTGTTGACGTTGAATTCAACCAGTCTATCTCCGTATGAGGAAAGCTTACGCCCATAGCCAAATTTATAGGATGCGAATTTGAGAGCCTTCTTTTGAACCCTTTCAATGGTATCTGAGTGAACCTGATAGAAGGGCGACCACACAATCGAGCCATACTCTAAAATAGTTCTGATGAGGGTATTAAAAAGGTAAATGAAGCTAGAAGGCTTTCTAAATCCTGCCGTGGATCTAGAGACAAATCCCAGCAACCCATAAGCCCTGCTAACAATATGGTCATAATGGTCTCGGAAAGTCATTTTTTCATCAAACATCACGCCCAGATCCCGCGCTACTGGTTTATGTTGAAGTGCTTGACCATCAATCGCGTATCGATGAGTTATTTTAATTTTTTTATTAGTAAATGTAATAACAAAGCATTTAGTGATATTTAGAAGCATGAGATTCCTTGTGCACCAGTCAGAAAGTGTGTTTATATCATTCTGTAATATTGCACAGTCGGAGTCAGATTTAATTACGTTGAATATTTTTAGGTCATCAGCATACAACAGACACGGACAAGACAAGTTCAGGGCCAGGTCGTTTATAAAGATGATGAAGAACAAGGGACCTAAATGTGAACCTTGGGGCACTCCCGATTTAATGACAATAGGAGATGACTTATGGCCTTTAACAGTAACAAGTTGACTACGATTATAAAGATAGGACTGAATCCAGCGCAACAAACACCCATGAATACCGTGGGACTCCATTTTTTGACACAAGATTGCATGGTTCACCTTGTCAAATGCTTTCCTAAAATCCGTATATATAGAATCAACCTGACCCTGCTTGGCGAAAGCAGAGCAAATATAATTTTTGTACTCCAAGAGATTGCTTACAGTTGATCTCCCCTTGACAAACCCGTGCTGATTTTCCGAAAGGAATGGTTTTACATGGTTGTAAATATGGTCGTACACAACCGATTCAAACAATTTGGCAATTGTGGATAATATACTGATAGGCCTATAATTGACGCAGTCAGTGGTGTCACCCGATTTGTGGATGGGGACAATGTGTGCCCGTTTCCAGCAAGTAGGAAAAATACCCGAAGACAATGATAGGTTGAAAATTATCTTAAGAGGTAAACTAATTTCTTTAGCACACATTTTTATAAATTGGGGGGGTATATTGTCAGGGCCAGCGCCCTTGTTAGAATCTAAATCTCTAATTTTGCGCAGTATATCCTCCTCACTGATCTCTAACTTTGAGAAGGAGTCTATATTTAGTGGTATGTTGCCGGATTGAGTGGGAGTGGTTTGCGGACTGGGATCTTCGTATACTGAGGCAAAGTATTCAGATAGAAGCTCACAAATTTCAGAACTATTGGATGCTGACTTATTTCCGAATCTCATGTTACTAGGTATACTTTTGGTTTCTTTACGGTTATTAATGAATCTCCAAAATAGTTTAATGTTATCATCAATGGACTGTTCGGTTGACGAAATAAAGGATTTATAGCACGTCTTAAGAAGTTCCTTAGCCCTAGATCGTAGCATGGCAAAAGTGTCATAGTCACGCGGATTACCATATTTTTTGAACCGTCTATGAAACTTCTGCTTCTCCTTAATGCACTTAATAAGAGGAGGACTGAACCAAGTGGGGTAACTGAGTGAAGGCACATGACACAAAGGAGTATTCTTCGCGATCGCCTCATGAATAATTTCATAAAAGTAGTCGACAGCCTGGTCAACGTCATCCGTTACATTAAGTTTCGCATGCCAATCGATACAATTGATTACTGACCTGATTTTATCATAGTTACACTTCTTAAAATTAAATCGTTTTAGTTTTTTCGGTTTAACGTCTTTAAAATATTGCGAGCTAGCTAGATGGATTTTAATTAGAAGAGGCGGATGATGACCATCAATACGAGAAATAGGGTCTGTTTCAGTGACTCTGACGGAATCCTTTGTACAAAAAACTAAATCAAGTAGTCGGCTGTTTTTGTTTAATATTTTATTGAATTGTAAGAGATTGCATATGGATATATTCTCAGAGAGAAGTCGAGCTTTAGTGTCAGATGGAGCATCTGGAGAGAGTGTTTGAGGACTCACGCTCGACGGAAGCCAGGAAATATTACGTGTATTGAAATCCCCAATAATGACGACCGTTTTATCAATAGTTTTGCGCAAGATATTGTTCTGGACATTTTCATAGAATGTAGTCAGGTCGCCAATAGGCATGTCAGGAGGAAGGTAGCAAATACATAGATAAATGGTCGTCGTCTGCTGGTCCAACTGAACTCTTATCCAAACATCTTCAAAAGGACTCTCCCATGACTCGAGTCTGACAGCGTTAAGTTCTTTTTTAATAGCAACAAGGACACCACCCCCGTCAGTTTTACGAGAACAGGTCGACAAACGGTCCCTACGGTACACGTCAAATCGCTCATCGAAGAGCTCATTATTAAAGATACCCGAGTTCAAGTTGGTCTCAGTCAGACAAAGTATGTCAGAACTGCAATTGAGTACATTTAAATATAATTCAGTAGTTTTTGACCTAATTCGGTTTACATTCTGATAAAAAACTTCCATTCAGGAACAATACTTTTAGGCCAAATTACATTTTAACACGTTTACTTAAAGTAATAATAAAAAAAGGGAGAAAGTATGGTCACTTTAACTTCTCTAGGCAACTAGTGTCCTTAATTAGTATTGGATTAGACTGTTCATCCTTGCGCACATATATTTTTCCGTATTTTACCCACACGAACTTATATCCACATTCTTTGGACGCTTTACGAGCTGCTGCATGCAACTCCTTGCACTTAGACGACAGGTGTTCTGAGAGATACACCAGCTTGGTCTCACCGGGAATTTCTAGATGGTTTGTACTGATTAAATCAGTTGGGTTATTCTTATTGTAGCGCTTGAAGGCCGACATCAGAGTGTCACGATGGCGTTCGGTCGGAAGTGTGAGCAAGATACTACGAGGTCGATCCGAGTTAGGGTTCATTTTAGCCACTCGACGCACCGAGTGTATGTCCGAGTCAGAAATAGTTAGTTTAACCGTATCATACAGTTTTTTCACTAAAAAGTACATGTTTTCGTTGCGTTTTTGTGGAACGCAATGTATTTCAACGTTACGGCTTCTAGAGGCCTTATCGAGTGTATCCATTCGGCGTTCAATGTGAAGAACTTCTGAGTTCAAAGCTTGTTTTTCGTGTTCTAGCACTCGAATTTTTTCATTAGCAGCTATAAGTTCAGCTCTAAGGTCATTCTGCTCATCGGCCAGATAGTCCGTTGTTTTAGTAAAATCATCCTTCAAAGACTCGATTGCCAAACCAATTTCTTTTCGAAACCGTGCAGTAATTTCCTGTGTCATTGACGTCTTTAAGCTATTTAGTTTACTGTCTAGCAAAGTGCTAAACCTGTCGTAAGTTATCGTTTCATCGCCAGGTGAAAGAACATTTGCTAGCTGAGGTTGTTCAGATATAGGCACAGGCACCTCTGGGACGCAGTCCTCGCAGTCCATCATTGACAAGTTAAGTTGACTAGATGTATTCGCCGACTGCTGAGATTGCTTGATGGTTTGCAGGTGCCTCGCGAGGCCAGAGGGCACATCAACGCCCATGCGCGGTTTAAAATCAACATCACTTGAAGTTCCTGGCTGTGATAAATGCGCGCGCACGGGGGTTTTATCATTACGACGATTACGGTTAACGTTATTGCAATGTGGGCAGCACCAGCAACGATCTTTCTTTGCAAAATATTCCTTGTAGTCTTTGGCCGTCATATTAACACACCCGTAGTGATAAGGTTCCTTGCAAAGTGAGCATTTAAGCAAGGATTCATCACGTACAATACTATTGCATGCCGAACAGCTGATCATTTTGTTTAAGTTAATATCGCTTTCGTAGCACAGTCTAAAAATAGATATTTCCGTAGTTGGTTTTACGTAGCAGCAATTGATGCAGCCGTAGCAAAGTATGGGACGTCGTAGCTCGTAGCACAGTGTGACGCTGTAGTTGTATGTTGCGTCTCGCTCTTTCCTCGCTCCGTTCGTGTCTTACACCTCTATTGACCGTGACGGTAAATCGCAAAAAATCACAGTACCTGATTGTCGAAACAGTTTGATCACAAAATAATCATATTACACTTATTTGATTCGTGTAGCACATTTCACTAGTGTGGGCGTCTGACTTGACGCAACATTTTTATGAACAGTTCAAGACGAATTAATAACTTTAGACCGCAATATGGAATTATTGTTTCGCACCGGGTGAATAACACTGTTGACACCACGACGATCGACGACGGACGACGATTGAGATCGAGATGCAATTGATTCAAATGATGCATTTGTAGCGGAGTTAGTGATTCACTGAGTCGTTTCAGAAAAGAGTTACCCACGCCTATTGTGAATACAAGTAGGAATAGGTAGTCACAGACAGACAAAAAACCTACGGAATTTGATGTATTACTGAAAATTTTACGAATCAGCACTTTTCTAAGACTTAACGAATCACAATAGATTTGTCCAATATATACTTACATATATCTTGTCGAATTAACAATATTTTATTACTTGACGAATTAACAATAAAATTAGAGGTAAAAAGGCGCTTGACGAATCGACACACATTTTAGGCTTGACCAGTTGTACCCTACATCGAAAGAAGCGTCTTAGGGGTTCAATTAAAGGATATAATAAAACTTGAAATAAATATTATATAATTATATATTTATTATAAATGGTTTATCTATCTATCCATACAACAAATAAAAACGATTTTTCATCTGTCACAGATCACAATACAACAAACACTGCAACAAAAACAATCACTAAAGCTCCCGTTAATGGGTCTCCGGCCAAAGACGATTGGGCCAGGCGACAACTGCTGCTTAAGATACAGAAGATGAAAGAGAAGCTGAAAAGGATCGAGAGAGCAAGTAAGTCTTACCTAATAGCAAAGGTAATGTGACCCTAAGCAACATCCTACTTCAGGGCACAGGCTTCATTAATAAATGAATTTAAATAAATTCTTTATTCAGAAAGACATTGTACATTACATCTCCAAACAAATAATAACATAGCTAAATTGAATTGAAATTTAAAAAAAAACCCGCACAAATGTGCGTCATCAGCTTAAGACTTCGATCATCATTTATCTAACACCGACTCATTGCAACCATTCTTATAAGTCCAATCACGATATATCTGCTGTGAGTTACTGAGGACTTGGGAATCCAGCAGTCTCCTTGATGTGCATCATCAGCTTAAAGCCTCGATCATCATCAATTTAACACCTACTTATTTTAACCATGCTTGTGAGATCAAACACGTTAAATCGTCTGTAAATAGCCGAGTAATTGGGATTCCTGCCAAGTTGTTGATATGCAGCACCAGCTTGAGGTCTCAATCATCATCTATTTAACACCTGCTCATTGAGACCATTATTATGAGCCCAAACACGCTGTATCTGCAGTAATTTGCTTAGGAGTAAGTAATCCCACAGATTCCTTGATGCTGCAGAATCAGTTCAAGGTTGTCATGTCTTGGGAATACTACTAAAGTAATGGTGCATCATCTCAAATCAATCAGTTCTGTGAAAGTTTGCAATAAGAACAAAAATCCTTTTGTCAAGTAGGAAATGAGCAACGGCTGAACAGATCTTCATAAAATATAGCTAAGATCCATCTCTGTAATATCGGCTTTAAAACAAAAAAAAAAGTACATCAAAATCGGTCCATTCGTTTGGGAGCTGATGCCACAGACAGATACACAAAAACTTACATTAAACTATGATGATGATGATTAGAATTATATATATTGAGTTTGAGATAAAATAGGATGTGCCAAACCATATTCCATACTATATAGATATTTTATACAAACCATTTTATACTTTCAGAGAAACCGCCAGAACCCCAATGCAGAATACCGCAGGTCGTTAACAAATCCGTAGACGAAGAAGCATTAATATACGAAAACACCATTGCAATAGTCGAAAACTCCTACGTTTGCCCGTTCCAGACGTCATACAGCAGTTTCTTCTGTATTTACTGCAGAGATACCTTCACAGACCCAACGAAACTGAGAGATCACAACTTGAAGCATGACCCGACGCAGTTCAAATACGTTCTCAACAATAAGAAGGCCACTCATATTGATATAGAGAGAATTGACTGCAGACTATGCGATAAGAAAATAACAGACATGGACATATTAAAGTCACATTTAAAAGAGATACATGGAATAAAACTCAACGATGTTAAAGAAGAATTTCTGAAATTTCGACTCAAAAGTGGTACCATTAGCTGTACGGAATGTGACAAGCCGTTTTTGTTCTTCCACGCTCTTAAAAGGCATATGGCAGAACACTTTGGCTCGTTTGTTTGTGATATCTGCGGTGCACACTATTTCGTTCGAAGATCTTTGGATCTGCATACGAAGAAATCTCATAAAAATGAAGAGAAATATTCATGCCATGAGTGCGGGAAGTTCTTCAAAAGTAAACATGGTATGTACCTCCATGTTTCCAGTGTTCATAAGAAAGAAGCAGCGTTCCATTGCAGTAGATGTGATGAAGTGTTATTTTCTTATAAGGACAGATACAGGCACATGTTAGAAGTCCACGGTGAAGCGAAGACATACCCGTGTGATCGTTGTGGAAAGGTGTACACAAATACTAAAAACTTGAGGGAGCATGATCGGACGGTTCATTTGAAGATATTCAAACACCGATGTGGGATTTGTAATCGTGGGTTCGCTCAGCCGTCCCGGTTGAATGAGCATGTGATGTCAATGCATACTAATGAGAGGAGTTTCTATTGTGATCTGTGTGGGAAGAGCTATCCAAGACTGCATTATTTGAAACTGCATATCCAGTCACATAATTCGCTGGAGACTTGAAGGGAAAGCTGTGATGGTTTTTTTTTCTTTTTCCAATCTCGTAGAGAGCAAATGAGATAACAGTCGTCCTGAGGGTAGGCTAGTTCTAATCTAACTGTCATACAAACTTGTATTTGTGGAAATTTTACTGGTAGTAAGTTTCATTTATTTCGAGTTCTGAGATAATAAAGTACATAAAACAAATAAAAATGATTTATTACTAAAACAAGGCTTATTCTCTAACATTTTTTGCTAACAATTTATAAAAGAAATTTTGTTTAATAAATAAATTTTGGACAACATCACAGACATTGCTCTGATCCCATGGTAAGTAGCCAAAGCACTTGTGTTATAGAAATAAGAAATAACGACGGTACTACAACACCCAGACCCGTGGCAATAAAGAAAAGTTATTTTTATACATTGATCGACCGGGAATCGAACCCGAGACCTTTAGAGATAGCGTCACCAAGTCCGGCATGCACGCCTCTTGGCTACGGAGGTCGTCACATAATATCTGCCGCCGTGTTGCATAAAGATACTTAAATAAGCCGGTGACAAGCGTGGGACGGACGCGTCTTGACATTATGGGGTCAAGCGCTGCCATTTGTCGATCCTTTCGCCAGCCCAACCAGCAAGACTCCGCCCCTTCCAGTTCCGAAATTGGCCGAAATCGATATTAGTGTTTTCAAACTTGGTCCGATTTTATATTCACCTACATCACTCGAGTTTCAATAAGTTAAAATAGATGTATGCTCAATCCGGAACAAGAAACGAAGATTCGGAGGGTCAAAGCAATATCAAGAAGACGCGTCTGTCCCCCGTTTAAGGTCTAAGCTTTATGTGTAACACACACCAATTACGAACAAACGATATTAAGACCACCTGAATAGTTAATTTATCATAAAAAGTCATCACTATTTCAATACCCAGTCAATGATTACCGCCCAGTGCATTGATTTAAATAGTAAAGATACGGCTTACAGTACAAATCACTCTACACGTTTACCATACATGACACACTAACGCCATCTATTAGAACTACCCTAAACTGTGTCGTAAACGATTAAACAGCAATACACCAAGCGTTGCTTTCTATTATGTCAAACGTTGAGATTATGAAAACAAAATTTCTAAAACAATGTAAATATGTTTCATAATTAACATATTTTCGACTTACCTGACATATTAAATATCGTACTTTATAATAGTTGTGTTTTTGTCGTAGTAAACACGACAAATCTTATCATTTTCCTAATTTTAACGTACCTTCGCTCTCGACCACAGCCGACAGCCAACTACGTCACTTCGGTCAGTTCGGTCTATAGAGGATCACTATAAGGCCACGTTAGTGGCAACAGTTTAACATGCGGTCCGCCCTGTCCTTACGAAGTAATATATAAGTCAATGGCCCAGTGTAAAGAAACGCAGGGAAAGAGAAAAAACGGCTCAGGTCTTATTCTTTGTTTTTGGTGATGATTAACATGTGTTTTGCCACCGTGGTTACACAAAAAATGCAATGAAATCGGATGTGGTGTTTGGGTGTGTATTTAACCCATGAAGTAGGCCTTGGCTAAGCATATCCCCTTTTGTAATCGTTTTTTTTTTAAATGGTGTCATCTGCTTGGCAAAACCATTGGTGCCCCATTTCATTACTAGTTTAAAAAAGCTAGTTGACACTGTCAATTTGTTATGCCATAGAGATGCCAGTTTTTCGATAGATGTTTTATCGATTTATCCAATAGCGATGCACGATTAGTGTATGGCATGGCACCGATCAAGTAAAACTACGTTAGTGTATGGTACTAAATAAACATAATAGGATAACTCCAGGAATGACCATATTTGAAATTTGCTAAAATAAATAACTATTCTCACCCTGCGACAAGAGAGCAAATTTAATTAGTTTGCACTAGGCAATGTACTTTGATTTGATTGTAGCCTACTAAGCTATAATGCGCCAAAACGCCAAAAGCGAAAGCAAGAGCGCATAAACAGATGTGTAATCATCATAAAAATTACCGTAAAATGCTACCAAAACCGGATGGCAAAATATAGGTAGTCCACGCGAATAAATAGATTATTGTTATTAGTGATCAATAAAATAATTTAACTTTTATATATTGTTTAACTGGCTTATTTCTAGTTTTGAAACATGTTAATAAAACATCGTGGCAAAATTACGTGAACCTAACAAACAATTTTAGCAAAAATTCTATTGGGTTGGGAAGCAAAAGCATAATCTTCGCCAGCATTTTGAGCCAAATCGTTTTATTTCTTTTATATTTTAATACCCTGCTAAAGTATATTATTAGTGTTATAAATTCAAAAATATTATTATTAAAACAAACAGCGTGGGAATGCGGCCAGCCTTCTTGGTACCATGTTCCGATCATTGGACGGCGATTGGAGATTTTTTTTTTACTTTTAAATATTTTTGTACATATTTTTCTTTTTTCTTTTTAGGGTTAGTTTTTGTTATTCAATTTGTACAATTTCGTTTTTTCTTGATAATAGACGATTATTTTATAAAACAATATTGAACGCTGTGGCTGTCATCAATATCGATGCTATAGTAGGTGCCATAGAACATCCCTCACTGTATATTATTGATGTGATTGTGATGATTGATTCTGGATGTTGGGTTAATTTCTTGATTTAACTTTGTAAATAAAATAAAGTAATGGAAGTTAGTACTTCGAAGAAAGGCCCAGTGATTGAAGCTGGGCTATGCAGGTGCTGCGGGCTGGTAAAGCGTTGCAGACTGCTGAATGTAGAATACATTTTTTGTGGGCAAAAGGAGGTGTATGCAGATATGTTTTTGGATTCTTTTGGACTTTGCGTAAGTAAATTGGCTATTTGTTTGGTAAATTTATTTTTGTTTAGATTTATAAATTTAATTTCTGCTGTTTTTATATCTAATTCTAGTCTCGTTGCAAAATATTAAAGATATATTACAAAGTTTTAAAAATTGAGAAAATTTTTGCAGAACTGTATTTTCTCAAGTTTAAAAGCTGCCTATGATCCTACTCAGATCCTTATTTATCTTTATTTAGTTTCGATCAGATGAGCAGGTGTTGAGTAATCAACAAACACATTCTTTCATCTATGGATGGACATCAACAGGATTCTTCTCTCTCCTAGCACTTTTTCCATGTAATCCTAAGTTTCTTCAATCGATTTGGTTTAGTATTCAATCGCGTGTAGTAATGTAACACTGTGACAAGAAAAAATTATAATCATTAACATTTCAGCCATAGGACGTCCATTGCTGAACATAGGCCTCCCTCAGTGACTTCCAGATTAAACACTTTATGCTTTTACTTAAGTACTTAATCCCATTCTAAATCATATAATAATAATATAATAATAATAATAAAGCTTTATTTTTCCATAGCCTAACTTATTTTACAATTTTTACAATTAATTATTTTATCATGGATCCCTTCTGGGTAAAAGCCTCCTCCAACTTTTTCCATTTCTTTCTCTCTGCGCCAAGACTCCACCAGTTCCTGCCGGCAACCTCCACTATGTCGTCTACCCACCGCTTCTTCGGTCTTCCGACCTTTCTTTTTCCTAGTGGGCCGTTCCACTTGGTTATTTGTGTAGTCCACCTTGTGTCTGTGCATCTCGTGATGTGACCGGCCCATTGCCATTTCAGCTTTAGAGCGTGTTTAAGAGCATCCGTCAGGTTTGTTTTTTTTCTTATTATTTCACTTTTGACTTTTTCTATTTTCCTTAGTTTTAGGATACTTCTTTCCATCGCCCGTTGGGTTGTTATTATTTTATTTTTTATTTTATTTGTAAAGACCCATGTTTGGCAGCCATATGTTAAGCTAGGCAAGATGCATGTTTCTATTACTGTCTTTTTTAGTGGCATGTTGAAGTTTCCTTTCATTATTTCTTTATGAGCCCAAAATCTTTTCCACGAACAATTTACTCTTCTCTCCACCTCTTTTTCATTGTTGTCATGATTAAAGGATACTTGTTTGCCAAGGTAAATCTACTCGTTGACATATTCTATATGGTTTCCATTTTCTGTTTGGATACTTTTCTGTGGGCCATTTGTCATCACTTTCGTTTTACTTTCGTTCATTTGCAGTCCAACTTTTAGGCTTTCGCTGCTTAAAGTCTGTATCATATCTTGCAGTTCGTAGGCTGACTTTGCAAAGATAGCAATATCATCTGCGAATCTTAGATTACTGAGATGTTTATTAGTTATCCAAATTCCTTTTTTGGTCCAGTTGATCTTTTGGAATTCTACATCATAGTATAGTAAATAAATATTGGACAACATCACATACATTGCTCTGATCCTATGATAAGTAGCTTAAGCACTTGTGTTACAGAAATTAGAAACAACAACGGTACCACAACACCCAGACCCAAGACAATATAAAGAAGTTATTTTCCTACATCAACCGACTGGGAATCAAACCCATAATGCATTATTAATGCTACAGACACAATCCGAACACATTTTTATATCTGTTTCTGTTCTGTTTACCGGAAAATTTATTTAAAGTTTACAACAGCATCCCTTGTGCCTATATCCCCCGGTGGACTGATTCCTTACCCATAATTTAGCCTTCATTTATTATTTATTAACAGGCAGGCAGTTGAAACAACTGATAATTGCCCGTATCAGGTTGTCTTCTTTTTTTTTTTTTGTATGCAGTTCAAAATGCTTATCTAGCCTGTTCTTAAATTGGTTTACATTCTGTGCTGAGACTACTTCTTCTGGAAGCTTATTCCACGCTTTAACCACTCATTTGTTCAAGAAGTGTTTGTGAGGGTTGTTGTGCGAGGTATCGACGGTACATAGCTTTAAAGGAATATTGAGCAATTGTTTGGGATATTTAAATGGAAATTTAAAACTATGCTGTACTATGCATTAGGTGTATGTAGCCTGTAATGATAGATAGATATAAGTTTGGTTGAATAAATAAATAAATTTAAAAAATTTAGTCATATATGTAAAGAACACAGCAACATATTGATAGGGGTAAAAGCAGCCAAACTAAAGCGAAACTATTGCAAAATCTTATAAAAAAACTGCACTCGCCTTCCAAGTATGTATTGGCAATCCCCCCCTATGATAGGTCTTGGGGAAGGCCTTTGTTCAGCAGTGGACTTATCCTATGGCTGAAATGATATATGATGATGATTCGAGCTTCAGTAAGCTAAAATCGATGTGTGCTCAGTCCGGAACAAAAGCAAAGAGTCGACCGGAAGTGGTACCAAAAGAGGAGGCTGGCTTCCATGTGTCATACTCATTAGCTTTAAACTGGTGATGCACGGGGACCGGATGCGTCTTGACGCTGCTTTGACAGTAGTAGAGATACATCGATTTTAGCTTACTGAAACTCTAGTGGTGTAGGCGAATATAAACTCGGACCAAGTTTGAAAACACTAATATCAATTATAGCTAGTTTCGGAACAGTAAGGGGTGGAGTCTTACTGGCGGGCTGGCGAAAGTTGACGGTAGGATTGACCAATGGCAGCGTTTGACCTCACAATGTCAAGACGCGTCCAGAAACGCGTCCCCCGTTTATTATCACCAGCCTTACTCAAGTTTTGCACATGATGTTTCATTACAGCTATCCCACTTAGACGGTGAGCCGACAGACCGGCTGATATGTGCCACCTGCGTCTCTAGACTGCGCGATGCAAGTACCTTCCGTCAGCAGGTGTTGCATTGCGAAGAGAAGCTGCTGCAGGCACAGATGCAGGATGGGGGTAAATATAATTATATATCTATATATATAAAAACGAAATGCTGTTCGTTTGTCTCACTAAAACTCGAGAATGGCTGAACCGATTTGACTAATTTTGATCTTGAAATATTTGTGGAAGTTCAGGGAAGGTTTAAAAGGTGAGAAAACATTTTAAAAATGCAAGGAAAGTAGTAAAACAACTTTTTTATTTTTCCATATAAACGAATTGGCGGAACGAAGTTCGCTGGGTCAGCTAGTAAATAATAAATATAGAAATTAAACAGTGTAGTAATTTCTAAGTTTAATTTATTTATTTCCCCGGTTATAAACAAGATACAAAGGAAAGTTTTTGAATCAGCATAACGTCTTACACAGCCATTCGTCGTCTATCTCGCTTCAATCATTCTTTCCATTCACTCACTCCTTTACGTTTGGTTTCATCTCACAATCCCACATAAATATTAGACAACATCACATAAATTGCTCTGATCCTATGGTAAGTAGACAAAGCACTTGTGTTACAGAAATCAGAAACAACGACGGTACCACAACAATCAGACCCGGGACAATATAGAAAAGTGGTTTTTATACACTGACCGGGATTGGAACCTGGGACCTCAGAGATAGCGACACCAAGTCTGGCATGCTCACAGAACAGGAACAGTCGCGGGCAGATGCTAGTACTAATATAAATAAATAAATAGTTTCTGCAATCACATTATTTATCTAGCCCCAAACTAAGCAAAGCTTTTTTTAGAACAACTGGATAACTGATAAACATACTTAAAATAAGTTTATAAACATTTAAGGTACAAATGCTCGTATAGAATCATTCGCTCATCACACAAACATTTGCCCCTTGCGGGATTCGAACCCGCAAACACCCAGGCCTGTCGTCCGGAAAGTAACTTCAGTTCAGATGTATTCTCAATATCACCCATGGGAGTAATACCCAAAAATTTAAGCAACAGTCTTGTTCTTAATTGGGGGAGGCCTGTGTTCAGCAGTGGACGTCCATAGCTGAACCGATAATGATAGTAAGATGCCATGACAAGAAGTGGTTTTAAAACACAGCTTTCTATAATAATGTTAGTTTTGTGAGAATATATAAGGTGCTTAAAATATCTGCGACGGCTGAAATGGGTGGAAGTATTGCTTATGTAGATTACGATAGTGAAGGAATTACGTGCCCCGGAGCGGTTATAATTGTTTGAGAAAAGACAGTAAAAGACAGCAACGTTAGCATTGTGGCTGTAACGTAACCGCAGCGCGTGGGACGTAGTACAAGCGGGCTGGTTAGATGAGTGTGGACGGTTTGAGACTAAATAAAGCCTAGTCATTAATTAATACTATTTTTAATGAAAAAATTTAATGATGTTCTAGGTCATAAAATTTATTTACTATTGTAATCTATATACTGAGCCCTTGACCAGCTGACATCAGTCTGTATGGAGCAGTGGAACATTTTTTTTAGATTTCAGATGTTGGTCCCATAGAAAAAGTTGTTGTATTTGAGCACCAGAATCGGCCCCTAGGGGGTTGTTGATGTTTTACAAATAACCCTGCCTGCCTAGCATGAGCACTAAAACACGATATGATATGATATGATATAGCGAAATATCGACACCAACTGTAAAAATATGATAGATAATAGCCGCCATGTTGAATCGCCGCCTGTTTCGATAAAAAATCAAAATGACGGCTATATCTATCATATTTTTAAAGTTCGTGTCGATATATCGCTATATCATATCATATCATATCGTGTTTTGGTAGACATGCTTGGGGGGCTGTATTATATTCTCACATAACCACAGAATACCTAAACATAACAATGACTTATTATCGGGGGGGATTGCCAATACGCGCCACGCTTGGCAGGCGGGTTGGCGAGCGCAGTGGGAATATATTTACCTCTTGTCATTTTTTTGTTGCTGTAGGTAAATAAAATGTAATTAAAAACAATTTCAGACGAAGGTAACGTCATCAAGACAGAGCTGGAGATAAAAGTCGAAGCCGATGACGTTTGCGACTCGATGCCCGATGACGCTGACCACACAGACAACTATGATGATAACAGTAAGTAAATCCAGTTCCTTCTTTGCCATAAGGGCGCACGGGGCCCGTGCCCAGGGCCCCCTACCTCACGGGGGCTCCAAAGCACTAAAACATGTTTGCAAACTAAGAATCACTGTTAGCTGAAAAGAAAGAAAATAGGATCAAAGCCTAGAAAAAGGAGGGATGCTTCTAACGGAGATATGAAATTATTTTTTGGAAGTCATGAATTCATACCAGCAGTACTTATTTCATTTTTACTTTGCAATAGGGCCCCCAAATTCTTGTGTGGACCTGGGCCCCGGGATATGTTAAGACGGCCCTGACGGGGCCTGATTACATCTCTTCTTATTTTTTATGTCGGTGTTGGATACTAACTTTTGCATTCATCTGTCTCGCATGCAACTTGAGGGAGGGCAAGTGGTGCTCTTTGCATTTTGCTTGTTTGTTCACGGAGTGTACCCGGGTACAGGTGGTGTGATTGGGGTGCCTATGCCGGCATAACTGAGCGGAAATTGTAAGCAAAATAATTACATTTTTATAATTATTTACATCTCTTCTTCTTTTTACAACGTGCAACGCCAAATATACCATCTCCACAACATCGCAGCACTGCATAACCGGCCACTGGACGCTGCTGGATGACCCCTGCCTAGAGACCTGCTGTCTGATCCCACAGCGGAGACCAAGGGGGCGTTCAAATATTACGTAACGCAATTTGGGGGGGTCTTTTAAAATGTTACAAGGGCGGGAGGGAGGTGCAAACAACACTTTAAGTATAATTTTTTTATATAAAAAAAAACTGGAATTAAAATGCTTAAGTTGGCAACCCTTTTCGTTTTTGGATTGTATTGTACGTCTTTTTTAATGGGAACTAGGTATTTTGCGCGACATAATTATGACTCTTAAGTTAAAATGGTCATATTTTATTTATTTATTTATACTTTATTGCACATTTAAAAATAATTGTACAAATGGCGGACTTAATGCCAAGAAGCATTCTCTACTAGTCAACCAGTGATCAAACAGAGAAATACAGGAGTCATATGGGTTAGGCTTACTAATACTTGAACGCCCCTCAATACATTGAAGCCCGTTGCATCACCGGGACGATGCGCTGAGATTTCGTGTCATACTGGCCACTTATATACGGACAACAGCTCGACCAACGAACCGGCTAGACCGCAGCGAGAAACTCGTGGCAATCATCATAAAATATCCGAAAATCCTGAAAAAAGGAACGCTACTCTTAAGGAAATTCAAATTCAAAACATTTATTGCATGTCACATTAAATAATTAGTTTAGATGGTAGGTTAGGTACATGTGACGCCCTGCAGGGGCATGGCAATTTGAGAGGGCTGACTAAGTGCTTCATCATCATCATCATTCCAGCCATAGGAGGTCCACTGCTGAACAAAGGCCTCCCCCAATGACTGATCATCGGGGGGGATTGCCAATACTCGCCACGCTTGGCAGGCGGGTTGGCGAGCGCAGTTTTTTTTATAAGATTTCGCACGAAGACGCTGCTGCCCGTCTCGTGCTACAGGAATTAGTCGACTCTTACGACACGCCTCCTGTTGGCGGTGGGGAAGTGTATTCTTTACGGCCGTCCCCACACGGCACTAACTAAGTGCTTGCCAATTTAATATTACAGATAATAATTATTTAACAATAAAAATATAAAAAAATTTAGTTGAAAGAGTATCACCATTCAAAACATTACTTTAATAACTAAAGGAAGAAGAGGGATATAAAAAAAAACACAGAACATAACAGTTTTAGTTTTGTTAAAACATTAATTTAATGTTTTCTAATGACTTCATTAAATATAAATGTTTTTTTGCTATCTTGACGCTTCGCAATTTCGACTTACGCCATATTAGAATTAGGTCGACGAAATGTTGAATCAGGATTTCTTAAAAACTTAAACATTTTTTTAGTTCCAGTGGAAGTGAAGGTCGATGCATGGAAGGCAGACGTTAAAACAAAACGCAGATCGAAACGGAGAACAGCGCAAAAGCCGGGCAGTGAAGAGAAACGAGCCAAAAAGGAGATGCTGGTCAAGATAAAGAAAATGAGAGACGAACTTAAGCAGTTACAAAATGATGGTATGGCTTTGGGAACTATTTTCCTCATTATTATCATTATTTCAGCCATAGGACGTCCACTGCTGAACATAGGCCCGTAGTGACTGCCAGATTGGCCGGTTGGAAGCGGCCTACATCAAGCAATCTTTATTACCGTCTGTCCACCTTGTTAGTGGACTGTTTTTATTTTTAGTGGTTCCGGGTTCGATTCCCGGTTGGTCTATGTAGAAAAATAACTTTTCTATATTGTCTCGGGTCTGGGTGTTGTGGTACCATCGTTGTTTCTAATTTCTGTACACAAATGCTTAAGCTACTTATCATAGGATCAGAGCAATGTATGTGATTAACACTATGCACTAAACGGGTATTATGCAACACATACCTTATTTTGCGTTATTGGTTTTCCCGACGTTTCGACCTAGTTGCATAGGCCGTGGTCACGGAATGACTGGCGATGTGCGGCGTCATCTGCCCGAGCGCGATGACAAATATCCCACCCGCACTTCTTCAATATTTGTGTCCGTAGTACAGTCGGTCCGACAAACGTCGGGAAAACCAATAACGCAAAATAAGGTATGTGTTGCATAATACCCGTTTAGTGCAGTGTTAGTTATAAAATGCAACAAGAAAGTTTAAAATATTATAATGTATGTGATGTTGTCCAATATTTATTTATTTATTTTACTTGAAAAAAAATTTCAAAAGCTTCTGGTGGGCAATTCAGTTGAAAAAAATTTAAGTAAAATTATTTTTCTGATTAAACTAGCATTATTGTAAATTAAAAAAAAAGTTTGAAATCGATCAAAAAGTAAACACAGATTTGCTCATGGGTTTTCTGATGTGCCAGGCGGTGCCACCCAAATTCACGTTTACTTTTCGAAAAAAAAAAACCATTTCAATTATTTATAAAACAAAGCTAAAATTGTGGCTCAATAAAAAATAAATGGACATAAGGTACTACGTCGGTCGACACACGATCATTCAACAGTATCGGAGAAACATTTGAACTTTAGCTTTTACAATACAGTTAACCTTACATTAACTGCCATTACTTAGAATTTATTCAATTTAATGAAAATCAACCTATCACATGACAGTAAGAGGCAAGTAAAAGCAAAGTAAAATCACAAATGGAATGGACTGATCGTGTGTCACTGCCATTACTTTTTTTCTTATATGGCGAAAGAATGTTCCTCCTTGATTTTTCCGCCATTAGAAAAAAAAAGTTTTATACTTGATTAGAGATGTAATGTAGTGTTGTAAAATCGATTTTATATCGATTTTATTATATTGATTAAACATAGTAGCTACACTTAATGATTAATTTAATTAAATATTTCCTTACAGACGTCAACCTTATGGCGCCTCAAATACAAACAACAATGCGACCATGGAAATCCAGCAGCGCTAAAGCATTCCACAACACAACAACATTAGTAGTTAATTCATACGTCTGTCCTTTTGTTACCACGTTCAGCGACTACCACTGTGTCTACTGCAAAGAAATGTACACTGATCCAGACAAACTACGGGAGCACACGCTAACTCACGACCCTACTACATACCAAGACACAGTAACGTACAAGAAATCATTACTAATCGACATAACAAGAATCGATTGTCGATTATGTCCTAAACCAATCGATGATTTGGAAGAGTTCTACAGTCACATAACTAGTTTCCACGATAAAATGCTATACCCGAATATAAAGAATGAATTTTTAAAGTTTCGACTAAAATTGGGTAACTTATCGTGCCTTGAATGTGGGAATATCTTCACGTACTTCCATGCTTTAAAAAAACATATGGCAGAGCATTTCGGGACGTGGATATGCGACGTTTGCGGCGCGCATTTCTTCGAAGAAGGAAAGCTAATCATCCACCAAAAATCGCACCAGCCACAGAAGACTGAAGACACGTTTCCTTGTAAAGATTGCGGTAGAATTTTCAAGTCGAAACACGGTAGATATTACCATATATCGCGAGTTCACAGTGAACAGCCGGCATACCCTTGCTACAAGTGCGACGAAGTTCTATTTTCACATAGTTTAAGATATCGGCATATGATAGAAGTTCATGGTGAGCAACGGACGTTTCCATGCGAGCATTGTGATAAGGTTTACGATACGAGAAAGTCTCTTAGAGAGCACAATAGAAAGAATCATTTAAAAGTTTTGAAACATGAGTGTAATGTTTGCGAAAAGAAGTTTTATTTGCCGTCTGCGTTGAAGGATCACATGGCTTCGCATACTGGTGAGAGAAACTTTAGGTGCGAATATTGTGGGAAGAGTTATCCTCGGATGCGTGCGTTGCGTGTTCACGTACAGTCGCATGATAGTGAGAAAAAGTATAAATGCGCGATTTGCAACGCTTCTTATACCCAAAGCAATAATCTGAAGCATCATATCAGAGCGAAACATCAATCAGTCATGATGGATCAGCTAGAATGATTCGATCAGTCACTTTAATAAAAATTATATTCACTGCCAATGTGTTGTCTTTTTTAATTGCATTACCTTTAGTAAGAAAGTAGTAAGTTTAAACAACCGTCTGGTGTAGTGGTTCGCCCTCCGGACTACAAAGCCAGCGGTTGCGGGTTCGAATCCCGCAAGGGGCAAATGTTTGTGTGATGATCACGAGCATTTTTAGGTACCTAAGTCATATGAATGGATGTTTTTATTTAAGTATGTTTATCCGTTATCTAATCGCCATAGTATACTCAAGCTTTGCATAGTTTAGGGCTAGATAATTGGTGTGATTGTAAAAACAATAATATAAGGATACGATAATAACGCCTGCACAGCTACCCTACACGTCATTATTATATTTTGGTAATCACAAAATACTTAGGACTAGTCTTTTCACTTTTAATAGTTTATATAAATATCTTATAAATATACATACTACAAAAATAACATTAAGCTGGTGACAAACTGCGACGGACGCGGCTCCGGACTTGTCTTGACATTGTGAGGTCAAGCCCTGCCATTGGTCTATCCTTCAGACAACTTCCGCCAGCCGAAGGATCGACCAATGGCAGCGTTCGACCTTACAATGTCAAGACGAGTCCGGAGCCTAGAGCCATCTGTCACCGGTACTATGTACTAACGCTACTACCTGCGTACATATGTTGTGTCGCATCACTAGCAACCACAACCGGACATCCGAGAGAGTGTCACTTTTTTACTCTTTGAACAAAACACGCGTTTTCCCCCCGGTAAAGTCAACTAGCAAATTCTAAATCTTAATTAATTTATCTATTGTGTAATAAATTTGTATAAGAAAGTATAAACAACCAACTTTTACTTCACACACAAACACATATATTATCATATTTGTATCTCGCCCACAGGCAGTTCAGCACGACAGATGCAGGTTTGACAAAATCAAGCTAGAACGGAATCGATTAAACCGACAAACAGCACCATTATTTAATGAAATAAAAAAAATTGAAGCATTTGTTTCGAATACAGATTATTATTAGATTATGTTGCTTTTGTAATCGTGGTTTTGTAATAAACGATCGATAAGAATATCCGGTCGGTCGGTGTCACTTCACTAGTTGCAGCTACCTCGCTTCCAGTGCTGCCATTAGCTGACATTTTACACATTAAACGTAATTTTTTAGCCTCCCATGTGTAATGTGTAATGGGGTCCATTTATGTACGGTACATAATGTACCTTTAGAGCTTATCCAAAATCTGTGTAAAACGATATGAATGCTGCATGTACCGCGTTTTCTCACGCCTAGAATAACAACAATACCACTTCGAGTAGGCAGTCTCTTGCTCTCTCACTTATATTGCGACTGCGATAGAGCCTTAGAGGCTAGTGAGTGATTTTAATATAAAAAATGCTTAACACCTTTTACCCCAGAATGTACCTTTTTAGGCGCTCAAAATATACCTTTTGGGAACTCAGTTGCGGCAACACTGCTCGCTTCGCTTTTTTCGCCGATGGCGTCGGTCGGTCCTCCATTTCTGTGATGTGTAAACGTAAATTATTTAATTTCAAGACGGTTAGTTTGCTAACTAGTTGTAGTTAGTTACGTACAATTAGTATGTTAATCGAATTTGTTCTAAAAGAACGGGTTTAGTGATAATGGCAGCGAAAACCACGGACTGGCGGCCGGGCCCTACGGTTTGCCGTTGTTGTCTTTCGGAGGGCTGTTACAAAGACATTTCTACTGAATATTTTTGGATGGGCAAGCGGGAGGTGTACTCCGAGATGCTGTCAGAGACCCTCAGCCTTTCTGTGAGTATAGTTTCAGTCTGATGCCATCATGGCGTCCATTTTCTTCTTAACAGGAGCTGATTTTATGACAACACGGCCGATTTGTGTCGACATGCGCGGCGTTATTACGACTACGCAAGCAGTGTGATCTCACTTTGGCCGGGTTGTAAAAATCAATACTGTGCTCCCTACGACGGCACGCCATCTTTTCTTGTTCATGTTTTTTATGTTAAGACACTTCCCATTTTCATTTAATTTTGTATCTGTAATGTACCTACCAAACAATTGGAAGGACTTACATAGTAAAAGTTTCTGGTTAAGGAAGTAACAAGTCAAGAAAACAATGGCCAAACAAATTAATTCAGTGTGTTTTCTTTACTTAGTACTTCACTGCACAAAATGTGTCTTAACTGCACTATAATAACTAATTTTATGGTTAATGTCTGTTGATGATTGCTCATAATAAAATGCATCATAGCACTTTCCTAATTAGATAAGTTCATGATTCTTTGATTGATTCTACCTGATGATGTTAAAATGGACAAATTTGCTGTTAAAATTGTACATAATCCCCTATAAAAAGAAATCCCCTTGTTCAGCTTTCTTTGTTGACAAAGAAATAATAATAATGGAAAGGCATATTTTGTAATCATTATTATGTTTACTGTCAGTCCCGTTTGCGTCCAAAGCTGTCAAACAAGCCATTTTTTGTTTGACTGGTAAAACAATACATCATCCTTATCTATTAGTGACAGATAAGTAGCTGCAAAAATATAATACTATGAGAGCAACATGAAAAATGTGTCAAATCTACAAATTCGAATTTGCTCCTATACTTAACCCGTTAACATTCAAGCGGTCATGCATGAGACCGCATAACAATGGAATTTATATTTTATCTCCTTTACGTATGCTTGATCAGTCAAGCCATCTTCTTTCATGGTTTGTGTGTACAGCAACTTGCACACGCCTAGACCAATATTTTGCACATGCAGTAGAGAGAATTGGGTTCAATTCCTGGTCAGTCTATGTAGAAATATACCTAACTTTTCTATGTTGTCTCTGGTCTGGGTGTTGTGGTACCGTCGTTGTTTCTGATTTCTGTAATACAAGTGCTTTAGCTACTTATCATAGAATCAGAGCAATGTGTGTGACATTGTCTAATATTTATTTATTATGAAGACGAAGTAACGAATCAACGAACATCTGTCCAATATACATAGAATTCATAGACAATCTTATAAGGGATACTAACATACAATTAAAAATATAATAGAAATGTAATAAATGGCATTATGAGAAAAAAACACATAGGTACCAAAATGGACTCTGCTCAGTATGAAAACTCTAAAAGACTACTACACACATGCCGGCGGCAATGCCGCCGGGTTCATGCCGAGCGGCTATGCCGCCGGCAATACAAGCCGTCGACACAAGCCGCACAAAGCCGCCAAGCATCATTCCGGTTGTGACAGTCACATTTCTGGGATTCCATAATATATCATTTTCATGAATTTTTTAAATTAATAGCAACACAGCTTCGTCGTCCCAATGAAACGACTTTTTAATTTATTGAATAGACACAAACCGCACACCACTACCGCTCGAATGCCATGCACGAACTGACGCCGACAAGCCGCGTAACCCGTCGGCACATCCCGGCGACCATGCCGGCGGCATCTTTGTGCGGCAAAGCCTTAAAGGCCCCTACGCACAGTACTGGCGGCAGGGCCGCCGGGCAAGACGTCGTGCACCCGGCGGCATACAAAGCCGCCGGCGCCGGCGCCGCCGCCGGCGTGCATGGCATTCGAGCGGTAGTGGTGTGCACTTTGTGTCTATTCAACAAATTAAAATGTCGTTTGCCACTTGACATTGCCGCCGGCATGTGTGTAGTAGTCTTAATATTGATTGTGACCAATTTTGGAATGAAGGGGTCTGGCTGGCGGGCTGACGGAAGGATCTTCCATCTGGCAGTGGGCCATTGACGTTAAGAAAAGCTGAGGTCGAGCAATGTCATGAGGAGTCTCCGTTTAGCAAAGGCTTAAAATGTCCAATAAATGCTCTCATTTGTCTACCAGATTGCATACTCCACATCGGGCGGCCCTAACAGCAACAGTCGACTCATCTGTGAGCCGTGCATATCGAGGCTACGAGATGCGTCGGACTTCAAGCGCCAAGTGCAGGAGTGTGAGAAGACATTCATGCAGTACCTTGATCCGGGGAGTGAACCCTTATCGGACTTTGATGGTAAGAAATTATACAATGTGTAAAATCAGATATATGGCACCTTAGAAGATGATTCTGGTGATTAAACCTTTCTGGCTTAAGTGTATAAAACATTCATATTATATCTCTATCTATACAGGGTGGTCCAGGACAGATGGATATAAAATTTTTCTAGGTAGTTGGCTCAGGGACCTATTTGTACCCGCCAGGATAAAAATAGCTTGTCAGCTGCTTACAAGATATGTTTTTTATTTTTATTTTAGGAATATCACCACTATTAATGTTTTAATAATTTTTTATTTACTTTTCAAATGAAAAATTCTAACTAGGAAGAAAAATAATTGAATAATATAAATTAGATTAATAAGTTAGATTTAAAACAAAATTGGAACTTTTTTTTTTCTGGTTCGTTAAAATGAGACTTTTTTTTGGCAATTGAAAGAGCTTAAGTTGCTACAGTTTTTAAAAAATCATGAGTGCTTTTTTAATTTTTAATTGCCGTTAAATAAAACAAGTTTGACTAACAGAATACCTATAAAATAAACAAAATTTTACAAAAAAAAAGAATGAAGTGGCGGTACACAGTTTGCCAGGACAGGCAGCTAGTTATTCCTTCGTGTGCCACTTACCCAATATACACTGGAAAATATCTAAGTAAAAAATATACCTGGCATGCAACGTTAAGAATAAACTAAAGACCGACGCCAACGAAGTCGCAGGCAAAGTAAAAAAGTATTTAAAAATTTACCGTTTGATTAATGTAGATGTAACATGCATGTTACACGGCTTACGGATAGAAGGTGGACTATTAACACCACAAAATGGCAAGGACCAGGAGGCAAAAGGAATGTTGGTAGACCTGTAAAGCGGTGGACCGATGACATCTCAAAAATAGCAGGGAAAGATTGGATAAAAATGGGAAAAGACCGAAAAGCATGGAAAACGATGGAGGAGGCCTTCACCCAAGAAGGGATCCAAACCTCCAACTAAGATAAACCAACTTTACTAACCACTAGTTATAAGTTATACTAACACACTACTTATCAAATGTAAACTAGGGAGTTTTGGATCAATAAAGGTTTTATTTATTTATTTTATTTAGATGTAACATACCAAAATGGTTTTTGTCATCAGAAACCCGCATCGAGGTGCCCATAGAATCGCTGGAGACGCAAGTGAAGGTTGAACAAGTGAAGACGGAGAAGGACGACGCGAGCGATGGGGACTTCGAGGACAGGGCTGACTTCTTGGATGACGACGAAGACGATCGTGAGTTGTTTTTTATATTTAGCTTTAAACGAGCTTGCCGTGTGGGGACGGCCGTAAAGAATACTCTTCTCCACCGCCAACAGGAGGCGTGTCGTAAGAGGCGACTAATTTCTGTAGCACGAGACGACCTGAAGAAATGCCTTATAAGGAAGCTCACGCGCAGCGTGTTATGGACGACGCTGGATGTAGGCCGCTTCCAACCGGACATTCTGGAAATGGGGGAGGCCTATGTTCAGTAGTGGACGTCCTATGGCTGATATGATGATGAGCGACCAGACCCCCGATTAATTAATTCTATAACGAATTGACAACTGATAAGAGACGACATTTATGTTAGATAGAGAAAAATATCGATATATCGGAACAATTTATTAAAGAATATTCGCGTTTTAAAAAAAGTATATTTATTTAACCTAACATTAATTAATTATAAGATAAGTAATGAATGTTAGGTTAAAATCGTCGTAAATAAAGTAAATAATAAACCAATTAAGAAAGAATAATAATTATTTATACATATTTCTTTATTATAAATAAAGTAGGTACTGTAAAAGTTCAAACATACTTACATTTGAACTTTACGTTAAAACGATAATTTGTTTTTCGGGATAAAAAAAAATCGATTTATGTGGATGTATCAATTAATCTTTTTTTTAAATCTCAAAAATATCAGTACATCGAACAAAAAATATCGATACATCGAAAAAAAAATATATTGACACCTCGATATTTTTTCGACAAGCCTAATGCTAAATTCTATGACGTTGTCTACCATGCAGGCCTAGCGCGGTTGCGACAACGGGCGCGAAATATCAAACACGAATCCGCAGTGTAGTGATTAAAAACGTTACTTCTGTGTGATAGTCATACTCATTAACTTAAAGATGAAATTAGCCTATGGAGGGTAGGTAAGGAGTACTATTCGTTTTAAAAAGGGTCCATCAAGTGCATTAAATTAGGTGGCGCTACAGTATCAATTATTTAAAAGTCACCAAAATGATTTAAAAAGTTCTAGTTCGGCACTCCATACTCGGCCATACTTCAGTCAAGTTCAATCCGTCAACATTCATACCAAACCCTTTGCTTACGCTAGCGCCATTGAGGGTTTTAGACCTGTTATTTACTGCGTACCGGCAAGCGCAGCGTAGGACGTCCATCCACAAGGTGGACAGACGACCTGGTAAAGGTTGCAGGAAGCCGCTGGATACAGGCCGCTTCTAACCGGCCAATCTGGATATCACTAGGGGAGGCCTATGTTCAGCAGTGGATGTCCTGTGGCTAAAGTGATGATGATGATGATGATAATAATTTACTGCTTTAGGCTGACCCCACAATTGGCGCGCGCGTTCCTCAAGCGTGTGAACGACGCCGCGTGCGCGCCGCTATTTACCGCGTTTAACCAGCACGCGGCGTGTGTACAGCGTGAACGCCGCTCGCACGCTGATCTCACGTCGCGTTTTATGAGCGACCATCTAAGAGAAATAAATATCGAAAACTATTTCCTTTTCTTTATATTAGAATCCATTTTGTTAGTGATTGTAATAACGGCAACGCGACGTGAGCTCAGCGTGCGCGATTATCGACGCTGACGCCGCATTGTCGTGGCGCGCACGCGGCGTTCGCGTCCTTTACACGCTCTTAAAACGCGCACGCCCAATGTGGGGTCAGCCTTAGCTGGACACTTCAACTTCCCGCCCGTAAGAGATAGTACTCCTTACCTTTACCCTCCTGTAGTTTGGCCTGTGCTTCCCCATTTAGGATGAGGAGTGATAAATGGAAACGGCTCTATGAATTAGAATGTTAGAGATTTGAAGCGGTGTGCGCATTTAGAAATTGTAGATCCATTTTCTCCGTAGCCGAGAGGCGAGCATACCGGACTTGGTGTCGCTATCTTTGAGGTCCCGGGTTAGTTGTCCGGTCGGTCAATGCGGAAAAATAACTTTTCTATATTGTCTAGGGTCTGGGTGTTGTGGTTCCGTCGTTGTTTCTGATGTAACAACACAAGTGCTTATGATACTTATCATAGGATCAGAGCAATGTATGTGATTTTATCCAATATTTTTTTATTATTTGTTCAATATTTATTATTTGTTGTTGTTTGTTGAGTTGGGACCAAATCCCGACCATAATTATGACGACGATGGTCTAGTAAACGTAGTAGTGATGGCGTGGTGTTTCGCCTTAGACGCAAGTCGCGGGTTCGATTTCCGTTTTAGGTTAATTTACAAAAGGGACTATTACGCCCAGCGACATTTTTGTGGTCATTTCGTAACCAAAAGAATTTAGGGATGACGTTATGCGTAACAAAGCCAATTTTTATAATACATGTAATGCAGTAAACGTGGCCTCTCACTATGAGCCTCATAAGAAAGCTCAAGGTCGCAGAGCGTGCTATGGAAAGGGCTACGCTCGGTGTTTCCTTACGAGATCGAATTAGAAATAAGGAGATCCGTAAAAGAACAAAAGTCGCTGACATAGCCCAACGGATTAGCAAGCTGAAGTGGCAGTGAGCGGGGCACATAGCACGTAGAACTGACGGCCGATGGGGCAGAAAGGTTCTAGAATGGAGGCCGCGTACCATCAAGCGCAGCGTAAAACGTCCACTCACATGGTGGACAGACGACCTGGTAAAGGTCGCTGGAAGACGCTGGATGCTGGCCGCTTCCAACCGGCCAATCTGGAAGTGAATGGGGGAGGCCTATGTTCAGCAGTGGACGTCTTGTGGCTGAAATGATGAATGTAGTTATATGTATTATGTAAAAATACTTTGTTAGCTTTATGTTTTTCTTTTCATAAACATAATCGTTATGTTGTACTAGTTAAGCACTATTTCGGTTAGACCTTAATATCTCACGTCAGTGATCTTGTCGGAGGGTCTTGCTATCCCTTACTAGAACATAATATTTACCACAAATGTTCACCTGTCTCTTTCATTCTAGTCGACGACCAGCCCCTCACTCGTCTGGCTACGAAAATACCCAAAAAGGAGTCTGTCGACCTCCTTGACCTATTGGAGAGCAAGCCAGCTGAGAAACGCAAGTCCACCACTAAGGCCAAAGCAGGCCCTGCTAAAAAGGCTAAAACCAAGAAGGAAGTCGTCAAAGCAACTAGCAGTAAAGCGACGAAACAGACTGAGAAGAAGAAGAAAGGTAGGCATCTGTTTGATATGTTTTGTGATCGGAGAGAGAGTTGCTGTGAATATGTCAATCTTTATACTCTGTAATGGATGACGTTTTTAACATCGTAATTGTGTATACAGGGTTATTGAAAAATTATGACACCCCCTTTCGAGCTGATTCTGGTGATCGAACCGACATCAATAATAATCAACCAGTTATGATTTGTATGAGGAAGTTATAAAAATAATGTTCTTCGATCTTCAGAATCAATCCGTAAGAAGGTGCCACTCTGTATGTTTATCTACCCTCCATTGCAGAGTGCAGGCTTACCCCCTTTGGGCGGAGCTAGGCTGGTTACATCCGTAACCATCACACCCCCACGCAGAAAGAACCGAATTTGAGTCTTAAATGCGGAAGGGGAGTCTATTCTCATACTCCTATAACTCCATCACCCATCTGTAATAGAGACACAAAAGAAATTCCATTATCATGCCGTCTCATGAGACTTCTTAGATGTTGACGAGCTTTTAGGGCCCACTACTATTTTTTTTGCGCTTGCGCTTGCGCATACCGGTACACTCCGATTCACATTTCTTCATCTTCTTACCAACTTAATCTTGGTACAGTCGTTTAGTGTCATCTGATCATAGGCTTGTGATCTGTGAACTAAGTTGAATGTCGAGTGCCTTACTCAAACAATAAAATAACAAGAAATAATTTGAAATCATTAGAATTCCGGATAAAAAGCAAATTCCTAAAATAATTGTTATTTTAGTCAAAAAATTATAAACCACTTTTATATGTATTGGACTCGACAAGACGAATCAAATGAGCCCAAACACGAATATTTTACTACACACACCGGCACAATTAGGGGAACACAAAAAAAAGGTTGATTTTTTCAATGAATTTATTTTTAATATTTTTTTGGTCTTCAGTAACACATCACATTGCCTGAAAATAACTAAATTAAATCAAAATAAGCTACAAATTACCAGGTTTTAAAGAAATTAAACGTTTATTACGAAAACTTGAAAAATAAGGCACTAGGAGTGTTAGATTTTAAATTGTTTTTTTACAAAATTAACAAAAAAATCTTAAAATTAATAGCGAGTGTTGCCTCCACGGGCTCTTAGGAGAGCTTGGATACGTTTTCCCATACTCAGAATAAGACCATCGATCATTGGTTGAGGCACATTGTTCCACTCTTCCACTAATGCCTGTTTCAGTTGTTCAACATTCCTGGGAGCTGGATTTCGCTGTCGAACCCTTCTTCCCAGAATATCCCAGGCATGTTCTATAGGGTTCATGTCCGGTGATCGCGCTGGCCAGTTTATTTGACTAATGCCAACCTCATTCAGGTAGGTACTCACGATACGCGCAGTATGGGGGCGCGCGTTATCGTGCATGAAAACGAAATGTGGGCCTATAAATGGGGCAAAAGGCATGACATATGGTTCTAAGATCTCTGTAACGTATCGCCGTGCAGTGAGAGATCCGTTTTCAATAAGCACTAAGTCTGTGCGAGCTCCCAAACATATGCCACCCCATACCATTACTGATCCTCCACCATATGCCACTGTTTCTGTGAAGTTTGTTTGGTTATATCGTTCTCCACGATATCTCCACATCCTCTCCCGTCCATCCACGAAATTAACACAATAACGGCTCTCATCGGTGAATAAAACGCGACTCCACTCACTTGTCCAATCTCGGTGCGCACGGGCGAACGCTAACCTTGCCACACGATGAGCTGGCTCGAGTTTAGGTGCTTTTGCTGGCACATAAGATCTTAAGCCAACTTCATTAAGACGCCTCCTAACTGTTCGTTCACTAACGTTAACGTTTCGGACTTCAGCCAGTTGATTTCGGGTCTGAACCGCGGTCTGTCGACGATTTCTCAAAGTTTGCAAGGTGATGAAACGGTCATCAACGGTGCTTGTAGCCCGATTCCTGCCTTGTACTCGCCTCCGCACGTAAGATCCTGTCTCCCTGTAACGTTGAACAACGCGATGAACCACCGAAGTCGATACACCCAAAGCTCGACTTACTGAGCGGTAGGTATGCCCCTCTTCGATCATGGTTACGGCCCTAGCCACTGTAGTTGCTGGCAAATCACTCATTTCGTATCGGCAATGTGTACACAATTCAAAAACAAACAGTTGAATGAGCCACAGTCACTATGCACAGGACCCAACAAAGTTCTTCAATCAATCAATCAATCAGAAGCAATGCTAACGCTAAGTGTCAGCAAATTCTTAAAGTGCCATAAAAACAATTCTCACACTTATGAATGAGAAATTTGTGGTCAAGTGTATTTCTAGAGAGGGTAGTAATACATAAATAATACCAACTTGTCAAGATATCCGAAGGTATTGAAAAAAATCTACTTTTTTTTTGTGTTCCCCTAATTGTGCCGGTGTGTGTAGTAGCCATTGAAGTGTTCACCACCATCCACCTCCCAGTTCCATTAGATCATCACAATGGTGTCAAATTATTGTATTGTCATTCGAATGTCAGATACTTACAAAGTGTCCAACCGATACGTCAGTCAGAAGTTGGTTATAAACTACTTCCAAGATTTCATTACATAGGAAGTGAAGCTAAACAAAAGTATGTTATGTATTTCTAGTGAATTGGAATTCTAATGCCACGAAAATACGTCTTCAGGTCTTAGTTACTTTTACAATTTAAATTCATAGTTACATTACCCGCTTTATCATACGCATACGAAAATCATTCAGAAGAGAATGTACTTTCACCGTTTTGTGTCCAACACACCCATTGCAGTTTAATATCGTTGTACAAAATGGTTTGTGCAAAATTCCCTTAGAATAGGCTAGTTTCTTAAAAAAATGTAATTAGTCCGTCAGTTGGATTAACAGAAAATATTGGAAACGTATTTTTTCATTTCTCATTTAAACAAAAAATGATGAAGATAGAGCCCGTTAAAGTTCCGCGTGACATCACGCCTTGCGACACTCTTTAGCACGGCGTGACGTCACTCCCAAACTTTGATGCGCTTTATCTTGGTAATATTTTTGTTTTATTGACAATAGACAAAATATGTGTCCAATATTAATTGATACTGAATGACGGACTAAATAGAATAATATTGTTTTGACCCAGGAAACTAGCCTATTTGTTTTTAAAAATCTTCGGTGCCTATTGGCTCTAATTCGAGCCTTTTTCTATTGTGCAATTTCTAAGAACCAATCAGTTTACAGAACATACGGCAAACTCAGCGAAATTTTAAAATAATAAGTGTTATTGATGGCAACTCCCTCTACCGATTTTTTTATTGACAGATATTTTGTTCTGAAATATTCCGAAAACTCACACATATTTACACACACGTCTATTCTGTAACAGCAAAATAAACTTAAGCCGGAATAATATTGTTTTTCGACGATTTGTTTTCTAATGTATCTCAAAAACGTAATTATTTCAAAGACAATACTTCAGAGATCAAAACTTGAACAAGGGGATTAGAGGATCTTTAAACTTTACGATTTTCTTAAGCGCTTGCTAATCGGATGACGAACTCCTCTTGACATTGCTCGACCTTGCCCCAACTCTAGCTTTCCTTGACGTCAAACGCCCGCTGCCAGATGGAAGATCTTTGCGTCCACTTCCATCAGCCCGCCAGCCAGACCCTGCCCTCTTCTTGTATGAAAACCATTCCGAAATTGGCCACTATCGATATTCATGTCAGTCTATTGCCGTCCACTGCTGGACGTAAGCCTCCCCCAAAGAGCCCTACAGAGCACGATGTCCCGCTATTTTAATCCAGCTATTTCCAGTCATCTTCCTAAGGTCGTCGGTCCTTCGAGCTGGGGGACGTTTGCTAAGGCAGGGTCTCCACTCGAGAACCCGTTTACTCCACCTTTCATCGGTTCTGCGACAGATGAGGCCGGCTTACTGCCACTTTAGCTTGCTACATTTTTGGACTACGTCTATTACTTTGGTCTTCTGAAACTTCGTTCCGTGCATCCCTTAACGAAATTCCAAGCATCGACCTTTTCATAACTCGCTGAGTGACGTGAAGTCAATGTTAGTGTTTTCAAACTTAGTCGTGAGTTTTTATTCGCCCACACCACTCTAGTTTCAGTAAGCTAAAATGTCATCGATTTTTTCAATCCGGAATAAGAAGCAAAGATCAACGAGCATTCGTGTGGATGCCATACTGGAAGCAAGGGTGGGGACTAGGTCTAGCAATGTCAAATGGAGTCTGACTTCCGTCTGTCATACCTATTACTTCAAGCAAGTAACTTTTGTTTGTTGTAATTTGTAAGAGAAAACATTCTGGATATATTCTGAATTCATTTAATAAATACTAATAAAATGAATTATGTAACTCGAAACGATGCACAGGGTTGTAGTCCTCTAGATACAGTTTATTATACAGGGTGGCTAGAAAAGTGACTACGAAAAATCGTAGAACATACATAGAGGGGTGATTCCTACCTTACCTTTCAAGACGAGGCACTAAAAAAAAATTTTGGACGTCACTTCTGGCCACCCTGTAGATATAAAACATGATTATCACGTAAATATTTTCCCTTGCGGGATTCGAACCCTTAACCTCTTTTGACCACTAGCCGCGAATTTAGATAAAAGAGAAATTGTTTTTTTTTATATGTAAAGTAGCAATTTTTTTATCATTACATATTTTTCCGTAAGTATTATTGACACATTACATTCGTAAATTTCGGTATTATATATTTCCTATCATAATTTCGATGCAAGATATCTGTCAGTACTTATTATATAAGTGTGAATGCATGTTTAGCATAGATATATCATATGGACATGTCTCACTTTAGACTAATGTCTCGCTCAAATGTGATAAAGATACACTTATTAACACATTGTTATATTTTGTTAGTTAACTTTCTTTTAGGAGTCGATTCTACTGTTTACATTCAAAGACTGTTACTATGGCACCAACATGTAATTTGTTTTTAGAGTGAAATATTTTTTGCAACGTTGGTCTTTCATAAAAGTTGTGCTTAAGCAATAGAATCTCCTTCTAAAGCGAAGATATCTAATAAAATAAGACCTGATCAACTATACAGGGTTATTTGTAAAACGTCAACAACCACCTAGGGGCTGATTCTGGTGGTCAAATAAAAAACATGGTAATCTAAAAAAAATACTGCTTAGTACAAACTGATGTCCGTTGGTCTGGTCGGCGGCTTAGTATGGGGAAGTGATGTTTTTTGCGATTTTGATGTTGGTCCCATAGAAAAAGTTGTTGTATTTGAGCACCAGAGTCAGCCCCTAGGGGGTTGTTGATGTTTTACAAATAACCCTGTGTAAATAATTAATTAAATGACACTAGCCTCTTTAAATATGTATATTGACATGATTAGTCTTCATTACACGAGTTATCTTTAGACATGTCATTAAACATGTCTGACATGTCAATATTCATCACCTTTGACTGAGACATGCAGAGCTATTTTTGAAATGTTTTTATACTGTGGTTTTCTTTTATTCCATGTGTTTTAGCCCTATGTCATGTGAAGTCCAGGTTTTAATAATTAATTTACTCGTAGATAGATTTGATAATGATAAATAATATGCAAATTTTTTAACAGAAAATTTAAGCTATACTTTCAATACAAATTGAGATTTTGTTAGTAACATATAATAAATAGGTATACAATGTATATTATTTATGTTTATTATTATGTTTTCACCTTTTAATACCTTTTGACTCGTCACTGCCTCCCCCTCCCCCTCTCAACTTTTTAAACTGTCCTCTACCTGAAGGTATCTCTTTTAGCGATAAGACCGCCTAAATTGTGCTGTTCTAAATGTATTTTTTCTTGTGATTAGTTTTTTTTTGTTTACAATGAAGAGTATCTATCTATCTATGTAGATTAATGTTAAATACAATATTAAAGGCAAAAGGCCGGGAGCTAACCCACTGTAGAGGAGTTATTAGACGGAACAATTATTTATTACTAGCTGTTACCCGCGACATCGTTCGCGTGATTTTTCATTTAAAAAAATCTGCGCTACTTTCTTATTTTTTTCTTTCAAAAGAACCTTCTCCTGACCATAAATAACACAACAAAAAAAGAATTAGCGAAATTGTTCCATCCGTTGACGCGTGATGCGATGGCCACGGGAAATAGTGGTTCATCTTATATATAAAATTCTCGTGTCACAATGTTCGTTCCCGTACTCCTCCGAAACGGCTTGACCGATTCTCATGAAATTTTGTGAACATATTGAGTAGGTCTGAGAATCGACCAACATCTATTTTTCATACCCCTAAAGACCACGCAGACGAAGTCGCGGGCAACAGCTTGTTTTTATATAAGTATAGCTGTTGCCGGCGACTTCGTTCGCGTGCTTTCATTTAAAAAAAAATGGAACTTTCTTAATTTTTTATTTCATAAGAACCTTCTGTTAATAATTAATACAACAAAAAAAGAATTAGCGAAATTGTTCCATCCGTTGACGCGTGATGCGATGACCAAGGAAAATTGAGATTCATTTTTATATTATAGATATAGATTTAACCTATTATACATACATACATACATACCTTATTAATATAAAAAATAATCTCGTGACCAAGATTGTATATTCGCATGACATAGGGATTAATATAGGTATTTTAGCATTGTCATCAGAATTTCATCGGGTTTCTTCAGCAGTTAGTATTTTTGTTTATAAATATAGGAAATATTACTTATCACTGGTACCAATTTTTATTAATAGTAAAAAAAAAAGACTTTAGGAAGGTTTTAAAATAAATTGCAGATTTTGCACAACATTTTTGTCTATTGACTAAATAAAAATAAGAATTTATACATTATATTCATTACATGTCAAGAAATAGTACAATCATATCATTAATTTAAATGAATTACATTTAAGTCCTAATCACATAACACTATCAAAAATAAAAAAATATGAAATTATTATTATGTATAGTAGCCCTGAAAAATGATCTGCCACTTAAAAAGTTCTGTTCGTTGAACATCTCGGTAGCGGTGTTTGAAATCAAGAATATGGATATAGCGAATTGTGGTTGATAGCTTGACACATTATGTCATCAACATAAAAGTATTTTTCAAGAGGCGCGTTAAATTTTTTGCCATTCAAGCCAAAATCATCTTCAGTTTGGTAGACCAGTGTTTTGGTCCACTGTCCTTATAAAATCATATCATTCAAGTTTCGATGTAATTGTACAATGGTAGATTGCGTTTCACTTCTAATTATTATTAACAGGTTTTTCTTTTTCGGTGTTTACATTAATAGTTTAAATTCAGTATTTTTACCACTAAAAGCGACTATTTTTTGAAATCAGTTACTATGTCAATTATTTTTTTAAATCCACGATATCAAATTTCTGGCTTCACCATAGTATTTTATAGGCAGATGTTAGTAGTACAGATAATAGCACGTCATTCGTCAACCTACCACAAAACGTCAAATTTTCTCAACTGATATTGATCTCTCAAGTGTTGGACATAAAGTTGAAAATCAATTCAATGACCTTTAACTTTTTGGGCAGGTTGACCTGTCGTTGTCTGTACAATCGTCATCATCATCATTTCAGCCATAGGACGTCCACTGCTGAACATAGGCCTCCCCCATTGACTTCCAGATTGGCCGGTTGGAAGCGGCCTGCATCCAGCGTCTTCCTGCGACCTTTACCAGGTCGTCTGACCACCTTGTGAGTGGACGTCCTACGCTGCGCTTGCCGGTACGCGGCCTCCATTCTAGAACCTTTCTGCCCCATCGGCCATCAGTTCTACGTGCTATGTACAATCGTGTTTCTGTATAACTCACGTGCGAAGGGTGGATTCTGCAACCTGATGCAGCTGAAACGTAGGCTGTGACGACGGTCTTCAGCATACACCGAGCCAACGAGACAGTGATGTAAATACTTGAAGGGTTCGAATCCCTGTAACAGCAGTGTTCCCGGTATTCAAAGGTAAGTGTTAGCCATGTAGTTTGATAAGAGAGCTCTGTATAGAAATGGTGATGTTAGCCACTTTAAGAAAGGCTATAGTCACCAATGATTTTTTTTAAAATGAAGAGACATTTCCATATGATGACGGCAATAGCCGAATACATCATTAGAGTTACTAGAACGAATTAGAACAAAGAAAGAGAAAGAGAGATGCTTGGATTAAGTACTTCTCTTCGATACTCAATTCTATACTTCGATTCTATCTAGAAATTCTTTTGATGTAAACGACGAATTATTAATACCGCTGTGATGTTTTATGACGTTTTCTAAGTAGTCGATGTACATAGTACAGCGATTCACAGCTGTGTTCTGTTATTTGTCTTGTATAATTAATTAGGTTAAGCATTTATTGGATTTTAAACTTTTTCTCTACGGGTTTGTGCTCCCAAAAGCACTTTACGCTAATCTTTATTATCAAACGTACCCAATCGTTTATATTCGCGAATTACGAATGAAGTTACCGTTCTCGCCGCTAAGCCGTAACCGTAAGCTGCCGATACTTCAATGTCCAAAAGAGAATGTTTTCTTTTTTAGCCGATCGGTACGACCCCGTGCGGGGTAACGCGGAGATCATCGTGCGGTACTCGACCGCGTATCCGTTCCGCGTCAATGATAAGTCCATACTGTGCGTCTACTGCCAGGAGCTCTACGACGACCCGGACGTCTTCAGAAAACATATGGACGACGAACACGATACGTTCAGCCTCAAGATCGCCTTCCACAACCTCCCCAAACCAGAATTCATCAAAGTCGACCTCACAAACCTACGATGTAGACTCTGCTCAGAAAAACATAATTTAGAAGCGATGGCGAAACATCTAGCTGAAACTCACAACCAAAAGATCAACTCGAAAGCGAAAATCGGAGTCATGCCGTACTTTTTGCAAAAGGATACATTCAATTGCGCGGTCTGCGAAAAGAGTCTCCCGTCGTTATTCCATCTCAACAGACACACGATAACGCACTTCCTAAGCTACGTTTGCCATGTTTGCGGGTGCAGCTACATCGCGACTACAGGTCTACTCCGCCACGTTAGGTCCAAACACCAGGACTACGAGGTGTCCTGCAAGAAATGTGGGAAGTTCTTCCCCACTATGGAAGCCAAAGAGAAGCACCGAAGAGCGGAAAAGGCTTGCATGCCTTACTGCTGTCCGAAGTGCAACGAGAGGTTTGTGGATTGGAAGTCGAGAAAGCGACACATGGAGGTTGAACATGGCCAGTCCAAACGCACGTATAGATGCCCTGACTGCGATATAACGTTCAATAACGAAAATTCTTACTACCACCATTTCAAACTGCAGCATTCTGAGGACTGCGCCATGTGTAAACATTGCGGCTTGAAGTTTCTATCGCGGTATCGGCTTAGGCGGCACATGTCGAAACATGTAGTGTAGGTTTAAGTTAAAACAATTATATTAAATACTTTTTCGGCTGAATTTTAATTTACATAAGCGAAGGCGGTTGGTTCCGTGAGGAAAAATCGTTTAGCTAAATTTTGATCTCATAAGAGTACGATTATAGTGCGACGATTTGTTCGTTGGTTCTTTACGCCGTTATATCATAATTATATAAAATACCTGTAAACGAGAATATTTTTCTTTTTTACAAACTAATTAGTAAGACATATAATAACTTATGATTACTTTTTATGCATATACGCTAGTCTAACATAGAAAGATTTAACTTATAATCACGTCACGGATTTTACTAAATCTGTAACTTACAAATTAAGTCTTCTTAAACGAAAACCTTATACACTCATCAATTTAAACATCTTGAAAAACTGCCTGACATTGTTTGAACAACGGCCTAGTGATGAATAGTTCTACAACGTTGTCAGTACCAAACCCGGAGAACTACAACACATTTTTTTCCTTTTCTAGACGTCACGCCAAACTACCTCGTGAGGAGAAACGCGGAGATAATCATAAAGTACGCGACCGCTTATCCGTTCCGCGTGAATCTCAAGTCGCTGCGGTGTGTTTACTGCGCCGACTTGCTCGACGACCCAGACCAGTTCCGCACGCACATGACAGACGAACACCAAACGTTCACGCTCGCCATGGCTTTCATCAAACTCCCTAAAACCGAACCCCTCAAAGCCGACATTACCGACCTCAAATGCAGACTCTGCTCACAAAAACACAACTCACTCAAAGGCATCGCCGAACACCTAAAAGAAGTTCACGACAAACCAGTCAACTTCAACACGGAGTTGGGTATTATGCCGTACCATTTACAAAAGGACACATGGAAATGTGCGGTGTGCGATAAAAGCTTGCCATCTCTTTTGCATCTGAACAAACATACGATCACGCATTTCCAAAATCACATTTGTGAGATATGCGGCAAGAGTTACAAAGCGGCTACCGGGTTGGTACAACACGTAAGAGCTAAACATGACGAGGAAAACAAAGCGTTCTGTAGGCGTTGTCAGACAGTTTTCTCCTCTATGGAGGCTAAAGCGGTACATCAGAGGACCGAGAAGCGGTGTATGCTCCATTGCTGTCTAGAATGTCCCGAGAGATTCCCCAGTTGGGAGATGAAACAGAAACATATGATTGAATTACATGGAATGCAGAAAAAGACGTACCGTTGCACGCATTGCGACTGGGTCTGCGAGGACCGTAGGGCATTTTACGATCATTTCAAGCTGAAACATTCGCAAGACTGTCTTTTATGCATACATTGTGGGTTAAAGTTCGCCACGCCATCTAGGCTTAATAGACATTTAGAGAAACATGTTACGTAATATGTATAGTAGTAGTAGTTATCGAGCGAGTACTCTTAGACCAACCGTGGCAAGAGTGGCATTTGAGCTGTCACAGCATGACAGCTCACGGTTTCGCGGCTCTGGGCACCACAAATTGTCTTCTTGGGCGCCCCGTTTATCCACGCTAGCAGTAGATTCGAAACGAGGTTGTACATTATTCACTGCTTCAAACACAATGTAAATATGTTAAAAATATTTAGTCTTCGTGATACTTGTGAACAAAATTAAATAAATGCTTTATTGATTAAAATATATTTATCAAACCAAGAACTCTATTTATTTTTACGAAATACTACCATAGCATTTTCCGACGCAAATACTGTTCTGTCTGTAGTCAAATAACCTTATTAAACCCTTACTTTGACGAAGTGAAAACTTTACTTTCTGATTTTAACCTGGAAATTCTAGGTACTAGATTTATTTTCTGATTCTAATTAACTACTTGAACTAGAAATCATACTTCTCTTTTTCTAGACATAAAGCAAGAGAAAGGAAGTGTTGCCGCCAGCAGCAAACTAGCAACTAAGAGGAGTAAAACGGCAATTACTACCGATGCACTAACTAAGCGACGCGTGAAGAAAAACGCCGAAATCTTAATGCGATATTCCAGCGTTTGTCCAGTCCGAATTGCTAGGAAAATGTTACGGTGTTGTTTTTGCACCGAAATATTTAACGATCCATCACTCTTTAGGTCCCATATGAATCAAGAGCATTCGTCTACTGACAAGTCCTCTTGCCTAAAAAAAATTTACAACAACCTTCAAATCCGAGTTGACATCACTGATCTGCGCTGCCTACTTTGTAGCGACACTTTCGCATTGTTAAAACCATTAGCAGAACATTTAATCGGAGAACACAAACTAGAGATTGACACCCAAATTAGTCTCGGCGTAGTTCCTTTGAAATTGGTAAACAACGGCTACACATGCGTAGTATGTAGTCAAAAGTTTACCGGCTTTATGCCGCTATCGAGGCACACTGGTACGCACTTTTACCAGCATATTTGTGATACATGCGGGAAACGTTGCGAAACTTTAAGCGGTATTCGCAACCACATCCAATGTCAACACTCTCACAAACATATGTGTAGAGTGTGCAAGAAACCTTTTCCGACTGCACAAGCTAAAATCGAACACAAAAAAACTAACAAGACCTGTCAACCATATGCTTGTAGGTTTTGCAAAGAGCGCTTCTTGTTCTTCGAACTGCATCAGCAGCATTTACACCAAGTGCACGGTCTTCCGAAACCTGAGTATCGTTGTACCGAGTGCGATGCTGTATTTGAGAAGCGCATGGGGCTGTATCTGCATTTTAAGTCTGAACACACTGAGGAACTCAAGTGTCCATACTGCGACAAAACTTTTAGCACTAGTCGCTGCCTCACAGAACACGTACATGGGCACACAGGACAAAGACCTTTGGTTTGTGAAGTTTGTGGCAAGTCATTCGCCAGAAAAAAATCTTATAAATTCCATTTGCTTATACACGATGATAGCAAGAAGTTGAAATGCTCAGTGTGCGACCGCAAGTTTATTGGGATAAGTAAATTGAAATTGCACGTGAAGAAACATCATCCAGCGGTATATTCAAAAGAATTTACCAAAAAATCTACCTAAAACATAACGAGTCCTGCTTGACAATAATCTTACTAAATCTATAGCTTTTTGTTTTTATGTTGTACGCAAAATAATAATTATTATTATTTTTTAGTTACTTTATTGGAAACCCATCTCCAGTTTATATTTCTAAACAGACAAAATAACTTGCCGCTAGTCTAAAATATCACTCTTCATCCCAGAAAGTACGCAAATTTTTATATCACCGTATTTATTCAATCCCCGAGTATTCGGATAACTGGAATCCGGTCGCAAAACAGTAAATTTTATTCAATAACTCACTTGATCGAATGAAAAGCAGGACAATTGAATGACCAAGGACATTTCTTTTTGTTCTAGAAATCGATTCTAATATCATCGCGAGACGCAACGCCGAGATAATAGTGAAATACGCGACAGTGTACCCGTTTCGACTGCCGGAGGATAACATGGTCTGTGTGTACTGCGCTGAGAGCTTTGAGAGCTCCTCCGGGTATAGGGAACACATGGAAACTGAACATCAGACGTTCAAACTCAGGATGGCTTTCGCACATTGCCATGAAGGCTTCATCAAAGCGGACTGCACCGATCTCCGCTGTCGGCTATGTTCGGAAACGTTGACCACATTGGAAGACGTGGCGCAACATTTACAACTGATCCACCTCCAACCAATTGAGTCGGGCGCCGACTTAGGAATTCAACCATTTAGACTAGCGAAAGAAAAATTCGTTTGCGCAATATGCAGTTCCAAATCTTTGTGCTTACGACAACTCAGCAGACACACTCAAACTCATTTCCTGAAGTACACGTGCGAAGCTTGCGGAAAATCATACGCTACTATGACTACTCTAAACCATCACATTAGATTCTCGCACATCCAAGATCAACGAATTTGTAGGAAATGCAAAGCCACTTTTAGTACTTTAGAAGCTAAACGAAATCATTTGAAAGAGTCACGGAAATGTTGGTCCCATTTATGTAATGTGTGTGGCGAGCGGTTTATCACGTGGAACTTAAAGCAGGCTCATCTCGCTCAGGTTCACGGCACTGGAAAAAGGTCGTACGTTTGCCCGGAATGCGGAGCAATCTTTATAGATAGAAAAAAGTATCGGTCACATTTTAAAATTACTCACACCGATGACAACTTTATGTGCTCCTGCTGCGGATTGAAGTTTGAAACCAAACGAGATCTGAACGAGCACAGAGTTGTTCATACGAAGGAAAGGCTATTTCCCTGTACAGTATGTTCTAAATCGTTCCCTAGAAAAAAGAATTTAGTCCAGCACATGTGGATTCACAGTGAACACAAGAGGTTTGAATGTACTTTGTGTAATAAGCAATTCAATCAAAGAGTCAGCTGGAAGACCCACATGAAATCTTACCATCCTGAAATATATATTCCTCCTTATCAATCGACGAGCGCTTTCGATGAGGGGAAAAACAATAATATTAAAATTCTGCTTTCGGTCTTGAAGACAAATTAAGTTTTATACAAAGAAAATAAAAAACAATATTGACCAAAGTTGTTCAGCAGCTGTTGTTTTTGTGCAATATAAACTTAGGTGCAGTAAAATTAGGCTACTGAATAATACATATTAAACGAAGTCCCACATTTCTTGTCTTACAAATCTGTAGATATAAATAGACGTGAATATAGTATGTAATATATATAATTTTCTGCTAGAAAAGAGCGTTTTTAATTTTAAAGAATTGTAACTGCACTGACTCTGTTTTTATATAAAAAGGAAATAAATAAAAAAAACTATTGTTTCAAAATATAGAATTATTTATGGAGAGATATTTGTAAGAATATAAATATGGTTAAATGGGCAATAATTCAGTGACCTAATGTTTTTGCACGTTATTAAATATATTAGTTGATTTATGTACATAACTAAAAGTATATTAAACCTAATACGGATAGGCAAATTCTATAAAAGTTGACCTTTTATTGTAACGAACGTTTTATTTGTTTTGTTCTAGACTACGATTACATCGTGAAGCGGAACGCCGAGACAATATTGAAATATACAACAGCGTATCCGTTCAGACTTCCTGGGTGTTCCGTAGTTTGCGTATACTGTACTGAATCTTTTGCCGATTCATCTATGTTTAGGAGGCACATGGATGACGAGCATGAAGGCTCTCCTTTACACCACGAATTTTTTCGCCCTCATAGATACATAAAAGCTGATTGCACTGAATTAAAATGCCGCATTTGCTCAATTAAACTCGAGTATTTAGAAAATGCAGCAGAACATCTCTTGCTAAATCATAACAAGACCTATTTGGACTTGAAATGTAGTCTCGGGATATATCCATTTAAGCTAGACGCTGACCGCTTTAGTTGTACTAAGTGTGATAAAAAATTTAACGGACTCCGTGCGTTAAGTACACACATTCAGACCCACTTTTCGGATTGTGTTTGTGAAACGTGTGGCAAATCTTATCCAACATTATCGTCTTTGAAGGTTCACATCACAGGCTCGCATATAGTCGGCAATCAACGCTACTGTACAAAATGTAAGAGCATTTTCAATACTTTAGAGGCAAAAAGAAAGCATTTGGTAGAATCGCCAAAGTGCTGGCATTTCGTGTGTAAAGTTTGCAACAAACGTTTTATCACTGGGAGTCAGAGGAGGAAACACCAAGCTAAGGAGCACGGTGTACAGAATAATACTTATATTTGTCCGGAATGCGGAGATACATTTGATAGTCCCTCAGCGTATAAACGCCATTTCAAAATTAATCATACCAATCATAATTTCAAGTGTTCGGATTGCGAAATGAAGTTTGCTACAGAATATAAGCTTTACGAGCACAGAGTTACTCACACAAAGGAACGGTCGTTTCCTTGTACTGTTTGTACAAAATCGTTTTGTAGGAAAAAGAATTTAAAGCAGCACATGTGGATTCACAACGAAAAGAAGAGGTTCGAGTGTACTCTTTGCAATAAGCAATTCAACCAACGTGTTAGTTGGAAGACACACATGAAGTCTTATCATCCAGATTTTGAAATAACTCCGTATCAGCCACCCAATGCTTGTGATGAATGGAAAAAAATAAAATCAACTTAAATTGTTTTCAAATGACCTTACCCAATTGTTTTTGATTCATCGCAACGCGAGTCTTTGGAAAGGTTGGCCAGACCATCTTAAGAGTGGAACTTATTTTATTGTTGATTTGACTTTCGTAGAATAAATAAATAATTTCATAAAACCGCGAAACTACGTGTTTAATGAAATAAGTGACATTGTTACATTTTATCATTAGGTAAACACACGCGTCTTATATACGTTTAGTATAGAAAAACTGACTAAAATTTTACAAAATTAACGTTGTATTCTGGTGTTAGAACAGATAAATGATCAAGAACATTTCTTTGTTCTAGACCGGAATCCGATGTACGCGGCGAGGCGGAACGCCGAGATTATGATGAGGCATACTACGGCCTATCCGTTCAGGCTCCCAGAGTGTTCCATAGTTTGCGTGTACTGTTACGAGAGCTTTGCTAGCTCGGCGTTGTTCAGGCGACACATGGATAATGAGCACGAAGACTTTCCTGTGCACGAAGCATTTTCTCACATCCCCGAAGGATACGGAAAAGTCGATTGCACAGAGCTGCGATGTCGCTTGTGCTCGCACTCGCAAGATGACCTAAGAAGCGCTGCAGAACATTTGATACGAGACCATAACATATCCGGTCTCAACTTGAAATATGATATAGGAATTCAACCGTTCAAGTTGGACGACGTTCGTTATATGTGCGCGATTTGTGACGAGAAATTCTCTGGCCTCCGTTCGCTAAGTAGACACACACAGACTCACTTTTTCAAACATACGTGTGAGTCATGCGGCAAATCGTATTCGACGTTCTCTTCGTTAAAAGCTCATTTGAGAGTCTCTCATATAGGCGACAACAGACTTTGTAGAAAATGTAAACGGACATTTAAAACTGTAGAAGCGAGGAGAAAGCACTGGAATGAATCTCCTCAGTGTTGGGCTCATTTGTGCAAAATTTGTGGTGAACGGTTTATGACGTGGAATCAGAGGTTAAATCATCAAGCTAAAGTACACGCTATCGTCCAACAACATAAACGCTCTCAAGCGTGTCCGGAGTGCAGAGATGTGTTTCCTAGAGGTGAAAAATTTAGAAATCACTGGAAAACTTGTCATGACAGAGTGGTTTAACTAAGTTCTGCATTGTCTGTACTAAGAATGTAAGCGTTTATCTCCTGATTAAAGCAAATTCCCAATTTATATCAGTGATTCAATTTTTAAATACACCATTTATTATTTGGGATGGATATACCTATATAATCGGAGAAGAAAAGACTGACCAAGTGCTTTTCTCTTTGTTCTAGAAAATAATCCGATGTCCAACGCGAAGCACAACGCCAAGCTCATAGTCCGATATACGACAGCTTACCCGTTCAAGCTGCCGGAACGCTTCATGGTGTGCGTGTACTGTTGCGACAGTTTCGACGATCCCCCGCAATTTAGGAAACATATGTCTGAATATCATCAAGAAGTAAAATTGCGCATCGCATTTGCACATATTCCCGAAGGATATATTAAAATTGACTGCACAGATATTCGTTGTAGAATTTGTTTAGTAACCCTAAACAAATTAGACTTTGCCGTCGATCATTTGGTAAAAGAACATCACCATGATATCGATTTAAGTTGCGATTTAGGAGTGCAGCCATTTATATTGCCGGATGAGAAGTGGGCTTGTGCTATGTGCGAAAGTAAATTTATATCGTTACGAGCACTTAGTCGGCACACTCAGTCTCATTTCCCTAAGTATACCTGTGAATCGTGCGGAAAATCGTACTTCTCGGTGTCCTCACTACGATTTCATAAACAGGTGTCCCACATAGGCGAGCATCGTATTTGTGTGAAATGCAAAAAAACGTTCGAATCTTTGGAAGCGAAAAGAAAACATGTTCTAGAGTCGCCACGATGTTGGGCGTTCGTGTGTAAATTTTGCGGTGAGAGATTCATCTCATCGACTTTAAGAAATGCTCACAGAACTCAAGTTCATGGAATGCAATCAAAAGAGTACGCCTGCCCTGAGTGCCCAGAAATTTTCCCGGACAGGCAAAAATACAGGATTCATTTTATTACAACTCATACTAATGACTATTTCTCATGCACATGCGGTAAGAAGTTTGATTCAAAATCGAATCTGAAAAAACACATGGTTGTACACACAAAGGAAAAGTTGTTCCCCTGTACAGTTTGTTCGAAAGCCTTTTCGAGAAAAAAGAACTTAGTGCAGCACATGTGGATTCATAGTGAGCATAAAAGATTTGAATGTGTCGACTGCAACAAACAGTTCAATCAGAAGGTTACGTGGAAATCGCATATGAAGTCCTATCACCCAGGCGTCGATATTAGTTAAAAGTAATGTTTGATTCCACTTGTTTTTACCAACATGTAACTAATATTTTGTTATACCGAAGAAGAAACTGACAAAGAAGGACTTGTTCTAGAATTGAATTGGAAGTCGTACGTTAAGGACAACGCCAAGATTTTAGTCTAATATACGACAGCATACCCTTTGAAGCTGCCGGAATGTTTAATGGAGTGCTTGTTCAGGAAACACATTTATGAATGTCATTCCAACGTAGAAATACGTATCACGGCATCTAACATTTCTACAAGATACTTTACTCTCGATTGCGCTGATCTCTTATGTAGGTTCTACAAACCTAACTAGTTAGTGCAGCTAAACATTTAATTAAAGATTATTAAAGATAACCTTGATATCCATTTGAGTTGCGATTTAGGAGTTCAGCTTACTACTTGGTGAGAAGAGTGACGGTGTTATCTGTGAAAGAAATTCATAACGCTAATAAGACCACTGAGTCCTAACACTTAAAAGCATTTTACTAAGCATCCTTGTGGGACTTGCCGAAAATCGTATTACTATTTAAATTCGCTCCGTGGACACGATAAAATGGCCGCGGAAAATGATGATAAGTATGATATGTAAAAAAACTTGATTCTTTCGAGGTGAGAAAAATAAATACATTTGAGTCGCTGCTTTGTTGGGGTCACATAGTATGAAATAAGATAGAATCAAAGGCGCTTAGAATCGCTCATAAAACCCAAGATTATGGATTGGAGTCGAAGTCGTATGTCGGTTCAGAGTACCCAAAGGTGTTTCCGAATCACCATTGTAGACTATGCGAACAATTATGTTTCATGTTCAACATGCGGTAGGAAATTCGATAAAAATCCACATTAAAGAATCAAATTATCGCTGTACATAAAAAGATGTTTACATGCACAGATTGTTCAAAAGGCTTTGCAATAATTTCGTATTTAGAACAACAAATGTTGATTCATAAAGACGACAAGAAAGAAAAATGTGTCGATTGTAACAAGCATTAGTTAAAGAAGGCTCATGGCAAATTATTATAAAATCCTCTCCCTGAAGGTCCTAACGATTTTTAAAATCTTGTAAGTTATTCATTATGATAAATATTCTTTGAACATGGGACGGCCATCAGCATATAATTCAATTATTAGAGATTCGATAGTTACAACAAACACAAATGGTCGTCATATTTTAAAATTACATTCGACTAAATATCTTAGTCGTTGTGCAACAGATAAATGAAATGAATAAAAAACAAAACATTTATTGATTGGAATACAATTTTTTAATGTAATACGAATTCGTACATTTATCGAGATCTTAGCCAATCAAAAATAAAAGAGAAAAGACTGACGCAATTATTTTTCTTCTTTGTTCTAGAAATTAATCCGACGTCCAACGCGAAAGACAACGCCAAGATCATAGTTCGTTATACTACAGCTTACCCTTTCAAGCTACCGGAACAGTCCATGGTGTGCGTGTACTGTTGCGACAGCTTTGACGACCCCAGTCACTTTAGAAATCACATGTCAGAACATCATCCGGTCGTAAAATTATGCGTCGCATTTGCTCATGTCTCTAACAGATATATCAAGCTCGACTGCACAGACCTTCGATGTAGAATATGTTCAGTAACCCTCAATAAAATAGACGGCGCTGTAGAACATTTAATAAAAGAACACAAACGTAAAATTGATTTGACTTTCGATTTAGGAGTGCAACCGTTCATTCTGCTTGAGGAGAAGTGGGAGTGTGCTATTTGTGAAATAAATAAATTTATGACCCTGCGTGCACTGAGTCGGCATACTGAAACTCATTTCTCTAAGCATACCTGTGAATCTTGCGGAAAATCGTACTTCTCATTGTCCTCACTTCGATTTCACAAACAGGTGTCCCACATAGGCAAGCAGTGTATTTGTTTTAAATGCAAAAAAACTTTCAATTCTTTGGAAGGCAAAAGAAAACACGTCTTGGAGTCGCCACGATGCTGGGAGTACGTTTGTAAATTTTGCGGTGAGAGATTCATGTCACTAACTGTAAGAAACGCTCACAGAACCCAAGTTCATGGAATGCAGTCGAAAGATTACGCTTGCCGTGAGTGCCCAGAAACTTTCCCGAACAGACGAAAATACAGGATTCATTTTATTACAACTCACACCAATGACTATTTCTCATGCACATGCGGTAAGAAGTTTGATTCGAAATTTAATCTGAAAAAACACATGGTTGTACACACAAAGGAAAAGTTGTTCCCCTGCACAGTTTGTTCGAAAGGCTTTTCGAGAAAAAAGAACTTAGTGCAGCACATGTGGATTCATAGTGAGCATAAGAGATTTGAATGTGTCGACTGCAACAAACAGTTTAATCAGAAGGTTACGTGGAAATCGCATATGAAGTGCTATCACCCAGGCGTCGATATTGGTTAAAAGTAAGGTTTGATTCCACTTGTTTTTACCAACATGTAACAAATATTTTGTTAAACCGAAACAAGAAACCACAACACATAATGCCAAATTTCAATGTCCATATTTTCAATAGAAATTCGATAAAAAATCCACTCTAAAGAATCAGATTATAGCTGTACACGAAAAGAAGATATTTATATGTACAGTGTTACGACACGTTGGTTAATTAAAGCCACATGAAATTAGATTGTGTCGATTGCAACAAGAATTATGTCCAAGAGGGCTTGTGGAACTCTTACCACCATGTTACATCTTACGTTCTTATAAGTTGAAGGAACCTTTCAGTTATTAAGAATTTACTATAATTTCTTTTTTTTGAATTTGGGAAAGCATAATAATTCAATTGCTAGAGATTTGATATTTAAGAAGGTGCGTCTAACACATTATAGCTATCGTATTTTGAAAATTACATTTCGGCTAAATATCCTAGTTGAAAAGAAGAATGTAATTAATGATAATTATTGATATTATATCATCCATTGATTGCAATATAATTTTTCAGAATAATACGAACTACTTCATTTATCGAGGTACTAGCCAATTCTATATCGGAGAAGAGAAAAGACTGACGCAAGTATTTTCCTCTTGTTCTAGAAATTAATCCGACGTCCAACGCCAAGGACAACGCCAAGCTCATAGTCCGATATACGACAGCTTACCCGTTCAAACTGCCGGAACGCTTCATGGTGTGCGTGTACTGCTGTGACAGCTTTGACGACCCCTGTCACTTTAGAAAACACATGTCGGAACATCATCCGGACGTAAAATTAAGCGTCGCATTTGCACATATACACGACGGATATATTAAGATCGACTGCACAGACCTTCGGTGTAGAATATGTTTAGTAACCTTGAACAAAATCGACGGCGCTGTTGAACATTTAGTAAAAGAACACAATCGTAAAATCGATTTGACCTGCGATTTGGGAGTGCAACCATTCATTCTGTCTGATGAGAAGTGGGAGTGTGCTATTTGTGATACTAAATTTATAACGCTGCGTACACTTAGTCGACATACTCAGGGACACTTTGCTAAACACACATGTGAATGTGGAAAATCGTACTTCTATATAAACTCGCTTAGAGAACACAAAAAGTTGGCCCATATAGGGAATCAACGGGTATGCGTCAGATGTAAAACTACTTTTGAAACTTTGGATGCGAAAAAAAAACATATTCAAGAGTCGCCGTCATGTTGGCAGTTTATGTGCATTGTTTGCGGTGAGAGATTTCTAACGTTGAGCCTGAGAAATGCTCACAAAAAAAAAGTGCATGGAATGCAGACGAAATCGTATGTTTGCTCTGAGTGCCCGAAAGTTTTCTCAGATAGGCGCGTATACAAAAGTCATTTTATTCTTACACACACTAATGAGTATGTTACTTGCACTTGCGGCAAGAAATTTGAGACGGAATCCACTTTGAAAAGACACATGGTTGTACACACCAAAGAAAAAGCATTCCCTTGCACAGTTTGTTCGAAAGTGTTTTACAGAAGTAATAATTTATCGCAGCACATGTGGGCTCATACTGAGCACAAGAGATTCGAGTGTGTCGATTGTAACAAGAAGTTTAATCAGAAAGTCTCTTGGAAATCGCACATGAAAACCTACCACCCTAACGCAACTCTAAGTTAGAAAGTTTCCCAAGCCATTTATTTTCAATAAGATAAATAACTTCTATTAAATAGAACAATAAATTCAATGTTAAGAAGAAATTCAGGCAATTTAATTTGCAATTTATTGTAACGGTACACTGCATTACCTACCTAAAAGATGCGACCCCCCGGTTTCTCGTACGCTTATGAGGGTAATCGATTCTCAAAACAATAACTGCTGTAATTGTTTGAGTAGTGGACAATTAACCAATCGCAACTTAATTGTGTATAATATGACAAGGCTATTACTAATCAGCTTACGGGAAATCGGTTGAAAGACTGAGGCCGCTTGTCCATCGCAGCCGTCAACCGAAAACGAGATGACGGCCGTGACATACATTACGCGCTCGGATACATACGGCTAGCGGTAGACATGCGGCTATAATAAATGTACGTCGCCGACGTCATCTCTTTCTAAATTGACGGCTGCGGTGGACGTTTACTAGCCGTTTGCAGACGAGAAATATAACGATTGTTACCAGGAATTAAACAAACCAAACGTAAAATCATATAATGCTTAATAATACTCTATTATCTGCTATGATTGTAATACCAGAGAAGAAGAAAAGACTGACCAAGTACTTTCCTCTTTGTTCTAGAAATAAATCCGACGTCCAACGCGATCCACAACGCCAAGCTCATAGTCCGATATACCACAGCATACCCGTTCAAGTTGCCGATAGGCGGCATGGTTTGCGTATACTGCAGCGATACTTACGATGATCCTACGCTGTTTAGAAAACACATGTCAGAACACCATTCGAACGTAAAAATAAATACCGCATTTGCACACGTCTCCTATGGATATATTAAGATTGACTGCACAGACCTTCAATGTAGAGTTTGTTTTTTAAAATTAAATAGTTTAGACGCTGCTGTTAATCATTTAGTGGACCAACACCATCGTAATATGGATTTAAGTTGCGATTTAGGAGTGCAACCGTTCATACTGCCTGGTGAAAAATGGGACTGTGCTATTTGCGAAAGTAAATTCATATCGCTACGTGCGCTGAGTGCGCACACTCAAACGCATTTCGCTAAGCATAATTGTGAGTCATGTGAAAAATCGTACTTCTATTTACACAGACTTGAAAGGCACAAACGAGCTGCTCACATAGGGGAACACCGGATATGCTCAAGATGTAAAACTACTTTTGAAACGTTGGATGCGAAAAAAGAACATGTGCTAGAATCCCCGCTATGTTGGGAGTACATCTGCACGTTATGTGGTGAGAGATTCCTTACTATGGCTCTGAGAGACGCCCACAGAACTCAACTTCATGGTATGCAGTCTAAATCGTTTGTCTGCTCGGAGTGTCCGAAAGTTTTCGCGAATAGGCGAGTATATAAGCGCCATTTCACTATAGCTCATACGAATGCGTATTTTGCTTGCGAGTGCGGTAAGAAATTCGGTTCACAATTCGATCTGAAGGAACACATGGTTGTACATACTAAGGAGAAGTCGTTCATCTGCACAGTTTGTTCTAAACCTTTTGCCAGAAAAAATAATTTGGTTCAACACATGTCGGTTCATAGTGACCAGAAGAGATTTGAATGTGTGGACTGTGACAAGCAGTTCAAGCAGAGGGCCTCGTGGAGAACGCACATGAGAATTTATCACCCTGGTGTACCTTTAACTCTAAAGGTTTAAATTCTACCCAATATAATCAGTATGTTCCCCCATCACCAGGGTAGTATCGAATTAGTATTCGTATTATATTGTACGTATTTCTACATTTAGGTCCAGTCAAAGTCAGAAAAGTGATAAAGTGTTGTTGCCTACCGCTAGTTTATGATGCAATGCAAGCTGTAATCTATATATATAAAAATGAATCGCTGTTCGTTTGTCTCGCTAAAACTCGAGAACGGCTTGACCGATTTGGCTAATTTTGGTTTTGAAACATTTGTAGAAGATCAGGGAAGGTTTAAAAGGTGAGAAAATAAAAAAAAAAGCAAGGAAAGTAGTAAAACAACTATTTTATTTTCCCATATAAACGAATTGGCGGAACGAAGTTCGCTGGGTCTGCTAGTATTTAAATATATATCCTATCGACTATTACCTAAATGGATTATTAATTGGAGAATGAGGAAAAGAACGACAATTAGTTTTAGATTTATAATCCGATGTAACCGCCAAGAACAATGTCAAGATAACAGTCCTATATACTACAGCATATGCGATCAAGCTGCTGGAACGCGTTATGGTGGGCGTGTACGGTTGCGATAGATTTGCGGTAAGGAACTATTCACAAGGCCGTCTAAAACAACACATGGTGGTACATAGTAAGAAGAATTTGTTCCACTGAAGTTTGTTCTAGTGTTTTATAGAATGCAACACATGTGGATAGTGAGCACAAGCAAGAGATTCGAATCCTACCACCCTCGGGTCGCTTTAATTAAAGCTACGTTTTCGCCAGTGCCAGCTCCAGAGAATCTTATTGATAAAAATCAACAGCAATACCGTTATGCAACTCAATGCTAAGGTTTGCATGTTTTCTGTATTAAAGAAATTTTATTAGCTATCCGTTGTGCAAAGTCTACCTAATTTATAAAACAGAAGAAGAAAACGCTGACCAAGTATTTTCCTCTTTGTTCTAGAATTTATTCCGACGTCGAACGCGAAGCACAACGCCAAGATAATTGTCCGTTATACGACAGCATACCCGTTCAAGATACCAGAAGGCTTCATGGTGTGTGTGTACTGCTGTGACAGTTTTGATCACCCAAGTCACTTCAGGGAACATATGTCGGAACATCATCCGGACGTAAAAATAAGCATTGCATTTGCACATGTCCCCGATGGATATGTCAAGATCGACTGCACAGACCTTCGATGTAGAATATGTTTTGTAACTTTAAATAATTTGAGTGACGCTGTTGATCATTTAGTCAAAGAACACAATCGTAAAATCGATTTGACTTGCGATTTAGGAGTGCAACCGTTTTTACTGCCAGATGAGAAGTGGGAGTGTGCCATTTGCAAAAGTAGATTTATAACACTATGTGCACTGAGTGGGCATACCCAGTCGCATTACGCTAAACACACCTGTGAGACTTGCGGTAAATCATACTTTTATTTAAGAGATCTTCGAATCCACATACAGATGATCCACGATGGCAAACAGTGGATCTGTATCAAATGTAAAACGAATTTTGAAACTTTAGAAGCAAAGAAAAAGCACCTTAAAGAATCGCCGCTGTGTTGGTCGTTCACCTGTACAATTTGCGGCGAAAGATTCCTCACGTACTCGCTAAAAAAATCTCACAGAGCCCAAGTACATGGAATACGGCCCAAATCCTATGTGTGTTCTGAGTGCTCGAAAGTTTTCACGTGCAGGGGTGCATACAAAAAACATTTTATTATAGCGCATACAAAATATGAGCGTGTTCCGTGCGCATGCGGCAAGGAATTCAAAACAAAAACCGCTCTTAAAAAACATATGGTTGTACACACAAATGACAAGGTGTTCCCGTGCACAGTTTGTTCTAAAGCCTTTTCTAGAAAGAAGACTTTGGTGCAGCACATGTGGATTCATAGTGAACGCAAAAGATTCGAATGTGTGGACTGTAATAAGCAGTTTAATCAGAGGGTCTCTTGGAAATCACACATGAAATCTTACCACCCTAACATTGCCATAAATTAAAGAAAGCTGTACAAGGTTGTAATAAAATAAAACGGAAAACCTCTTTGGGGCTAATTTTGGTGTTCAAATACAACAACTTTTCTATGGGACCAACATCGAATAAAAAAAAAGACTTTCATTATGTCAGCTAGTCGTTTAGTATGGTCTTTTTTCTGCAATTTTGATGTTGGCTTTAGATAAAAAGTTAGAGAATTTCCGCTGCGTTGCGGGTATGCAGTTTGCGGTGAGAGATTCGTTTGTTCTCAAAAACACCCACACGGCTCGAGGCCATGGTATACGGTACAAGTAATATGCCTACTCTAGAGTGCCCGAAAGTTAAAATTTTTCACTTAACGGGTACCGTTACCCACGAAAAATTGTAAGTGTAATTCAGTCTAAAGCAACATAATATGGTTACACAAGAATACAAGGATAAGTTTTCTCATGCACGGTTTGTTGAAAGTATTCTCTACAAAAAGAAATTTAGTGAGGCACACGTGGATTCACAATAAGAATAAGTTATTTAAATGTACAAGCAGTTTAATCAGACGATGACCTGGAAAATCCCACCATCCTGGCGTCCCTGAAATTTAAAGAAAGTTACAGCAACAAGTAAATTAAATATGTAATTATTGTTCCGTCTCGAAAGAAAGATGAAAATACCCTAATTGTTATCAAAATCACATATGAATCGCAAAGTTCACAGGAAATCTAGAATATTTAAGAATCTTACAGAGGGGTTTTACTTTTTGTTTGCTTCCAAATCAACTATACTCACCACGAGTATTTTTGTTTGTTCTAGACCTGAGTCAGAAATGGTGGACTTCGGCAAGACTCAACGCCTCCATCATATTGCAAAACACTACTGCTTACCCCTTCAAGCTAATAAATGAAATGGTTTGCGTATATTGCAACGAGGGATATAAAACATCATCAACGTTTAGAGAGCACATGGAAATAGAACATAATCAGGTTGACTTAGACAAAGTCTTCTATCAAATTATCGACAAAGCTTCTATTAAAGTCGACTGCACCTACCTGAAATGTCGACGTTGTAAAGAAACGTTTGACACTTTAGAAGATATAGCACAACATTTAGTTGATGTTCACGACTTAACTGAACTAGACCTCGGGCATTATTTAGGAGTTATACCGTTTATATTTAATGAAGATAAATTTACCTGTGCTTTATGTAAGCTCAAATTTAGTAACATTATTGGGCTTTGTAGACACACTCAATCGCATTTCTTAAATATGATTTGTCCGTTGTGTGGCAATGCTTATGCATCTAAAGCTGCACTGAAAACTCATATCAGAATCAATCACAACACTTCTCGTCCGACGTGCCGGAAGTGTAAAAAAGAGTTCACTTTTCCGGAGGATCTAAAAACGCACTTGCTGGAATCCAAAGCGTGTTGTTATCACAAGTGCAATAAATGCGGTGAAAGATTTTACTCCTGGTCAATGAAAGAAGTGCATATGAAAGAAGTTCACGGGAGAAGTAAAACTTTTCCATGCGTTGAATGCGGGACAGTCTTCGAGGATCGGGATGCATTGAGGGTTCATTTTGTGATTGAACACACGGATAATCACTACGAATGTTCGTTTTGCATGAAGAAGTTTCGGACTAAACCTGCCTTGCAGAGGCATATGATATCTCACACCAAAGAAAAGAACTTTTCGTGTGGGGTCTGTGGCAAATCGTTTTATAGGAAATCAACTCTAAATCTTCATATGTGGATCCACAGTGATGTTAAAAAGTACGAATGTGAGATATGCAATAAACAATTTAATCAGAAAATTTCTTGGAAAAGACACATTAACATATTTCATCCAGATTTGGTAGATGAAAGTAATACATTGTAGGAAAGCTTAACATAGCAAGCAAACATTAAAAATGCCGTTGAAGTTGGGCGATACTGTCGCTACGTTAGGTATTTCTATACGCAAATATGCAAGGGCGGTCATAAAACTGGGTATCTAATAAATTAGTTTATTATTGTACTTACACAATTATTAACATATTATGTTCACATATATCAAATGTATAAAAACATTGACCAATAAATAAGTACGACACGCTAAAGTGCATTGTTTGTGTTCCCCATTATATTCCATGATGAAACTTAATAACTGGCTCCAAAAACATTTATAAAACACTAAATACCTCTAAGCGAATAAGCGGTAGACCCTTGCTCTCTGCTTAAGTACTTTGGTAACTCAACTTTTTTATAAAAACTGAGGCTGTAATCAGGCCATAAGGAGAAAAGACGTACTTATCTGACATTACAAATATAAAATTTAAAAAATACTGATTGAGATGGGTCTTTTTTCGAATATGAATGTAACTCAATTCGTAAAAAAATGCCAGATACGACTTTTTTTCTTATGACAGCAGACTGTAGTTGTACAGTCGCTAGCATAAATATAAAAACATTTAATTAAATCTTAAACCTTATTACAACGGAATAAGTTAGGAATTAATTGCTCGTTGCTGTACATATTACAGTGTTTTCCTTTAAATTCTATTCCTTTTAATCACATTATAAATCACTTTAAAGGATGAGACGATTGATCATTATTTTTAATGACACGAACGACGAAGCCTTATGTTGTTTGAAACGTTCCAATTTAACAGTAAACTGAAAACGATCTGAAAAAAAAAAAAGTTTTTAGTTGGGCTAGTTTCTTTAAAAAATCGGATTAGTCCGTCAGTTGGATCAACAGAAAATATTGGATACGTATTTTTTCTTTTCTAAATCAAACAAAAAATGATGTAGATATAGCCCGTTAAAGTTCCGCGGAACGTCACGCCTTGCGACACTTTTAGCAAGACGTAACGTCACTTCCTAACTTCGATGCGCTTTATCTTCGTAATTTTTTGTTTGATTGACAAAAGACAAAATATAGGTCCAATATTTTTTGATAATCTAACTGACGGACTAAATAGAATAATCATTTTTTGACCCAGGAACCTAGCCTATTACCGTTAAAAAAAAGTGTTTGTTAAGTAAGAAGAATATAAGGACATAATTTTGTGTGGTATCATGATGAATTATGTATTTTTTATACAATAAAGTTGATCTAAGTAAAACCATCAATTTGTGAATTTAACATCGGTAACTTTAAACTCGTTGCTATTTAAATAATTTCTGTCGTATAGGTAGTAAAAACTATTTGTTAACTATAAATATTTCTACTTTATTTTTAAACGAAATCTATTACACTCCAATGTTATGCTCGCACATACTTGTGTTGTTAAAATAAGTACCTAAGTCTGTTTTATATGTAAAATATATAATTTAGTTAGGGTAAACTTATTTTATAGATTCGATTGTTGATTGCCTAATTAATTTTTATTTTAAGTTCATTCACCTGTTCCGTTACTTGTTAAATATAACTTGTGGCTATAACTTGTAAATGCAGGCTCGAACACGGATGTTTATGTTTGAAATAAATAAATATTAATCTATTACCATTTTTATTTTAACATACAAACCAAATGTCCTATAAATTTAGCACCATTTATGAAATAGAACTCAATACATTCATTACATATTACTGTCATTACATCATATTATTAATTAATAGTCCTCCATCGCGTTTGTCTGTCGTCCTGTCTCTAATCTAAGATACTACTGTAGGGATTTTGATACCTATTTTCGATACATTCATTACATATCACTGTCATTACATCATATTATTAATTAATAGTCCTCTGTCGCTATTGTCCGTCGACCTGTCTCTAATCTAAGATACTACTGTAGGGATTTTGATACCTATTTTCGATACATTCATTACATATCACTGTCATTACATCATATTATTAATTAATAGTCCTCTGTCGCGTTTGTCCGTCGACCTGTCTCTTACTAAGATACTATTGTAGGGATTATGATACGTATTTCACCAATAGATAGCGAATCAGCAAGTTTATTACGAGGTAGTTTTGTGCATTCAGGGTTACATTTCAAGGTAGTGCCAAATTTTAAAAATGAGGTTTATTGAATATTATAAAAATACCAATTTATCGTAATTAATTTCAGTCGTCGTATTTGTGGAGTAAAATATACTTAAATATTCCAAAAAAAAACGCGAGATGCTTGCGCCATCATTCATCAGAGATCACAGGCGCACGCCGACGCAGCTCCAACAAGAACCTCATGCAGTGCACATACGATGCATCTTAATCGAGTAATCGTAAATTTTGTACGTATTCTATTTTTCAAATGCAGATGTTTTTACGTAGATTCAGTTACTGGTTCTGAGTGGTCCCTGAAAAATTGGCACTACCATGAAATGAAACCTTGTATAGGATACTTGGTGCTAAACGTTCTAAGCCAGAACCTGTCACTAGAATTGAAAGGAAACTGAAAACACTAGACCTTTGCCACTTTATGCGGAAAGTTCAGAGTTGTCGTTCCGCGACGAAACGGTAATCAAATGAAATAACCGCGACGGGAAATCTGCTCGACGATTGAAAATTTAACCTATGTTCTAAAACAAATCGAAAAAAATTCGCGACAGACTTTCTGCCTAATGTGGTGCCGGTGCCTATATAACATTTATGCTCTCTTTTTTTCTTCTCTTCATTTCTGGACATTTTGAACACTTTCAGTCACAACTAGATTTTTTCTTTTTCTAGAACCAGCCACTCACGTAATGGCGAAACGGAATGCCGAAGTTGTCTTGAAATATTCCACTGCGTACCCATTTCGTCTGCAAGGCAACGAGATGCTTTGCGTGTACTGCTGTGAGTCGTACCAAGACCCGGCAGAATACAGAAAACATCTGGATAATACCCACCAAACTTACACAGTTTCCACAGCTTTTGCGCATTGCTACCGTCGAAAAGATTACCTCAAAGTCGATCTAACTGGACTCAGATGTAGAGTGTGCGCGCAACAGTTCAATGACCTCAATGACATTGCTAAACACATACAAGAGTGGCACGAGTCCAAAAAGTTAGATCTAAAGTACGATGTCGGTATGCAACCATATAAAATGGAGAATGGCAATTGGTCGTGCTTTGTTTGTGGCAAGAAGATGCCCTCCATGGTTACGCTAGTTCGGCACACGACAGCTCACTCTTTGAAATTTACTTGTGACATTTGCGGACGGAACTACCACAAAAATGAAGCTTTGCGTTACCATATCAGATGCTCGCATTCTGGAAAACATTCGTGCAGAAAATGCTGGAGAGAGTTTCCGAGCTTAGAAAAGAAACGAGAGCACATCAAAACTTCCAAACCTTGTTGGCCCTTTTGTTGCACTTGTTGTGGCGATAGGTTTCTCTCTTGGGAGATAAAACAGAAACATTTGAGTGATTATCACGGGCGTCCTAAGAAAACCTATGATTGTCCAGACTGTGACAAAGTGTTTGAGAACCGAAAATTATTCTACAAACATTTTAAACTATTCCATACTGACGAAAACTTCATTTGTACTTGTTGCGGTCAGAGATTTGCCGATAAAAAGGATTTAGAAGACCACAGGCTTGGACACTCTGGGGAGAAACTGTTTAAATGTTCTGTGTGTTCGAAGGCATTCTCCAGGGATAAGACTCTAAAGCAGCATATGTGGATTCACAGCGAAAATAAAAGATTCGGTTGTCTCATTTGCGATAAACAGTTTGCACAGAAAGTTAGCTTAAAAGGCCACATGAAATCTCACCATCCGAACGTTTCTCTTGAATTCTAAACTTCATTTAACTGTTATGTTGTTTTGGTAATAAAATGCATGATCAGTCTCATCTGACTTTTAAATTTTTGACCATACATCTCTTCAGCTTATAAGTAATAGTGAGTCGTTAGGTAACACACTGACCAAATTCTTTTTTGTTTTTAGGGTCCACCTTGGAAATTCATGGACGTAGTGAGACCGACACAAAAAAGAAAATAATCCTTGTGTACCAGACGCCACAGCGGCGCAATGCCGAAATGATTCTCAGATTTTCTACAGCTTATCCGTTTAAAACTCGTTTTAGTCAAATACTTTGTGCATATTGCCATGAAGAATACGACACTCTTAATCTTCTTAGATATCATATGAAAACTGAACATCTTAATTCAGATTTTAAGAATGTTTTTTATAGAACAAAAGATAATTTGGTCAAAGTTGACATTACAGACTTAGCCTGTAAGATATGCAATGAAGAGATACCAGATATCGATGCATTAATGAGTCACTTTTGTCATAAGCACGGCAAATCTGTAAAATTTAATGCACGTTTCGGCGTATTACCATATAAACAAACTGTTGATAGTAACTTTTTATGCGTTTATTGCCAGAGAGTATTTGTGGATTTCGTCAACTTTAAACGTCATATTGGCTGTCATTTCATGAACTTTAGCTGCGACAAATGTGGCACAACATTTCTATCTGCTCATGCCTTGCGGGATCATCATCGTCAAGTAAAATGTTTCCGAACAGCATACAAACCACGGAATGGTCGAATCATGAAACCGAGAGGCAATGCCGAAATCATTCTCCAATACACTACGGCATGCCCTTTTCGCACATGGAAAAATAATTTCAATTGTGTCTTCTGTCGGGTCCAGTTCAGCGATCCAAACAGTCTGAGGGGTCATATGGCGACACGTCACGCAAATTACGATGTACAGACCGCATTTTACAAGAAACTAGGCAAAGAATTCCTTAAAATTGACATTACCGATCTACAGTGTAAGCTATGTTTCATGCCGATCGTCGATTTTGAAGGCTTGACCTACCATTTGAAAAATGATCACCACCAACCTCTTAATACTGATGCTCAGTTAGGCGTACTACCATTTAGACTGAACGACGGCTCTATATGGAAATGTACATTATGTCCGAATGAGTTCAAAGATTTCGTGTCATTAAAAATGCACACTTCACAGCATTTCCAGAATTACGTTTGTGATACTTGCGGAGAAGGATTTATTACAGAATCAGCTATGATCGCGCATACTAAAATACCACATGAAAACAAGTATAGTTGTAGTCGTTGTATTGCTACTTTTTCTTCATTAGATGAGCGGAATATCCATGTTAAAACACAACACACTTCGATGCCATATATGTGTAATTATTGTAAAGAGAAACCTCGTTTTGCAAACTGGGAGTTACGGAAGAAACATCTTATGGAAGTTCACAATTATAAAACAGGTGCCGATAAATATGAATGTTCAACTTGCCAGAAATCTTTTAAGACAAGATCTGGCAAGTACAACCACATGGCGCGGACTCATAGAATGAAAAAAGACACTGAACTAAACTATCCCTGTCCAAGCTGTCCAAAAGCCTTCACTACTAAGCTTTTTCTGGATAAACACATCGCCAAAAAACATTTCGATGTTTGAGATGATTGATGAGGTGATTAAAACATACTGTTGATGAGAAACTTAAAAGTTGTATGTTTTTACAGATTTGATAAATTACGATATTAATAAAATATGTGATTTAGATAGAATTTTATGTGTGTAGTGTTGCAGGCGTATTAAATGAATTTTTGCCCTTAAATCGAAGATTATATGGAACATAATAATGATGTGGTTCTTTTCTTTTTTAGGGGCCACAAGAGAAAATGACGGGCTTAGCGAAAGAGAAAGTAAGCCAAAAAAGCCTATCGAAAAGAATAAACCCAAAAAGAGATTATTTGAAAGATCTGTTGACCAGAATCCTCAAAGACAAAACGCTGTGCTTATATTAAAACATTCAACCGCGTTTCCTTTTAAAACGAGATTCAATAGAATCGTTTGTTCTTACTGTCACGACGAATTTGAACCAATGGCTGCACTAAGAACTCATATGAAGACAGACCATGCTAACGCAGACTACAATAGCGCTTTTTATAAAGTCGTGGATGACTTGAAAATTGACATTACCGAATTTAAATGCAATTTATGTTCACAAGACATTATACCGAATGTTGAGGCGTTTATGACGCATATATCTCGTGACCACGAAATAGGCGTTAATTTCAGTGTACCTTTTGGAGTTCTACCGTACAGGCAAGGCTCAACAGGTCACTGGATGTGCCTTGACTGCGACAAGTCTTTCACTGAGTTCTCTCAGATAAATAGTCATCTACGGAGCCATGTGAAAATATTCACTTGCGAAAAATGTGGTGCTACGTTCTTGTCAGAACATGGCTTGCGACAGCACGAACGGAAATTCAAATGCTACAAAACCTCATATAAACCTCGCTTTGGCAAAGCGCTAAAACATCGCAGCAATACTGAAATTATTCTACAGTGTTCCACGGCTTGTCCTTTTAGGACCTGGGGCCAAAATTTTAATTGCGTCTTTTGTAGAGTGCAATCGAACGATCCAAATGGGCTAAGAACACACATGGCCACACGGCATGCAAATTTCGATATTCAGCTAGTGTTCAACAGAAAACTGCGCAAGGAATTCTTGAAAGTTGATATCACTGACCTTCAATGTAAACTTTGTTTTATGCCGATAGACAGTCTCGATGATCTGATTACTCATTTAAAGAACGATCACAAGCAACCGATAAATGCTGACGTTCAATCTGGTGTGCTTCCATTTAAATTAAGCGACGGCACTAGCTGGAATTGTGCGATATGTAAAATACAGTTCATGGACTTCAAATCATTGAAGAAACACACGGCTGAGCACTTTCAGAATTACGTTTGCGATACATGCGGTGAAGGGTTTATAACAGAAACAGCTCTGATTGCTCATACAAAGATACCTCACGGTAACAAATACAGTTGCCCTCGCTGTGTTGCTACGTTCTCCACTATTGAGGAGAGGGGTGTTCATCTGAAAACACAACATACGACTTTGCCCTATATGTGTGTGTACTGTAAAGAGAAACCGCGATTCGCGACGTGGGAATTGCGAAAGCGACATCTAATGGAGTTCCATAATTATAAACCAGGCGCGGATATGTATGAATGCACTACATGCCATATGACCTTCAAAACGCGATCTCAGAAGTACCATCACAACGTGAAAGCGCACCGCATGAGAAAGGAGACCGATTATAACTACCAATGTGGTAGTTGTTCCAGAGGATTCATCTCCAAACTCTCGTTAGATAAACATATCACAAAAAAACATTTTCATGTTGGATAATTATTTTAAAGCGATGAATAGCAGTATTTTTAGATTTAGATCTCATTGTAAGTTCACTAATTAGAAATGATAAAGAAAAGCTAGATCTGATTTGTATCAAACCTTGTTATTTTTATACAGGGTGTAAGTTTAGTCAATCTTAATATTCATCATCATCATCATTTCAGCTATAAGACGTCCACTGCTGAACATAGGCATCCCCCAATGACTTTCATTCTTAAAGGAGGCAAATGTGTTCATCAATACAAACAACTTTTACTATGGAATTAAAATCGAAATCGTGAAAATAAATGAGATGACATTATCGTCGAGTTAGAGCGTTAGTTTGTGAGTATTGTTAGCGGAGAATCGATTGTAGGGAACATCCCTATGAGTTTGAATGTATACCGGCACTAGCTGTCAGCTGTCATCGGGCGTAATTCTCTTCATGCGTCGTAATGACGCAGATTGCCATACATTAAAAAAGAAGATCAATTGTGTTTTCGCGCGTTTTCCGTATCAATATATTTTAATTAGTTAATATACCGTTTTATTTAGAAGATCCCTTCTTATAATATGGAGCATCTTTTTTCACGATATTGATGTTGATCCCATAGTAAAATTTATTCGTATTTATGAATACATTCGCCTCCTTTATTATTAAGACTGACTAAACTAACAACCTGTATACAGGGTTACATTGTAAAGGGGTGCCAAATCTTCAGGAGTGGCTCAGAATCTGTAACTTAATCGAACTATGCAAAAAACAAAAACAAAAAAAACATTTCATTATTCCTAGCCGCTGTTAAAAATCGTACGCGTAGATATTTTAACTCATTCATGAAAAAATTGCACCGTTTATGCACTGTGTGAGGTCCTTGTTGGCTCGCCGTACCTACGCCTCTGATGAATGACCGCGCGGCTTTCGTTGACTCTCTTTGACTTTATTTTTGGATAATTCAAAGTATTTTTTTCTAATAAATTACGATTATTAAAATAAACACGATTAAGACGCTTCTTTATATTGTTCCCTAGATCTTATATTTTAAATTTGGCACCTCTGCAATGTAACCCTGTATTTAAAAAAAATATAAAATAACAGATCCTTATCCATAGTTATGTTTGTTCCTCGGTCATACAATACGACGTTGTTTATAAATTAACATTTTAAACGTCACATCCGCACATGTCTGTACCAGACTCCGGGCTGGTACCGCAGCTTATAAATTCTTGCCATGCCTCTGACGCGAATATGTGTGACCAAGTTCATACAAAATGTATACCAGCTATTTAGTTTTCAGTAAGTAATGGAATACGTGTCCCTACGCTTGTATATAGAACGTTTCTGCCCGGTAGCTAATCCCATTCACCGCCTACGATTTTACATACTGTTCTCCAAACTTCGTTAGAAGATGGCACTCAATGATGACCTAATCTCATAAAAGAGGGACAAAACTGGGCAAAGCTTCAGCAAAGAACTGGTGAACATCAGGATGACGGGTGTACGTCATAAAGCAGCGATTCTATACACATGAAAGCAATCTCCTAGCAACGTGAGGAATGTGTGTAAAATATAAAGCAATGTGCTTGTATAAAATTAGAGTTATTACAAAAAGTTAGTGAGCCGCCGCCAGCCAGAATGGCGGGTGTATTTTTAAACCAAGCAAATTACTTACTATCTAAGGATGAAAACATTACCGTAACAACGTTCCGGCAATGTTCTCGAACGTACCAAAAGCAGAATTGGATGACGTGAAACCTTGAAGTGAAATTAATTTAAAATTTGAACGCCTGCTTATTTTATATTGGTAATCTAACGAAATGTATAAAGGGTCTTCGGATTGCCAGTATGAAATAAGCAGGCGTTCAAATATAGTATTTTTGATTTCATACGTATACGATAAGGGAGAATCAGTATAGGAAAATAAACTGTATAGAACATAAATAAAATACATTATTTTCGTATACGAATGATCTTTAAATTCGAGTCCCAGGATATTGTAAATAGCGCTTAATGATGTTTTGAAAGTGGCATAATATTATTATTAGAAAATATGCTTGATTTTATTTAGTGAAACGTTTAAAAATATTTTGTATTGAAAAACAAATCATTCCTAGAAATGTTTATAGATTTATCTACCTAGTTCTGTCGTACTGCAATAAATAAATAAGATAATCGTAGAAAGACTAAGATTATAGCTGATTTGTATAAAAGTGATGATTAGAGATCTTACATAGCTGTATAAATGATTTTTTATCTAAGTTAATTTATTTAAACGATATTCTCATACATGTAATGTAATAAACAATTCTTATATCAAACGATAGTATTTATTTCTAACTAATTAATCAGTAAATAAATAAATAAACTAATAAAACAGATTACCAATGATAGAAATGTTACAAGTAAAAAAATACATCAACCAATCGCTGCGAAATGCAGAAACATACATAAGTTTCCGGTTCAACCTTATCTATGTGCTAAGCTAACTGTACCCTCAACCATTGATGTAAACAGGAGTACCCATAGCCAGGTTTCCCAGGATTACTGAAACTATAAAAAATATTATAATGGCCAGTAGCCAAATAGCTGGACATTACCCTGCCTTTCTAAGTGTTAAAAACTCTTGTGGTATCGTAGGAAACCAGGTTTAAAACTACACAGTCTTACTCCAGACTACAGTAGGAATAAATGGGGTGTTGATAAGAGTAGTAGCGTGGAATGTAGCGCGATGACTCAGTAAAAGCTTATGGTATCATCAGCTTATCATCTCATGCCTCACTCATGTCTGTACGCGATCTAAAATGTAATCCCTCTGTTGTAATCTGTCTTTGATACCGGTTTACTATTAGTAACCCTAGTTTATTTTCATGGGTACCATCTATATTAGTTTAGTATTAAATAAGCAGATAACTATCTGTCTTATTGGTATTGGCATGAATAAGGAAACCACAAAACATGAACTCTTATAAACATCGAGATAAATCCGCATGAAGAAATCTCTGACACCAAATTTTCTATTTTTAGGACGGCGCGGACAAACTGTGATAAAGGTAGAGGAAATGGAAAATATACCAAATCAACTAGAAAATTGTACACCTGACAAACGGCGCTACCAAAGAAGCGCCAGAGCTGAAGCTCGCATCATTATAAAGAAGAACGCTAGTGCAATTCTGGAGTGCTGGTCGGCCTGTCCTTTTAGATGGAAAAAGAACAGATTCAAGTGTGCGTACTGTGAAGCTAACTTCACTGAGTGCAACTCACTTAGAGAACATGTCAGATTGTGCGCTTCCAGGCACAGCGTCAAGGATATCTACAGTAAATTCAAGGAAATGCCTCTTATAAACATTGATGTTATCGAAGCTCGCTGCAATATTTGTTCTGCGCCATTTACAGACGTTGGTCAGATGCGGGAACATGTTATCCAACACGGCTATGCTTTTAATCCTAACCACCCTGACGGGGTCTTGCCCTTTGCACTCGATAAAGAGTCGTGGAAATGTGTTATATGTCAAGAAAAGTTCAACAACTTTCTCAAACTTTACGAGCACATGAATGTACATTATCAGCACTACATATGCGCCACTTGTGGCAAAGGCTACATGACGGCACCAAGATTAAGGAAGCATTCAGAAGTTCACATTTCGGGATCGTTTCCATGCAACGAGTGCGGAAGGATATTCACAATGCGGGCAGCTAGAGATTCTCATAAAGCCCATGCACACGCTAAGGGACCTCGTTATGGCTGTCCCCATTGCAGCCTCCGGTTTGAAGGATACTACGAGAGGATGGCTCACTTAAACGAAGCTCATCGAGAAAAAGAAGTGTTGTACAGTTGCTCCCACTGTGAATTGAGTTTCAAGACGAGTGGGAAGCGAGCAATGCACGTAAGATCTGTACATTTTCCTCCTCAGAGAGATTACGGGTGCCCGTACTGCGAGTGGCAATTTAAAACGAGCTATGAGTTAAAGAGGCACATGGTCAGACATACAGGTGAAAGGAATTTTCATTGCAATGTTTGTGGGAAGTCATTTCCAAGAAATAGAGCTTTGACTACACATCTTAAAACACACGAAGAGTTCAGTTGTAAATGGTGCGCGACTATTTTTAAACAGCGGTCTCAGCTGCTTGCCCACGTACGAACTAATCATCCTCATTTGGGTGACTTAGCGATTCCGGATTCCCTTAAAATGTAAAGACGTTACGTATTCGTTTCAAAAGCAGTATTATTTTTTAATAAAGTATTTAACACTTTTAGTATTTTTTTAAATAACGATCAACCTTGCCCCTAACCCTCGCTCTAGACTCATCTGTCAGAAGATAATTTAGTTTTATTTTCTTTTTAGGTTCCGCTAGTGCGGATATGGAAGCTAACGTAAGCATTGTAAGATGCGGTAGGAAGGTAAAAGAAAAGGTTAGCGAACGACAGATGCGCAGGCGACGCCGCGCCAACAACGAACTCCCAGAGGAATCGGAAAAACGCATCGCGAAAACTATGATGCGACGAAACGCTATGGCGCTTTTAGAATTTTCCACTGCGTGGGCGTTTAGATGGTTTCATGGCGTTTTCTATTGCTCCTACTGCGATGCTAAGTTTGCTGATATTGATCCTCTGAGGGAACACGTTATCGTGTATCACTCAAACGAACCGCCTACTAAACGAGTTTTCGCTAAAATCACTGAAAATAATATGCTCAAAATTGATATTGGTAATCTTTCCTGTAGGCTTTGTAATAACTATGTAGACAGTTTGGATGAGTTGAAAAGTCATTTGCTATCATTTCATAAAAAAGCTCTGAACTCTGACTACAGTGATGGAGTTTTACCGTTCAAACTGAGTAACGATGGTTTTCAATGCCAGATTTGCCAGGCACAGTTCGAATCCTTTCCAAAAGTAAATCAACACATGAATACTCATTATCAAAACTATATTTGTGATGAATGTGGCAAAGCTTTTGTGTCGAAATCTCGATTCCGTAGGCATGTGCAGTCGCATGAGGTTGGGAGGTTTCCCTGTGGGGAATGTGATGCGATACTCCTTACAAGAGTAGAACGTATGTGCCATAAGTTGAAAGTGCACAAAAAAGGTATGAGATATTCTTGTCCACGGTGTTCGCAATCGTTCACAAGTTACTACGCTCGAGCTAAACATTTAGTAGATCAACATGGACAACAGAAAATAGACTACAGGTGCCCAGCTTGCGGAAAAACGTTTGAGACGGGGTCGAAACGCGCAGCACATTTTCGATTAACCCACGCCAATATTGAAAAGAAGTATGACTGCACTGAATGTCTTTCGACATTTATTACTAAATCTAAGCTTCAGAGACATCAATTGACCCACATGAAGAAGGAATCGCAAAGATAGTCCTATATTTAAAGACTACACGTTACTTTATAAAGAACAGTTGGCGGTTTCAAATGAATTTGTTTTTTATAGGACCAGAAGATACTCAACAGAAGAAATCACAATCATCAGTGAAGGTTAAGTGGAAACGAAAACGCAGAGTCGATGAAGACAAAGCTAACGCTGCTATGATCTTGCAGTATTCAAACGCAGTGCCATTTAGATGTCAGCGTGGGAAACTCATGTGTGCATATTGCCAGACTAACTGCCCAGACATGATAGAGTTAAGGTTGCATTCAGCGATCCATGACAAATTGGATGTACTGGAGAATCCTAACGTCCGCATTTCTTTTCCTCTCAGAATCGATATTTCTGATTTGGTTTGCACAATATGCAATGAAATTTCGCTGTCATTAAAAGATCTCCAGGTTCACTTAAGTGCAGTTCATGCTAAAATTATGAATCAAAATTACAGTGATGGTGTTATACCATTCGTGCTAACCAGCAAAGAGTACAAATGCGTTTTCTGCGGAATAATGTTCGAAAGGTTTCTGTCTCTGTTCGTGCATATGAACAACCATTACCAGAGTTATGTATGTCATACATGCGGCAAAGGGTTTTCTGGGAAACACAAACTACGAGCTCACCAAACATGTCATGAATCCGGGGAATTCGCATGTCCCAAATGTGATTCGGTATTCCTAAATCGTGCTTCCAAAAACAGGCACATGTCAGTTGGACATGGACCCAAAGAGAGATATCGCTGTCCCGTTTGTGATGTGCATTTTGACTCGTACCATTCCCGATTGAGGCATTTAGATCTAATACACGGTCAAAAAGTAGAGTATCGCTGTAACTTGTGTCCTGCTGTATTTGGTAGCAGCACGCTTAGGTACTCGCACATGAATATCGTTCACTTGCGAAAGCGCAAAGGTAATAAATAACAAACAATAAATCTTTTTACGTAGCAAGACTTGTTAAACATAGGTATAAGATAATTTTATGCTTACCATCTTTTTACTTGAATAAACAAATAGTATCATTTTAATTGGTTTCATTAATAGCGTACATTCGTTCTCTGAAAATGTCTGCCACTCGAAAATGTTCTTCAACATAGTAAGTTTCAGTTACTAAACTGTAGGTATACGAATTAAACACTAATACAAAGCTTATATTTGGGTTTCAAAGAAAATTTTCTTCTTTTTTAGGCTCCGTCGACAGCAATCTTAAATGGAAACCAAGGCGCAAGTTTAACGATCACAGAGACAATGCAGCCATAATCATTGAGTGTTCGAACGCGTGTCCGTTTAGGTGGAAACGAGGAGCGTTCACCTGCGCTTTCTGTCCTCTCTCGTTTGGAGACCTCGCTGGTGTCAAGGAACATACCATAGAACACCCTAATAGAATAGAAGTGCTGCGGTACGCGAGACAGACCGACAGCATTAAAATTGATGTCACAGGACTTAGATGCGAACTCTGTCTCCAAGAAATGAAAGATGTCGACACTCTCAAAGATCACTTGCGTATTACACATAACAAACCGATAAAGCAGAATATCCAATCAGGCGTTACCCCCTTCGTAACAGATGGCAAAGAATTCATCTGTACTCACTGTGATCAAAGATTTGAATTGTTCTCAAAAATAAATACACACAACAACCAGCATTATCCCAACAACATTTGTTTTGAATGCGGCAAAGCTTTTTCGGCTGCGCAAAGACTGAAGGCTCATTTACTAATACACGAGACTGCTAATGATAGTGCCGAACATAAATGTACAAAATGTGATCGGGTTTTCGCTACACGCGTATTGAAGAATAATCATTTAACCTTAGTTCATGGACCCGAATACAGATACAGATGTCCGTATTGTAAGGATTCGTTCAAACGGTACGGAGACAGAGCCAAACATTTAAAAGTAGCTCACGACCAGAAAGTGGAATATCCGTGCCACCTATGCCCGGCCGTATTTGCGTTGTGCAATCAAAGGACTAAGCATATTCAACAGGTTCATACTCGGCTTAAGCAGTTCTATTGCATGATGTGTCCGTATCAATTCGTTACTGCAGCACAACTGAGGAACCACATGGTCAAACATGTCGGAGAAAGAAACTTTCAATGCGAAGTTTGCAAAAAAGCTTATCCGAGACTAAAGACTTTAAAGGAACATATGCGTATTCACAATAACGATAAAAGATTTGTCTGTGAATTTTGTAATCATGCTTTTGTACAGAAGTGTAGTCTCAAAAGTCACTTAAGAGCACATCACCCTAACTCTGAACCCCTAAAAAAATTACGATTACCGAATGTATATTAAACTGTAACCAATTTACAATAAATTAAATTTCTTGTAATGACTTTTTCATTGCTCTTTATCCTTTGGTTAAACATATACACGTACGTTATCAATATATTTTCATGTAGAATATATCCTAGAATTTGAGGGTCCTATATCGGCTGTTTTTCTATTTTTAGGAAAATCTGGACGTGTTCTAATTGCCGATGAAGGCAGAGAGATTTGCACCGTGCAGGCTGACAGGCAGGATATCTCTGTGTCAACAGAGATGATTGCTGCTGCACTTTTATCCTCACCGCGAGAGATGGGCGATAAGAAACGTACCTTATTCAGAAAAAACATTACAGTTCTAATAGAATCTTCTACGGCTTACCCTTTCAAATATAGAAAAGGGACCTACTTGTGTTATTACTGTAAAAGCACATTTCTAGAGCCGGAAAAACTACGGGAACATAATAAAACGCAGCATGCCAACGTCCAGATAACAGTTAAACCAAGGAAGTATGAACCCTTAAAAATGGATTTCACGTTGACGGCTTGTAAGCTATGTGGCGTCGATATACCTGATTACGCTAATCTGAAAATGCATTTGAAAGCTGAACACGATAAAACTATTGACTGCACCTACGGAGAATGTGTGCTACCTTACAAATTGAGCAAAGACGAATACTGCTGTCAGATATGCGGGAAGCGATACGAGATGTTTCTCAGTCTACATAGGCATATGAATGAACACTATGGGCAATATATTTGTGAAAATTGCGGAAAGAATTTTGTAACTCTACATAGAATGGTGAATCATGCTCGAACTCACGAGCGTGGAGTATTCCCTTGCAGACAATGTAAAGAGACCTTCCCTTCTTATGCCGCTATGTACGCTCACGTAGCCAAAATCCATAGGTCTAACAAGCGGTACAAATGTCCTGTTTGTGATGAAAAATTTTCTTCTTACAAACACCGTGTGAAACACTTGAGTACGGTTCACGGGGAGAAAACTGCGGTATTCCCTTGTGCGTTATGCCCAAAAGTCTTTGATCTATGTAGCCGTAGGACATCTCACATAAGGTTTCAGCATCTTCAAGAGCGCAATCACGTCTGCCACGAATGCGGTATGAAGTTCTTCTCCAACTACGAACTGCAGGAGCATTCGATAAAACACAATGGCGAAAGGATATACCAGTGTGACGTTTGTAAAAAATCATACGCCAGGTTAAAAACGTTGAGGGAACACATGAGGATTCATAACGATGATCGGCGATTCGTTTGTTTCGTCTGTGGCCAGTCATTCATTCAGAACTGTAGCCTTAAGCAGCATATGAGAGTTCATCATCCGACTCATTTAAAAAATGATCTAAGAATTTAATGACGTGTAGAATTTTTCCGTAGAAAGAAAGGGAAAACTAGAATACAGTTATCTTATGTTGTGCCGTGATAATAGACTGGTAGATAGTTAAGATCAAAATATGCACATAAAGTATAACAAATATTATTTAAAAAATACTTCTGTAATTTAATTAAAATAGAAGTAGGGGCCGGTCTCGAACCTAATAATACCTACACATACATACTTTAAACTAAAAGCAAAGATTTGATCAAGATCAAAAATATTTCTCACTGTGCAGTTATTTAATTTATTTTTCTCAAAAGTTTAGTAACGTATAATTACGTACATATAAGCTGCTAAATTGATTATTACTTTACTAGAAATAGTCTAAAGTGTTTAACTTATTTATTATGTGAATAAACATTACATTGACAAAACGTACATGTCCTTTTCCATTCCTTTAGCATTGTCGATAACACAAAAAACACAAAATGCTTGGCTGGCTAAATTAAAGAACGTCTGTAATAAAAACAAAAAATTCCCGGTAACTCAGTTCGAAAAAGATTTCACGTTACCATAATAATTGAATACAATTATCAAATTTGAATTTTTAATTCGAGACAGTAGTTTGATACTCTGAATATTATGTGGGTACGTTTATCAGATATATTGTCGTCTGATGACATTAGATAGATAGATACTCTTGCACACCATACAAGTAAAATACACATGATTTTTACAGAAAGATGTACAATTTAGGCGGTCTTATCGCTAGTAGCGATCTCTTCCAGACAACCTTTAGGTTGACATTATATGCATTATGAATGTAGAAATTGCCAAAAATAACATAAAATCAAATGATTGCAATAACTTGTAGAGTACTGACTCAGCTTTAAAACCCACAGAAATAATAGAAAAATATGCGTCAGACAAGACAACACTCCAACTGTCATGGTCTCGAAGTAAAATTCTTGAAATTCTTCCATGTGTTACGACGAGGTACCAGACATAGACAATGTATTTTCAGGGGTGTCCCCTAGCACACCCGAAACAATTACATTTAGAAATAATTAATGTAAGTAATAATTTGGTTTCTTTCTCATGGATCGTCAAGATTACATATGCACTATATGCAATTTTATAGACGACAGTTTAAGCAAATATTTAGGAAAATAGATATACAAATACCACCAAAACCGTGCTTAAGATAATGGTCAAGTTGTGACAGTTGTTGTTTTCTCATTTCTAGGTGATGTCTGCGCAACGACCGACTCTAAAGTTAAAGTGATATACGGCCAAAACAAATCAAACAAAGAGAGCGGCTCCGAATGCAACCAACAGAAGCTAATCGGTGGAAATAGTACAGTGGCTCTTATAACCAGCTCCAACGCTGTCCCCTTCAAGTGGCTGAATAATTTTTATTTATGCTTTTATTGCGAGGACAAATTTCTGAACTTTTCTGAATTAGAACACCACAAGTCAACTAAACACCAAGTAACCGAGGAACTTATAACGAAGTCTCTCGTCGGGCTTGGAAAATACCAAAAAGTTAAAGTTAATTTTATAAGTTTTGAATGTAAACTCTGCACACATGTCGCAGAGGATTACTTTGGACTAATAGACCACCTTGGGTTGAATCACAAGATAAGACTGAACGTCAACGTGGATAATGTTGTTCCTTATCGCATCGACTCAGACGGATTCAAATGCGCAGTGTGTTCACAGAGTTTCCATAACTACGGGTTACTCAATCGGCACATAAATAAACATTTTTATAACTTCGTTTGCACACAGTGCGGTGTCAGTTTTGCTAATGACAAGCGCTTAAAACTTCATACGCAAAGCCATGTAAATGAAGTATATACATGCGAGCTTTGCGGCAAAGTTTTTAGTAAAAGGGCTACAATGAAGGACCATGTCGCGAGAATTCACATGAACCGTAAAAAGAACAAATGTACCCACTGCGAAGAAACGTTCAAAGAATACCGCCAGAAGATAAAACACTTGGTAACTGTGCACGGTGTCAAAGTGCCAGAATTCAGATGCACGATGTGCCCCAAAGTGTTTTCAATAAGTGGAGAGTTGAAGTCTCATCAGAACAGAATTCATTTCAAAATAAAAAACTACGAGTGCGATTTGTGCCAAAAGAGATTCGTTAATGCAGCTTTCCTCAGGAATCACATGGTCAGTCATACTGGCGAGAGGAATTTCGAATGTCAAGTGTGCAAAAATAGGTATAAGCGCAAAAGTGCATTGGATAGTCATATGCGGATTCACAACAACGACAAGAGATATGTCTGTCAATACTGCAGCAAGGCATTTGTACAAAATTGCAACTTGAAGAGTCACGTCAGGACCCATCATAAAGATGAAGTCATTACTTAATAACATCAAATAAATAACGAGTTTAATGGCTAACAAGATAAAAAGGTCATAGTGTTATTAGAATTCATGCTACAAAGTCTATGTATATATTTTGTTTGTATCATTCATCAAAGTACGTACCTTATTGCAGATATGAGCCTTAAATATGACCGCCAATTAAATGTATTTAGAGGCGTCAAACACAGTTTATGAAAATATAAAATGCAAAGTAGTGATTGTGGAATGAATATTCCTCTTCTTCTTCATCTATATGTTCAATCCCGGTTGCGTCCAAAGCCATCGCTTTGGAGGCCAGGGTACGCTTTCCTTGATTTACTCCTCCACTTCGCGCGGTCTTGAGCGGGGAGCTAGTTGTGAGATCATTGGCACGCATGTCAGCCCTCACGACGTCAAGCCAGCATTTCTTGGGTCTACCCTTTTTGCCAGGACCTGGCGGTGGTGGCATGGTTCCTGGCAATGAATATTCTTATTTATTTTAATTTTGTAATTTAAACTAACATAATTATTAAAAAAATCAGCAAAAAAGCGATAGCTTCTGATTGTAATGTAAAAGACAATTGTATATTTTTTCTGTATGAAATCTTAATTTATCGCGGTTGGGGGTTTTTTGGTGACATATTTTTATTTGTATAGTAAACAAATATCATAATATCCTTAAGCAACTGTAGTAAACTATATGCGCAAAAATCTTTTTGTCTTATTTTTGGAACTTTGATATGGCCCTAATACTGTTCAATGGCTGGTGTTTAAATAACTTAGGTACTCATACATCGCTTCTTGGCACATTAAGCATTTTTAACACATATTGGTGTCTGCGCCCTTTTCCGACGTGGCGCTGGCATCGTTGCCAGCATGGATTGTCTGTCAAAAACGAATTCGAAAAGCGAATCATTGTGGTCTTCGATCAATTCCATAACTAGTTGATTTCTGTTTCACTGCTCTCTATATCATTACTGTAAGATTTTGGTAAATATATAAATATTTCTTACTTATAGGTAACACAAGAACAACGGATGCGCCTAGTTCAATCTTGAAAAGTAAACCCAGTGTCTGCCCAAAAGCTGAAAACTACGTGACAGAAGAAATTTTACGGTCACGCGCTTTAAGTCGAATCCGAAACAAAACTGCCAGAGACAGCGCTGCTGTGTTTATCCATAGCACAAATGTTTTCCCCTTTAAATTTAACGAGGGATTTTACATTTGCTTTTACTGCTCGTCTCGACACATGACCATGTCAGAATTATCGCTACACGTAGAACTTGAACATCAGCGTTTGACCGAAGAAGACATAAAAAAAGCCATCAATGATTCAAAAAGATTCCGCTATGAGTCCATAAAGGTCAACGTGTTAGACTTTAACTGCAAACTTTGCGACGATCAAATAGTCACATTTGAAGATCTCAAATGCCATTTAGTGAATAAACACAACAGACGAATAGACAGTGCCCATACCGGTATTTTGCCGTATAAAATTACGAAGAACGATTTCATCTGTGCATTGTGTGAAAAGACATTTGAAAATTACGTCCGCCTGTCTAAACATTTAGATGATCACTATCCGAAATTTGGGTGCGATCAATGTGGTGCAGGTTTCGCTTCGCAACAGCGTTTGCGCAGACATCGGGGTAGTCATAAGACCGATTTTTACTCATGTGAAGAGTGCAGCAAGGTTTTCACAAAGCTGTCTGCAAAGATTGCCCATGTTCAAAATATACACTTAAGGACAAATAAGATCAAATGCAAACTTTGTACAGACACATTTCAGACCCATAAGCACAGACGGGATCATTTATTAACGGTTCACAGGATAGAGGTGAAGAAAGACAAAACTATACATAAATGCAGGTTCTGTCATAGAATATGCGCCACCAAATCCAGTCTCAAAGCACACGAGGTCACGATCCATTTGAAAACCCAAAAATACATATGTGACGTTTGCGGATTTAGTACGTTTACTAGAAGCACGTTAGTTTTACATATGGTATGTCATACAGGTGCCAAAGACTATAAATGCCAAGTCTGCAAAAATTCTTACGCGAGAAAAAAGTCGTTGGCTCAGCACATGAAGATACACAACAATGATAAGAGATATGTGTGCCAGCACTGCGGTAAATGTTTTGTTCAAAATGTTGTTTTAAAATCACACTTGCGTACACAGCATAACTAAAAAAAATATTTTCTAACTGAAAAAAACAATAGATGGCAAGGTATGTATTAATATCGATATTATAAAACTAATGAATGTAAATTAGGGTTTTGAAGTAGGAGGTTCTCCACGGCTTTTTTCCACCCCCAAGAGTGCAAAAATAAGGGATGAAATCGATGTACAGCAGATATATTTTGATTGATGATCTTCTACAGCTCGTGAATCATTTTTTTACGATGGTACATTACATAGTATGAAAAAAAGCTTAATTAGCTTAAAATAAATGTCTTTTTAAATTATTTTTTTAACTAATAATGTATCATAATAGGTTTAGTTAATATCGTCTAGGTTAGGTTGGGGCAGTGACAAAGTCAAACTTTGCCTTTCACACTAGTACGATTAAGATTCTACCAGTCAAAATTTGTTTGGACGGGTTGAGTTTTGACTGTAACATATTCTTAATAGTCCTTTCTAACCTTCTTGTTACATTGCATATGGGCCAATTTGTAACAACTGTTGTTTTCTGGTTTCTAGGTGATGGCAAGAAGTTCTACGAAATCTACAAATCCAAATGGGAACTAAGGAGCGGAGCTCTAGCTCTTATAAACAGCTCCAACGCTCTTCCCTTCAGAACAACGAACCGTTACTATTTTTTGTGCTTTTACTGTGAGAAATCATACTCTGAATTTTCTGAACTGGAACACCACAATTCCACTGAACACCAAGTTACCGAGAAACAAATAATGGATTTTCTTCTAAAACTTGACATGAAACAAAAAGTCAAAGTGAATTTTCCAAATTTCGAATGCAAGCTCTGCAATTATGAAGCTGGAGATTATGGCAAACTGAGGGACCATCTCAGATCTATTCACGGGAAGAAATTAGACGTAAATAACAAAGAAGTTAAATGGGATAGAATCTTCCCTTATCAGATCGATGCAGAAGGATTCAAATGCGTCCTGTGCCCACAGAGTTTCTTTAGCTACAAACTATTGAACCAACACTTAAACGTCCACTATCTTAACTATGTATGCGAGATTTGCGGCGTCGGGTCCGCAACCGAACAGCGTGCCTATACTCATGCCCTAAGTCATACAGGCGGATTATATAAATGCGAATTATGCTGTAAAGTATTTAATAAAATGACAACTCTGAAAGATCATGTAGAGAGAACCCATTTGAAAGTCAAAAAGAACAAATGTGTTCACTGCGACGAAATGTTCAGTCACTACGGTCAAAAGATAAATCATATGGTTAAAGTGCACGGAGCCTCAGTCCCAGAGTACAGATGTACAATGTGCCCCAAAGTTTATTTGATTAGTGGAAAGTTGAAGGTTCACATGAGAAACAACCATTTAAATATAACGAAGTACAAGTGTGATGTATGCAAAAAGAAATTCGCTGAAAAACAAACTTATCTAGATCACATGATCTGTCATACTGGCGAGAGGAATTTCGAATGTCAAGTGTGTAGAAAGAGGTACAGTCGCAAAAAAACATTGGTGGCACACATGCGAATACATGACGACAGGAGATTCGTCTGTCCATTATGCGACATTGCTTTCGTGCATAATTGCAGCTTGAAGAGTCATTTGAGGGCGAACCACCAATATAAAATGGAATCGGATACTTAGTTAATAAAATAAGGCGCGTTAAGAAGGTGTTTCAATACAGGTTAATTTATAGTTGTTTAAAAATATGTTATAAAATTTTATCATTTAGGGCCGATTCGACCAAACACAATGCTATACCAGAATAACTATTACGGGTATAATTTTACACCTTGAATTTACCCTTGGATAACTTCGATTACGTTTTTCGAGCAATACACTATACTCGGTATTGTTATTCTGTAGTTCAAGAGTGAACGATCAACGAATTGATAAACCTACCAAAATCCATGTAATCCATTTCTTCTAGGTTGACTTGAAATGCCACAACATTTTAATTTTGTAGGATAATAGAGTGTCAATGCTAGATGTTGACAACATGTCAGTTTCGAGGTGACTGTAGTGGATTTGACAAGTGACAACTTTGACATTTACTTATTCTCAGTTCTATTAATACACTGTCAAAATCGCCCGTTTAAATATTTTTCATAGATTAGTGGTTGGTAGAATGAAAAATCAGCTTACTCTAGATAAGCAGTGGTATACTCTCAAGTTAAAACTTACACCAGCTTGTTCGAATCCGGTCTTAAAACATAAGTTTCTTGAATATTTGTTTTTTTTTAATTGTATGTAAAAGAATCACTTAAACGCTTTTTGCTAGTTTCTTAAAAGACCACTCATACTAAATTTCATATAATTAAGTGGCATAGTTTTCAAACAAGTGATTTACGTGACTGGTATTAAGGTATTTCTTACAAGTTTTAAAACTAACATAACTTCTAAACTATTTCACTAATGTTCACCTAGAAATGTCATAACGACGCCCTCGCCTATCAATATGTCACCCTGTATTTTATAATGACTCCACAATAATACAAACCATAAACTCGTTATTGTATTTGAGCTCCAGAGTAAAAATGTTATTCATCCTATTTAAAAGCTTTGCTCTTGTCGGTAGAGTCTTGATTTTGAATTTAAAATTAGGTAAGTACCTTAATTTCGTCTTTTTTTAAATATTTTTTGCTGACGGAAATGTTATAAAATAAAAGTTTTATGTTACTTCAATAAAGTACTCAATGATACTCTTGGTGTTATTTATTTAACTATAGCGACTAGATGATGAATAAACATACTTAAATACATTTCCAGACCTTTACTCAGCTACAAATTCTCATACTCATGACACAAACAATTATCTCTTGCAGAATTCAAACCAACCTTTCTTGTCCGATGCCCGTACCACTAGACTAGACAGTCGTCAAATTGTTGTAAGATAAACATCGACTATCGCGAACAACAACTTCGCGTGCCACTTACCCACTGTAGACCGGGATATCCATAAAAAAAATAGCGTCACGCAAGAGAATAAATAAAAAACCTTATTAGGGAGTTTATTCTCAGTACTCTAATATGTTATGGATATAATAATCTAGTTAACATTTTTAAAAGAATCCAATTCGTATTTTGGATCATTAACTTAAGTTCTCAAGTCCTTTTTATGGTGTGGTTTACATTACTTACTGGATAAATTGAGAGAATTGTTTCCTTGTTTCTTGGTAAAGAAATTTGAGGATTTCGACAAATGCAAAAGAGAACTTAGAAGTGAACCTTTAGTTTTAATAAGTAGCTCTAATGCTTTACCTTTCAAGGTGTCGAACAACCAATCCATGTGCTTTTACTGTTACTAAACTAAAACACCATAATTCCACCGAACACCAAGTTGTTTTATTAGAGTTTATCTGGCTGAAACGTTGCAGGGAATTTACGCTAGCTGTAATCTGACTTACCGACTGCCGCTAATCTAGGGCCGATTTTATAGGTTCATCGGGTCGAATCTTACTTCCCAGTTATTGAAATGATTGCTGTGTTACTTCGGCTCAAGTGTTTATGTAGTACATAACAGTATGTTCTCTCATACGAAACGGTCAGGTCACATTACGGAGTTGCGGACCTGCAATTTAAATACTACCTTCAGCTTCTCTTCGAGGTTTGTGTTTCCCTAACTTAGACAAATAAGAAAATACTATATAAATATCCACAAGTTAATGGGCATATTGTGACAGTTGTTGTTTTCTCGTTTCTAGGTGATGACAACACCACGACCAACACTAAAGTTAAAGTGATAAACGCCCGTAACAAAACAAAGAAAGCAAGCAGCTTCGAATACAACCAACAGAAAAAAGCTGGTAGAAACGGAACCGTGGCTTTGATCACCAGCTCCAACGCCTTTCCCTTCAAGTGGTGGAACAACCACTACTTATGCTTTTACTGTGAGGAAAGATACTTGGATTTTTCCAATCTTGAACAACACAACTCAAGCGAACATCAAGCTACTGAAAAACAAATAATGAAATCTCTCGTTAGGCTTGGGAGATACCAAAAAGTCAAAGTCAATTTTACAAATTTTGTATGTAAGCTCTGCAATCATATTGCCGAGGACTATAACAAACTAAAAGATCATCTTGGCTCACATCATCAGATGAAATTGGACGTGAACAACGATGGGGTCTTTCCTTATCGCATCGATTCGGAGGGATATAAGTGTGCAATGTGCCCGCAGAGCTTCCATAATTACAGGTTATTAAACCGGCACATTAACATCCATTTTCCTAATTTTGTCTGCGACCAATGCGGAGTCGGGTTCGCAACAGACGAGCGATTAAAGGCTCATACGCAGAGTCATGTAAGCGGGTCATACAAATGCGATTTGTGTGATAAAATTTTTAGAAGAATATCTGCGAAGAAGGATCATATCGAGAGAATCCACATGAAAGTGAAAAAACACAGATGCCCCCATTGCAAAGAAATGTTTAAGGAGTACGGTCAGAGGATAAAACACATGGTCAGGATACACGGTGTCAAGGTGCCAGAGTTTCGATGTACGATGTGTCCCAAAGTTTATATGTTTAGTGGACAATTAAGAGTTCATGAGCGAGTAGCCCATTTCAAAACAAGAAAGTACGAGTGTGATATATGCAAGAAAACGTGTTCTAACGCATCTGTGCTTAGAGATCACATGGTATGTCATAGTGGCGAGAGGAATTACGAGTGTCAGGTGTGCAAAAAGAAGTACGGTCGGAAGAAAACATTGGTGGAGCACATGCGAATACATAATAACGACAGAAGATTTGTGTGTCAATATTGCAACAGTGCATTTGTGCAGAACTGCAGCTTAAAGAGTCATGTGAGGACTCACCATCGGAATGAAGTTAAAGTTGAATAATATTCAAATTTCAAATGAACCGGAACATATTATACGAATGTGATGTTGTGGTTTTTGTAGTTTCTGCCGGTGGATGGTCCACGATTCTAAGTATCCTAAAACGCGGACCCAAGACTTGTTGTTTCGACGTTGGCTATGAAGTACAATAACTTGTTTTCATAATAACTGTTTTTACAAATAAATTGAACTTAAACCTATTAGTACTAGTGCTGTCTGCATGTTGAATGCGTCATCTGATACATAAAGGCGTACAGCAAAAAAATCATCATCCACTCGTTTTTTTCTTTTGGACAAAGAACGAGAAACTACACTTAGCCTGCCACGAAAGGGGTTTTAGTCAGGGTTCTGGTAACCTTTGTATATTTAACATTTTGTATAGTATTCAATTTAAGTTTATAACAATTAAGTTAGTCTGTAAATGTAAATATTTTGAATTCGTACTTTTCCCGAACGGAATTGACGTTCTCTTGGAAGGCACATGTCTGTCCATAGACTCGATTGCAGTACTGTAGTATCGATTAGTACTTCAAAACAACTTGAAAATGTCGTGAATAGTAACAATACTTAGTTTATTTCTATAATTGTAATTTTGGAGGTCGTTAATAGTGCAGTAGCAGGGTAGGTTTTCCACCTCTAAGTTAACGTATATAAGGTCGCATTTTATAAACGGGTGAAATTTAAAGAGCAATTACAAAAACATAAATGAATCATTTTTGTTAAAAAAAAAAGAAAATTTTTATATACTAGTTTTCGAGAAAAACGCCTAAAACTATTTTGATTTCTACGTAAAATAAAACACCCCGTGCCCCGTGCGTGCACCCCGAGGGAAGAGTGGGGCACGATTGGAATGAGAGAGACAGAGGCGATGATGTAGGGACGTTTCAGACTAGACAGAATGCTCTTTTTTTTTTTGTTAGTAATAATAAAAATGAAAACTACCCCGTTTTTTAAGAACGAAAATAATAGGGCCCGGTTTCTCTAATATAATTAGAAGTTCTGTTAAAGTTTCACTCGTTTATAAAAGGCGACCTTTGTATATTAAATTTCAAGTCTGTCAGTACAAGTAATTAACTTATTACCCTGGTTAACCTAATTAATTTACCTACTACAATGTTATGACTGACTTATTCAAAAACTTGTGCCTCTTTTTTGGCTTGGGGTAATGACTATTCGCCACATGATATTTGACGCTATTGGGAATGTAACCACAGTTACTGCAGTAAACTGCTGATTTTTAATATTGTTTTTTTTTTTAAAATCTAGATTTCGAGAATCTATCTAAATAGTTTAATGGTTTAGAAAAAATACTATATAAATACCTGTCTGCCCATTTGTTTGAAGTTGATAGAGCTGGAATTAAATTTGTTTTTGGTCCACTTGTTCAGTTTAGCATTAATTGGAACTGAATATAATTTCGTCTGTATTTATTTAAACTAGGCACCTAATTGATGGCTACCAACAAAATTTTTGTTTTAAAACCAGATTTAGGCTTAACTAGATTTAAGTAGGTTGTGCAAGTGGACCTTTATACCGGTGACAGATGGCGGCGGACGCGGCTGCGGACTCGTCTTGACATTGTAAGGTCAAACGCTGTCATTGGTCGATCCTTGGGCTGGCGGAAGTTGTCTGAAGGATAGACCAATGGCAGCGCTTGACCTCACAATGTCAAGACGAGTCCGGAGCCGCGTCCGTTGCAGTTTGTCACCAGCTTTAAGTACACCATAATCTGTAATCTAAGTAAGTACGTCTAATTATCTCTAGTAAAAATCTATTAAAAATGAATAAAATGCGGTTGTATTATTTGTTACTCCCAAGACATGTATTGAATTCGAAAGAACAGTATTAAATGCTCTTGATTTCAAGATCATAATATAATGTGCCACCAGCTCATACCTGGCTAGAGTTAAAAAAACTTGTCAACTCTTACTTTTAGTTTATGTGAAAAATCACTGACTAGTTTCGGAAATAGATGAATGGCTCGGTAGTGTCGATTCTAACGTCAATCTCTCGTCATTGTCACGCTTTACTTTTACACACACTACGGTGAAACACACGTACATCGCCATAAATTAACAAGAAGAAGAACTAGCTAACTAATCATGTAATAAAATCTTAGAAATCGTTTTTAACCTACTTCTGTTGTATCGATTTGAAACTTTGTGAATAATAGGCTAGTTTACTAAAAAAAAACTAATGAGTCCGTCTGTTGGATTAACTGAAAATATTGGACACGTTTTTTTTCTTTTCTCAATTAAACAAAAACTGATAAAGATATAAGCCGTTATAGTTCCGCGTAACGTCACGCCTTGCGACACTTTTTAGCAAGGCGTGACGTCACGTGCTCCCATTCCTAAACTTTGATGCCCTTTATCTTCGTCATTTCTTATTTGATTGACAAAAGACAAAATATTGATCCAATATTTTTTGATAATCTTAACTGACGGGCTAAATAGAATAGAAAGAAAGAAAGAAACGTTTATTCGACACACAAGAGAAAAAAAAAATACACAAAACAATATCAGACAATCAGATGTGTCGAAAAGGCTCAGCATTTGTCGTGACAGCCACGGACTTATCACGACGCTGATTTTCGGCGGGAACCTCCGACGCTGGAACGTGCAGCGAGTGACGCAGCGGCACATCAACACAACGGACTCCGGGCCCATGAGGAGCACAAAATCGGTCGGAGAAAACCCGGAATCCCCGATAGGCCGTTGCACCGCCGCCCACAAGCACGGTGCCAGACGGGACAACATATTACACGAAATTATAGGTCTAGGAATAGTCTTTTTTTGACCCAGGAAACTAGCCTATTATGTGATAATTTTATGATAATACAATAATTTAATATTATAGGACTAATCTGATAATGGAGCTAGGTGGTAGATAATGAAACTCTTCAATGGCTACTAGCAAAACCAAAATTTTTTTCTAATCAAAAATATTTACGAAAAGGTATTAGTACCTATGCTGCCTCGGTGAAGGAAAGCGTAGAGATAACCTGTTCACTGATTGGTTGTTTGTGGATAGGAGATAACGTTAGCAAACCTAAACCTCTTTAAAGTCGTTGGGTGTGGTTCAAATCACAATAATTACGACGCTTTAATAATAAATATATAATATATAATTATGTTTAAGATCGGAAAAAATAATACAGAAAAATAGGTCATCAAGCTACACTTAAACTTATGTTACTTTGCAATCCTTCCATGACCGCTTTGTCCTGGCCCCCGATTCAGAACCCTTCGATAACAAATTGGCGACCGAAAAACCACGTGACACTATAGGATGTAACATTAAAGTCACGTGGGTTGTCAACTGACAACTTCTTATCGAAACGTTCTGAATTTGGGGCGTTCCTAGACTGGGTACGGCTAGAGATTCCTTATGGGGAATGTTCCCGGCAAAGGCATATCTCTAGGTACGGCAGACCATGATGCTGGCAAGTCTGGTTATTACGTTATAACAACAGATGTGTCTATAACTTCAAGTAAGTATAACTATAACGAAAACATTCAAACTCTGATCAGCTTACATCGACTCCAAAAGTAACTGATGAGGTACTTAAGTGTTATAATGTTATTATTGACGTTCATAAGTGGCAATTTTCTGTCCTAAACTGAATAAAGAATTTTTGACTTTTCGATATAATTTTTTGCTTTTTAGTGTTTTGAAGTCGGTTTTTTGAAAAATAAAATTTATATATTTCATCTATTTATTATGATAAATCCCAATCTAACTGCTGAAAACCGATTTCATCCTCTTTTTTTCCACCCTGAGGGGTAAAAGTTTTTCCGAAATTTTTTATTATAGTATCTTTAAAGTATTAGGCTATTCAATAAAAAAAGAATCATCAAAATAGGTTTACATTTGTAGAAGATATTGGGTAACATAAATACAAGAATCACGAACCAAAACAATAACTTGGTATATTTTTGTTAATTTCTCAAAAACTGCTTAATCAATTTAATAAAATTTATATGGGACCACCTCTGAAGTATGATCTACTACCAAACAAAAAAGAATCATAATTGGCGGAGTAATCGCGTGCCGTGTGGGGACGGCCGTAAAGAATACACTTTCCCACTTGCAACAGGAGGCGTGTCGTAAGAGCCGACTAATTCCTGTAGTACGAGACGGGCAGCAGCGTCTTCGTGCGAAATCTTATAAAAAACTGCGCTCGCCAACCCGCCTGCCAAGCGTGGCGAGTATTGGCAATCCCCCCTAATGATAAGTCATTGGGGGAAGCCTTTGTCCTTTGGCTGAATCGCGTAATATACATACAAAAAAAACATACCTACATTCGAATTAAGAACCTCCTCGGTTTTTGAAGTGAAAAGGAAAAGAGTCTTAATTGGTTCAACCTATTCAACGAGGCAACGCTGCTAGCTAGCATTATGGGGACCTTTTCATCGGGCGGGGCGTTGAGTGGGAATCTATTGTAGTGAAGTTCCATTACGAAGCATTTAGTAGATATATATTTAAAAAAATACTTATGCTATTTGTGTAATTTAAAAAAGAAAAACAATTTGTTTTACTTGTTAAAGATTTCGGTTAACGGTTCAACTAGTTTTATTACAACATCTCACTCAAAAACGATCATTACAACATCGTGGTTACCTATCTTATGTTCGAAAAGTAGTTTACCGAATTTTATTTCACCGAAAACGTTTCGACTAATTTCGTTTCGCCTTTTTTCATTTCATCGAAATGATCTTTGCCACTGTATCATTTGACCTATTATCAATTCGTTTTTTATTGTTACCCTGAAGTTTCATTTGTCCAAAAAACTTATTACCGAACTTGGCTTGGCCGAAATAATATTTGTTCGAAGTATTATGTTTAAAAATGTATTGAGTATTTTATTATGTTACATACAACATTTGCCAAAGCTAAAAATTTAGATAGATGATATGATATGATGTTAGATGATTTAGTTTTCAGTAAAATGATTCCAATATTATAATAATTAATCCTTCATCATTATCCTTAGAATTTATCCTAAGTGTTTTAGTGTGTGTGGTCACTGTTCTAACCTAACCAAACCTAACCAATGTAGTCTTATTATATACGCAGTATTCTGGTAAATGAAAAAACTTCAAAGAGACTTCGGCCAACAGTAAAAAGTTAGGTATTTTGAAAAGCGATAAAACGTAGTTCGATAAAATGATACTTATGTCAAAAGATATTTCGATAGACTAAAAATATGTCAAATGATACATATAGCAAAAGAAATGTCGGTCTATCATTTTCGGCCAACTGAAATTCTGTCAAGTAAAATACGGACAAGTAATCGGTTAACCAACATCGTATAGCCAAGAATTAATAATTTATCAATTTCTTTCTTCTCTTCTCTTCAGGATATACATAATGTTTTATTCTTAAGAAAAAAAAAATCATATAGAAAATGTAAGTATGTAATTGAACAAGGGATGTTCGGATCTTCCTTGAGACGAAGACACAATATAAAAGATACCTTAAACTTAAACTCTTTTGGTGTATGAAATAACTATTTGACACATAGTTATGTGTTTATTCCTACACACACAAAGCATTAAATTAAATTTAGCCAAACTATAGCTTTAAGTGCCCGCACCATAAAGTAAGTCATCTAAAAAGATTTGTGCTAAGTATTCTATTTTCCTAATGACGCTTAGGTACTTTATCTTTTTCAGCTACAAAACTAAACTATCGCCCAATTCCTATTTATTTAAAACAATGGTTTTTCTTATTTATAGGTGACGCAAGGGCAACGGATGTGCCTACGGGTGATACAGATCTTAAGTTACACAGCGAGGTGTATTTACGCGATCTAGCGCTGAAGAAAGTTGGTAGGCAAAGCGCCATCGCTCTCATCCACAGCACGAATATGTGCCCCTTCAGATTCAACGGTTCGTTCATGTGCCTTTACTGCATCAGTCAATTCGGGAACATGTCAGAACTGACACAACACGTTGAGTCTGAACATAACCACGTAACAGAGGAGGACATAAGGAAGGGAATCATTAGGATACGCAAATATCAACCGGTTAAAGTCAACGTGCTAAACTTCGGTTGCAAACTTTGCAACAAAGAAATGTATAATTTTGAAGATCTGAAACACCATCTTATCGGTAAACACAATAAACCCATCGACCTTACCAACTATGGGGTTTGGCCGCACAATATTACTGAGGATGAACAGTTCAACTGTGTCTTATGTGGGTTGAATTTGGATAACTATCGGACATTGAACAAGCATATAATAGAGCATTATGCTAAGTTGAACGAAAACAAAGGCAAGTATTTAAAACAAACCTTTATTTTAAAAAACTGCATATGAAAAAGTAAAATGCGCTGGCAAAAGTTTTTATGGTGGGCATTTTGGGTCCGTATTTGACTCCGCCTTTTTTCGTTCTACTACATTTTTTTATTTCTTATTCATAGGTAACGCAAGCTCAGAAGGTGTGTGCCTGCACACGAGTAATACAGTTGTAAAAAACAACGAGAAGAATTTAAGCGATCGGGAAAAGAATAAGATCTGTAGGACAAGCGCGATCGCCATCATACACAACACGAATGTGTGCCCGTTCAGATTCAACGGATCGTTCATGTGCCTTTACTGCCCCAGCCGATTCTCGACCATGTCAGAATTAGCACAACACGTTGAAAACAATCACGCGCACGTAAACGCAGGCGAGATAAGAAAAGCTATTGTGAAGTTACGAAAATACAAGCCGATTAAAATTAACATGATGAATTTCGGTTGCAAACTTTGCGACGATGAAATATTAAGTTTTGACGATTTGAAATTCCATCTTAAAGGGAAACATAATAAACCTGTCGATTTTGTCAATGATGGGGTTTGGCCGTACAAGATTGTATATGATGAGTACAACTGCGTGTTGTGTGGGATAAAGTTTGAGGACTATAGGCTTTTGAACAAGCATATTATAATCGAGCATTATTCAAAGTCGAAAAATAACAAAGGCAAGTACTTATTTCAAATAATTCTTTCGCATTACAAAGCCCCTAGCATTACAAATTCGATACAGTTTCTAGTATTTACTGATCGATCGTGTTTTTAACTATAAAGTTACTTAATTACTTAAGTTACTTTATATCTTATCATCGAGCACATACCCTGTAGAGCAGGGTTACTCAAAGTGGGGTACGCGAACCCCTAAGGATTCGTCTTCACAGTCGGGGGTTCGCGATAAGATTTACGTAATGGAGATTTTACACACCAGCACACCTGGTTATGATAAAAACCAAATACAGAAACCGACTTGATGCTGAGTCAGAATTAGGGTCGAATCGTCTAAAATAAATCCTTTCAGACTCAGTTTACGACAAGCAAGAAACAAGCCTACCATCACATTTATACTTTTATTGAAATAAAACAGTATTTTCTTCTCAAATTCAAATTCGAAATTCAAATTCTTTATTTGCTTTTAAATAGCGTGGTTCCAAAAAATTGCAGATGGTCGATTAACAGTCAGTTTCGTATGCCTATCTCGTACAGCTAGATTTTCTTTTCTCTTGGGGTTAGGGGTTCGCTGTTCTCTAAGAAGTTCAACAGAGTTACGTAGGACCATAAGTTTGAGTAACTCTGCTATAAAGAAGCAATATAAACCATCTTTCTCCGAAACTAGTAAGTGATTTTTACACTTACATTTAGTATGAAATGACAACTCCTGTCGAAGCTCGCCCACACAGAAACAGTAGACACTAAAGATACAGATAAAAAAGTTTTGTCGAACAAATTATATGACATTTCTACTGTATAGGATATGTGCTCCATGTATCTTATCAAATGTAACATTAAAAGTTCTGTAGGTTTCCATATATAACTTTGGGAATCCAGTAAGGGCCATCGAACCCCTATCATCAGATCCTAATTACTATTTTAACTGTTTTTCAAGATTAATTATAATGAGACTAAACTCTAGGTCTGTGTTAATTACGTACTGCAAACTGATCACTTTGGTCTTGCTAGATTTTGAACCCTCATTCCCGTTCTAATATGCACTATTTAAATGTTTTCTTATTTATAGGTGACGCGATAGTTAAGACTAAGTGCGTGCGTGTACGGACAAGAGTAGCTAATATGAACAGCGACACGTATTTACGTGAACTTGAACAGAAAAAAATTAGTAGAGATAGCGCCATCGCGCTCATCCACAGCACGAACGTCTGTCCGTTCAAATACAGCAGATTTTTCATGTGTCTTTACTGCTCAAGCCGATATGTCAACATGTCAGAATTGGCGGAACATGTTGAGCTCCAACATAAACACGTAACGCCAGGCGAGATAAGAAAAGCAATAATTAGGATACATTGTTACAAACCGATTAAAGTCAACGTCCTAGACTACGGTTGCAAACTTTGCAACGACGAAATTTCAAATTTCGAAGATTTAAAAAATCATCTGATCGGTAAACACAAGAAACCCATAGACCTTACTAATGATGGGGTTTGGCCTTACAAGATTACAGAAACTGAATTCATCTGTCTATTGTGCGAAAAGAAATTTGAACACTTTTGGCTTTTAAACAGACATATAAACGAGCATTATACAAAATTTATTTGTGATCAATGTGGAACTGGATTCGCTTCAGACTTGCGTTTAAAAACGCACATATCCTCTCATGTGGTAGGGTCTTACCCGTGTGATGAATGCGGTAAAGTGTTTAATAGCTCCATGCTACGCCAGCAGCATGTTGAGCGAGTACACAGAAAAATCAAGAAGCATAAGTGCTTATACTGCACAGAGACATTCCGAGAATACAATCACAAGCAAAGGCACTTACGAACTGTACACGGGGTAAAGATGAGAAATTACAGATGCAATTTCTGCCCTAAAGTTTTCGATTCCACATCAGGTGTCCGAAGCCACGAGCGCTACACACATTTAAAAACGCGTAAATACAGATGCGATGTTTGCGATTATGCATGTGCAGTGAAAACCATGTTGACAGATCATATGTTTTGCCACTCGGATAAAAAGAACTTCCAATGCCAAGTCTGCAAAAAAGCGTATCCCAGAAAGAAGTCATTGGTTGAGCACATGAAGATACACAATAATATCCGGCGATTCGTGTGCCAGCACTGTGACAAAGCATTTATTCAAAAGTGCAGTTTGAAAGGGCACATGAAAACGCACCACAAGGAATTTCTAATGTAACAACTAATTTATTAATTAAACCTGCGTATTCAAGTTTTGTAGCCAGGTTAAGAAATCATTGATAATGAACGAAAATTGAATTATCACGCGACTGGAGAAAATAAAAAGGGCAAGCCTCAGATAGAACTGTGGAAGAAAGATGTTTACGGTGGCTTTAATTTTGATTTATAATTATGATTCGAGTAGCCCAATGTATATTGTTATTAAGTTTAAACTATTTCAAAACTATCCTCTAATAAAAGGTCTATCACCACAAAATTATGTGTCTAATTTCTCCTAGTGTTTCATAGTCTGTTTAGCAGTAGCGAATAATGTAAACAAACATGGCGTCTGACAGTTAATACCATTGTCAAATAAAACGAGCTAGTCAATATCCTGATTAGGATGATGTATTTGAATTATCTACTTTAACTCTGCATAACTTTTCCAATTCTTATCAGAAAATATTGTAAACAGACCGTCTATTTTCTTAGTTAAACGCATGACGGTGATGAAACCCAAGGAATATCCACTAGTTACATCGACCAAGCATTTGAGCATTCAATAAATATATTATGAATGTTCACGCATATTTCAGGGATAAAAGTTTCGGGAAAAATATGATATGCCACCAAAAGGTATGTAAAAATAATATCTTCGGTTTAAAATTATAATGTGTAGCTTACGTTTTTCCCCTAAAAGGTTAGTAAATTTTAAGTGTTTGCAAAATTGATTCAACAATCAAACTAAATAAACATAGTGATTGATAAACGGTATAGGGTAACATTATTTTAAATTGGAAATATTCTGAATGATTTATCTTGAATAAATCAATAAATTGAAACTGTAATATAAAGTTTCAAATTATTGATTTTTTTAAAATATCTTATAGTAAAAAGAGTTAAACTCTCGGCAACTATCACCATGATTATAACACGTTTATTAGTTAAGGCGAATAAATTGTTGCGCTAAGAAAACAAGTCGTGACATTATTATTGATATAAAACAGTGTTTTTTTTCTCATTTATAGGTGACGTAAGCGCAACAGCTGTGCGTAAAATAATTAAAATGCGTCCCATCAATATAAAGGAAGGCGAAGCAAACGAGACGGTGTCACCCGATCTACAGCATAAGAGGGCCAGTAGGGACAGCGCCATCGCTCTGATCCACAGCACTAACACCGTCCCATTCAAATTCAACGGATCATTTTTGTGCTTTTACTGCCCAAGCCGATTCGCGAACATGCCAGAGTTGACCCAACATGTTGGACTCGAACATAAACACGTAACGGAAGACGACATAAGAAAAACAATACTCACCACTGCCACCTACCAGCCGATCAAAGTCAACGTGTTGGACTTTGGTTGCAAACTTTGCAACGATGACATTCATAATTTTGAGGATCTGAAACATCATTTGATTGGTAAACACCAAACGAAAATTGAACTTGGTAATGAAGGGGTTATACCTTACAAGATTATGAAGGAAGAATACATCTGTGTACTGTGCGAAAAAAAATTTGAGCAGTATCGGATCTTGAACAAGCATATTAATGAGCATTACATAAAATATAAATGCAATCAATGCGGTGCTGGGTTCGCTACGCCCTTGCTTTTATGGGGACACGCGGCTTCGCATGAAGAAGGTCAATATCCATGTGATAAGTGCAGTAAAGTCTTCAATAACATCACGTCACAGCAACAGCACATTTGTAATGTACATTTAGGAAGATCGAGATACAAGTGCCATCATTGCGAAGAGACCTTCCAAGACCGTTCTCAGATACAGAAGCACTTGCAAACTGCACACGATATTAAAATAAGACAAAACGAAGGCAAGTATAATGGGGTGAGCGGACAGCTAGCCATTTCAGTTCTCTTTGCTTGATCTTGCCTCTTATTGCTTTGAGATAATGTTGATTTTTGTTCAGTTTGATTCAACCTTTTGTAGTCGTGATTGTGGTCGTGACTACTTCCTCTTTCAGGTATTATTTGTGTAAAGTCAACCTTATTTCAAAGCTCTAAGGATCCATAGTATTTAATCGGTTATATTTACAACGGAACTAGTCATAAGTTCGTGATATTACAATTTTTATATTTTTATTTATAGGTGACACAATAGGTATGCGTAAAACAGCTAAAGTGCGACCAATCAAAGAGGAGAAAACTGAAGACTCGAAGTTGGTACCCGACAAAAAGAAGAAGAGAGCAAGTAGGGACAGCGCTATTGCGCTCATACACAGCGCGAACATCTTTCCATTTAAATTCAACGGTTCATATATTTGCTTTTACTGCCCAAGCCGATTCGTGAATATGCCAGAACTGGCACAACATATTGAAATTAAACATAATAAAATAACTGAAGACGAAATAAAAAAAGCTTCTGGCAAAGATAACTTAAACATTTCGCTCAAAGTCAACGTGTTGGATTACGGTTGCAAACTTTGCAACGAAGAGATTTCTAGTTTTGAGGATTTAAAACACCATCTGATTAGTACACATAAAAAGAAAATAGATTTTGCCAATGACGGAGTTTTGCCTTACAAAATTACTAAGGATGAATTCATCTGTGTAATTTGCGAAAAAAAGTTAAAGCAGTATGGGATTCTGAACAAGCACATAAACGAGCATTATGCGAAATATAACTGTGAACAATGTGGAGCTGGATTCGCTACACCTCTCCGTTTACGGGGACATGTGCTTTGGCATGAGGAGGGCAACTACCCGTGTGATAAATGCAGCAAAGTTTTTAATAATGCCTCGTCAAAACAACAGCATATTCAGAGAGTACATTTACAGTCTACGAGGTATAGGTGCCATCATTGCGGAGAGACGTTTAGAGAATACAATCAGAAACAGAAGCATTTGCTAACTACACACGGGATAGCGCTTTACAAAGGCAAGTATTTTTAGTTCGAATTATTAAATCATTGTTTTTTAAACAAATTGGTCCCTTTGATTAAGTTCAACAAGATATTTAATTGATAGTAAAATGTATTACAATTTACTTTGTTTTGATCCACGCTAAACTATTGTGGAAAATAATGTTACAATAATTGTAATTGCAATCTCTAAACAACATGATAAATAAAATAAAAAACCTTTTAGAGTTATACCAATATTGCACATTTTCAAAAAGAAAACAGAATTATAGCAGATTCCGTAACTTAAAATCTGACATAAAAAACTTTGTATGCTGGCTGACTAAATGAAATAGTTTTTGCTAAATTATTATTTATTAAATAAACATATCTTATTTATAGGTAAAGCGATAGCAAGGAGTGTGCATAACACAGTCAATATGAAAAAGGCGTTAAAAACCGATCTAAAACAGAAAAAAAAGGATAATGGTAGAGACAGCGCCATCGTGCTCATCCTCAGCACAAAAGTCTTCCCTTTTAAATTCCACGGAATGTTCTTGTGTATTTACTGTCCAAGTCGATTTATAAACATGCCAGAACTGGTAGAACACGTTAAACTCGAACATAAAGACATAACGGAGTATGACTTGAGAAAAGCAACTGCTAGAGATAGCTTAAACTTACCGATGAAAATCAACGTGTTAGAATACGGTTGCAAACTTTGTGACGACGAAATTTCCAATTTTGGGGATCTCAAACACCACCTGATCGATAAACATAAGAAACCCATCGATCTTGCCAACGATGGGGTTTGGCCATACAGGATTACGGAGAAAGAATTCATCTGCGTGTTGTGCGGATTACAACTAGAAGACTATCGCCTTCTGACCAAGCATTTGAACGAGCATTATAGGAAATTTATATGTGATCAGTGCGGGGTTGGGTTCGCATCGGAATTGCGTTTCCGAAGCCATGCTATTACGCATGAGATGGGGTCTCACCCGTGTAATGAGTGCGGTAAAGTATTTACTAACCATCTGGCTAAGCAGCAACACCTTGAGAAGGTGCACATAAGAAAGAAGAATGTTAAATGTACGCGTTGCGAGGAGACCTTCCTAGATTACTATCAAAGAGGGAAGCATTTACGATCTGCGCATGGTGCAAAGCCAAAAGAATACAAATGCAGCTTCTGTCCTAAAATATTCTATAGAAACTCTAACGTTCGCGCACACGAGCGCCGTAGACATATGCTAACGACGAAAAAATACACTTGCGATATTTGCAATTATAAAGCATTAAGTAAACACCGAATGGCAGAGCATTTGGTTTGTCACACCGGTGAAAAAAACTTTGAATGTCAGGTCTGCAAGAAAAAGTACAGCACAAAGAAATGTTTGTCTGAGCATATGAAGATACATAATAATGACAGGCAGTTCGTGTGTCATTACTGTGATAGAGCGTTCATTCAAAAGGTCAGTTTGAAGGGGCACATGAAAACTCATCATAAGGAATTTATATTAGCATAATGATAGCTATTCCTGCTTATACTCCTAGTCCAGGGGTCTGCAACCTTTTGAGTCGGAAGAGTCAAAAATTCCAATTTACAAAATTTCAAAGTTTTTAAAGAGCCATATTTTTTTTTGAATTAGAATTAATTTCCAAATTGGATTTCTTTACTATAGTGGAGAGGATTTACTATGAACGCTAGATTGGTTTTGAATTGTATGAGAGATAGAAATGGTGCCTAACCCTCGTTAATCGATTGAGAACGATTTTTAATGTTTTTTCTTTAAATTAAATAATATTTGAGTATGGAACTTAAGAGCCGCAGCTTCTCATCCAAAGAGCCGCATGTGGCTCGCGAGCCGCAGGTTGCCGACCCCTGCCCTGGTCAGATCAGGGTACGCTAGGCTGATCCTAGACACGGCAAGTCTGTATTATATTTGAAGCAATTGCTATCAGCAACCCTCAGACAGGATGACATTTTGGGCCATGGCTACACATATCCAGCGGTAATACAACGACATTCGTAGCCGTTGGCGCTTTGTAAAAATTTGCAACCAATGTAAAAATAAATTTATATTTCAGTTATCCCACTACATATCTTGAGTTTATTTTATAATGATACTATTTTGTTTTTATTTTTACGCAAAGAGGATTCTATTATTTTTATAATTTGCAAAAGCTGTCAGTTACCACTGGATAATTTCTTACAACCTCAATAAAAAGTTCTGTAAAGTGGTCTAACGACATTTTGTAAACAAGCCGCGCTGTTGTAATAAATCTTTACAAATAATTTTAGTAAAGTTTCATTTTTAAAACATTTCTTTTTTCACAGACAATTCTCATCACCAGCCGATATGTAGTCCCAAAGCGGCGGTAGGGCAAACCTATATTTTTAGGACGTGTAGAAGTGCACGGAAGAGGGCCTATGTACTGAATAAATTACTATTATGGCTATTACTTATTATTAAGGTAACATAGAAGGCCATGCTTCTTCGAAGAGCAATTATAAAACAATCGCAGTCATTGCCATGTGATGATAAATTCTTTCTACTTTGGGGGGTGAGAGGAACAGGGTGTAAAGTTCCTCATCTCCCATTGAATAGGGAGGATCCTCCGACCAGACGGGTGTTGTGTCTGGTGGGCAACTGCCCGACGGTTGTTGTCGGGTTCTTATGTTTCAATCGCTTGGATAACTTTAATATCGCGATGTAGGATACGTCAGTTTAGTTCGTATGTGGTGAGATAGATGTCGATCACTCCCCTCCGAGACCGGAGGTCGATAGCAGGTTGAGTCGTCCATTGTGATGCTTGCCGGGCCAGTGGAATGTTCCAGTGAGTCGGAACTAGATGTCGCTACATTACTCCCCTCCGGACACTACTTACACTAACACTCATCGATCTTAAGGTTTTTTATTGTATTAAGTTGATTGACGTGACGACCAAAGCGATTACATTACGGTCTTAATTTTGTATACAAACATTAATAATTTTGTTGTTAACATACCAAAATGAAACTCTGTAAGACGATTTGATAAAACTGTTGAATGGTTTGCAAAGTGTACCGTCGAAAAGTGTGTCGTGTGAATTACAAAGTAATACTAATAGGAATGACGCGTCAATGGCGCTAGTGGTGAGCGCAAAAACGATAGTGCTTGTCGAATAAGAATTGTAAAGGAAATGTTATCTTAGTACCGTAACACAGGCAACAAAAGTGCTAAACGAAATCAGTATGTAAGTTGTTAATGAATGTATTGTTATTTCATTACTTCTACTAACTTTGGTGAAATACGTTTTTCTCTATCACAAGGCAACGGTATGTATAATACTCTCATTTCTACAGTAACTGTTGTTATTAGGTATATAAAGGCAATAATTCGTACAACGGTACAAACGTACAAACTACTGGTATTTGTATAAAAACAAGGGTTTTTTTTCTCATTATAGGTAACGCAACAGCAACGGGCGCACATAATACAATCGTTGAAGTCCCTCCTATCAAAATTATAAAAATCGGAAACAACAAGACGTTGTTACGCGAAATAGAGAAGAAAAAAATCAGTAGGGATAGTGCCGTCGCCCTCATCCACAACACAAATGTCTGCCCATTTAAATTTAATGGATCTTACATGTGCCTTTACTGCACAAGCCAATTCGTTAACATGCCAGAACTGGAACAACATGTTCAACTCAAACATAAAAACGAAACAGAAGACTACGTAAGAAAAGCAATCGTAAGGATACGCAGATGCCAACCGATCAAAGTCAACGTTTTGGACTTCAGTTGCAAGCTTTGCGACAGTAAAAATTTTAATTTTGAAGATTTGAAACACCATCTTATTGATAAACACGAAAAGAAAATTGATTTTGACAATGACGGAATTTTACCTTTTAAGATAACTGAGGATGAGTTCATTTGTGTGCTGTGCGGGATAAAGTTGGAGCAATACCAACTTTTGTGCAGGCATATAAACGAGCATTATAAGAAGTTCGTATGTTCTCAATGCGATGTTGGATTCGCTTCGGCCTTACGTTTGCGGAGACATGCGGTTACGCACGAGGAGGGCTCTCACCCGTGTGAGGAGTGCGGTAAAGTTTTTAGTAAGATTGAATCAAAGCATCACCATTTTCAGACGGTACACATGAAAGCAAGGAAGAACAAGTGCAAGTACTGCGTAGAGACCTTCAGGGACTACCATCAGAAACAGAAGCACTTACTAACTGCCCACGGGATCAAGCTCAGAGAGTATAAATGTGACTACTGTCCTAAAGTATTCGTTAGAAGTTCAAACCTTCGAGCTCATGAGCGTCAAAACCATATAAAAGCAGAATCATACACTTGCAATGTTTGCGAATTCAAGTGTTTCAATAAAAGCTCGCTGACGCGACATATGATATGTCACACGGATGAAAAGAAGTACACTTGCCAAGTCTGCCAAAAATCGTACGCCAGAATCGGCACTTTGACTGAACATATGAGGATACACAATAATGACAGACGTTTTGCGTGCCAGTACTGTGACAGGGCGTTTATTCAAAAGTGTAGTTTAAAAGGGCACATGAAAACCCACCACAAGGAATTTCAGATGTGAGAATGTTAGAATTTAGGACAGAGTTGCTGCAGCGCCCTTCTAACGTCTACATCCGATCTCATTTTTAGTTAAATGGCGAAAGTTTAAGGCAAAACGGTGTGAAATCTAACCCCTGTAGTTGTATATATTGCTGTCTGTTTGTGTTTATTATTTAGCAGCTACGTGAGACAATTTTAGATAACGTCAGTGACAGAATGTCACTAAAGTCCCACTCCTAACACAATAGTGCATATGTGAGTAGTTATGATTCTATGTAGTTTATTCCAAACTATACTAATAAAGTAGGAATAAAATTGCATAAATTTGAATTGTGGTAATAACATTCTAGTCTATACTAAATAAGTTGGTGTGTCTGTTACGCTTTCAGAGCAAAATGACTTATTTTGATGGAATTCGGTTCAGGGCTCTGCTTAGCTGTGCAGGCTTAAACCTTGAACCCTTTCTTAGAAGGAACACAAGCTACTTCTTTTAAGGGAGTAAGATAGGGGTGGAAGGGGTTGACAAGCCGTACTCAACAATGCGGGCAAAGCAGGAGGCAATGTTAGTATTTATTATTGTAAATATCTATCTTATAAAGATTTTGTTTTAATTCATAAAAGTTTCTGCTCTGTAATGAATTTTACTGAAATCTATTGCTCTGTTGTTTAAATAAATGAATTAAATATACGGAAAGTGTCTAATTAGTGAAAGTGCATTATTGTAATATTTATCAAGATAAATATGACAGATAATTTCTATTTTAGGTGTCAATTATAAACACCACTGGTACGGCCCAGCAAGAGGTAGTTAAAGAACAGACCTATTCGGGCCGTTCCGGGGTGTCAGTAGCTATTGTGGTTGGGTCTAACAGTAGTTCTTACTTAAATAGTGGATCGCGAACTACAGATGGTCCCTGGAAGCACCATAATGAGACCGCAAAGCTACCCTTATGTTATAGATAGAACAATCCTTTATTAATTTACATTTACTTTATATTACCTCGTCCGTGGCAAGACAAATTTTGTCAAGAAGTCCCTCATCGACAAAAGGTTAAATACTACGTGTAAACCCAAGAGAAATGGACTGTAAATGGTTTGCGGTTTGTATTTCAGCCTAAATAATATCTATCTAAATAAAAATGAATCTCTATTTCTCTTAGTCACGCCATAACTTGAGAACTTTACCGATTCGATCCATCTTTTTTAAAAGTTCTATAATGCTTTGGAGAAGGTTCTTACAGAACAAAAAATAAAGTTGCGCGGAAAATCCTTGATGAAGCGCTGGGTTTAGAATTCGCAGGCGATCGTGTTGCCGCCGTAGATGTTTGCAACCCTTCAATTCCTGCAATGGGTTGCACCGCATAGGAGTCCAGTGTATCTGCTGGCAATCGAAGAAAATCTAAGGGCCTTACTAAAAAAAAGATAGACTAGGTTTAAACACTGCCTAAAGATTAGCCAACCAATTAAAAAGTATGGTAACATAACCGAGACATGTGTGATGTGTCAATATTCCAAATTGTATGGCTATTCTTTAGACATGGTTAAAACCTAGTCTATCTTTTTTGTAGTAAGGCCATTAGTGTTTAGATATCCTTCTTAGTATTTGACCCAGACTCGGGAAATGCCTGAAGAGACATTTCTAGCTGGCGTCCAAAGTGTACCAAAAGTAGCAAAACCAAAGGCTGTTTATTTCAACAGATGTATCCAAAATTCCAGATGGAACCAATAGCAACTATCTCCACAAAGGTTAAATCGGGATGATACCATAAAAGGATTTGTTGTCCGATTTAACTTATATAGTTTTGGCTAAATGTTAATGATTACCTTATCATCAAATCGGAAATTCAATCTGTCATTAGGAATTTATATTTTATACCTCTAAGAAGCTTAAAAAACGGATTTAAATTACTAAGTTTATTGATTAAACAAAAAAAAAAACCAGTTTTTCAGGCAAGTGTTCTTTTACAGAAATAAAAATATTACTTAATGTGCGCAGCAAAGTTTCCGCCTTAATATGTTTAAAAACAAAGATTTTTCTTTTATTTATAGGTCACCCAAGCGCAACGGGCGTGCGTAGGACAGTTGTCAAAGTTCGTCCAATGAAAATTATGCAAGCCGGAAATAACGAGCCGTTGTTACGGGATATAGAACAGAAAAGAGTCAGTAGGGATAGCGCCATCGCACTCATTCACAGCACGAACGTCTGTCCCTTCAAATTCAACAGATTTTTCATGTGCCTTTATTGCCAAAGCCGATACGTTGACATGACAGGACTGGTGCAACACGTAGATCTGAAACATAAACAAGTTACTGAAGATGACATTAGAAAAGCAATCGCTAGGATAGCCAGGTGCCAGCCGATCAAAGTCAACATGATAGATTACGGTTGTAAACTTTGCAACGATGAGATTTTTAATTTTGAAGATCTGAAACAACATTTAATTGGCAAGCACAAAAAACCGATTGACCTTAGCAATGATGGTATTTTGCCTTATAAGATTACGGAAGATGAATTTATCTGTGCTCTGTGCGAGAAAAATTTAGAACAGTACCGACATCTGAACAAGCATATAAACGAGCATTACACAAAGTTTATATGTGATCAATGCGGAGCTGTGTTCGCTTCGGACTTGCGTTTAAGGGCGCACTTTGTTTCTCATGAGGTGGGGTCATATCCGTGTGATGAGTGCGGGAAAGTCTTTAGTAAAGTCGCATCAAAACAGCTTCATCTTCAAACAGTGCACTTAAAAGCAAAGAGGAACAAATGCATGTTTTGCGAGGAGACCTTTAGAGACTACTATCAGAAACAGAATCACTTACTTACCGCTCACGGGATGAAACGGAAAGAATACAAATGCGGGTTCTGTCCAAGAGTGTTTGTTACCAGCTCAAACCTTCGAGCTCATGAGCGCCACAACCATATTAAAACTCAAACCTACACGTGCGATATTTGCGATTACTCGTCATTCAGTAAAGATTCTTTGACGCGGCATATGATTTGCCACACGGGTGAAAAGAACTTTAAATGCCAAGTTTGCAAAAAAACTTACGCTAGAAAGAAAACTTTGACTGAGCATATGAGGATCCACAATAATGACAGGCGATTCTCGTGCCAGCACTGCGACAGGACGTTCGTTCAAAAGTGTAGCCTGAAAGGGCACTTGAAAACACATCATAAAGAATTTGCGATGTTACCATGCTAGCAGGGCTTGTTAACGTTACCAAATTCACACTATAAGTATCGTTAAGTAGCAATATTTTCATAATGTATTTTTTTTAACGATACTACAGGTAACGGTTATTAAGTATCGATTCCAACATAATAATATTAAAAATTAACGTTATAATTAGGTATCGATATTTTTTCTGTTACCTAATGTGTCGTTGCCAAGTTGCCAACATGCGGTTAGAGTTTTACAACAAATTAGAGTAGTGGGCTTCTTTCGTAGTCTTGATTACCTCAGTTGTGTTTTATTTACATAATGTTATTCTATAGTATAAATATTTCTTAGCTCCTCGAAACAAAAAGATGAAAACTAATGACGTTAATTAACGGTACTTATAGTATTAATTTGGTAACGTTACCATTTACCGGTAAAAAGCCGAACAAGTATCGTTTACAAGCATAATAACGTTATTAACCTTTGCTATTAACGTTTTCTTGGTATGATGAAGGTAACGATACCTGATTTTTAACGTTAGTCAAAGCCCTGCATGCTAGTCTGTTAAGGGTTATATGGAGTTATTCGTTAGGCTAGCCGTACATTAGACGCGTTTTCGTGCGAATTTCAACCTACGAACGATCTGGTTCCTCCAGCTATGGCGCACACTAGTTGCGCTTCCGATTTACAGTTTATTAGCATGTTTCACAATTGCAAAATACCGTACCGGGAAAAATAAGTGCAGCCGGGCTAAAACACAATGTATATTACTATTTAACGTAATAGGCTTCACAAACAAAAGAAAACATTTAAAAAGTACGGAGGGTAAAAGGGGAATAGCAGTTAATTGAGCTAGTAGTTAATTTTAAAGATCACTTTCCAGGTTATCTCACAGCTTAAATAAAACACTACAACTACAACATATTGTAGTATATATATTTATTTACTAAATTATTTTAATGTTTAAGTAGTTGAAACTCTGGTAGATATACCTGCTGCGTTTTCAGTAACTACTCTAGTCACCAAAAATATAAAATATTTCATCTCGACATAACTACCCTCTGCCTCCAACTGTTAAATTCGTATCATACCCTCTATACCGCGATGCTCTATCTACAACTGTCGCCATTCTAGTGGGTTCTTGACCTATTATTTACTGCTTCTAGCTAAACACTTTTTCAACTTGTTGTCCCTCATTTAAGACTCTTTTGCTTATCTCTACTACCCTCGAAATGTAAAAGGTTATGTCACAGAAATTCACAGAATCTATAATCTATATATAAAACAAATGTCTGGCCATGCCGCCACCGCCAGGTCCTGGCAAAAGGGGTAGACCCAAGAAATGCTGGCTTGACGCTGTGAGGGCTGACATGCGTGCCAATGATCTCACAACTAGAGACGCTCAAGACCGCGCGAAGTGGAGGAGCAAATCAAGGAAAGCGGACCCTGGGCTCCAAAGCAATGGCTTTGGACGCAACCGGGATTGACCGTATAGATGATGATGATGATGAAAACAAGGTCGGGTTAGTTACACCGCGTAGCGTGTTCTGAGTATAGACTCAGGGTTACACCATTTATAAGTCAAGAACGGCTGGGCTAATAAGGCTTGTGTCTTGTTTAACATAAATTGTTTTATTATTTTTCTAGATTTTCCGTTACATGTTTTCTTTCATAAAATGCTCACGAGATGTAAAATAAAATCAGTTTATATAAGAAGATACATACGTAACTACATACTTTTGGTTTCATTTTAATATAGGTAAATCACCGACAAAAACATGAATAACATTTTTGACAAACGTTGTCCACACTTGTCTTTTGTTTTCTATTTTTCAAATTTTTATAGGGCAGTGGTAAAATACCTAATGGCCACCAAACTTTAAACAATAATCACTTGTCGTAAGGTCCAAAACCAATCAAAACTTGTACCACGTTGTGTCATAAAACGGTTAGGTAAAGGTAAAGGGTTAATACAAAGTAATAAGGCATTAGGACTGACGTGGGCTGATTATTATGAAGGTTGATGAAACGCTGAAAGTTGACATAAACATATTTTTGACTTTAATCAGCATAAAATATTTTTATGTTGAGATGGTGATACTTATACTTAGTGGTCAATTTACTTTAAACTTTAAATTCCTTGTCTTTAGTAAATAAAAGTTTTATCACAATACAAAATCCCGATTTCTTCATACATAATTTGTTATAATAATAACAAACTATGAGGTCTGGTCTTGTCTTTTACAGGAGAAATAGAACATGATTGAAAGGTGCAATTCATTGTAAACATTGTATGTATGTTACCTAACTTTATAATTACAGATTGATATGATCTGCACAGTGTACAGGTCAAATAAGCCCTAACAAGAAGGTTTTACTAGTAGTTGTTGAAGAGTTCCACTATCCACCTCTTACAAAAATAAACGTGGATGAGCAGTTGTACGAAAATATAAAGGAATGTTATTATTTCGCGATAATATAATATGTACCTTATTAGCTTAAACAATGTGTACTAAATGCATGCAAACTTAATGAAGACAGATGCTCATGCACGCTTATTTCTTATTTTAGGTGATGTTCCGACTCTACCAGTGGAGATTAGTTCAGAAGTTAAAGAAACGACAAATATGCCTTCAAAGTACGCACTCAACCCTGACCAAATGAAGAATATTAAAGACGAGATGAAAACTAGAAAGAAGCAAGCGATAATACTCCTAGAATTTTCCAAGATATGCCCCTTCAGATGGACCAAGAATCTCTATCTTTGTTTCTACTGTGAACAACAATTTTCCGATCCAACAAAACTAAGGGAACATAACTTTGAACATACGTCTCAGAAAATTTGTAATATTAAAAACGCTGTTGCTAAGCTCAAGAAATATGAGCTAATTAAAGTAGACATCACAAATGTAGGCTGTAAACTCTGCAACGACCACATAAAAGATTTCGTTCAACTTAAAACACATTTGTTTATGAAACATAAAAAAGCTATTGATTCAAAATCTAGTGATGGTCTTCTTCCATTCAAACTTACTACACAAGACTTAGAATGTGCCATATGCTATTGCAAGTACTCAGAATTCAAGTCTCTAAACCATCACATGAATGTACATTTCCAGAATTTTATCTGTGAACAATGTGGCTCTGGTTTTATTACTCCTGAGAGACTAAGGACGCACGCGTTCTCTCATGAGAGCGGTTCTTTTCCCTGTGAAAGTTGTAATAAAGTCTACAGATCGACGAACGCGAAAAATGAACACTACGCGACTGTCCACATGCAGGTCAAGAGGCATAGGTGTCCTCATTGTCCTGAGACGTTCAGAAATTACTTCCAAAGGAATAAACACATATCGAACATACATGGGCTGAAATTAAAGGAGTTTAAATGTATGATGTGCCCGAAAGTCTTCACTTTAAGTGGGAAGTTAGGAGTTCATATAAGGACAGTTCATCTAAAAGAGAAAAGACATGCGTGTGAAGTGTGCGAATGGAAGTTTTACTCCAAATCTGAATTGAAGGAGCACATGATACGGCACGGAGGAGAGAGGAAGTATCAGTGCAACGTCTGCAAAAAGGCCTATGCTAGGAAATACACGCTAAGAGAACATATGCGGATCCATGAGAACGACAGGAGATTTGTATGCACCACGTGTGGGAGGTCGTTCGTCCAAAACTGCAGTCTGAAGCATCACGCCAAAATTCACCATCCTCAAACTTTAGGACCGTCACTGAAAATGTCAGATGTGCTTTTCAACGCTGCTCCTACTTGATAATACCATTTATGTAACTAGATTATCATAACAATGAATACATTAGGTACGTTAATGAACTACCTTTATTTTTTTTTTGTTTTGCCTTTGCTCTTATGAGATACTTAATTATAAGCATAGCTTATTCCAATAAACTTAAACGTAGACATAAGTATGTTAAACTTAAAACCAGGGCAAGGGTATTTATAATGTATCACGATATCCTAACCAGCATGCATCCGTTGGAGACTCAAAGTACAGTTCAGTTTATTTCTTTTCTAGGACCCGACCAGACAATATTAACGACGGATAAGCAGAAACGCATCGTGCCGCTCTTTCAAGTCGCATACGATCGCAGCCTGTGTAGGCCTCTGGGAACCATAACAGACTTCAGTAAACTCAAAATGCGAAAGCAAAGCTCAAACATAAGAGTATCTACTGCAACACCGAAGTTGTTTACTCCATCGCGCAGTCCATCGCCCATATCCATGGGAGACAGATTGTCACCCCTCAAAGAACTTGTTCCACTTCCTAAAATTAGAGAAAGTGCCACTCTAAAGCTGAGAAAACCCGATGTCAGGCAAAACGTTCTAACAATTTTCGAATTCTCAACCGTCTATCCGTTCATTTATGGTAACAACAAGTTCAAATGCTTCATCTGCTCACAGCCCTTCTTAGAAACAGCAATGTTGAGGATACATATGAATGACGCGCACACCTTTGCGCCTCTGAAAAGGTTAGTTAACAACCGGCGCGAGAATATCCTGAAAGCAGACGTCTATGACGTCACGTGCAAAATTTGCTCTGCTAAACCTAATGGGCTGGCAGATTTGAAGGTACATCTTAGAGACGAACACCAAAAACCGATCGACCCCGATTTAAAAGATAACATAATACCCTTCAAATTAGAACCGACCGAAGGTGGGTATAAGTGTGTTTTATGCGACCAGACTTTCATAAAAGTCCGTATTTTAGTGATACACATGAGTGTGCACTTCAACAATTATAGCTGCGAGGTTTGCGGCTCAGGGTTCATGACTTTACGATTGTTGAAAAAACATTTAGAGGTCCACGAAAGTGGGAACTTCCCATGCGATCGTTGTAACAAAGTCTTCAGCACCGCTTACAAGAAAACTCTCCATATCAGAGGTGTTCACATGAAGCAGTATCCTCGCCGATGTCCGATGTGTCCGGAGAGATTCAATTCTAATTACAAAAGAACGATCCATCTTCAAGATGTACATAATCAATCGACTCGAGTCCATAAATGCGAGATTTGTGGAAGGGCTTTTAATTTGAAGTATCATCTGATTTGTCATACTCGGTCTGTGCATTTGCAAGAAAGAAATCAGCAGTGCGATGTCTGCCATCAGAGATTCTGTAACAAGGAGACGTTAAAAAGGCACATGGTTATACATACGGGTGAAAAGAATTATAAATGTGAAGTGTGTGGCATGGCATTCTTAAGACGGAAGAACTTGAAAGACCATCTTAGACTGCATGAAATGGGGTGATTGTGTGACGGAGTGATTACCTAATGAAATCATTGTTTTTAATAACCTTCGCTCTTTGTCTCAAAAGATAACATTACTAATATTTTGAAACACTTGATACTATTGCCATATGATTGCCAATACGGTTTTCCACATTGAAGTCAAAAAGATTTTCGGCATGTTTTATTTATTTTTTCGAACAAAAAGTTTTTATTTAAGAGGCCTTTTATTTGGCAATCGTTTAAATTATTTTATACACGAAAAGACATTTATGTATTCGTATTAATTTCCCAGCCTTGATCAATTAAATAAGATTTACTTGTATTTTTATTTTATTAATAAATAATGACTATTTTATCATTTATTTTAATTGACTTCCTTTACTTCCCTGTAGTGTACACACGACTACAAGTCAAGCTATAATTTCCAGCTAAAGTTTAACTCCCACTAAATGGTAAACCTGTACAAAGAAAATTTCGCTTATAAAAGAAATGTACAGCTTAATTTTCAGTCGTGCACACAAGTGATAGGAATTTTCTTTTTTCTTCTAGGAATCATCCAAGCAAGCAATTCCTCAATGACGATCAAAGATGACGAAGGAAATGACATCACCCTGACTGTACTCAAAACGCCGATATGCCTGAACAGCTTGCAATGGGAATACGAGGACTCTAGACGAAATCACGAAAAGAAAAGACTTATAAACATAACAGATATAAAGATTTGCAAACCCTTAAAACCAAGCAAATCAAACACCAATTTCACTAGCGTATCGTTTCTTAAAGAGCCGATATCTCTTGACGAATGGAATAATGTTGCTAAACCCCTTAGCCAAATGACATTTAACGTGAAGACCGTCCAAGGCTCTTACATGAGACCTTCAAGAAAAACAAATGCAATGGAATTTCAGGCGTGGAAGCAAAATGCTTTGATTATCTTTGAAAACTCCTACGTTTATCCTTTTGTCCATTCCGGTAATAAATACAAATGTTTTGTATGTTCTAAGCAATTCTTGGAATCTAACCTATTAAAAGAACACACGACAATGGAGCACAACATTAAAGAATTGCAAAAGGAGTTGAACAATCGAATAAGGGACAAAAATTTGAAAGTCGATATTACAAATTTGCAATGCAGAGTGTGCCTAGTACATTTACCCAACTTTGAAGCTCTTATAGTCCACTTGAAAGATCACAACAAAAATGTTCATTTAGATCTGAAAGACAATCTCATCCCTTTCAAGTTGGGTGGTAACACATTTGAATGCCAAGTCTGCGGAGAATGCTTCTTAAAGCTGAGACTGCTAATAATTCACATGAGCAAACACTTCAATAACTTCAACTGTGAAGTTTGCGGATCTGTGTTCATATCAATGAACCTACTTAAACGGCATCAACAGACTCATGTTTCAGGGAATTTCCCTTGTGATAAGTGTGACAAAGTCTTCAGCAACTCGGCGAAGAGAACGCTACACATGCGAGGAGTCCATCTCAAGCAACTTCCAAGACGCTGTCCCATATGCCCCGAAAGGTTCAACTCCAATTACCAGAGGACAAAGCATTTACGTATAGTTCATAACCAAACTAATGGATTATATAGATGCGAAACATGTGGACGGGAATACGATTTAAAATATCATCTTCTCATCCACATAAGATCGGTTCATCTTCAAGAGAGAAACCAGGAATGCCCCATATGCCATTCTAGGTTCTTTTCAAAATACTGCCTGTCCAGACATATGGTTATTCATACCGGAGAAAAGAATTTTAAGTGTAATGTTTGTGGGAAAGCCTACGCAAGGAGAAAAAATTTGCGAGAGCATTATAGGGTCCACGAAATGGGTCAAAATTGTTCAGTTTGTGGACAAAATTACGTGGACCAAGCGTCTCTTGTGGCACATATGAATGGCGCTCATGGCGTATTGTAAAATACCTACCTATTATAATTCAAGAATATGGACTTAATTTAATCAAAAAGTCAATTCTTGCACTATGTGTAGGTTCAAAATTGACATAAACTTGCATTTTGAATTTATAATTGTAGACATTAAGTTTATCTGAATTTACAGGTTTCCTATCAAGTGGTAATATTCTATTAGTGATTTCAAATACTCACGCATCTCAGCACATGCATTTAAACATGATTTGAACCTAAAAAATCACAATTGTGGTAAACTTATTTACGTACCGTACGCCTTCTTTAGTAAAATAATATCCTAGTTAGTAAGTTTTGTAATTGACTAATAGTGGCATGCAAAGGATAAATATAATGACTTTACATTAGAATAAAGATAGACAACTAAACTCCTATTTTTAATTTATCATTAACCTACGTAGTTCACGGATATCACACACGATAGTAGGTTGGTATGTTTGACACAATTGCACTATTCTGCGCGAAGATAAAGAATAAAGCAACATTTTGTTTTCCCAGGAGTGCCTGCAGGACAGCTGCCAGGGCCCAGTACCAGCATTTGGCAAATGACGATATCAGAGAGGCTAAACGCCGCGACGTTTCTTGAATGCACCACCGTCAAACCGTTCTCTTACCAGCAAGCCAATTTCAAATGCTTCTATTGCAACGAAATCTTCCCAGAGATACACTCTGCTTTACAACATACTGCTTTCCATGCTACTCCTGAAAGGGGCGCGCTATTAAAACAACATTTGAGGAAAGGCAAACGAGTCATCAAGGTAGACATATCAGCGCTCAAATGCAGATTATGTGAGCAGAAATATTCCGATTTAGACGATATTAGGAAACATCTCGTTGCAGCTCACAAGAAACAGTTCAATCTGGCGGGCAATGGTCTTATGGCTTACAATTTGAGCACAAACGATGGTCTGCTGTCGTGCCATAAATGTTCTAAAACCTTTAACTCCTTTTTCTTACTTAATCGTCACATGAACGTGCATTTTAGCGTAGTCTGTGAAACGTGTGGATTAGGATTCATGTCTCACCAGCGGCTGATCAATCATAGGATAGTCCATCAAAACGGTGTTTACAAATGTGATAAATGTCAGGAAGTATTTCCAACGAAACTGAAGTTACGATACCATGTAATAAAGAAACATGAGGTTTCTAATGATAAGAAGGTTAAGCCGCTAAAATGTCCTCATTGTTTAGAGCGATTCGCAGAACATTACAGGAAAATGACGCATTTAAAAGAAGCTCATGGGATTTCGTTCACGTTTGAATGTCAGGTTTGCAAAGCAGTGTTCCTGACACGTAGAGCCTTGACCGAGCATACGACAAAGCTGCATACGCAAAAGATACAGTGTAAAGTGTGTGGAAAATGTTTCGGGACTCGATCGTTGCTCAAGATGCATGCAAGGGGGCACACTGGTGAAAGAAACTTCTACTGCGGCATCTGTCAGAAGGCTTACATGCACGAAAGGACTTTAAGACAACACATGCGGGTTCATGGTCCAGTTTGGAAGTTCACATGTTCAGAATGCGGAAACGGGTTTCATAACCGCAATGATTATAATAAACATATGAAGCATTGGCATCCTCAATGGCAGTTTAAAACGATCGTAAAGAACTTCGGAAATGATCTTATAACAGGCTAAACCATTAATATATGGCATAGGCCAAAGCAATACTACAACTTTTGTAAAGTTACCAATTGAAATTGATATTATAATGCAATTGTTGCCTACTTGTAATACCAAAAGAAATAATTAGCAGTTAAGTGTGGATAAGTTCATAAATATTTGCCCTATTGTAGATTACCTACTATAATTTTGTAGACGATAACATTGCATGTTAAAGGATTTCTTGGGATGGTATTTTCAGAGGTGGCTTAGGAGGAGGAGAGTAACTAAAAACAAACATTTTGTCTCCCCAGGACCACAGATGGAAGGAGGTAAAAGGAGACCTGCAGCACTGAGCAGCATATGGGAGATGACCTTATCTGAGCGGCAGAACGCCGCTATCATACTTGAGAACAGCACGGTCAAACCTTTCGTATATTGCAGATACTATTTTAAATGCTTTTTCTGTCATGAACAGCACTCAGAAATACACGCGGTCCTTCAGCATAGTAAAAGCCACGAAATTCCGGACAGCAATACCATCCTCAAAGATTTATTGCCGAAAGGAAAGCGCACAGTCAAAGTAGACATTTCTGAGCTCAAGTGTAGAATCTGCATGAAGAATTTAAATGATTTAGATGAGGTTCGAACACATTTAACTTCTGAACACGAGAAGTCATTTACGGAATCCGGTAACGGAATAGTGGCATACAATCTGACGTTGAAAAACGGACAATTATTTTGCCACCTATGTAACAAGATATTTCAAACATTTATACTTTTAAATCGCCACATGAATGTGCATTTTAGCAACGCTGTATGTGAGACCTGTGGAGCTGGTTTTATGACATACCAACGTTTGATTCAGCATAAAGAAATTCATTTACCAGGGGGATATCCTTGTAATCGTTGCAACAAGGTTTACACGACGAATTCTAATCTCAAATACCATATAGAAAAAGCCCACGAAGGAACTACAAAGATGCGCATGCTTAGATGTCCACATTGTCCAGAGAGATTCTCGGAACACTTCCGGAAGTTAAAACATTTGAAAGACGTTCATGGCATCACGTTTACCTTTGAATGCGAAGAGTGCAAATCCATATTTCCAAGTCGAAGGGCTTTGACCATGCACACCAATAAGTTTCATACTCAGAAAACTCAATGTGAGGTCTGCAAGAAGAGTTTTAGTTGCGTGACTACGTTAAAAAAGCATATGGTATCCCATACTGGAGAGAGGAATTTCATCTGTGCGTTATGTCAAAAAGCGTACAGGCATCAAAAGAGTCTTAAACAGCATATGAGATCTCACGTCCAAGGTGAAGATTACATAAAGTTTACGTGCTCAGAATGTGGCAACGGGTTTCCTAATAGGAACGAGTTTAACAAGCATATTAAAGAGTGGCATCCACGTTGCTTTTTTAATTTTCCTGTAAATCCTACTATTTAACATTATAAAATCCTTTTACGGTGGTTTATATTTCGTAAACGATTTCAATACGAAACTCGATCGAACTGTACAAACGTCAACTTCGAGAAATTTGCCAATGTCTTGATCTCTTATTTGTGTATTTAATTTAGCTTTACTTAGGATTAAGATTGTGTCAGTATTATATATATTTTTTGCAATTTATAATTCGTTTTATTTATGCTTAGCCTTTCCTATTTTAAAGAATAACTAAAGGTAGGGTATGTAGATAGATAGATAGATACTCTTTATTGCAAACCACACAAAAAAAAACAGTACAGAGAAACAATAATTTTAGAATGGTAAAATTATGTAATAAGTAAGCTCACTTCTCAGATTATAATTTATTGATAGCACAACACTCGTTAAAAATGATTAAATCGCATTTTAAGCTGGTGACAAACTGCAACGGACGCGGCTCCGGACTCGTCTTGACATTGTGAGGTCAAGCGCTGCCATTGGTTTATCCTTCAGACAACTTCCGCCAGCCCAAGGATCGAGTCGAGTCGAGGACGAGTCCGGAGCCGCGTCCGCCGCCATCTGTCACCGGTATTATTCACAGAAACACTACACGAACATGTACTTCTACACATACTATTCACTACTTCTGCGTCGTCTTTCAGGTGGTAGCAGAATACCAGTATCTTTGCTCCAAGAGCAATTTTTTACTGAGCTACCTCCCTTTCGTAATGCAGACACTACCTACTCGGTTTAATTTAAGAAGTTTTTGGCAATGTTTGTTTTTATTTTTCGTGTTTTAGTTGTTGTTAATCTATATTTCATTATTTTCTGTCTTGTTTTTGTGTGTGTCTGTTTTACGAAATAAAATTTCTATCTATCTATCTAATATACCTCTACTACTAGATTTAACATTGATTAAACCAGAACCTGTGGTGCTATGGAGTTGGAATTAGCAAACCAAGATTGATGGCTTTTCTTCTTTATGAGGTAATGAAGGTTACATAATATTTCGGACCATTTTCTCCTTTTAAAGTATTTGGGACCTTTATTCTGCAAACTTCAAAACTTGTTTGACTCCACCAAAAACAGCTTACCTTACCTCCTATCAATCATATAATTGAATCTCCGATTTTCTTCTTTCACAGAAAATGACAAGACAGCGAGTATTTGGCAACTAACGGTACCCGAGAGAAAAAATGCTGCCGCACTCATATACTGGACCACCGTTAAGCCTTTTATATTCATGGGCTCCTATTTTAAATGTTTTTTCTGTCTAGAGCACCACTCTGAAATTGGCCCTCTCCTACTACACACAACCTCTCATGAAATGCAAAATGAACAGCCGATCCTAGAAAAATATCTGCCGAAAGGCAAACGGTGTGTTTTAGTCGATATATCAAAGCTCAAATGTCGACTATGTACTTTAACTTTTGCAAATCTGCAAACAGTTAGAGAACATTTAGAAAAAGAACACGGAAAGGAATTCTGTGCAGCCAGCAATGGGATGACAGAGTTCAATTTGGAAACTACAAACGGGATGTTTGCATGCCATATTTGCGAAAAGAGATTCCATGACTTTATACTACTGAACACGCATATGAACAGTCACGTAGGAAAAGTCGTTTGTGAGACTTGCGGTGCTGGATTCATTAACCAACATCATCTAATGAAACATAAAGAAGGTCATCTAATGAATAATTTCAGCTGCAAAGATTGTGACAAGACGTTTTTTAAGAAGAGTCAACTGGAATACCACACGCAAATTGTTCATAAAGGCAAAGAAAGAGCTAAACCAAAAAAATGTCCACACTGTTCGGAGTGTTTTAGGGAACACTACAGCAAGATGGTTCACATGAGACAAGCTCACGGGATATGCAAGAATTTCCAATGTCACATTTGTAAAACCAACTTCAGTGCGCGGCGGTTTTTGACTGAGCACACAACAAAGTACCATACGGACCGATACAAATGTGATGTGTGCTCTAAACGGTTTGGGATAGAGTCGAAATTAAAGCAACATATGCGCGGGCACACAGGGGAAAGAACCTTCGTATGCCCGATATGTAAATCCGCGTACATACACAAAGTAACACTTAACAAACATATGAAAAGTCACAGCAAGGAGTTTAAATTCATGTGCACAGAGTGCGGCACTGGCTTTCATGTTATGAGCGAATACGCCAAGCATAAAAAGCAGTGGCATCAGAGATAAGAAGAAAGCAACAGAGAACCAGATAATTGAATGATGAGTTTGTTTTATTTTTGTAGTAAATTATACTACTAATCATTGGCCAGTATGTTACTATTAACTCACCTTCGTCTCTCATTAATGAATGCTAGACAAAGGTCTCTCTCAAGGCACGGTTCTGGGTCTAATTTCGGATCTTGCCTTCCCTGCAAGCTAGGTACTTAGACTTACTTTTAAGTCGCGTTGCACTTATCTATTTAACTTATTTCAACTCATTCATGACATTTATATTCGCTGTTATTGCTTAAATTTCATTTGATTTGAAAGAATTTTGCAATATTGTTTTTCAATCAATCAGCCCACGTCAGTCCACAGCTGGACATAGGCCTCGCCCAATGCATGCCAGCAACCTTGCGTAATATCGTCATTCCACCTTGTCAGTTTTTATTTAGCTTCGATCAATTCTGTCTAAATATCTAGAATAAAAATAAAACATGGATTGTTTAATGTTATGTAGGTATTTTTTGAAACACCACATACCTACTTTTATTATTAAAAATTCTTGCATATTATTTATTTTTAATTGATGCAGGATTTCTATCGACTGTGTGCGTATTGCGTCAGTAATTTGGATAATCTCTCTTTTCAGTGCCAACAAAATTGTTACCAGCATCGAGTATATGGTCCATGACTCTCTTGGAGCGAGAGAACGCTGCCACTCTTCTGCAGAAGACTACCCTCAGGCCGTTTACTTACATGTCATTCCCTCTACGTTTCAAATGCTTCTACTGCGATCAAATACATCCAGAATTAGACACGCTCTTAGAACACACCAGTCAACACCCCGTGCCTGACCTCACCGAAATGCTTAAGGGCTTGTTAAAGAAAGGAAAAAAGACGATTAAAGTGGACATTTCAGAACTAAAATGCAAACTCTGTGATTCCCCGTTTCCAAACGTTGACGACATTCGAAAACATCTGACGCTTGACCACGAAACAAGATTCAACACTGATTCCGGGAACGGCATGATGGTTTACAGCTTGAAGACGAAAGATGGCGTCTTATCGTGCCATTTGTGTACCCAAACGTTTACCAGCTTCTTTTTACTGAACAAACACATTAACGTTCATTTCAATAACGCTATATGCGAGTGGTGCGGCAAAGGTTTCGTGACACACCAAAGATTAGTCCAGCATAAAGAGATCCATCTAAGAGGGAAGTTCCACTGTGAAAAATGTAAGGTTTCATTTGAGAGCCCCGCCAAATTCAAGTACCACAACGAAAGGATGCACGGACAACCCAATAAAATTCTCAACATCTACAACTGTCAACACTGCTCGGCCAGGTTTACTCATCATTACGAGAAAATGAGGCATATGAGTGAAAATCATGGTATATCATTCGAGTATTCATGCGAAACGTGTAACTCAGTGTTTAAGACGAGGAAAGCTTTGGCGGGTCATCAGTTAAAGTATCATATACAAAGCATATCTTGCGAGGTCTGCAAGAAACCTTTTGGAGACAGGGGACAACTAAAAAAACATATGGCCATGCACACAGAAGACAGGAACTACCCATGTCCTCTGTGCAATAAAACTTATAAATACGAGAAGAACGTCAAAGCACATATGAGGGTACATAATCCAGACTGGAAATTTGCCTGCGCCACGTGTTGGATTGGGTTTCCTAGTAAGATAGATTTTAGGAAACACATGAAAGAATCGCATGGAACGCAAAACTCTTTATCGCCCGCTGAAACAAATACGCAAAGCAAGCCGCCTGCGTAAAATTATTAGCACATTTCAGGCTAATTGATTTTTATATTATACAGCACATATTATATATTATGTGCTAAAAATTAATTAGCCTGAAATATAAAACATATTATGTTGATGTGATGATATTCTCACAGGGCTTTAGTATTAAGTGTTAGACTGCGCCTAAGAGGATTTATTGTTTTTTTTTTATGTACATGTGACGTACGCCCTGATGCTGCCACCCTATTAGGTATACTGAATATTCCTGATGGATGATGACCAGTGATCGGAATAGGTAGAGTGATTTAGGGTCAATAACCTCAAACGCTGATATTAATATGGACAAACCTTCGGGATTTCGGGATTTAGAAACTATTGGGCTTTAATTCTCCGGGATTTCGGGGATTTCGACATTATTCAGGGTTTAATTTTATGTGGTGTCCATTGGAGCAACTACAAAAATGGTTTTACATTTTGTTTGAGCGTCCTGCCTGAGACGAACATTTTTTTAATTTAAAAATCCTTTTATTTTACCTACATGAAAAATGCAGTAGGATATCTTTTCGGGGTGTTAAATATTAAAAGAAGGACCAGCTTTATTTTAAACATTTGTTTAACATAGATATTCTAATTTGAAAGTTCAGTTTGAGTAAAATGTACTGAACATTGGCCTATACTGACGTCAAAGACTCGAGACTCAAGACCTGTGATGTCATAAATCTTCGGTGCATTATGAATAGACGCGTGCCGTTATGCCTCTGCTGGGAGCGAGTCTTTGTGCGTGCCGCACTTGATAATGCCGGACGACCAATCAGAACCAAGTATCGACGGTTGACTTGACTCATTCATTTGTTATCGAAACGGGTCCCGGGTTCAATCCGCCGGGGTCGAAAGTATTTACTTGGAGTTTTCTGTAAAGAAATTTTCACCAACAGCACCGAATCTCGGAGCTGGCTGTGTTTGATATCCGTGCTTTGGTAAGTACGTAAAGTTATGATTTCTAAAGTCTAAATATAGGTTTCCATTAACCAGTTTTTTTATTTCTCATACAAATAGCAAAATAAGTACTACTTAAAAGTGCTTTGCTATCGTAACCTCTAATTTCAAATACAATGGCTACTAAATCACGACCTAAATAATATTTAATGAAATCCCGAAATCCCAAAATTTTTCGATAACAGTTTATTAAAAAGGCATGTCCATATTATGACAGCATTACGCAAGTACAACAAATCACTCTACCTATTCCGATCACTGGCAGTGATCGGAATAGGTAGAGTGATTTAGGGTCAATAACCTCAAACGCTGATATTAATATGGACAAACCTTCGGGATTTCGGGATTTAGAAACTATTGGGCTTTAATTCTCCGGGATTTCGGGGATTTCGACATTATTCAGGGTTTAATTTTATGTGGTGTCCATTGGAGCAACTACAAAAATCGTTTTACATTTTGTTTGAGCGTCCTGCCTGAGACGAACATTTTTTTAATTTAAAAATCCTTTTATTTTACCTACATGAAAAATGCAGTAGGATATCTTTTCGGGGTGTTAAATATTAAAAGAAGGACCAGCTTTATTTTAAACATTTGTTTAACATAGATATTCTAATTTGAAAGTTCAGTTTGAGTAAAATGTACTGAACATTGGCCTATACTGACGTCAAAGACTCGAGACTCAAGACCTGTGATGTCATAAATCTTCGGTGCATTATGAATAGACGCGTGCCGTTATGCCTCTGCTGGGAGCGAGTCTTTGTGCGTGCCGCACTTGATAATGCCGGACGACCAATCAGAACCAAGTATCGACGGTTGACTTGACTCATTCATTTGTTATCGAAACGGGTCCCGGGTTCAATCCGCCGGGGTCGAAAGTATTTACTTGGAGTTTTCTGTAAAGAAATTTTCACCAACAGCACCGAATCTCGGAGCTGGCTGTGTTTGATATCCGTGCTTTGGTAAGTACGTAAAGTTATGATTTCTAAAGTCTAAATATAGGTTTCCATTAACCAGTTTTTTTATTTCTCATACAAATAGCAAAATAAGTACTACTTAAAAGTGCTTTGCTATCGTAACCTCTAATTTCAAATACAATGGCTACTAAATCACGACCTAAATAATATTTAATGAAATCCCGAAATCCCAAAATTTTTCGATAACAGTTTATTAAAAAGGCATGTCCATATTATGACAGCATTACGCAAGTACAACAAATCACTCTACCTATTCCGATCACTGAGATGACAGTGATGTCATAGAATACTTGATATTTTTTATTATATCCAAAAACTCGTGGATCAGTCTTTCCATTATTTAAAACCTTATCAAAATCACTACAGTAGTTTCGGGAGATTAGCCTGTACAAACAAACAGCAAAGACGAGAGTCTTCAATTTTATAAATAAGTAGGTTTATTATTTTCAAGAAGACTAAGCATTTAATAAATAATGACAAGTACCTATTTTTAAAAGAGTTTTATTGCTACCATAATGAAACTAAATTACAAGTAACAAAGCTTATAAATCAAACTTATCCAAATTACAATTAAAACAATATTAAGTAGTAAAAATGGACTAAGAACTTAGGTTTTAAAGATACTATGTTCTGTATGAGAAAATGTGGTCAACAAACGTGAAAAACAAACAAAATAATATTCTACTATTTTTGTTCATTCTTTTTCATATCCTCTCTCTTTTTTTCATCTTCCATTTCTTTCGCGCTCTTCGAATGCCTTCTTTTTTTAATCTCTGTTTTTTTTTCGCCCCGTTTCATGAGTAGCTCTTGTGGTATCGGCATTTGGCCGATGTTATCGACCCCTGGGCCCGGCTTAAGTTTGCGACGGAAGTCGGTCTTTGTGTGGATAGATATAGCTGGTATGAGTCGATTGCGGCAGTTGTAGAAATGGTAGTCTCTATGGACAAAAAAAAACTATAATACGGTAAACCTATTACATACAGTTGTCTTTGTGTGACCTTGTAAGCTGGCGAGTTCCTACACATAGCAAGCGAGCGAGACAGATGAATGCAAAAAAACCTTCGTCGTCGTAACGTAGTTGTGACAGGTAGGTAGCAGTAACTCTATGCATGCACGCTAAAAGGTGGGAAGAAAACGTAAGACGAAAGAGCAGTACCTTTGCCTTTGCTTGTCTTTTTCAACAGAGTGTGGGTTAAGTGGTGTGATTAGAAAATTGCAAGCAATTATTAAAATTTACAATATTATTTAGAATTTCATTATAGTAAGTAATGCCTGATACTATTTACGTTATCGCTCAGGCTATAAAATAATAATAAAAACCGGTTATGTTAACAGAAATTAATTTAGAAAGTGAAATTATTTTTTAATCTGGATGTATTTATTATTATCATTATTAACATTACAAGTAACAAAGCATATATACATTATATTATACACTGGCTGTGTCTTAAGTTTATTCATAAATAATTTTCTGCGCAACTTTCGTTTTTTTTCCCTTAAAAAAAACCTTATCGTAACAGTCTTTTTAAAGCATTGAAAAATTTGTGAGGTTTTGTGCCGCTGGAGGTATGAAACGTTGGTCTGACAAACTATAATAATCCTATTTTTTATTTTCGATTAATATTTTTTTTCGTAATTATTTTAAATTAATAATTTATCAAATTTTATTTTATTGAATGTTAAATATAATTAGCTTTTTTATTAATTTATAATTCACTAATTATTATTACTATTATCTTACATAAAGACGACATTGTAATTTGTAACTTAAAATACATTAAATTATATCCTGATATTTGCCTACCGATAAATCGGTAAAATACGCTGAGAACTGTAACATTAGCTTATAAGAAAAACATCTTTATTGTACCGTATTTTAAGCAAATAAACATATTCATTCATTCATTTATTCATTCATTCATTCGTTCAATAAATAACACAACAAAATAAGAATTAGCAAAATTGTTCGATCCGTTCACGCGTGATGTGATGACCAAGGGAAATAGAGATTCATTTTTACAAAGTGGCCAGAAGTGACTTTAAAAAAAATTTTTTAGGTGCCTTGTGTTGAGAGGTATTTGAACCACCCCTATGTATGTTCTACGATTTTTCGTAATTTTCGAGTTACGGTTTTTTTTAAATAGCCTATGAACGCCTACCTAGCCTACTACTTTTTTGTTATTATTATGAAAGCTTAGAGTCTAGCGCATTCTATGAAGCTAATTAGAAATTAAGAAATTGTCAGTTTACATTTTTAATTTTAAGTTGAAAATTTAAATGATAACTCACTTAACATAAATTCTCAACCTTAGGTCAATTTAGTAGTAACTTCCATTAAAGTTATGAGGCTGCCTTTTTTAAAAAAACAAACTGATCCGGTTGCAAAAATTCATAAAAAAGTGATTCAGATACCTCGCCACACTAGGCACCTAAAAAATTTTTGGACATCACTTTTCTGGCCAACCTGTATATAGATTATGATGGGACATAGGCCACCCCTATATAACGCCACAACGAGCGGCTTTGGGTTGATTGTATACAGTGACTGACTTCCCGTAACCCTAACCGGGTTGTCAGTCAATAGGGTAGGACGGTAAATCTACCTTGGTTTTGGTGCCTCGCAAGGAACATTCTACTGCTTACCTAAACACAACAACTTTTTCTATGGGACCAACATCGAAAACGCAAAAAAATCTCTCCTACTAAAGCGCCAACCAGCTGACATGAATTCAAATCTCAAAAAAATAACATTACCTACATAATAAAAAAGATGCCGTATGAGAGAGTATGAGATAAAGGCCTTGTTAAATGGAAAACGGATTGGGACGGACTCCTCTTGACATTGGACAATCCTTTCCGTCCATTTCCGTCAGCCCGCCAGCCAGACCCCGCCCACTTCCTGTTCATAATCGCCCATTACGCTATCGATTAGTGTTATCAAAGACTTGGTCCGAGTTTATATTCGTCCACACCACTTGTTTCAGTAAACTAAAATTGATCTATCCTTGGGCTGCGGAAGTTGACGAAAGGATCGACCAATCACAGCGTTTGACCTCACAATGTCAAGACGCGTCCGTCGCCGTTTGTCACCAGCTTAAGCAAGAGGCATTCAGCTTCCATTATTTTGTCGCCGCCATTATTTGCGATTTCAAAACCAAATAAAATTCACCGTGTATATTCCGTTTAAAATTGGGTTTTTGCCGATACTCACCGTATATCCAAAAACTGGAATGGCGCGAAAACACGGTCCTCAAAGTTCCTTTTGTATTTAGCCCAGTGGCACTTCAAGTACTCATTGTTCTGAAGCGAATAGTGCTTGGTGTAAGTATATTCGAACAAGCCCTTCTCAAATATGGGCAGAGTGCGGTAGTTGCGGCCTATTTCTATTGCAATCTCTAAAAAGCATCCAATCCAAATATTAAAGTGATATTAAAATATAAAATATAAGCATTTTTTCACTCGGCCACTATTTTTCGAAGCCGTTTTTAACGGGTTTTGAAAAATTCCAAATGTCTATCTATAGTCAGAGCCTATTAAGGGAAGGGAGAGGAGAGAACCTTAAACCGGACACACGGGGGCCGGACGCTAGTTTCGGAACAGGAAAGGGCGGAGTCTTGCTGACGGGCTGGCGAAGATGACCAAATGATCGACCAATGACAGCGTTTGACCTCAGAATGTAAAAGACGCGTCCGTTTGTCACCAGCTTATAGATGTTTGACGAAAGGACGAGCCTCTGGTCAAGTGGTTTGTGCTGTGGTCCTGGACTACACGCCGGCGGTTCCAGGTTTGAATACCGCAAGGATAAAACCTTTGCACTCATTACTGATGAGCATTGGAGCCGTAACACCCCGCTAGATGGTGAAAAACTATTGAGGTAAAACGTAAAGAAAAGATGTGTAAAGAAAAAGATCTCATTACTTAAATGTTTGGATGGTTGGATGAATCATGAATGACAAAAGTAATAAAAATACCTTTATTTATTTTAATATTGGGTTGTGATCGAGTAAGATCTCCACAATTTAAGTCTTTAACCTTGGGAGTAGTCATGGTTTAGCAAAAGTTAAATAGAACACTTAGATTTAAAGGTAAAGAAGAATGTTGGTAGGAAGTAGCAATTCTGCTGAGTGCTCGTTTGGCGTAATCTATGTTTGGCATATAGATGAGCTAAAATGACAGTACTTTATGAATGACAGTAAGTAAATTTTATTGACACTTGAGTCATTCCGTGAATAATTGCTCTGTGACTATGTGAACAAAACGAACAATTTTTTAAATAAATTTGCTGGATTGAATTATGATTCGGCGCAGCGTTTCTCAAAATCCAGTAAAACGTAGTTTTGAGTTTTTAAACTCATTATTTGGGTATTCTAATTGTAGTTTTTCTTCAGGACTGTGACTAAACTTTGTCCATTTAGTAACGATTATAATTAATTATTTTTTGCTTAGGAGACATTCTATCTTTGATTTGATTTCCATTTTTCGTTTTAAATGTGTATATTCTGTATGATTCAAAGTAAATCTGCCCTTTTTGCAAAATGTATAATGTTTAAATTCAAATTTTTTCACCTTTTTTAACAGTTCAGCTGTTTTGCAAGCTTTTTATCAAATCAAACCGTTGTTGAAAGAAAATACGCTTAGCAACATAATTATTTTAATTGAATTATATGAAAATACATTAATAAAATTCCTTAATATCGATGACGATGATAGGACAAATAGTTGTGACCGTGCCTAAGTTGGAATTGCTATCATGACTAAATGGAAATATTATGCGGTGTTCACACAATAGGTAAAGAGGGTTGTATTGAAACAAAAATTTACAAAATAAAACTTTTATTTTACGTTGTTGCTGCAAAAATTTGACATATTTTAAACTTTGAGTCCATTAAGGACTACCTTAACATTTTTTATATTTTATTTTAATTAAACATACATAACAAAGTGTACGAATTACTAAGAGTTAAATTAATATTTCACAGCCCTGGACGTTTAACTTTAATAGTAGTAGAACGTTTTTAACTTTTATCATAATTAACGTTTGGCACGTTCAGCCGGTGTTAGAGCCATCACTGCAAAAAATATAAATAATTAAAGCTGTTTGTTTCTTACCACCAACCAATGGCGTGCGTGCGTGCGTACGTGCGTGCGTGCGTGCGTGCTTGCGTGTGGGAGTTTAAGAAAGGGTTATACTAAGAGTTCCAAAAGACCTTTGGTCTCATTATAAGACTGATCAAAAAGCCAGACTATGACTAGACTATATATTCCAGCTATGAAGCGATAAAAGATTATGATTTTATATAGATACGACAAAAGCCATTCTTCTGGATGTGAAAGTATTGCCATGAGGTTGGTGTCAAGTTTAGTGAAGGCTTTTCTCGTGAGTGTTGCATAAAGCAACAGCTAGGACAAATAGTTATCTAACTGTTAACACTTTACAATATTCATAGAGCATAATTTGAGGCGAATAAACGGGGTTTTAGCAACACACCTTCAGTACAGCTTTTTGCGCGCCTCTTAAATAGTTAGCAATTTGGCGCTTATGTATTGACCAATTTTGACACATTCTGCCAGTTAGGTAACTGGTTAATGAATATAACTGGCCACCCCTTATACCAATCGACGCCAGTCTGGAAATAAGAATAGGGATTGTCGTATCACAGCATTTAAAATAACGTAAAAAAGATAAGATCAAAGCAAAAGTGATTAACGGTCTTAAGAGTCAAGCCAAACTGACAGCACATCAAAGCGGAAATCTATTAAGAAAGATGTCTCTTGATACTTTAAATAATTACTTAATTCACGAACAAAGTTGCGGGGATAGGCTAGTATGCAATTTTTGTTTATATGATTCATTTCGACTTTGCACCAGTGTGCCTGATACTGCATTTTCAGTATTTTAAGTTTACGTACGTACGTACCCAATCCAAATTTTCAAAGATTCCAGAAAGATCAAACAACTCACTATTAATCGGGGTCGGATAAATTCTACTATTATGAACAACACTTTATGTGTCCATTTCGTCACTGAAATTGTTCCCCTAATATGTCACGCTACTAAATGGACGTGACGAATTCCGCTCTGTTGTAACTATTTAATAAAATAAAAATATCGTTTGCGATTCAACAAACATCTCAATACTACATCACATAGTTTATTAAATTCTCCTTAGTAAATATATTACAAGAGCCACAAAAAACTTACCGATTTTTCACAAAAGTTGCAACTAAAGTGGACTTTTTATTTGACTGCGTCCAAAACGTTTAGCTTCGTCACACATTTTGCACAACTGACGGTTTACAGATGAAAATAAATGGCTGATTTAGAACGGCAATGTTGACAGGACTTATAAATATGGCATATTTTGGTAATTTATAAATTCAGAAGTAGAGAAAAAGCCGTCACTGAAGTGGACTGTCCATGTAGGTCAAAATTTTGTTCTACAATATTTTTAACGATTTCTTTGTAAAATAATATGATTATGATACATAATTACTGTTTAAATTCAAATAGACGTTATAAGCTTTGAAAAAACATAAAAACATACAGTTGAAACAAAATTAACAAAAAAAAAATTGTTTCCCAAAATTTACATGAACACGTGTGACATACTAAAATGTTACTTTTGTTTGGCTAACTTTTAATTAGAACTAATTTAATCCGATATATTTTTTATTGTGCTTTAAGTTAGTTCTATAGCTAAGGAACACATCTTTATTTTATTTATTTTTTATTTTATTTTATTGAGAAAACCAACATCGTTACAATAGTACTTACATTCTACATAAATATTTTTGCTAAGGCCAATTACAGGTTTTCCTTAAATTAATCTTAAATTTTTTGCTTTTGCAAAATTAATGCCATCAAGTTATCTAGTCTATCCATCAAATGTGTGTGTGTGTGTGTGTGTGTGTGTGTGTGTGTGTGTGTGTGTGTGTGTGTGTGTGTGTGTGGGTGTGGGTGTGTGCGCGCGTGTGTGTGCGTGTGTGTGTGTGTGTGTGTGTGTGTGTGTGTGTGAGAGAGAGAGAGAGAGAGAGAGTGTAAACGTGAACGCGCCTGCCTATCCCCTGTTATTCAGAATTTTATTAATTTGAGATTTAAATTGAGCTTTGGAAGTGTTAAAAATGTCGACTGTTGAAAATGAAACATTATAAGCTCTTGCGATTCTCAATAAAACTGAGTTTTGCGTAAATTTTGTCCGGTGTAACGGTGTATAGAAAAGTTGAGGGTTGCGAGAGCGGTGCTGCGTTGCACGAAGTCCCAGCTCACCAACCAAGCTCGGACAGTCAAGTCTTCCTCGTACGATATCATATAGCATCATGTCGTTTATTACACGTCGGTTTGCCAGAGTGTGTAGACCGTGGTAGCTACAACCCTCCTCATACGTGTCAAAACTCTTACGTGCTTTAAAGTTCAGGTAACGGACAAACTTTTGTTGGATAGTTTCAACCTGCTCAGAGTAAGTTATGTACTGCGGATACCATATACTACTGGCATATTCAAGGATACTTCGAACATACGCATTGTAAATACTTTTAGTACACAACAAGTCGTTGAATGGTTGTGTTATGCGCAGTACGAATCCTAGAGTTTTATATGCCTTATGTGTAATGTAGTCAATATGCTCGTTCATTATCAGCTTATTGTCAAAGTGGACACCAAGATCACGCACCACGTTGACTCTTTCCAATGTTATACCTTGAATATTGTAATTAAATGTAACAGGATTTCTTCTTCGGGTAAAGCTAATTATTTGACATTTTTTGGCATTGACATTAATTCTATTAATTTTATAATACTCAGATAATTGATCTAGGTCATACTAAAGCTGATTACAATCAGAAATATCGCCAACTTCAAGAAAGATTTTCGTGTCATCAGCATACATTAGAAAGCTTGAGTATGCAAAACATGCATAAATGTCAAAGAGGTAAATGTTATAGAAGAGAGGACCGAGGTGCGACCCCTGGGGGACTCCTGAAGATACCTTGACAAAATCCGATCTATAGCCACCCACGACCACCGCTTGCGATCTGTTCGACAAATATGATTCAACCCAACGCATCTTTCCTATAAAAAAACGTCTGTAAAGAAATACAATCAGGAAGATAGTTGGAATTGTTTCTAAAGTATTGTGACAATGCTTTTTCCAGTGGTGCAACTTGTGACGGAATGGCACACTTACATTTTATTGAGGCATCGCCATAAAGAAGATGAAAAAGAAGCTTTTGAAAATCGTTTAAATATCGCGCTGAACTGAAATGGTACGAAATGAAGACGACAAACTAAACGCAGCAACATTTGCAGCAACTAGTAATAAAAAATAAAAAAACTGTATAGCTGGCTGTCTTGTCTTTAGACATATATTAATCTGTGCTAGTTGGCTACGCTCATGCAAGCCACAGAAAAAAAAAAAAACTGCTAGCTGGGTAGCTGGTATTTGACAGGTGTATGTTTAAATAGTTTTTTACAAAAAACAACTAAAACAATACTTTTCTGAATAAAAATCTAAAACAATTTCGTGTTAATTTGTAGGAAATATTACTATTCATTGTATTGAAATGGATTCTACAGTTAGAAATTGTGTAGAGAATGTGTATTCGAAGGTTTGCTGTTGTTGTCTTAAAGATGGTTGTCTTAAAGATATTTCTTCAGAATATGAGTTCTGTGGATTGAAAGAAGTTTATAGGGACATGCTGAAGGAAACGTTTAATATGCAGGTATGATTTAGCTTAACTACCTTTTTAAAAATAGTTTATTATTGGGTTATTTTTTGTCTCGTATTAAAAAGCAGAACTTTTTTAAAATATAGATTTATATTCTAGTTATCTTTATTTTTCGCCATTGATCTTCGTTGTTAAGATATGCCAGTAGGTATTTTTCGTCGTTGAGGTATGCCAGTTAGAAACAATGATTATTATTATTGTTTATGGATTCTGATTTTTGTTGATAACTTAAAGTATTTGCATAAGCATTTTTACAGACACACCAAGAATTCAACTTGCCTTTCTGTCAGTTGATCTGCGAACAGTGCGTCGCACGACTACGAGATGCATCTGCATTCCGACATATGGTCGTAGACAGCCAACGGGTAATTTATGACTGGTTGGAGCAGTATAATAAGCGCAGTGGAGAAGGTAATTTATGTTGTATTAAAACTTATATTAACCCCACAGCCCACGAAAAAAAAGCACAATGGAAATATTAATTTGAATGAATGAATGAAGGACGCTTATTTCGCTGCCTAAAATATAGTACAAACGCACAGTACTTATTAACCACAGGAGTATTACACATTCTTAATACAGTAAGCAGTGTTGCAGCAGCAAAAAAAATTTCTTATGTGGCTGTTTAAGTAAGTTAAGTGGTTAAGTTAGTCTTTATTTCAGGAAGAAGTTTGTTAATGAATAGCTGACTAATAATTAGTATTGTAGCGCGATGTGTGGCCTCCCCTAAAACTAAACACTGTTTTCGGTTTCCCCCACGTCAAACGCGCCGGCCAATCAGAAGGCCCGCGCGTTTCTTGAACTAGCAGCAGCAGCCACACGATTGGCTGTTGCTATCATTTGTCTATGACATTGAATGTAAAGTTTTGTGAGACAGTGTATGTCATTTTTTTTCTCTTGAAGTTACAAGTTACAACATTAATAAAGACGCCTGCTTTTGATTTTTTTCCTCTAAAATAAACTATAAAAACCCTGAGACTTACTTAAAATCTGGCCCTGAACCCGCTAAAGTATTTAAATATACAGGTGTCTTTAACCACATATACTATACATCAGGTTAAAAACTTTTGTTCTATGACTCCATAAGCAATGGGGGAGGCCTTTGTTAAGCAGTGGATGTCTTATGGCTAAAATGATGATGATGATGAATTAAGTTTAAATTCGATTTCAAACTATATATTATTAAATTACATCTGTGTCAACTAAACTACAATAACATGTAATTTTTATATTCAATAACCCTTTGCATGCCACAAAAAAAAAATCCTATTGTTTTCCATTGTTTTTCCAGTCTACCATAAATAAAGTGGAACGTGAAGACTTAAAAATAGTGTTCACATTATTATAAACATAAGGTTGTTAACAATAAGTAGTAGATTCGCCTAACACAAGCAAATCCTTGCTTAAACGGAGTTTCTAACCCATGAAATATATTGTATAATTACTGACATTACTGAAATTAATCATTTTTTTAAAGACATGCCAGAAGCACTGACCATCAAAGTGGAAGTGCTACCGCTGGATGATGCTGACAATGATGCGGCCGCTGAAGACAACTATGATGATGACGGTGAGCTCGCAAATTGATTTCATATCATATAATTTAAACAACCGCCGCTTCCAACCTTCGATTTTCGATTCCAACAGTTTTCGGGGAGAGAGTTCCAAAGCCGAATAGATTGAAGGAGAAAAGAGTTGGAAATAAAACCAGTGAGAAGGAGTGGAGAGAGTCAGTTTATTAGAAGAACGCATGTGACGGGAGTGTGTCGAACTAAGAAGAGTAAATTGGGATTTAAGATAAGAAGGTGAATAAGGATCATTTAATAACGAGAAAAGAGAGGATAAAATTCTGACATTGTGCCGAAGAGAGAAGGGAAGCCATTGAAGATGCAAGCGGTACGTGGATATATGGTCAAATTTGCGTGAGCAGTAAATAAATCAAATACCATTATTGACTAGACGATCCAACTTGTTAAGCAGGACTTGGTTAAAGTCAGCGTAACACACATCGACGTAGTCAATAAGAGAGAGAACCAGAGATTGGACCAGGGTGATTTCAGTTTTAACAGGATGAAAATGCTTAAATCTGCAGAGGGAGCGTGGCGTTGACCTTTCGGCAAACTTCGGCAACGTGAGTTGTCCAACTAAGTGTGGAGTCTTTGTGAAGGCCAAGGTTTTTGACACTCGAACAAAACAATGGGCGAGGCCTATGTTTAGCAGTGGACCTCTTATGGCTGTAATGATGATGATGAAAATTCCCTATTGTTTTCCATTGTTTTTCCAGTCTACCACAGATAAAGGGGAACGCGAGGGCTTAAAAAATAGTGTCTCACATTATTATACACTTAAAGTTGTTAAAAAAGAGTAGACTCGCCTAACACAAATCAAACTCAAATCAGCAAATCCTTGCTTAAAAAGAGTTTCTAACCCATGAAACATATTGTATAATTACATTACTGAAATAAATAATTTTTTTATTTAAGAAATGCCAGAAACACTGACCATTAAAGTAGAGGCTCTACCGCAAGATGATGCTGACAACGATGCGGCCGCTGAAGACAACTTTGAAGATGACGGTGAGCTCGCAAATTGATTTAATATAATTTATTTTAAACAACCTGGTAAAGGCTGCAGGAAGCAACTGGATGGAAGCCGTTTCCAATCGGCCAATCTGGAAGTCGTTGGGGGAGGCCTATGTTTTAATGTTTAGTGGACGTCCTATGGCTGAAATGATGACGATGTTGAAATTTGCAAGCAGGGGCGTGCATTCCATATAGACTATTATGCAGAGCCTACCTTCATAAAAAACCGACAGCTAACCATAATAATTAATTACGTATTAAACAATTAACAATAAATTTTATTAAAAAAAATAAAACCGACTTCAAAACACTAAAATGCTAAAAATAATCCTAACACTTAAGTACCTAATCAGTTACTTTTGGAGTCGGTGCCAGCCGAAGAGAGATTCAATGTTTTTGTTTGCACCGACTCCGAAAGTAACTGATTAGGTACTTAAGTGTTAGGATTATTTTTAGCATTTTAGTGTTTTGAAGTCGGTTTTATTTTTTTTTATAAAATTTACTTATTTCATCTATTTTTAGTGATAAATCGTAATCTAACTGCTGAACACCGATTTCATCCCCTATTTTCCTACCCTTAGGGGTGATTTTTATTATGCATACTTTTATCATATTATCTTTGAAGTATAAGCTATTCAATAAAACAAAAATCATCAAAATCGGCTCATATTTGTCGAAGATAGGTAACAAGAACCACAACCAAAATATTATCTGGGTATATATTTGTTGATTTTCTCAAAAAGTTCTAAATCAATTTCGATAAAATTTATATGGGACCACCTCTGAAGTATGATCTACCAAACAAAAAAAGAATCATTAAAATCGATTCATAATTGGCGGAGTAATCGCGTAACAAACATACAAAAAAAAAAAAAAAAAAAAAAACATACAGTCGAATTGAGAACCTCCTCGTGTTTTGAAGTCGGTTGATAAATATTCTATAACCATTTTGTCGTCTACCTGTACTTATTCCTTACTAAAGCGCGCAACTTAGACCGTTCCTGTGCAATTTAACCAATGTTAGGCTGCCGCGAGATCGCCTACTGTTTCACGCAAACTTACTAAATTTTCAGTCACAGCCTACCCCCATCTGAAACCAATGCACGCCCCTGTTTGCAAGTGTTATCCAAACTATCATGGTCTGAACCTCATTCGTCCCTAGAATTTCTGTATTTTAAAGCACATACGTGAGGTATTGTGATTTTCATAGCAGCTCCTTTCATAGCATTTTTTTTAAATGTTAGACCGAAAAAATGGCGTTAGTGAGTTGGCCATAATATTTTTATACTTGTTTTTATACGTCTTCGTCTTGTCCCAGATCTAAGGCAATTTTAATCTTTCTTCTTTGGCTACTGTTCAAAACCACAGCACAGGCCATAACACTATTATAGTAGGAGGTAACCTCCCGCGCCCCTTACTTCGTACCGCAACTGATGAAGAAAATATCTCTGGATTTCGGCTTTACTTCCAAATTATTAATTCGCAGAAATCCTTTCAAATATCAAATTGGAGTTGTCACAAAGTTCAGAGAATAGAACGCGGAAGCGGACAAGTCACGAGGAAAGCACTAAGCTGAAGAAGTGCAAAATTAAAGCCGAAGATGAAGGTAAGAAAAATGTTTATGCGAATTAAGCGTTAATATAGTATGGCTATAAATGTCCTAAAGGCACATGCCTCACCTCAACTATAACGTGGTTTAGGCCGTACTCCACCACGCAGACCCAATGCGGTGCGGTGGAGGGGTGTTGTAAGGCCAGCGTTCACCTTACTGTCGGATGTAATCAAGCCGCCTTAAGGCCTCTGAATAGGCTTTACGACTAGTATCAAGAGATACTAGCCGGGACCAACCTTTAACGTGCCTTTCGAAGCACGGAGATGCTTGTGATAAATGTCACTAAATATAGTCGGGATGGTCACTCATCTACTCACAACCGCGGCGTAGGTGGCTTAACTTTTGTAATCACTATCAAAGCGCTGCCGCCACTTAACTACAAGCGTAAATGAGTTAATATAATTAAAATGTATACTATCAACTTTTTACTTGATAGTCCAAAGTTGTTATTTCAGCAAACACTCCCTACATTAAAGTAGGACCCTATGCATTTTATTGGTTAAATTCTAGAATCTGGTTATTATTATCTTAGTATTTATAAACATTTTCACTGTCAGATACTCCCGAAAATTCAACCCAAAAAGATTGGAGCAAAATCGTCGAGCGTCGCGGTATAGGGCCAATCCTTCGAGAGAACTCCTTGAAACTCCTAGCGAACTCTACAATCTGCGTTTTCCAATGGAACAAGAGCTGGTACAGGTGTTTCTGCTGCAAGGAACCATTCTCGGACCTCTCCTCTTTAAGAGACCACACAACCAAGCATGCCTTAGAAGACATCGAAAAGAAAATAATACACCAACAAAATAAATTGGTCAAAGTCGAAATATCTATATTAAATTGCAAAATCTGCTCCAAAAAGCTGGACAGCCTAACAGAATTGAGAGATCATCTACATAAAGAGCATAATGTGGAGTTCGTTCAGAAGGAAGACTTGTTAGTGCCTTTCAAGATAGGCAGTCAACTGCAATGTCAGATTTGTTCTGAGCAATTTGCAGTGTTCAGGTTGTTGAATATACACATGAATAAGCATTATCAGAAGCATGTTTGCCACATTTGTGGGTGTGGGTTTTCCAATTTAGTGTTTTTGAATCTACACAAAACGAGATCCCACCGACCGCTGCATTGTAAAGATTGTGATATGTTTTTCAGTAATAAAGCTGACAAGAAAACTCACGATATGACTGTCCATGATGTAAAATTCGAAAGAAAATTGAGATTTCCATGTCCGTACTGCCCTCAAAGATTTTTCCAAGAGAATTTTAGAGTCCAACATTTGGTAGAAAAACATGGAATGATCAAACCAGAGCATAAATGTTCAGTATGTTCTAAAGTCTTCATAACCAAAAGCCTATGCAATAATCACTTGAAAAATGTGCATATGAAGGAGAAGAATCACGAATGTGATATTTGTCATAACTTGTTCTATACTAAAAGTGATGTTTTAAGGCACAGAGTCACTCATACGGGAGAAAAGAAGTTTTCATGCAATATTTGTAGCAGTCCGTTTGCTACTAAAGATTCATTGCGACGGCATATGAAGAGAACTCATGTAGGAATGCAATAAATAGTTTAAAATACATTATTTTTTCTTTCATTCCCTTTTTAATAATATTTTAGAGAAAGGTTTTTAAAATTATTTATAAGGCTACGCGTTTTTTGTATATCTGTGTGTTTAATTATTGGCTCAGACTTTTCGAATTAAGAAAAACAGCGTTTATTAAATTATGAACGCAGTTATTTTTTAAATTAAAAAATTAAAGTTCTATTAAGTACATATTGTAATGAAAAAGGTTTTGCTTTTTTTTTTATCTATTTCACAGAATATATAAGGTCGCCTTTTATAAACGGGTGAAATTTAAAGAGCAATTACAAAAACATAAATGAATATTTTTTTTGTTTTTCGAGAAAAACGCCAAAAATTATTTTGATTTCAACGTAAAATGAAACACACCCCATGCCCCGTGCGTGGACCCCAAAGGAAGAGTAGGGCACAATTGAAATGAAAGAGACAGGCGATGACGTAGGGACGCTTCAGACTAGACAGAGTGCTCTTAAAAATTTTTTTTTTTTGTTAGAAATGTATAATAAAAATGATAACTAGCCCGTTTTTAAGAACGAAAATAATAGAGCGCGGTTTCTCTAATATAATTATAAGTTCTGTTAAAGTTTCACCCGTTTATAAAAGGCGACCTTGTATTATAAGCTTTGCGATAAGTTCCCGTTTACTTATGGCGTAGATACTTCCAGATCGGCTTTAGTTATTGGGATTGTTGACTGGAGCAGCTGTAACAAAAAAAAAAATTACTGACGTACGTGACACGCAGAGTCTAGTCCAGTTGACCTTATGTGACCTAGGCTGGCATCGCAATTACGCGGAAGCACCGCTAGTAAAACAATATTAAAAACCTTAGATAAAATACAGGGTGTACTAAAGAATAGGAAGTGTCCTAATCGTCCTTTCTTCATCATCATAATCAGCAAAGCAAGATAAAGAATGACCCCTTCTGGCACAGATGCAAGAAGGACTTATCACTTAAAAGAAGGCGTCTACCTCCTTAATTGATGTAAAATTGTTAAAACTTTTTTTTATTTATTTTTAAAATTTGGGGCATTCCATAGTGACTGGTGGGACAGTTTACTCCAGAATCTCTGACGATTAGACCTGTAACTTTGTATTTTGATCTAATATAATGATCAAATACATATTTTACTGTAGTTTATAAACCGACTTATAAACTTAAACCGAAAAAAAAACTCATATAAATATTTTGGTAATATTTCAGTGATCAAAGGAGTGTGACTGGTGGGACAGTCAAAAATATCTCCTCTCCGCCTTCTGCACTGTCAATCGCGATTTTAGCCTAAATACTATACATAGCCAGATGTCTTTTACTAAACTATGAAATGATTAAATCGACTTCAACAGAAACTAAAAATTTGCACTAAGACTAGTTTACAAGAAAATATAGAAAGTAGAAATTGTGACTGGTGGGACAAATGCGAAATGTCATTTTTAGAATTGTTTATTAATATTTAAACCAATAATAAAACGAAATAACTATTATTATTAATATATTTTAGAAAATCAACATAGGTAGTCTCTCTCTCCACTGAATTTTAGAAGTCTTATTAGTTTCACTCAAAGCGTTTCCCTTTTCAATGTACAGTCGTCTGGCAACCTAAAATGATACTAACTGCATCGGTTTTCTGGAACGCATATCCTCAAGTTGGTGTCATACTTGTAGTCGCCGATGCAGCGGCAGCCGCCAGCGATGCATGCGTGAGGGCATGCAATAGTGTTCGTTTGGAAGCAGCGCTGCCCGCAGAAGTTGCCCTTACAGCCAGGCTCCGCGAATGGGTCTCCATTGCAGAGTGCTAATTTATAAACAAAGATGTGTTTAAAAACTATTTAATTATGTATACCTACCTAGCTTTTAGCCACGGCTTCGCCCGTGTGGTAAGTATGAGTATGTGTTAAGTCAATAATGTTATGTCAATAAGATAATTAACCACCATCATTTAACACCATATAAGTGTACGTAAAGCAGGACTGCTTCTAAACTGTTCTGCTTTTTATCCCAAGTTAGTACGAAAAACCAGAGGCCCAATTACCGTAATTTAACAAGTTCGCAATCTAGTGTCGATCCGCTCCCAGTTATATTACTATCTGCAAAGGTAAGATGGCGGCGGACGCAGCTTCGGACTAGTCTTGACATTGCAAGGTCAAACGCTGCCATTGTTCGATCCTTGGGCTGGCGAAAGTTGTCTGAAGGATAGCCCAATGGGAGCGCCTGACCTCACAATGTCAAGACGAGTACGGAGTTGCGTCCGCCGCATTTTGTCACTAGCTTAAAAAATAAGGACTAAAGCCGGTGACAGATGGCGACAGACGCGGCTGCGGACTCGTCTTGACATTGTGAGGTCAAACGCTGCCATTGGTCGATCCTTGGGCTGGCGGAAGTTGACTGAAGGATAGACCAATGGCAGCGCTTGACCTCACAATGTCAAGACGCGTCCGTCGCAGTTTGTTAACAGTTGGAGAACTGTTTCTGTTCAAAAGTGTCCGTCAAACTGAGTTAATTTAGTTTGGCACAGTAGCAACACGATAAAATTACAAAGATAGCGCCAAAAGTTATTAAAATGTATAATAGATAGAATATGTTTACCAAATTATTTTGTGAGTAAAACTAGACTCAGTACTCAGCCCTGTATACTTTGGTATACAGGGCTCTAACTCTACTCTACTCTAGTCACTAAAAATTTTAAATTTCAAACTAACGGTATTCTTCAATCAAGCAAGGCAAGCACAGCGTAGGACGTCCACTCACAAGGCGGTCAGACGACCTGGTAAGGTTCGCAGGAAGCCGCTGGATGCAGGCCGCTTCCAACCGGCCAATCTGGAAGTCAATGGGCGAGGCCTATGTTCAGCAGTGTGAAATGTATGGCTGAAATGATGATGATGATGATGATACTTCAATCCGTCAACAACTGCTACATTCATACCATGCCCTTTGCCTACGCTAGTGCCCTAAGAGGGTCTTTAAACTCTCATGTCTGCTTATAGCTGGACACTTAAAACTTTCTCCCATATAAGTGGTAATATAGTGGAACTGCTTTGATAATTTTACGTCAAATTAATAGTTTACGAAAATATTTACGATCTCCGTAGCCGAGAGGCGAGCATACCGGACTTGGTGTCGCTATCTCTGAGGTTCCGGGTTCGATTCCCGGTCAGTCAATGTATAAAAATAACTTTTCTATATTGTCTAGGGTCTGGGCCCTAGTAGCATTTTTGGTAGGCATTTGGTAGGGCCACATACATGTCTTTGGTTGGATAACGGTTAGATTTGGCCGCATGTTTTGCTAAAGGGCCGGCAACGAAGGGCCTATGTGAAAACTCCTACAGAGGGCCACATAATGTATTTCTCTGTAAGGCCTTTGTATAGGAATCCTACAAAGGGCCACATAATGTATTTCTTCGTAGGGCCTTTGTATAGAAATCATACGATTAACCAACGTCGTTTGGATGCTGATTAGGTACCATGGGGGAAAATCTGCAGATCCACTTTTCACTCTAATTATAATCATAATAAGAGCGAAAAGTAGGTGGTCTGCAGATTTTCCCCCCATAGTAGCTATCCGGTAGGATTTTATGGGTATTATAATACTCTATCTGTTTTCAATCACTATCACATTTTATCAATGCTTGCTTCATTGATTTAAAATATTACATTAAGCACCCTTTAAAATAATAAACATACTCGTACATACAGTGAGAGAACTATAATAAAGAAATTATAAACATTTTTTATTGAGTCTTACTTAATAACAATTTATTTAGGCTGTAATTACATCTTACGTGACTAGGTAATACTTATTATAAAATTATTCAATAGCACAAGTTTCTGTTCACAAATAGAATGCATACAATATCGTTATCATAAAAATTAGGTAATAGAAAACATTTTTTACTCAATGTCGACAATTAACAGTGACTTTCTTATAAGAACTTATATTACTTTATATACTACTACTGCTTTCAATAATAAAATAATAACTATATTTAACCTTTTTGATATCTTTTATTCTTAAAATATCTCCATATTTGGTACCTATTCAAACACGAATCAATAATAATATTGCAACCGTCACCTAAATGTAGAATATAAACATTATTTATGTATATAAATAAGACAGACGGTTCTATTTCTGCTACAAAATATTCTAACATTATAAAATTTTATCATATTAAAACAATAAAAAAGATATAGGTGTACATATTAGGTACCTACCATTTGTAGCAGGTGATTTCGGTGATGTTAAGTCCCATTGAGGAGTCTGTTCTGTATTCCTTCTGTGGTTCCACATTCACTTTTGTAGTAGGACTAGTAGGTAATTAAAAATATTCAATCCAACTATGGTAATGACTTTACAACTAAATGACACATGGGGTAGGTAAAATAATATTATTACTAAATACCCATGATTATACCATACCAATTGACAATGTTTTCTTTTTCTTTTCTTTGCAACATGTTAGTTTTGACTTAGGTGGGTCTGGGTATTTGAAATCTGTCAAGCATGTGTGAACGAGACACAATAGAAATTACATTGTTATGCGACCGCCGGCGGTCTAATAATCCTCAACGGGTTATGTAGTTTTCATCTTCTTCATCCTCATCGTCAAGTCACTACTGATTACGTTATTAGGCTTCCTTTTCCTCTTCTTTTTAGTTTGCTCAGAGGTATCTGAGACTAGGTCAGACTCATTTTCTACTTTTTTGCACTTTTATCTTGCTGATTTTAGATCATCTGAAAATGAATGTTTTAACCTGTTATAAAAGAGTATTTGTGCTACTAAAAACCATTAGTGCTAGTTTGGGTTCACGGACAAACCGGCATACAAAAGGTCAGAATGAAATTTTACAATAAGTACGTTAAGTATGTAAAACCGTTAGAAAAACTATCTTTATCTTTCAAATCGGATTAGGTTAGGAAGTGCCAATTAGTAAGTATAATAATAAGCTATAAATAATTACAGCAGACTTACCAGTTTCATACTTAATACGCATAACAGCATAAAATGGGCCAGTTTTCGTCAGGCAAGTCTTGCGGAACCAAGCATTTGTTGAATTTACTTGGTATTTCTTATGGCGACCACAGGCATTGTTTTTTACATGGCGTCAACCAGCTTTCTTTTACAATGCCTACGGCATTGTCTTCTAACTCTACCACTTTATACATGATATTCACACGCAAACTTGAAATAACACAAATTACAGAATTTATATTGAAATAGTACCCGTTCATTCGCTCGACCGCACCACGTCGAACTCGAAAGTAACAACAAAATGAATGATCATCACAAAATGGCGGACGGCCGCTTGCTAGTAGTGGCGCGCGCGGCGACCACACCGCACCCCCTGTAACTCGCTCGCACACTACTGAGGCCCAATGTTGGTAACCAGTCGGCATAATAACCGATATTGAGTCTTTGTTGGGCCAATACAAGTTGCATGTAAGTGATTTTACTACTATATTTCAACAATGTTCCTACCGTTGGCCAGTTGTCTCAAATTTCTGTTGGGCCAACCTTTATTTACTGCAGTAATACCAACTTTGTTCAGCCAACGGTAGCAAAAAGGCATAAAGGCCCACTGTTGGTAATCAACTCGGCATAATGACATTATTGACCTTCGTGGGGCCAATACAAGTTTCATGTGGGCGATTTAACTAACCATATCCCATGAATAACCCTACCATTGGCCAATTGTGTCCGATCAAAAATGCTACTAGGGGGTGTTGTGGTACCGTCGTTATTTCTGGTTTCTGTAACACAAGTGCTTAAGGTATTTACCATATAGGATCAGTGCAATATATGTTTAAACAGGGTGTAAGGGACAGCCCTCCGCAAACTAACAGGGTCCATTCTTCTCCTTATTCTAAACCATATTTCACTGGAATTTTCCTCAGGAAATTTTTTTTTTTTCTCGTTTTTTTAGTCTTTATTACTTTATTTTAATGTAAAATTACATCCTTTGGACACAGCAATCCATTTTTTACAAAACAACACAAAAAATAAAAAAACAGCAATGTATTCTTATAGCTCTAACAAATAACGACGCGGATGTTATCACGTGACGCGAGCGCATTGATAACGTTAGCAGCGATGACAGCCGAAGGCTCGCTCGCTGTGCGACTTGTCCGCAATGTTAGCGATACATTGCGTGCGAAGAAAACAAACAAATCGGATATTCTGTAGAGAAATCCAGAATGTAATGTTCCTGAAAAAAAAATTAACTACCTGTCTTCTTTTTATAATATACTGAATTCACCCTATCAGTCTGTGGAGGGCTGTCCCTTACACCCTGTATAAGTGACGTTGTTCAATTTATATTATTATAAGACAGGTCTCCTTACGATGGTAGAACTTCCAAAACTTACCTGTAGTTCGTGCCGCGAAGGTAACGACCATCGCCAACACTACACAAGCGACGCCACCTGTCATGTCGTCAGCAATGAACACTGTTGATTAGTTTTATTCTATTTTCACGAAGTTTTGTCGTGATACTCGTGGACAGTCGTGATGCTATTATTAATAGGCTAGTTGACACTTTTTTTTAAATAGGTCTTAAATTGTTAATTAGTGTTCCATTAGACCGAAAAAAAAAATTGTATTTTTTCAAGACTTAGAAAACTACAAAACTTTCATTTTAAATAATATTTTCATAAACAGACGAAAACGCTGTCAGCCATTTTGGTCTATAGATTATCTGTGCCATGACGTAGTCTCTATAGTAAACAACTTCGTCTAAGTTCTTTACGAATACAACTTCTCTGAATTAATCAAACATGATTTCTAATAGTTTACTCATAAAATATAGTAATTATTACTGTATCGTTCAAAAATGCAAAAATACATCAAAGACTCGAATGACATTTGATCGTTTACCATATGAGTGACGTCACTCACGTCGCGATCATGGCGGATAGCGTTTTCAGAGTTTCAAATTATAGATTAGAAAATTTTTTTTTTTAAATTAGATTTTTACAGCCATGTTTTACTTTTAAGTATTGACATCGATATATTTAGGTCCCTGAAGTCGAATACTATTTGAAATATTTCTTTGTTTAATTAATATTGATTTATGTCAACTAGCATATTACCCTATCCGTTATGGATGCGCCTCGTGAGGAGTGTAATAAATAATAGTAGATTATACACCAAGGGGATAAAGCCCTATGTTATGTCACGGGCGCGATTTTGAATACTGAGCGTAACGATGGACTCCAGATTAAACTCCCGAGCGTAGCGAGGGTGTTCTGAGTTAATTTCTGAGCGAAGCGAGGGAATTAAGACTAAGTCCTGAGTGTAGTGAGGGATTCAAGCGCGCCTAACACAAAACAGCTCTGTCCCCGAGGTGTATTATAACTACTCTACTTTTTTCACCTTTTGCGAGACAATAAAGGCGCCGGGTAAGGAGAATGTACGTAAAAGAGGTGTTTTTGTACAAGTTTTCTGGCGAAAATAAAACATGCGACACGAACATGCTTGAGGCAATACAGTATCTGGGAAGGCCCATTAGCATCCTGAAGGAATTATTGTACTAGTAGCTGGATTCGAAGCGCGTTGTAGGCCCTCTGCGTATAGTCACACCAAAGGCTGCAGGTGTAAATGGTTTGACAGTACGCCTTGAAGAGGGTAATTTTGACATCGATTGTACACCTAGCAAACCTGCGGGCAAGCATATTGCATCGGACCGCCCTTCGCTCTCTCTCTACATCATAATTATCTGACAGATCTTCGTTAACAATGTGCCCTAAATATTTAAACTGGGACACTCTACTTAATGGCACATTAAGAAGCTTTACTGGCGGCACACACAAGGGCTTCTTACTGTTAACCCGAAACACCAATAACTCACTCTTTTTGGTGTTATATAGGAGTCCATGCTGAGCGGCGTATGCTTTACACACAGCGAAGAGTCTACGCAACGCTGCCACCGACGAGGTTAGCAGCACCATGTCATCGGCATGACTTATATTATTGATCATCTGTCCGTCTACAGAACAGCCTACCCGAACCTACAGATGAGCCCGTTAACGTACAGACTGAACAGCACAGGCGAGGACAACCCGCCCTGCCTCACTCCACATTCCAACACATAGGTATTCATCGGATAGCGCGCCAGACCATATGACCTGGTTAATTTGATGACCGTGTCAATATTTGAACGTGGTGATAAGTTCTGCTGGAACGTTTATTTCACGTAGTTTTGTCCATAGTATGTCGTAATTAACCAGGTCAAATGCCTTGGAGAGATCTAGAAAAGCCGCGTACACTGGCATTTGTCTCTGGGTGTAATATTTGACAGTATGCTTTTAAGCGACAGTATAGCACTCTCTGTCGACAGGCCTGGTCGAAAACCAAATTGAGCATCGTTCAGCTGTATGTAGTTACTAAGCCGTCGCTCAAGCAGACCGTCAAGCATCTTTGCCAAAACAGCAGCCAAGGATATAGGTCTGTAATTAGCCTTGTCAGATATATCCCCCGTCTTATTTTTTACAAAAGGAACAACAATAGTTCTCATAAGTTCGGTCGGTAAATAGCAGTGCCTAATACAAAAAGTATACAACATTGCCAGGTTCGGGAGATGCGGCCATCGTGCCCTGGTGATTTTCCACTGGTCATCTGCTTCAGAACCAACCTAACATTCTTAGCCACAATACGGACAGGGTCACCAGACTTCTGCTCTTTGCTTCAATATTGATTCAACCTTAAAGTATATTTTAAATAGGTTTGCTATCTCCCTCGGTTAATTGGTCCCGCTCACGCTTACGGGGACTGCTGACCTAGGAATCTTTTCGTGTGTTTCCAAAATTTAGAAAAACTTTTAGTTTTGTATTGCGAGGCCAAGATATCCATTTTTATTTGGTCTTGGTTTTCTTGACATGCTTTTAATTTTAACTTGAACACTTTTCGCGATTCACACATATCCTGGTATAAACGTCCAACTCTTGGCCGACCGTGCCACACCCGGCTGAGGAATGCCTGTCTCGCTGTCTCATGCGCATCCCTCACAAACCTATTCCACCCCGCAATGTAACGCCCTCTCTTTTTACTTTTATGTTCAACACAACTAAGCCCAGCAGCCTCCCTAAGCGCGTTTACAGTTGTATTGTATAAATTATCAATAATTATTCTGTGCTCAAAGTTACTACATATTTGATCGCAACACGTCCATAGCTCCCCAGGAAAATCAACATCTCTCAATATCTCGGTACATCTATTACGGTAATACTCAATTTGACACTGATCCCTCTCACCCCATAAAACCTTATTACTTAACTTTTTTTCAATAATAGGTACGATTGGCCTTTTTATATTAAGATTTACATGAACTACTAACGGGAGGTGATCAGACCAGTAACTATTGTAATAAACCTCAACTCTGTTCACAGACTGCCGCGATGCCTCGGTAACTAGGAAATGATCCAGCCAGCTAGTAGTTCCGTGGACATCGCTAATAAAGGTGTACGTGCCCGAATCAACTCCCAGTATGTCAATATCTATTCCCGACCGGCCCTCGGATATGATGAGTCAGTGAAGTTATCCGGTAGGGCCTGTGGGCGGAGGTTCACGGTGAAGGACTTGCGGGTGCGGAACGAAAACGCCAGTATTTGTGGTTGATATCGGAGCTAGGAGTTGCGATGGCTTTGAGAGTTTTGTGGCTCTCCGGAGTGATCACGAATGACGATCAAGCGCTTCGGACTATCCGAGCTGTTCGAGTGACTCAAGTGATGCTTCGATTCGAGTGACTGATTCGATTCGAGTGATCCGACTGATTGATCTGATTCGAGTGATCCGACTGATTGATCTGATTCGAGTGATGGTTAACTTTTTTTTTTTTTATGGACGGACCTATCGCTGAGTGCCTTTGAGGAAGACATTCGTCAGCTTAACCCGGGCAGTTGTGGCGTGCGCTGAAGGCGCACAGCCTAGGTCCGCCCCGCTAGCGGTCGCCGCGACCCGGCCGAGTGTTTCGCTGCGCGAAGCCTCAGACTCGTACGTGTCGAGCCCCATACTAGCAGGCGTGATCGGGCCAATGTGGAGTGCAAAAGGCACCCTACCAAGCGGCGAACCCGCTAGTGGTGGCGCCGACGGGACCGGAACTGCCGAAACAGGCCGGACCGCTGCCGGGCTCCTTTCTAGCGGGCCCGATCTGGGGGTGAGTCGGACTCTGGCCTCAAGGGCGCCTCTATAGGCTCGGACCTCGGCTTGGGCCGTCGTCCGTAGGGTGGGCAGGGGAAAAACGGCCAGGCACATGTCTGTGTCGGCCGAAATGAAATACGGGACCTCGCACCCTTCGGCGGGTGCGGTGATGCGAACTAAAATGTTGTGCAGTACTTGAAGTGCTTAAGGCGGTGTTGGCTGTTGTTCTACAGTACGCGGTGTAGGAATCGTCAGGGTCGTCCAGAACGTGCCGAGGCCGACGGAGTCGGGCAGCGACATCCTCCTGGGGCGTGTACGTGGAGGCTTTGACTATGAGCGGATTGGAATGGTTTTTTGCCTTATCGAAGAAGCGCTTAGACGCTTCTTTCATATATTGGGCTACTGAGGGCATGTCGAAATCTCTATGGAGATTCTTGCGGCGTATGAACCACGGTTGACCCGAGGCTCTAAGAAGGAAATTATTTTGAAAACTTTGCATTTTCTCAAGGGTGTTGGAAGAAGCGTGAGCAAACACCGGACTGGCGTATGTCATCACGGGGCGGATGCAAGTTTTGTAAATTGTCAACTTATTCCTAAGCGACATTTTACTCTTGCTACCGACAAGGTGGTATAGTCGGTGGGTATAGAACTTCGCTCGTTTGAGGACGCGCGTAATGTGGGGTACAAACGATAACCGTTGGTCGAGAGTGACACCTAGATATTTGACCTCCTTCACCCAAGGGATCGGTCGGCCGAATAAGGTGACGTTAAAACGGATTTTCTTGCAGCGGATGATTAACGGTTTTTTTTTTTTTTTTTTATTTACAAACATGATTTAGGCCGTCGTGCACAATATCTATACAATTCCACATCTGATCCATACAAAAAATTTTCAACTCCTTACCAAATAACTCCTTTGGGTCGGCATTAAAATCACCCATTCATCATTTCAGCCATAGGACGTCCACTGCTGAACATAGGCCTCCCCCAGTGACTTCCAGATTGGCCGGTTAAAAGCGGCCCGCATCCAGTGGCTTCCTGCAACCTTTACCAGGTCGTCTGTCCACCTTGTGGGTGGACGTCTCACGCTGCCGGTACGTGGCCTCCATTCCAAAACCTTTCTGCCCCATCGGCCGTCAGTTCTACGTGCTATGTGCCCCGCCTACTGCCACTTCAGCTTGGATATTTGGCAATTTATTTACGTATTATTTGTGTGTTTTCACTAAATTTGTGATCGCAGCAAAGTACTGTAAAGTAGACATAGCAAGTGGGCCACTATGGGCCACTATGGGCCACCAATTCAAATATTAACATTACGGTAAGTATTTTGTTGTGAACCTCATTACTTGAAGCATGTTGATAAGGAAAGTTCTACACGCTAGTAACACTAAGACTCGAACTACAAGCATCCGGAATTTTTCCGAACCCCATACAAAACGGCTCCGGTCCGGACAAGTCCGGATTCAATCCGTTTTGTATGGAGTTCTGAAAAATTCCGGGTGCTTGTAGTTAAATCGACAGCAACTGTAAAAAAATGATAGATATAGCCGCCATTTATAATTTTTTGGCAACAGCCAATTAATATGTGACGTCATCGGCACGTCGATTCAACATGGCGGCTTTATCTAGCATATTTTTACAGTTGGTGTCCATATATCACTATATCATATCATATAATATTGTGTTTTAGTGCTCATGCAAGGGAGGCAGGCTTATTTGTTGAGATAAATACCTACACTCCAATGAAATAGGTAGTTCAGATTAGTCTCTTAATTTTTGTAATATTAAAATAGTTTTTTGTTTAGTAAGCTTTTTTATAGATAATCGCAAAGTTCCGGCGCAAGCGCAGCGTAGGACGTCCACCCACAATGTGAACAGACCACCTGTAAAGGTCGCAGGAAGCCGCTGGATGCGGGCTGCTTCCAACTGGCCAATCTGATAATGATAATGATAAATAATTTATTTCCAAGAACATGGTAACACAAGATCTTAGAGCTATGCACAAGTACAACATATTCTGCCATTGGTTTAGGCGTTCCATTCCATATCATTGGTTAGGAAGTCACTGGGAGCTTATGTTCAGCAGTGGACGTCCTATGGCTGAAATAATGATGAAGTCTTGTCTGTGTGATGTGAGTGCGTTATTCGAACGTTTAAACGTATTTACTAAATTGCTTTAGCTTTTTTTTTATTGGTCAACATCACATAACTACATTACTCTGATTCGAAAGTATTCTAATTACCTAAAACACGAGTGTTTTAGGTAATTAGAAACAACGACGGTACCACAACACCCAGACCTGACCTGAGACAACATACTTACATAAATTACATTATAGTGTAACAAAATTTTAATAAAAAAAATAAAACCGACTTCAAAACACTAAAATGCTTAAAATAATCCTAACACTTAAGTACTTAGTTTAATCAGTTACTTTTGGAGTCGGTGCCAGCCGATGAGAGATTCAAAGTTTTTGTTTGCACCGACTCCAAAAGTACTAAAAGTAAACTTTTATCATAGCATCTTTGAAGTATAAGCTATTCAATAAAACAAAAATCATCAAAATCGGCTCATATTTGTCGAAGATAGGTAACAAGAACCACAACCAAAATATTATCTGTGTATATATTTGTTGATTTTCTCAAAAAGTTCTAAATCAATTTCGATAAAATGTATATGGAACCACCTCTGAAGTATGATCTACCAAACAAAAAAAGAATCATTAAAATCGATTCATAATTGGCGGAGTAATCGCGTAACATACATACAAAAAAAAAAACATACAGTCGAATTGAGAACCTCCTCCTTTTTTGAAGTCGGTTGAAAATTAAACAAAATCATAACTTAGTAAAAACCTTTTACTAATTTATTTTACTTGCTTTGCTTTAAATTGTAGATGATCAGGTATACTGTATACTTAAGCCTTGGCCACACAGCCGGACGGGCGCGACGCGACGCTCTGCCGTCTGGCGTAAGCGGGACGGTTAGGTTGTATTGCATGCTAAACTCACGTAGCGTGTGTTTATTTTTACAATGTTTTAGTGATTTAATAATGTATAGTAAAAAACAAACGTCTTATTATTACTAACGTCAACGAAACCGTCCCGCCCGCAGTGTGACGTGCACGCCGCGTTGCAGCTCCGTCGCCGTCCCGTCGCCGTCATGAACCGCCAGCTGTGTGGCCAAGGCTTTAGTGTTTCTTGAAAGATTTAAATGTTGTATGCTAGTCTTTATTTCTTTTGCGGATCCTGGGCTCGGACGCAGTCGGTATTGACCGTCGAGATGATGATGATGATGATGACTCTTTATTTTTTTGGATGTACTATTAGGGTAGCTGCAAAGAAATAATTTAAACTATTTTAATTAAAGTAGCAGTTCTCCACACTATCAATAGATGGCGTTGTATTCCTATTAGATGGCGGTTGTAACTTTATCAGAAAAATATTGAATAGCCCTAGTGGCTAGATGGCCTTTGTCTAGACGACCGTCTGGTGGTTCTCGCTACGGACTACAATACAAACCCAGCGGTCGCGGGTTCGAATCCCGCAAGGGGCTACTGTTTGTGTGATCGAGCACATCGAGCAGCAATACGATCGAGAGAGATTGCGGTATTCGCTGTACGTTGAAAAAAAAATGCTTAAAAGAACTAATAAGATACTTCATACTACGGATAAAACTTCAACATATAAGTTATATTTATATTAATTTCCGATTCCGACTGCGATTTCAATGTTGGTCCCAAGAAAAAGTTGTTGTATTTGAGCACCAGAATCAGCCCCTAGGAGGTTGTTGATGTTTTACTAATAACCCTGTAGGTATATGCTAAGTTTTTATACAAACAAATTTTATCTTTATCTGTATCGTACGGAGGTGGAGTACTTACAACACTGATCAGCCGGCACGCACTTGTCTAAATTGGTATCATACTTGTAGTTGCCGACACAGCGGCAGCCCCCCGCCACGCACGCGCGCTCACAATCGACGTCGGAGACCTTATCGCAGCGCTGGTGGCAGAAGCTGCTCTTGCAACCTGGCTCCGCGTTGGGATCCCCGCCGCAGTCTCCTGATCAGGAGACGTAATTTGTATCATGCTGTTAGACGGGAGATTTTTAGTCTTTCTTTTTGAAATCAGGAGTGGATGTGATCATAACACTTGCAGCATTGCCCCGCTGTATGGCTACGGCAAGGTTCTTCTCCAGAAATGACTCAGAACGAGGATCACCAGTCCTCACCCTCAGTCGTCGACCTCTGCTACAAAGAAATGACTAGACTATAAAACTATTGGAAGGGCATAAGTTTGAGGTTACTCTGTCGAAATGGTTGGCTGAAACATGTTTCAACAGTGTATGAGTTCCTTCAAGACCTCTGAAAACTAGGTTTATATTGATATTTTTATTTATATAGATTACCTACCTAAATCAGAAATATTTATTTGCTTTTAACATAGTTTTACAAGATGCTTTACAAATGATATGTCCACATGTTTGACTTAATTAGTCATGCAAATATAAAAAGTTGATATTCAATGTGCTTAATTATAAAAAAATTACAGCAATATTAAAGCACTTCAATGTCAAAAGGATTATCATTATCAAGTATTAAATATTATATTATGATTAAAATATGTCAAGAAAAAGCTATATAATAATCAATTATTTGTCATCAAAATATTCTTGTATTGAGTAATAGCATTTATTCAGACGCCAGGCATGCAACTGTTTTTTAAACGTAACTCTAGGCAAATGTTTAAAAAGTTCAGGAAACTTATTATATATTTTAATAGCCATGCAATAGGGGCTTCGCTTAAATAATTGCAGTCTTATGCTAGGAAACATGATTCTATTTTGATGTCTCGTTGGCTTATCTTTATATTGACCTCTTGTACAAAATATTGAGGGTGTTGTCGCACGAATATACACACTTGCTTTATATATATGCATGGCAATGGTAAAATTTTAAGTTTTGTGAATTTAAAGGTAATTTGCACGTCTGTACACAGACTGAATACGATGTCTAGCTAAACGTACTAAACACCATGTATCAAACTCAAATGTATTCTTGCAAATAAATGTTATTCTCTTCTATTCTATTCTATTCTACTAAACTCTTTGCCTCAGACCCCCAACAGCCTGTAGTCTCGACAGCAAAAGGGACAAACTGATGAGTGGTCTCAAGGTACCTATTTAAAATGTTTTTTATAATACAAAATATTGAAGTTTTTAAAATACAATATTTAGGAACCCGTTGGCAGCGCGTGTTTAAGGACCGGGAACTAAGATGGAACTGAGGTTTTGGTTCGGGGGCTCTGTCTAGCTAGCTCTTATATGTTGACGCGGCACGACAGCGGGCGTGTCAGCCCTTATGCTTCCATGCAGGGTATAACAACCCCCCTCGAATATGAAACTTCGCGGTCAAAACCGAAGTTTATGAAAGTTTAGGACAACACAGAAAAGTTCGTATTCTACACTGTCCCAACCGAGAATCGAACTCGGGAACTCAGAGATGGCGAACGCCAGTCACGCGAACTCGCGTCTCGGCTGCGGAGGTCCCTTCAACCCGGTTTTTCGGATTACTCATGCCTTCTGTTGGACGTCAGGATCCTGGAGACGTTGAATCTTGCAAATTCCAAACCCATTACGAAATCGCGAAATTACGAATACCAGTCTTTTTTAAAATTCATTTCGGGAATTCTGCTAGTGTCCCACTCGTTTTTTTTAAATGGACTCAATCCTGATGTATAGAAAGAGCAACGAACTGCCAATGTCGAGTATTTTCTTGAATGATGTTCACAATAAATAACGGGTGTTTAGTTTTTATTGCTTTTCTTGGATTCAGTGGAGGCTACTCTTCCCCTAGAAGCTAGGTTTCAAGACGCTATCGGGTCTAAAGCAAGTTGTCTTGAGACAAGTCACTTGAGTTTTATAATATTTTCTGCGTGTCTACGGATATTATACCTAAGCATCTAATCGAATTCAAATCAGATGCTATTCTGAATAGCTCTATAAATCTGACAGTCGGTTCGAGAACTATAATATATCAAATCTTTCAATTCGCTTAAATTTCCGAAGGATTCTAAATCGAAGCACTAGCTAAACTGACCCGAATCAGGAATTGAACCCGTCGTTGCCGTCGTATATACAGGGTTTAACGAAAAGGTGAAATAAAACTTTAAGGGGTTATTCTACGGCTAAATTACTACGGCTGGCATCAGTTTGTATGGAAACGTCAATTTTTTTTTTGCGATTTCGATGTTGGTCCCATAGAAAAAGTTGATGTAATTTAGCCGTAGAATAACCCCTTAAAGTTTTATTTCACCTTTTCGTTACACCCTGTATAATAAATAATAATAAAATAAAATCATTTATTTCTGGACATAGTCCCATATTCTCAACCATTACAATAAATAGATACATAACAAAATACTCGAGTCAAATAATTACCATTAAATAATAATCAAAATTAAAATTATCAGTTTTGTTTACGATTTAAAAATGAATTAAACTAAAATTAAATATTTTGCAACACAAATAAAAAAAATTAAAAAAATATTTGTACAGACAAAGGAGACGTATTTTTGAATCATGCGAATTCCAATCCGAATACGAAATCGCAAGATTCGCATGCGAATTCCCAAAATCACTATTTCTGAAAACTCATTCCGTGAATTCTGCTACGAGTGGTCCTACCCACTCGTTTTTCGATTTCTACTAGTAGAAAGTACGGAAGAATGACATTAACAAGTAAACGTATGATTGACAGATATTTGACATAACTAATAACTTTTTAAATACGTTCGTTAATGAGTTTTTGCTTTAATGTTTATAATATTTCTTGCGTGAAACAAAAATAGTTACAAGATTTCAATTTAATAGCAAGACTTATTTCGAGTGATTCAAAAATGCGTAAAACTGGAAGTAATAGAAACCATTTTCATACACGAATTGTTTTCGTGTTCGAATTTAAGATTCATTTCTAATGCTTCAAAAATACGTCTCCAGCTCGTCAACCTACCACAAAACGTCTTTTCTCAATTGATATTGATCTCTACGCGTCGGACTTAAAGTTGAAAATCGGTTCAATGACCTTTAACTTTTTGGGTAGGTTGACTAGCCGTTCACTATACATTTTATATAAACTTTTAAATTTTAAAACATACCTTTAATTTGTACAAAACAAAATGCAAAAGATAGAATCACGAAAACGCAGAGAGCTCGCGGCGCCATTTTTGTGAAACAATAACTTCCCTCGCAAAACTTTATTTAACTCATTATGTATATATAGTGGCATACCTACACTTTGCGTTTATATCTGCACAGTGGTTCGAATGCTTCTAAGAGGCAACATGCAGAGTAATGGGTCTAACAAATGGAGCTGGAGACGTATTTTTGAATCATGCGAATTCCAATCCGAATACGAAATCGCAAGATTCGAATGCGAATTCCTAAAATCACTATTTTTGAAAATTCATTCCGTGAATTCTGCAACGACCACTCGTTTTTGTTTTCTACTAGTAGAAAATACGGAAGAATTACATTGACAGGTAAACGTATGTTTGACAGAAATTTGACATAATAACTTTTTATTTACGTTCGTTAATGAGTTTTTGCTTTAAGGTTTATGATATTTTCTGCGTGAAACTAAAATAGTTACAAGATTTCAATCTAATAGCGACACCTATTTCGAGTGATTCAAAAATGCGTCTCCTGGAGACGTATTTTTGAAGCATTAGAAATGGTTCTTAAATTCGAACACGAAAATAATTCGTACTATGAAAATGGTTTCTATTGCTTCTGATTTTACGCATTTTTGAATCACTCGAAATAAGTGTTGCTATTAAATTGAAATCTTGTAACTATTTTTGTTTCACGCAGAAAATATCATAAACCATAAAGCAAAAACTCACTCACGAACGTAAATAAAAAGGTATTATGTCAAATTTCTGTCAAACATAGGTTTACTTGTCAATGTAGATAGATAGATAGATACTCTTTATTGCACACCACACAAAAAACAGTACAGAGAAACAATAAATTTAGAATGGTACAATTTAGGCGGTCTTATCGCTAAGAGATATCTCTTCCAGACAACCTTCAGGTAGAGGAAAGTTGAAAAAAAAGCGTTATGTGGGGGAGGCGTTGAAGAGTAAAGTAATTTTATATTTAATATATTACATAATATATTATATATTTATTACATAGATACTAAAAAAATAAAATAATATACATACTTACACATTGTTATAAATAATGATCATACATACTATAAATACATATAAGTACTTACACTAATTAATAACCCTATAAATATGAATATGGATTTTGATACCAAAAGTGTTAGGAAAAGTAAAGAAAGAAGTAAATCAAAGAAAAACATAGGAGAAAACTAAAGTCCAAGGAGATATGTTTTAAGTCTAGTTTTGAAGATTTGTAGTGTTTCAGACTGCCGAATAGACATCGGTAAGGAGTTCCACAGGCGGATGGATTGCACAGTTTACTGTGTCCTTTAGGACTGTGAATAGGTGTGTGAAGAATTTAGGGGAGAGGTAAGTCGGAGATTATTGTAATGTAATTCTTCCTTACTTTCTACTAGTAGAAAACAAAAGCGAGTGGTCGTTGCAGAATTCACGGAATGAATTTTCAAAAATAGCGATTTTAGGAATTCGCATGCGAATCTTGCGATTTCGTATTCGGATTGGAATTCGCATGATTCAAAAATACGTCTCCAGTTCTTACTGAAACTCGAGTAGTGTAGGCGAATATAAACTCGGACCAAGAGACGTATTTTTGAAGCATTAGAAATGAATCTCAAATTCTAACACGAAAACAATTCGTGTATGAAATTCATTTCTATTGCTCACGATTTTACGCATTTTTGAATCACTCGAAATAGGTGTTACTATTAAATTGAAATCTTGTAACTATTTTTGTTTCACGCAAAAAAATATTATAAACAAAAACAACTCATTAACGAACGTAATTATAAAGTTATTATGTCAAATTTCTGTTAAACATACGTTTACTTGTCAATGTAACTCTTCCGTACTTTCTACTAGTAGAAAACAAAAACGAGTGGTCGTTGCAGAATTCACAGAATGAATTTTCAAAAATAGTGATTTTCGGAATTCGCATGCGAATCTTGCGATTTCGTATTCGAATTGGAATTCGCATGATTCAAAAATACGTCTCCAAGTTTGAAAACTAATTAGGTATTAATTACGGACAGTTTCGGAACAAGAAGGAGGCGGGATCTGGCTGGCGGGCTGACGGAAGTGGACGGATGGATCGTTTAATGGCAGCGTATGTCATACTATGACCCCACAATGTCAAGAAGAGTCTGTCCTCCGTTTGGTTTTAGTCGGCATTTTCACTCGCTTTAGGCTTTCAGCTTTAGGTACTTGTTTACATTATCAAAAATACTATGGTGTGATCAAATCTTGAAAATCGATTCTAAAGTCGTATACAGAAGAAAGCAGGCAGCCTGCACCGATCTATTTACTGGTTTTGTGCATTGTAGGCATGGAAATGATTGCTACTTTTAATTGATTCTCATTTCATGAAATGATGTTTTTTTATATAAAGCACATGTGCATTGGCAATGATTTTTCGCAGTGTCATTTTTTGATTTTAATCAAATATGAATTATACTCAATACTCAATAATTTATTGCAAAACCATAATGTACATTAGATGTTACAAATTAAAGAACATTAACAAATTGTAAACGGTTGCTAATTTGCTACATCACTCAAGCATGTGTGAACGAGACACAATAGAAATTACATTGTTATGCGACCGCCGGCAGTCTTATGATCCTCGACCGGTTAAATGAAATGTCATATTTAGTTCGATTATATGCAAGTCTGGTTGTTACATTTGGAGCGATTACCATCAGATCTCCGAAACCCTTAGATAACCCTAACCAGACCATTATTGGACAACGGATGTACATTCACTGTTATCTAAATGTGTAGGTTTTATTTCAACATTTCAGCCGAAGGACGTCCACTTCTGAACATAACTAGGCTTATGGCTAGGCATATTAGCATTAGAAATGAATCTCGAATTCGAGAACGAAAACAATTCGTGTATGAAAATGGTTTCTATTGCTTCCGATTTTACGCATTTTTGAATCACTCGAAATAGGTGTTGCTATTAAATTTAAATGTTTTCATTGTTTACGCAGAAAATATTATAAAACGAAATGCAAAAACTCATTGAAAAATAAAAACCGGTAGTGAATTGCTTAAAACGGAACGTATATCGTATATCTGTCAAACAGATGTTTACTTGTCAATCTCATTCATCATCCGTACTTTCTACTAGTAGAAATCGATAAACGAGTGGGTAAGACCATTTGAAGTTGCAGAATTTACGGTGAATTTTCAATAATAGTGATTTTAGGAATTTGCATGCGAATCTTGCGATTTCGTGTTCGGATTGGAATTCGGATGATTCAAAAATACGTCTCCAGCCTGCCTAGCATGAGCACTAAAACACGATATGATATGATATAGCGAAATATCGACACCAACTTTAAAAGTATGATAGATATAGCCGCCATGTTGAATCCCCGTCACATATTAAGATCGCTGTTTCGATATAAATTCAAAATGGCGGCTAAATATATCATATTTTAAAAGTTGGTGTCGATATATCGCTTAATCATATATCATATCGTGTTTTGGTAGACATGCTAGGGGGGCAGGTCGTCTGTCCATCTCGTGGGTGGGCGACCTACTCTGCGCTTGCCGGTGCGTGGCCTCCATTCTATAACCTTTCTGTCCTATGTTTTATTTTACTGTGTTTGTTCTTTATTGATTATACTTTAATTATTGTTATGTTATGACTTTCACAAGTGCAAATTCAAATGCCTGACTAAAATAAAAATTTCTATCCGTTAGTTCTACGCACTTCATGTAATCGTGTTTATTATCTTCTTATATATAAAATTCTCGTGTCACAATGTTCGTTCCCGTACTCCTCCGAAACGGCTAGACCGATTCTCATGAAATTTTGTGAGCATATTGAGTAGGTCTGAGAATCGGCCAACATCTATTTTTCATACCCCTAAAGACCACGCAGACGAAGTCGCGGGCAACAGCTAGTTTACTAATAAAATAAGACCTTCAATATGTGCGAATTGTACGATCGACGCACCACAGTGCTTCCAATTTCTTAGCATAAAAATCTTTGCACAAGTGTCCTTTTAAATTGTAAGTAATTCGTTACGATTTATTTAAGAAATAAAACTAAAGTGAAGACAAAATTTAATTTTCTGCGATAAATTAGTTACGGTTTTAAACGAACACTACAGATTGTTCTCGTAAGTAAATACAATAAACTCACCAGAGAATGTGACATCGACATCTTTGCTGACTCCATAGGAAAGTTTAAGGAGGTTTTGTTATCCTTATCTGTATATGTTTAGTCAATGTCAATTTTTAAAAAGTTTTTTAAATTGTAGGTTAGGTCTAATTTTAAAGTAGGTAATTAAAAAGGTTATTGATTTAATCTAAGTCTCTAAAATGAGAATTATTTAAGTATGGTAAATTGTTTGTTTGCACTAAAATAGTAATAGCTAATATAGCAACAATATAATTAAGGTCACGTAACTAAAAAATTATGTAGTCCATTATTGCATGCCTTGGCAACCTGTTATTAAGACGGCACAGTCTATAGCCAATGTTTGCATGTCTTACCAATTTGCTTGTCTTGTTGGTTGTCATAATAAAATAAATAAAACAACAACAGTAGACGTATTTTTAATTGAATTGGAACACGAAAACAATTCGTGTACTTATCGAACTCTTTTTGCTCACGATTTTACGCATTTTTAAATCACGAATCTCGAATTACTTATGTGTTGCTATTAAATTGAAATCTTAGAACATTTTACGTTGTACACAGAAAATATTGAAAACTAGAATAAAAGTGCCATTGGTTTTAAAAAACGGTAATGAATTGCCTAAATGTAAATTGAAAGTTATTATTTCACACGCCCAATTCCCGTGATTGGGAATTGGGCGTGCCTTGGGAGAGGCCTATGTCCAGGAGACGTATTTTTGAATCATGCGAATTCCAATCCGAATACGAAATCGCAAAATTCGCATGCGAATTCCTAAAATCACTATTTTTGAAAATTCATTCCGTGAATTCTGCAACGACCACTCGTTTTTGTTTTCTACTAGTAGAAAGTACGGAAGAATTACATTGACAAGTAAACGTATGTTTGACAGAAATTTGACATAATAACTTTTTATTTACGTTCGTTAATGAGTTTTTGCTTTATGGTTTATAATATTTTCTGTGTGAAACAAAAATAGTTACAAGATTTTAATTTAATAGTAACACCTATTTCGAATGATTCAAAAATGCGTAAAATCGTGAGCAATAGAAATGAATTTCATACACGAATTGTTTTCGTGTTCGAATTCGAAATTCATTTCTAATGCTTCAAAAATACGTCTCCTGCAGTGGACTGACGTGGGCTGATTACGATGATGATGATGATAACATATCATTAAGTATGCAATAGTCTTAAATAAAATAAACCCCAATAGCAATATTTGCAATTTACCTTGCAATGTTTTTCAGCTGAACTAACATTGGTATTTCTTTCAACATTCTTAACTCATGAAGTCAGACTGTCAAATAATCTGCAATATTTTTTTTATTACAAAAACATTACAGACTACATTTTAAACTCTTAATTTTTTGATTCACAATAGTTCTAGTTTATTATGAAGGAAAATATTTTTACTTGAATAATTTTTTCAACTGCCTCTGGTGGGATTCGTACCCACGATCTTTCGCTATCCGGGCGACTGCTGGAAAAAAAAAAATATAATAGTAATAATTCAGCCATAGAACGTCCACTGCTGACCGCAGGCCTCCCCCAATGACTTTCATCGGGGGGAGATAGCCAATACTCGCCACGCTCGGCAGGCGGGTTGGCGAGCGCAGTTTTTTTATAACATTTCACACGCAGACGCTGCTGCCCGTCTCGTGCTACAGGAATTAGTCGCCTCTTACGACACGCCTCCTGTTATCGGTGGGGAAGTGTATTATTTACGGCCGTCCCCACACGGCACACGTGCACAAGTGTTTTAGCTGTTAGTAAGCCAGCGTTGTTTTAACAATGTTTTGGATTTTATTTTATTTATCTAACAGCCATCTTAAAATCTAACAGAAATTCATCCAAGACGCTTAAAAGATTATATTAATTTACAATATTAACTTAAATTAAAAATAGATGTCAGAAAAAGATCCTTTTCCAATTAGAAACAGTAATACTTATGTCTAATCATAATTATACCCACAAATAGAGGTGGACGTTTAAACGAAAAGCGTTTAAAAAAGCATGCTTATTTTAATAAGTGCAAAAGCATGCTTTCTACTTATTGCAAAAGTCCCGCCATCGATATGACTACTTACTTACTTAAGCATTTGTTTAGAGGAGTTTGACTTAAAACGCTTTTGGGAGTTGGAATCGGAAACTTTATTGACACACAAAATTCTAACAACCGAAGAACAAAATTGTGAAGACATCTTCGCTGCAACAACTCGTCGTAATGAAGACGGGAGACTTACAATGGATAATATACTAAAGAAGAGTTATACAGAAGTAATGAATGAATATTTACAGCTGAATCACATGAAATTAATAGAAGAACCTGATAAAAACAAAGAACAAACAGTTTACTTACCACATCATGCAGTTGTAAAAGAAGACAGATCAACTACGAAAGTGCGAGTGGTATTTGATGCGTCCTGCAAAAATAAGAATGGAGTTTCATTAAACGATACTCTAATGGTTGGGCCTAAGTTGCAACTAGACTTGCGACATTTAATTATAGACTGGAGGAGATACCCAATCTGTATAGTAGCGGATATCGTGAAAATGTATCGCATGGTGAGAGTATCGGATGAAGATTGTGATTTGTATCAGCGTATAGTTTGGAGAAATAATCCAGAAGAAGAAATACAGGATTATAAACTACTTACGGTCACTTTTGGTACGGCTTCAGCTCCGTACTTAGCCGTAAAGGTTCTCAATCAAGTCGCTATCGATTACAAGGATAAATATCCAAGGGCTGCAGAAAGAGTAGCAAAAGTATATTATATGGATGACCTGATGAGTGGATGTCAAACAGTGGAAGAAGGAATAGAACTAATAAAGGAAATGAATGAACTTTAAAGGAAGGTGGATTTATACTACAAATATGGTCAAGCAACAGAGAGGAGTTAATAAGGGTATTAGATCAAGAGGAAATGGAAGCAAAAGAACAAACAGAAAAGGACAAAGAAGAAAAAGAAGAGAAGAGAATCAAGAATATGGAACTAAAATTAAATGATGTAATAAAAATATTGGGACCAACCTGGAACAGGATCGATGATGAATTTCAGTACGCCGTAAATTTGTCACCGCTGTCTGCACCTATAACAAAAAGAAAAATCATATCGGATGTATCGCGGCTGTTTGATCCATTGGGATGGATAGCACCTTGCATTGTAAAAGCGAAAATATTTATACAGCGATTGTGGATAGCAGGAACCGAATGGGATGAAGAACCTCCACAAGTTATAGTAGATGACTGGAATACTTACCGCGATGAGTTATCACACTTAACAAAATTCCGTATCCATAGATGGTTATTTACTAAAACGGACGATATTGTTGTAGAACTACATGGATTTTCCGATGCATCTAATGTTGCTTACGCGGCTGTCGTTTATCTACGCGTAATCAATTCATCAGGTGAGATTAATGTTGGAATAGTTAGTGCCAAAACAAGGGTTGCTCCGGTTAAACAAGTAAGCATACCGCGTTTAGAGTTGTGTGGGGCTGTTTTGGTGGCTAAGCTATTGGTAGAGATTGCTGAAGTATTAAATATTCCAAAAGATTGTATCAGAGCTTGGACGGACTCAACAATAGTACTGGCCTGGTTGAGCAAACATGCTAGCAATTGGAAGACATTTGTAGCCAACAGAGTGGCAGAGATTCATACAACACTAGAATCTTCTCAGTGGTCTCATGTGTCTACAAAGAACAATCCAGCAGATTGTGCTTCCCGTGGCGTTAGACCTGCAGATCTGGCTCAACTGGATATATGGAAGTTTGGTCCAAAGTTTTTAGGTGAACAAAATATCACATACACCAAATTGAAGAGCAATGACACCCAAGAAGAAAAATCTTTAAAGGTTCATATAGGTACAATAGACCAATCTATTTTAGAAAATTATTTTTCACTTACAAAGTTAGTTCGCATCGTAGCTTATTGCAGACGGTTTATTATGAGAAGACACGCAATGTTACGAAATTTCAACTGTCTTAGTTCGTTTGAATTAGATGAAGCTTTAAATACTTGTATAAGGTTAGCTCAAGCTGCAAAATATGCACAAGACATAAAGGAATTTAAAACCTTTGGACAAATCAGATCAAAGCATTCTAAAATTAAATCGCTAACTCCTTTTTTAGATGAAAAGGGGTTGCTAAGAGTGGGTGGTAGAATTTCACAATCACTAGAAAACGAAACAATTAAACATCCAATTATACTGCCACATCAATCAGCTTTGTCAAAGTCAAGACTGATTGTTGTTGATGCTCACTTGAAAACATTACATGGCGATTTGGGGTTAGTGTTTAATTACGTACGATCAGCTTATTGGATTGTTGGATGTAAAAATTTGATAAAACAAAACATCCGCAAATGTATCATTTGCATTCGCCATAAGGCTAGAGTGCAAACTCAGCTTATGGGATCTTTACCTTCAGTTAGGGTAACACCAGCTAGGGCATTTATAAACAGCGGTGTAGACTATGCAGGTCCTATAATGCTAAGAACTTCAAAAGGTAGAGGACACAAAATAAAATAAAAATAAAATTAATAAAATAAATTAAATTCTTATTAATAAAATATCTGACTGCGTTAATATAAGTTTAGGTTAAGAATATGTACATAATAATTAGGTTTTTTATTTTATTTTTAACAAGCCTTTTATTCTTAACAATTTTTGTTATTTAAGTAGGACACAAAGCATATAAAGGTTATATTTGCTTGTTTGTGTGTATGGTCACAAAGGCTGTGCACATAGAAGTTGTGAGTGACCTAACATCAAGAGGTTTTTTAGAAGCGTTCAAACGTTTTGTTGCAAGGCGCGGTCATTGTGCTAACTTACACAGCGAAAATGGCACAAATTTTGTGGGCGCTTCAAAGGAGTTACAAGATATTTTTAATGCAGAAAAGTCAAGTATGGTTAAAGAAGTCGTCGAAGCTCTGGCCATACAAGGAACAACTTGGCATTTTATACCACCCAGGGCACCTAATTTTGGAGGGTTATGGGAGGGAGGTATAAAATCTACCAAGTACCACATAAAACGTGTGATCGGAGAGTCTACGTTGACTTATGAAGAGATGTCGACACTTTTGGCGCAAATAGAGGCCTGTTTAAATTCACGGCCTATGACAATGATCAATAATAATCCGGAAGAACCTACTCCTATAACACCAGGTCACTTCTTAATAGGAGAACCTCTATTGACAGTGCCTGAAATGAACTATGAAAATTCAAACTTAAATTCATTATGACGCTGGCATGTAACACAAGCGATGCTTCAGAGCTTTTGGCGACGGTGGTCAAATGAATATTTAACCAATCTCATGCATCGATATAAATGGACTCATAAAATTCCTGAACCGGCAGTCGGGGATGTAGTTTTGGTGAAGGAGGATGATTTGCCTCCAAGTAGGTGGTTGTTTGGCAAGGTTTTAGAGAAATACCCCGGAACTGATGGGATCACTAGAGTAGTATTGTTAAAATGTAAAAATTCCACTATAAAACGTCCTACCTCAAAAATTTTAGTCAGGTTGTATATCAAAAGGTAAATGAATTTGAACGGTATAGTGAATTAATGTAATGAAACGAGGCGATATGTACATTAGGAAACAGACAGCAGGTAGAGTTTTGTATTTTACCAGTTAATGAGTGATTAACTAGAAATATTATGTATACTTTGTTTAATAGGTTTAAGGGTTTGGTTATATTAGTGACGTAATGGTGGGCGGTTGTAAAGGACACATTCTGTGAGTCCTTGGAGGGCGGAATGTTCAAGTCACTAGTTAGTTTATAAGGTTAGTTCATAAATTTGTTAAGAGATGGCGCTGACGGTCGTTTAGCTCGCGCAAATATTTGCATTTTTTGTTTGAGTTAGGTTGATATGCACACCAATATAATTTGTACATACAGTTCATTGTGGTTTTATTTAAGTAACTAGTACAGATCTATTCATCAACATTTATTTGTAGCCGTAGCCATTGTAGCCAACATTTATTTGAATAGCAAAAAAAAGAATTTGAATCGGCTTGATTACATCTGACATGATCTGACAGTAAGGTTTAGTCACTGGCCTTAAAACACCCCTCCACCGCACCGATGGGGCTTGGTGCAGAATGGCCTAAACCACCTCATAGTTAAGGTGAGGTCTGCGCCCTGCAGTGGGACGTACAGGGTTACATTTCACGGTAGTGCCAATTTTTTAGGGACCATTCAGAATTAGTAACTAAATCGATCTAAGTACGTAAAAAACAAACTTTTTTTTTTCATTTTTAATTCTTTTATTTTGCATTCGAAAAATTGAATACGTAGAATTTACGATTACTGGATTAAATTGCTGCACCGTATGTGCACTGCATGAGGTTCTTGTTCGAGTGGCGTCGGCGTAATCCTGTGATCTCTGATGAATGACGTGACGGCGCATCTCGCGTTTTTTCTTTTTTGTCGGAAATTTTTAAGTACATTTTACTCCAGAAATACGACGACTGAAATTAATTACGATTAATTAGTATTTATAAAGGGTGTAACGAAAAGGTGAAATAAAACTTTAAGGAGTTATTCTACGGCTAAATTACATCAACTTTTTTTATGGGACTAACATCAAAATCTCAAAAAAAAATTGACGTTTTCATACAAACTGATGCCAGCTGGTCGCGTTTTAGTATGGAAAAGTGTGTTTTTTTTTGCGATTTCGATGTTGGTCCCATAGAAAAAGTTGATGTAATTTAGCCGTAGAATAACCCCTTAAAGTTTTATTTCACCTTTTCGTTACATCCTGTATATTGTTCTATACCTTATTTATTTAATTTGGCACTACCTCATAATGTAACCCCGTATAAGCAAACTTTTAACTTTACTAAATTAATATGCAGTACCTACTATACTGTTACTTCGCAAGAAACGATAATACAATCAATAAATATGGTAATGAAAATATATTAAGTAGACTCTTTGGGTGCGCGAGGCGACTCGCTCACACTAAGAAATTAGTATTGACGATTGTCTGGTGTAGTACTGGAGACGTATTTTTGAATCATGCGAATTCCAATCCGAATACGAAATCGCAAGATTCGCACGCGAATTCCCAAAATCACTATTTTTGAAAACTCATTCCGTGAATTCTGCTACGAGTGGTCCTACCCACTCGTTTTTCGATTTCTACTAGTAGAAAGTAGGGAAGAATGACATTGACAAGTAAACGTATGATTGACAGATATTTGACATAATAACTTTTTAAATACGTTCGTTAATGAGTTTTTGCTTTATTGTTTATTATATTTTCTGCGTGAAACAAAAATAGTTACAAGATTTCAATTAAATAGCGAGACTTATTTCGAGTGATTCAAAAATGCGTAAAACAGAAGCAATAGAAACCATTTTCATACACGAATTGTTTTCGTGTTCGAATTTAAGATTTATTTCTAATGCTTCAAAAATACGTTTCCTGGTTCGCGATCGGACTTCAAAGCCTGGCGGTTGCGGGTTCGAATCCCGCAAGGCGCTAATGTTTGTGTGATGAGACGAGCATTTGTACCTAAGTAAACGTATAAAGTATGCCTACATCCGTTATTTATTCGCCATAGCACAAACATTGCTTAGTTTGGTTGTGAAATAACATTATTTATTTTTTAAAACGATGAATTGGAAATTTTGGTGGCAGGGATATCGATTTTTCTTAGCAATTGATATTTGACTGATATTTGATACTGATTCTTCATTTCATTCACTACAATTTGTCAGTTGCAGAAATACGATTCGTTAACTTATGTAACAGAGAAAAATGTAACGAAGTAGGTACTAACTAACGAAAGGCGTTTCTGTTATCCACGTTCATACATACTAAAACAAATATTCTTGTTTAAAATAAAAATGTTTTACTCTCAAATTTCCTTAAAACAATTACCGTCCGACCCTTTTCTCACCGTACGAGCAACATAGAAAAGCGACGTTGTCAGGAGACGTATTTTTGAATCATGCGAATTCCAATCCGAATACGAAATCGCAAGATTCGCATGCGAATTGCTAAAATCACTATTTTTGAAAATACATTTCATGAATTCTGCAACGGCCACTCGTTTTCTTTTTCTACTAGTAGAAATTACGGAAGAATGACATTGACAAGTAAACACATGTTTGACAGAAATTTAACATAATAACTTTTTATTTACGTTCCGTTTTAAGCGATTCACTATCAATTTAAAAAATCAATGAGTTTTTGCATGCTGTTTCATTATATTTTCTGCGTAAAACGAAAATAGTTACAAGTGATTCAAAAATACCAATCGTGAGCAATAGAAATGAATTTCGTACACGAATTGTTTTCGTGCTCGAATTCGAAATTCATTTCTAATGCTTCAAAAATACGTCTCCTGGTTGTCAGTTTGCGCATTGTAATTACGATAGTTACTTACTATTTCGCGTTACGATTTTGGTTACACTGACACTGAATCTACTGAGTCCTCTTCAGATGTATGTTTTATAACTATCTCTCGTCGCTTCGTAATAATTTCTATATTATCAATTCGTGTTGTATTCATTCTTTATCAGCATGCAAGCGCGGACGGGTTTTGTGTTCCTAGTGGTGCTAGCTTTTGTGGGGCAGGTTTTATGTAAGTACCTCATACTTAGTCATACAGTACTCTTAAGAAAGCTCAAGGTTGCACAGCGTGCTATGGAAAGGGCTATGCTCGGTGTTTCTTTTCGAGATCGATTCGGGAATGAGATCTGTAAGCGAGCAAAAGTTGCTGACTTTAACCCGACGGATTAGCAAGCTGAAGTGGCAGTGGGCGAGGCATACAGCACGTAGAACTGACGGCCGATGCGGCCGTGAGGTTCTAGAATGGAGGCCACGAACCGGCAGCGTGAGACGTTAACCCACAAGGTGGACAGACGACCTGAAAGGTTACAAGAAGCCGCTGGATGCAGGCCGCTTCCAACCGGCCAATCTGGAAGTCACTGGGGAGGCCTATGTTCAGCAGTGGACGTCCTATGGCTGAAATGATGATGATGATGATCTACTTACTTAGTAACTATTTAACTGCAGTAGGTGTGAGTACTGTGTTAAACCAAGTACTATGAGTCGCGTTTTTTGTTTTAGAATCGAATCTTAATTAGTGTATTTTAAAAAAAATACCATTATTAATTACTTAAATATTGTTTTGGATAAATAAGAAATTAATAAGAAGAAATCCATTGTCCATTCATTGTAATTATTTCAGTAGGTAATAAAAAAAATGATTTTTTAAAAATATTTTCACTGTATTCTAGACATAATTAGCTCGCACCAAAACTTGTAAAAATGTTAATTATAAAAGAGGCTGACAACAGTGACCGAGTTTCTTGCGCTGCTTCTTCTCGGCACTAGCCCACAAATTGTCCAGAAGCAGTGGTAGGGCAAAAAAATATATATTGGGACGTGTAAAAGTGCTTTTAATGGCCTATTTGCAAAAATAAATGATTTTGATTTTGAATTTCGAACCAGTCCATAAAATGTATCTAAAGGCATTTTTGCTACATTTACTTCTGAAATAATTAAATTAACTGTTTAAATAAGTACGAGGTACTTTTTATTTCTTTTTGTAGAACTCACTCTTTCTATACAAGGGAAATACATTTATTTCTAAAGTTTTTTACTGACTAAGTTAGTAGCTAGTACAGCACGTCAACCTGCCACAAAACGTCAAATTTTCTCAATTGATATTGATCTCTACATGTCGGACATACTCACTAGTTAAATCTTCCTTATTCAATTCTAAGTATTTTGTAACTTGTCTAGTTTTGGAACCTGACGATATGCATGTTTTGGGCTACAGTTTAGCTCTTAAGTCCAAGTAACACCAAAAGGCTATATATCAGTTAAATCACTGTCTACATTAGACTCTTTAGCTGTACAAGCCTACTGAATAAGAGCGTTAGCAGAGCTGTTTTAGAAGATATACTCTAATTCGTGCACAAATACAGCTGTTAGCTGAATAACTGTCCTAAATTGCATTATATTGGCATTATTTCAGCATTAATAAGCGCAATATCACTCCGAGTGCTAAATTGACTTATTTTAGAGTGTATGTCACTTAACATTTATTAAGCAACACTATGGCTGATCATTAAAGTGTGTGTTACCTATTTTACAGCATAATAAATTATAGAGTGGAATTTTTATTACGTTTCTATGGATTTGAAAATACACAAACAGCATTATTGTGACTATTTTTTACTTCGTCTGCCATAACACTATAGTCTAATAATAATGTAAGAATTGTATCATGGATTTCTTGGATATTTATGGATGTATAATAGACAAGTATTACGTACTTAAAGTCAATAAATTTAATAATTAATAACAACAATGTAACAGTAGGTACCTTATGTCAAATCATGTTAATTTTGTCTGTGCGTAAAGAAACATGCGAGTGTAATTAAAACAGGTAAAAAGATCATTTAAGAAACTTAGTTTCTTACTGGTTATGTCAAATTAATACATGAAAAGAATTACCAATATCGTTTTATATACATTTTCTTATTAATATTTAAACGAATTTCCCACCTTTTCTCTACAAATTCCGGCCTACCGTGCAGTATCAACGCAATTCTGAATAAAAACAGCTGGCATTAAGGTGTCTTTGTAAAATTGCAATGCGCGTCAGAACGTCGAAATAGATTTGTTTGTAGACAATATTAATAATAATATTATTACTTACTTATGTCAACAATTTTTTATCGTAGTTTAAAAATAAAACATACAGGTGTCCTTTAAAGAGCGTGCCAAACGAAAAAAATAGTTGAATAGAGCATAAAAGAATCTCCTGTTCAAAAATAGTTCTAATGAAAGCATTTTTAAGCATTAAAATTTTATTTAAAAAAATTGCTAAGGACTAACTCAAAATCGTTTGTGAAAAAATGGTGCGACTCACGAATTCTAATTTCGGACAGAAGAAGCCTCTTTTGCTTTAAAACTAGTGACAAACTGGGAAGGACGCGGCTGCGGACTCGACTTGACATTGTGAGGTCAAGCGCTGCCATTGGTCTATCTTTCAGTCAACTTCCGCCAGCCCAAGGATCGACCAAAGGCAGCGTTTGACCTTACAATGTCAAAACGAGTCCGCAGCCGCGTCGGTCGCCATCTGTCACCGGCTTAAGGCCCGTGTAGTCGCCAAATGTAAACTAGCATGTTGTTTCAAAAGCCTACTACTTAAGCCCCGTTTATCAGAAAAATATTTTAAAAATATGCTAAGAATTGCCAATACCTTCACAACATTCTGAGCATAGCATTCGTTTGATGTACTTAAATTTCAAGAAAAAAAAACCAACAATTAAGATGCTAATTCGCTTTCTTCTTTTGAACCTCTTGACCGACTTAATTCATAATTCATTTATTCACTTTCATACATACATGTTCGTTTAGTTACAGTATGACCTACTAAGGCATTCGTGATTTTTAGAAATAATAAAATCTTAAATTAATACATTTTAAACATTATAAAGGTATTCGAATTCTATTAAAAAAGAAAAACATAAAATAATAATCATAACTAAAAATTGTCACAATAAATTATGTCAAACTGAATAACACAAATGCTGGTATTGATAAATTGCAAAGATGTCATAAATAAATTAATGTCAAAGATAAGGCTTGCCTGTCATTAATCCCATTTTAGTCGACTTTTAATTACGAGTATATACTACAATTTATCATCAAATAATTCTTTTAAATTACCTATAATACGATTTGTCAAATAACAACTTCTTTAATACACTATCATACTTTTTACCTTGGAGGGTTTTTATGTAGTTTGGCAAGTGATTGTAAGCTTTGACAGCCATATAATACGGCCCGTTCCTATATAACCTGAGTCGCGCTGTGGGTAGAATGAGATCATTTTCACGGCGCGACCCGTAGCGTCTTGACGTTTTACGTACGTTTTAACGTGTTTATACGTCGATTGATAGGCCCACATAAAAGCTATATACAAACTGAGGATATAAATTTTTATTTGTACAATTGCGTCCACGCGAAAAGTATTATTTTTCTCAATTTTCGCTACGCAAAGCAGCGACTGTCGTAACAACCACGTTTCATTGCGTGCTGTTATGAACCGTATTTTAATGAGATTTCGGGCGATAATCGTATTCGTCTAGTCGCTAATTTAGGGGCACTACTCGCTTTAACTACGGTTTTCATTTGGCAGTTGGCTCGCTCTTTAAGGGACAACCTGTATTACGTACATAACATATTATATGTTTAATTGAACTCATCAACATGAAACACGCATAAACACGTAGGTTTTTTTTTGACGTGATAACGTCTTTAAAATCGTTTTAGTCGGGTGACATGTTCAGAAACTTGTGTCACACCAAAACCTCACGAGCGCGATCGCAGGTATAACGAGAGAGAGACGGACCGATCTCCCGTCTCATCTCGAGCGCTGCCAGTCATTCCGTGAAACTTGTCACGCGGAATCCTCACGAGCGGAGGCTGGCATAGCGTTCGAGTGAGTGGACCGATCTTCCGTCTCTCTCACTCTAGCGGCATACAAACGAATGGAGATTTTCTCGTGCGGTTAAGTTTTCGTTGAATGTTTAACAGTGAAACAAAATAAATAAATAATATAATATAATTATAATTATATTCATATAATGTATGAAGAAAAATGTATATCATAGTCGAATAAGTAAACTTGTCATTTTACACCCGAAATTTATCATCAAAAGTGTGAATAAAACGATAGATGTAATTTAAAATTTGAAAAAATTGTTATCTTCATTAATTCCTTACTTCCCAAAAACTTATATCACCAATAAGACGTTATCACGTAAACATCTCGATCGTAAACCTACTTTACAAACAACCAATTTTTTTTTTGTTTACGACAATACCGTTTTAGATAGTAATCTTACTGGGAGCAGATTGACACTGGATTGCTGCTAATGCTAAATTACAGGCATTATTGGGCCTCTGGACATGGGCAGGTTAGCTGGTTCCGGGAGAACGTGCGAATAATGTTGTAACCTACGGTTTTGCTGGCAGTCTCGGCTAGGGTTGCCAAGCCTACTATATAATTTAGTATCCTACTATATTAGGAGATCAAATACTATTTTTTTTAAAAAAGTAAGTAAGTAAAAAGCGCGCGAAAACCGCGAAGGGGCGCGAGTGAACGCTAGATGTGAATTATTATTTTTTTTAAACTTTATTGCACAAAACTTTAAAAAGTGTACAATAGGTGGACTTAATGCTAAAAGCATTTTTGCTAGTAAATATTGTAAAGTACTTCTTTAAGTAGGTACTTACCTACACTTCGTGGCTCCATCATCAGTTAAGTGAATAACTCAAAATACGTGATGGCACAATTTAAAATAAATGTGTTTCTTTAGAGTTAATGAGATCAAATATATACATATCTTCTTATATATAAAATTCTCGTGTCACAATGTTCGTTCCCGTACTCCTCCGAAACGGCTTGACCGATTCTCATGAAATTTTGTGAGCATATTGAGTAGGTCTGAGAATCGGCCAACATCTATTTTTCATACCCCTTAGTGATAAGGGTTGTCCACCCCTAACATTTTTCTTTAAATATATTCAAGAGTAGGTATCGATGCCCCCAGTAACATTACTATCTAAAACAGTATTCTCGTACACCCAAAAAATACAATTCTAGTTCGTTAAACGACAAAAAATGGTAGAAACAAATAAAATTTTTTTTGTTTCATTTTTATAGTTTTAATAATATCAATAAGATATATAGACACCATACAACTAAATAACACATGATTTTTACAGAAGGACGTACAATTTAAGCGGTCATAATATAATAAGTTTCCTGTTATACCGTTTTTAATAGTAGGGTCAATTTCAACAAGTCCATTTTTTTTGTCATTACGGTGAACTTTTTTATTTATAACTTTTTTTGAAATAAAACCATGTAGTATTGTTATTTATGATATTGTTATGATTAATCTTTACTCGACATCAAATTGAGTTCATATACTTAGGAGATATAGTACTTTAAAATTTTGGTGTCACCGAAATTAAAGAATAGTTCACCGAAATGAAACTTCTCATCACCGAAATGAAAAACGCGAGTCACCGCAATTAAATTACTTATGCAGTCACCGAAAAAAACTAAACTGTTACCACGCAACGCACCTAAAATGCTGCTATCCTAGTTCCATAATTACTTACCTACGTTTTGAAGAGTGCTATCACACAGTACAGGTTATCCTTTTCTGACTATACTATAATGGTATTGAAAGTATTAATTAAAATGTACCATACATGGATATTAACTTATTTAAACTTAAATTCATTTAGAAACGTGTGAGAATAAAACAACAAAAATAACAAATATATTGTAATAATCAACCATAAAAACTGAAAAGATAAAAATAATATCAACACATAAGTACCTAATCATTTACTTTTGGAGTCGGTGCTATCCGATGAGAGTTTGAATGTTTTCGTTTGCACCGACTCCAAAAGTAACTGATTAGGTACTTATGTGTTGATATTATTTTTATCTTTTCAGTTTTATGAAGTCGGTTTACTTTTTTTTATAAAATTTACTTATTTCATCTATTTTTAGGGATACATACAGTGATAATCCTCAACAATACGAATCTTTTCAGTGCAAACATAAGTTAACGGCTGAACACCGATTTCATCCCTTATTTACCCACCTTAGAGGTGAAAATTTTCCAAAAAATTTTCAATATACCATCTTTAAAGTATAAGCTATTCGATAAAGAAAGAATCATCAAAATCGGTTCACAAATGCCGAAGATATTGGGCAACATAGGTACAAAAATCAGTTGGCACGGATGGAGTTCATGCAAAGTTTGATGATTTTCTTATAGATCCCATCATCAAACTTGATCAAATTTATATGGCACCATTCCGAAAGTATTCCCTTTCGAACAAAAAAAGAAGTATCGAAATCGGTTAACCTGGTAACGAATGATCGCTGAACATACATAAAAAAAAAATTAAAAAAAAACAAAGATACTGACGAATTGAGAACCTCCTCCTTTTTTGAAGTCGGTTAAAAATATACAGGTTGCACCCTTTCCATGTTCAAAGGGTCCAAACTCTACAGCCTGCTGACTATCCGCGCAGGATTGCATTCTGCAGAATCATGTTAAATAAAATAAGGGAGGACCTGCAATTTTTCAATAAAATGTTGTGAACGGATGATTCCTCATGCCGGAAAGATGGATATCTCAACATCCACAATCTACATAGCTAGCAAGTAGAAAACCCACATTTGATGAGGGAAGATCGGTCCCAAGTTCAATTTAAAGTTAACTTGTGGACTGGGATTATTGGCGGACAGGTGATCGGGCTATATGAACATCCAGCTACACTGAATAGTGAAATTTACCTTAATTTTTTACAAAATGATTTACCCGGCATGCTAGGAGATATCAGTTTAGAAGTGAGGCGGAGAATGTGGCTTAAAAATGATGAGTGCCCAGCTCACTACGCAATAGTAGTAAGAAATTATTTGAATCAACACTACCCACAGAGGTGGATAGGCCGGCTCGGCCCTATTTTATGGCCACCCAGATCGCCGGATCTAAATCCCTTGATTTTTTTTTTATTGCGGATGTCTGAAAGACCTTGTCTACGCGAGACCAGTATCTTCAATAACAGAGTTGCGGACTCGCATACAAAATGCAGCTGCATACATAAAAACGTCTGGTTACGCGAGCCGCATCAAACATCTATAAATATTAAACAAGAAACTGACTGACTGACTGACTGACTGACTGACATATCAACGCACAGCCCAAACTGCTGGTGCTAGAGATTCCAAATTTCGCATGTAGGTTTTTTATAAGGTCTAGGGGTGCACTAAGAAAGGGTTTTTCAAAATTCACCCTCTAAAGGGGTGAAATGGGGGCCCAAAGTTTGTATGGGGAAACAAGATTAGTCAGACTCTTTTATTCAAAACTTCACAGGAGTGAGTTCTCCTTACGATAAATGAGTAAACGTGTTTCAGATTTTTTGAAAAGTCAACTTCTAAAAAGGGGAAGGGGGCTGACAAAGTCTGAAAATCAACATGGGTATTGTTTCTATGGTTTATCGGGTCGCTGATTACGAAAACAACAACGATTTTAAAATGTAACGTTGCGGACGTGAAATTCCATCTCCCTTGTTGGGATGCGATGGGGTTGAAATGTCTATCAATATGGGTGTAGATTTTATGGTTTTTTGGAACTTTGATTTTAAAATGAATATTGTGAACATGAAAATTCTTGAAATTATTTGTGCCAAATTGCAATCCAATTGGGCCAGTAATTTCGGAGCTAATCGGTTGTAACAGACGGACTGACAGACAGCCATACGTGATCCCAACACAAAGGTTCTATTTTTGCATTTGATGTATACCCGCGTTATCCTAAAATTGATAAATCGCTACATTAAATCATATCATATCGTGTTTTGATAGTCATGCTAAAAATATTGTCTAGAAGTTTTGTTAGTTTTTTAAATTACTGAGTTTGACATTCATACTTCACTTAAAATCAAATCTAACGCGAGCGAAGCCGCGGGCAAAAGCTAGTTCTTTTATAAAAAGATGCCGGGCGTGTATCAGAGCGCAAGGACGCCAATTCGAACATTTATTGTAATTTTAATAAAAAATTAATAAAAACCAGACATAAAGTTTAAGAGATACAGAAAACATAAGCTTATTATACCTTTTCGGAAAATAGAATAACTAAGAATTTTTTTTAAGTTAATGGGCACGATGAGCGCCATACATTTTTTTAACATGGTAGTTGACCAAACAGAGGAAAAATAATTTTATGTTTTTTTTGGAACATTGTTTCTTTGAAGCACTTCGTGATTAGCTAGCTCAATTTTAACCATTGTTATTGATAGCTAAACTATTCTTTTAGAAATAAAAAGAAACTGAATTAGAAAAAGTCCGTATTTGTAAAAATGGCACATTAAAAACTAACCGAAAGTATTTAAAAAAAAAACTAACTCAATTATCTTGAAAACCGAGATATTTTTACTAAAGTCAAAATTTGAGATTAGAGAGGTCTTGACGAAACCTATCGACAGTTAAAGGTTCATCCATTGTTTCTGGGACAACCTGTATATCTTTACAACTTTTTCAGATTCTTATTTTAAAAGATTTTAATTATTAGTTTTGATAACACAAAGATACTGTAATATACAGGGTGTAACGAAAAGGTGAAATAAAACTCTAAGGGGTTATTCTACGGCTAAATTACATCAACTTTTTCTATGGGACCAACATCGAAATCGCAAAAAAAAATCACTTTCCCATACTAAAACGCCACCAGCTGGCATCAGTTTGTATGAAAACGTCAATTTTTTTTTTTGAGATTTTGATGTTGGTCCCATAGAAAAAGTTGATGTAATTTAGCCGTAGAATAACCCCTTAAAGTTTTATTTCACCTTTTCGTTACACACTGTATAATGTAAAATAAAACAAACGTAGTCTCTTGTTATTTGTCTTCACAAAATCTTATTGTGTATTAGTCATTAATAAATCAGGTAGCACAAAAATCTATCTTTTGGATGGGGACACGACTCTAGCAAAAATATTTCGGAATTTAAACAACAAAGGTTAATATTTCGGAAACCGATCACTGAATCGAAAAATGGTCTTTACAACCTCGCAATATATTTGAAAGACCCATCCAACGATACCCCAAACGATGGGGTAGACTATAAATAAATAATTCATCCCTTCTTTACGTGTAGGGGAGATACCCTAGAATTTTTGTTTTCAAGATATTATTGTACCATTCTGGCGGCGTGTTTAATGTTTATACTCGTGCAAAATTACAGCTTCCTAGTACAAACAGTATCTGTGCTAGGCCGTGGACTGACAGACGGACATGGCGAAAGTATAAGGGTTCCTTTTGTACCATTTTGGTACGGAACCTAAAAAAGCACGTGTTCAATATTTTTGAATTACGTTTAAAGTGGACTAATTATCATAATTTAGTCAAATAGCCTATTGCCCACGCGAGCAACAACTGAGATTATTCTTTTAACTAGTTTTAGTCCCCAAAACAAATATATTCCTTGTGCAACTAAAATGTAACAAAAGAAATGATGGTCTGTTTTTCACCGAAGTGAAATAATTTGTCACCGGAATGAAAAAAAAAAACACCGAGATGAAGATAAAAATCATCGAAATTAACAACTTCTCACCGAAATGAAAAAAAATCACCGAAATGATATTTTTTCTCATTTCGGTGTCAATTTAGGTCACCGAATTCACCGGAATGAGATCACCGTCATGAAAAACAGCCAATAGAAGTTAACACTACAAGCACAGTATTTATGATAGAAATAAATTGATACTACCTACTTGATCGGGCGACATTAAGTAAAAGTACATATATTTAATAAACATATCGGATCATTGGATCACAACTTTTATCCACTCACGTGAATGAAAAAAAAAGCGGTCCCAAGTCACCGGAACCCACTACTTACGTTTTTGGTGGGAACACCAGACAAGCAACACGCGTCCTCTCACATCAAGCGCTTAGGCGTCCCTGGTGCGCAAGTTTACTGCGCAGTAGCGAGAAGCTAGTGTTGTTGGATGCCTAGATATTCGCGTACAACGAAAATTCACCGCGGTGAAAAATCAAATTTGGACACGTGAATTTGTACTTACCATTCATTAAATACAACAGATTTTGTAATGAAGTTTCCGCAATAAAGTACTGCCACTATTTAGGATTTAAATTTAAAAAAGAAAATCCCTAAAAAATCAACTGTTTTTATTATATGATTAAAAGTATACTGAAAAACAAATTGTGCCGCTTCACCGGTATGAAAAACTTAGGTGTTTATATATTTTTTTTCCTTATTAGCAACAATCATAATGGAAAAATATTTGTAGGCTGCTGTAGGAGACAACATTTTTCATCTAAAAAAAAATATTACAAGTTAAAAGTGCCATCCTGCACTAGCAGTTTCAGCCATGCCGTTTACGATTTGGTGCTGGGAAAATCACCCAGTAATGTTACTGGGACTGGCCCCCGATTCAGAACGTTTCGATTACGAGTTTTCAACCGGTGAATCACATGACACTAATGTTAAATCTTATAGTGTCACGTGGTTTTCCGGTCGACAATTTTTTACCGAAAGGTTCTGAATCAGGGGCCAGGAGACGTATTTTTGAATCATGCGATTTCCAATCCGAATACGAAAGCGCAAGATTCGCATGCGAATTCCTAAAATCACTATTTCAGAAAATTCATTCCGTGAATTCAGCTACGAGTGGTCCTACACACTCGTTTTTCGATTTCTACAAGTAGAAATTACGGAAGAATGACATTGACAAGTAAACACATGATTGACAGAGATTTGACATATTATCTTTATATGTTCGATATGAGTTTTTGCTTTATTGTTTATAATATTTTCTGCGTGAAACAAAAATAGTTACAAGATTAAAATTTAATAGCAACACATATTTCGAGTGATTCAAAAATGCGTAAATTCTGAAGCAATAGAAACCTTTTTCATACACGAATTGTTTTCGTGTTCAAATTCAAGATTCATTTCTAATGCTTCAAAAATACGTCTCCGAGATCGACACTGGAATGCGACTACTTGCTGTTAAATTACGGGAATTGGGCAGATTCAGATTTTTATTGCAGCAAGTCACATGAATAGCAAGATGTTACAGGATAGGTAAGGTACAAGTGACGGCACATTAAACATGAGGCAGCCATTGTCTTTTTAAAACAGTTACTTATATACAGGGTGTAACGTGTGAAATAAAACTTTAAGGGGTTATTCTACGGCTAAATTACATCAACTCTTTCTATGGGACCAACATCGAAATCGCAAAAAAGAAACACTTTCCCATACTAAAACGCGACCAGCTGACATCAGTTTGTATGGAAACGTCAATTATTTTTTTTGAGATTTTGATGTTGGTCCCATAGAAAAAGTTGATGTAATTTAGCCGAATAATAATCCCTTGAAATTTTATTTCACCTTTTCGTTAAACACTGTTTAAAAAACAGTTAATCAATATTACATTTTTTTTCCTAGCAGACATTAGGCATCTGTTATCATCTGGGCATCTGTTAGCTGATTCAGATTTTAAACCGAGACGGTAAACTGTGACGCTATTATTTAGTATACCTATTGCACTCCACTACTGGACGTAGGCCTCCCCCAAAGAGCACAATCTCCCGCATTTTTTATCCATCCACTGCCAGCCATCTTCCTAAGGTTGTCGGTTCATCGAGCTGAGCGTCCTACTTCGCTTGCCAAGGCACGGTTTCCACTCGAGAACCCGTTTACTCCACCTTTCATCGGTTCTACGACAGATGTAGCCGGCCCATTGCCACTTTAGCTTATTGTTACATTTACACACATACATACATACATAGGACTATGTATGTATATGACCAAAGTAATGGTTAGTTTGGTCTTCTGCCGGATAACCTCAAAATTTCAAGCATCGACCTTACTCATCATCATCTATACGGTCAATCCCGGTTGCGTCCAAAGCCATTGCTTTGGAGCCCAGGGTCCGCTTTCCTTGATTTGCTCCTCCACTTCGCGCGGTCTTGAGCGTCTCTAGTTGTGAGATCATTGGCACGCATGTCAGCCCTCACAACGTCGAGCCAGCATTTCTTGGGTTTCTACCCCTTTTGCCAGGACCTGGCGGTGGCGGCATGGCCAGACATTTGTTTCCTACGTAGCTTGCCGATTTTCGCAAGACATGGCCGTAGCAGCGTAGGCGACTCTTCTGCAGTTTGTCTGCAATATCAAGGACACGAAGGCTACCGCGGATGCGCGAGTTCCTCACGCGGTCCTTACGCGTGACTCCGCACATCCACCGCAGCATATTCATCTCCGTGACACGCAGCTCCTGCTTGTGTCGCTCAAGTAGCGGCCATGCTTCGCTGCCATATAAAAGGACAGCCTAATGATGGACTTATAGATCTGTCCTTTAAGCTTAACCGGCATTCTGGGGTCACAAATGACACCAGTCACCTCTCGCCATTTGGCCCACGCAGCAGCAATGCGTGCTTTGACGTCGCAATCGATGTCTCCGGATAGCATCCGTCAAGCATCGACCTTACTATAGCTCGCTAAGTCACTGAGTTTGTTGCGCCGTTTCTTCTCATCACCAGCCAATATGTAGTCCCGAAGCGGAGGTAGGATTAAGCTATAGGAAGTGTAAAGTGCCCGGAAGAGGGCCCTTTGACTTTGACTTTGACGTTCCACGTTTCGGCTTCGTAGGTCATCACTTTGATAGTATCACCATTTCAGCCATAGGACGTCCACTGATGAACATCCCTCTCTCTCCTTCCCCAATGATTTATATCTTGGGGGGAGTTTTACAATACTCGCTATGCTTGGCAGGCGGGTTGGCGAGCGCAATTTTTTAATAGTATAAAGCAGATTTCTCAAACTTATTTTATTTACCGCCTGCTTTGAAAATCATGTATTTTTTAACGCCCCCCAAGTTCACGGCCCCCTTAATGACTGCAGCACCCCCAATTGTTTCTGGGCCCCTACCGCCTCCTTTAGCGCCCAAAAGGAGGCTTTAACGCCCACTTTGAGAAAGACTGGTGTAAAGTGTACAAATTATTTTCTAGCGGACTGCGCCAACGACCCCAACGCCGAGTTGGGATGTGACGAGACCTGTTCCCGGAGATGCAGCCCCCCTACCACTTGTCGCAACAAATGCGACAGCAATACGTGTCGCTGCAAAGATGGGTTCCTGTTCCGAACGGACACGTACAAATGTGTGGCACCGCAGAACTGTAATTGTGAGTATTGTTTGTACGCTCTAGAAGTTCACGGGCCAAAAGTGATGAGTGGGGATACTGATCCAACACGTAGAGGCCGTTTTAAGCGCAAATAAACAAACCTGAAAGTGTTACACTGCTGGATCCAATCTCTGACTACATCATGATGTAATCAGAGATTATACCCTGCATGTGAACTATTGCAGCTGAAGACAAATTAATTAGGTCTATTGAAAGAAGATGGAGGGACTGGGTTCTGGGCTATTGATGGAGACTACCGGTCACCTGCCTGGTTCATAGTCTCAGACTGAAAAAAATGGCAGGTGGTGACTCGCCGGCAACTGAATGGGCCCCCCCTGGCGTCATGGGTCATACAAGACCGGACTGAGGGGCAACACTACAACACTTATTATTATTTTAAATAAATAAATTTTGGACAACATCGCATACATTGCTCTGATCCTATGGTAAGTAGCTAAAGCACTTGTGCTACAAGAATCAGAAAAAACGACGTTCCCACAACACCCAGACCCGAGACAATATAGAAAAGTTGTTTCTATATTGACTGACCGGGAATCGAACCCGGGACATCAAGAGATAGCGACACCAAGTCCGGTAATCTCGGCTACGGAGGTACGCAGCCCCATTCACTGGGGTGCTGGGTAAATAAAATGAAATATATTAAGTCAGCTAGATTATCAAAGTAATGGACACTTAGGGCCAGTTTCACCACTTGCTGATAAGTTCTGGCACTTTTTTGACATCTATTTGTATGGGATATCTGTCAAAACAGGTTCCAGATACTTAACCGGACCTTATCAGCGAGTGATGAAAGTGGGGCTTATTTTTTCTTTTTTCAATCAACAAAAAATGACGTCGTGGCAGAGCACAAGCCGTGCAAGCCATTAACTTATTAAAAAGAAAAAGATAAGGCGCGTCAAAATTCGGGAGTAGGGGAATCGTGTCGTCACTTATGTAAAAATTGTACGAAGACGTGACGTCATGCGACATTTAAAGTCATTAAATCTATGTAATATTTTGATTATGTAAAAAAAGGAAAAATACGTGTCCAATAGTTTTTGTTAATCTACCATATAGATGAAGAAATAAAGTTAGTCGTTATACCCCCTGGAGTAGCCCTAGGCCAACCACACTACCCTAGGAGAAAACTTCTTCAAAATCTTATAGCGACTATGACGTCCACAGCTTAACATAGGCCTCCAATACTCGCCACGCTTGGCAGGCGGGTAGGCAAATGCAGTTTTTTTATAAGATTTCGCACGCAGACGCTGCTACCCGTCTTGTGCTACAGGAATTAGTCACCTCTTACGACACGCCTCCTATTGGCGGTAGGGAAGTGTACTCTGTACGGCCGTCCCCTCACGGCACAATTTTCGATGGGGGAAATGAGGTTTTAAGGACACAATTTAATCTTTGAACTCTTACAATAGAGCTCAATTTGACCGGTTGCTCTAATTATAGTATTAGAGTACGTGTATTAAATTATTACTAATAATTACTTTATTAGACTATCTTGATGACAAGAATGTATGGTTAGTCTAGCCTGCACTAAACTGATTTGCCAGATTGTCTGTGTCTTGTCTCGAAGCGCTAATATGGCCCAAAAATAAGGAGACTTGTTCTGCCCCATTTCGGCCAATAATGATATTATTGACGTTCTTAAGTGGCAATTTTCTGTCCTAAATTGAAGAAATGATTTTTGACTGACATTATCATCATCATCATCATCATCATTTCAGCCATAGGACGTCCACTGCTGAACATAGGCCTCCCCCATTGACTTCCAGATTGGCCGGTTGGAAGCGGCCTGCATCCAGCGTCTTCCTGCGACCCTTACCAGGTCATCTGACCACCTTGTGAGTGGACGCCCTACGCTGCGCTTGCCGGTACGCGGCCTCCTTTCTAGAACCTTTCTGCCCCATCGGCCGTCAGTCTTCTCGTCCAAAATACCTCAGTGCCTTAAGACGAAAGTCTACAACCAGTGTGTGTTACCAGTGATGACATATTGGAACTGAAACGTGGCCTCTCACTATGGGCAATAAGAAAGCTCAAGGTCGCACAGCGTGCTATGGAAAGGGCTATGATCGGTGTTTCCTTGCAAGATCGAATCAGAAATGAGGAGATCCGTAAACGAACAAAAGTCGCTGACATAGCCCAACGGATTAGCAAGCTGAAGTGGCAGTGGGCGGGGCACATAGCACGTAGAACTGACATTATTATGTATCACTATTCTGATAGTCTCTTGTGTATCACTAATATGTAATAAAATATTTTTCCTATTTCACATTTGTCAAGTTACCTACTTAGCTTTACGATCGTCGTAACAGCCGTGACAGTGCGCGCTGTTATGAACCGTATTTTAATGTAGTTTCGTGCGCTATTTGTATAGACACGCCATAGCGCTAATTTTGGGAAAATGCCTCACCTAAAATATTTTTTGTTTCTCAATTTCTGTCTTCCAATAACTCTCTTTACTGACTTGAATGAAGTTGATAGGGAAATGAGGTTTTGACCAACTTTACATTTAAGTATTTTCTTTTCTTTTCCAGCCTAAAACGGGATGGAATGAGCTTCCAAATGAAAAACAGCTGCTGGAGAAGATTTTTTAAATACTGTAAATTTTATGTGCTTATTATTTTTGCTAATGTTTGATTTTTGATTAAAATACCTAACCCTCAAGTAAACTTTTGTTTTTGTTTATCAATTCCTATCACTTTCCTCCCTTTGCTACAGTACTTCTGCTAATTTAAAAAAGTTGACGTTTGTTTGTGTACAAGTTATTAAATAGTTCTTCGATTGCAAAAGTGGCAATAGGCAGGCCACATTTTCAAAACATGAAATAACGCATGTGGTCCAGGGGTTCTGACGTCAACGCAAAACTGGCAACCGCTGGGGAAAAAAGGTTCTCGAGTGGCGACCATGAATGACCCAGGTGAACCCTAAATTGAACCCCCCTAGATCCGTGTATGCACAATAGGGATGACGACTGGGTAAAACGTCTGTTGGATCATCAAAAAATTATACTTTTTTTTTGTCAATCAACCAAAAAATTACAAAAATAAAGCGCGTCAGAGTTCCAGCGTGGGGACTCGTGACGTAGTAAAAATTGCACCTAGCTAGACGTAACGTCACAATAGGTAGGTACCTACTTCTTGATAATCTCCCGATAGACAAAGAAACAAAGTTAGTCGTCATTCCTATTTTAAGAATAATAGAATGCAGTAGGTACTAGGTAATGAAACAACAAAATTATCCAAATTTATAAACCATTTAATCCAAAACAAATAACACTAAATGCCATAACCAAAAATACTATATCCAAAACAAATCCTAGTCAAAATGGCGGGGCTTCACAAGATGGCGGATACAAAATGGCCGATTAATAAATTAAACGGCTCTAGAGAGCCGTTTCTTTATGATTCCAACGCTTTTTCGTAAATGCATATCGTTTGGGATCGGTATTTGGCCATATTTATCGACTCCAGGCCCGGGGCCCAATTGTCGTTTGTGGCGAGCGATCTTCGATATCGATTGCGCCGGTGCATATCGGTTTTGGTAATTGTAGAAGTGGAAGTCGCTGGAATAAAGAGAAAATGGTTAATTGACTGTTCATAACCCAAAAAACACCAGAAAAGTGCAAGTCCATAGAGTACCCTACCCTATAGAGCAGCAATACGATCCATCTTTCTCCGAAACTAGTTAGTGATTTTTCACTTACATTTAGTATGAAATGACAACTCCTGTCAACTCTCGCCCATACAAAAAAGTACTGATACAGATTAAAAAATGGCGGAAAATTTCGACTAGGCATAGCATTGATGCTTCCCTCCCAGTGACGACTTTACTAGAAGCCAGGTCAGCTGGGTGGGTGTGTCCAGTTCTAGCTGCTGTCACCGTGGCTGGTGTCTGAACAAATCATATGACATTTCTACTCTATAGGGTATATGCTCCATGTGCGAGTCGGACCACTAAGGTTTCCGTATAAATTTTGTACGTAAATATTATAAATGGTTCAGGAATCGTTCAGGCAGGAGTCTCGCAGTTTAATTATAAAATTCAATGTTTATTCAGTTCACAATTTAGGCTTACAATTTTAGTGTTGACTTCCTCTATGAGGTGCGGAAGTACCTGTGTCACACTGTCAAGTTTCAAGAGACTAAGTTTCAAGAGACTTCAAGTTTCAAGAGACTTCAAGTGACTTCAAGTTTCAAGAGACTTCAAGTTTCAAGAGACTTCAAGTTTCAAGAGACTTCAAGTATCAAGAGACTTCAAGTTTCAAGAGACTTCAAGTATCAAGAGACTTCAACTTTCAATAGACTTCAAGTTTAAAGAGACTTCAAGTTCAAGAGACTTCAAGTCTCAAGAGACTTCAATTTTCAAGAGAATTTTAGTCACCACAGTATCAACCTTTAACTTATAATGGGGCTTCTAGTTAAGGTATTTATTTACTACAATAAACATGATAACTATTGATATAAATCACATAGCGCAGCAGTCCTTAATTTTATGTAAAAAATATTCGGTCAATTTAGGTGTATATTTTTTAAATCTTCAAGTGTCAAGAGACTTCAAGTCTCAATCTCAAGAGACTTCAAAATTCAAGAGACTAAGAGACTTCAAGATGAAGATGTTCGGTTGTCTTGCGATACCTAGCATCCGAGTGCAAGTGGTATCATCTAATCAGCAAGTTTCGACATTTTATGATATAGGACTAAAATATTATTTTCCTACCGAATTGATGCTCAGCTGTTTCAGGTGAGCGTATTCCTGCAATATGAGCTGTCTATTGATTAATAATATAACTTTTTATTGCACACCATATAAGGAAATAACACCAGAAAGACGAACAATTCAGTCTAATCGCTAATAACGATCTCTCCCAGACAACCTTTAGTTAATAACTTTAATGAGTTTGTTCCGGCGTTTCTTCTCAGCACTTGCCAGAGTGTCTGTCTTGTCTCGAAGCGCTAGTAGGGCCCAAAAAATAAGGAGACATGTTCTGCCCCATATGGGCCAATAATGTTATTATTGACGTTCATAAGTGGCAGTTTTCTGCCCTAAACTGAATAAATGATTTTTGACTTTTGACTTTAATAGAGATGGATACTTACTCGACCTTAGGGAACTGGAAGGGGTATCGCACTCGACTGGAGCTGGCGTCCTGGAAGCGCCGCCAGCGACAGCCCAACAGCTGGTTTCGGCGCAGCGAGTAATGTCGGAGGCGTGTGTAGTCGTATAGTTTCTTTTCGAATAGCGGGAGTACTCTAAAGTCGTTGGTGAACGTCTTTATTATTGCTGGAAGTTTAGAAATTGTTAAGAAATCACAAGTAGGTAATCAAAGGTCTCCACTTGTGGAAGCCGCTTCCAGCTTTTTCCAATTCAATTCAATTTATTCATAACCCAATAACGAGTTTACAGAATATGTACCTATATATATATACCTATAACCTATATGTTGTAGCCAGATCGTAAAATTGACCAATTCATGATGTGACCGATCATTTCATAAAATGGTGGTATTCCATGATATGGCCAACTAAAACTGACCATATCGTTTAAACGTCAACATTCGATGAAATGTCAATCCACGTTTGGCCATATCATTAAAATAAAAATATGTTTACAAGTTACGTAAATTTGTTTATTATTTGTAATCTTGGACGATAGATAAATTAAACATTTTAAATAGTTATTATTTTTATACAAAGTAAAAAGTAAAAACACTTGAATAGCTAAATAACCTAACTAGCCTCTCAAATTACTTACGTTCCGATCTTCTTGATTTTTTGACTGCGCTCGTTTTTTGAGTGACTTTCATAAAAATCGCCTAGCTTGGTGTCGTAACGATATTTCACTGCACTTTCACCTTCAATTTACACATTATTATTCACTTTTAAAATCAAATATTTGTCCGCCGCCAATACTCATCAAAAAAACAAAGCAACATTAGCGCCTCTGCCGGTGGGTAATGTAACGATTTTACGATATGATCAATAATGAATGTTTGACCATTTCATGAAGTATTCGTGCGTTTAGCTGTTTATATCGTCAAACGCTGAGTATTCATTGTTCTGGTCAGACCACATCATGATGTATGCAGCGTTGTTACATAGCTGTTCTATATCATGAAATACCACCATTTTATGAAATGATCGGCCACATCATGAAATTATCAATTTTACGATCTGGCTACGACATATACATGTTTCAGCTTTAAGTAGTGGTATTAGTGGCTAGCCCACGGCCGTGTGTGGCGAGCCTTAGGCCCGGTTTTCATACAAATGACAACCAAAGCCGAGTTTGCTAGTGTTCGCTTTGGTTGTAATTTCTAAAGGTCGTCTAAAGTGCGGCGAGCAAACCCGGTTTCCACCAAAGCGGAGACGAGACAAGAGCTGTGTTGTCATATAAATGACAACCAAAGCGGAATCCGCTCGGGTTGTTATTTTTAAAGGTCGGGGTCCAAAATTTCTTTATTTTTTGGATCCGACGCATATTTACTGAGATATTTGCAATTCTTTTTTGGGAATATTGACAAAATTTTAGAACCAGAATTAGAGTCTAGCGCTTGCCGGCCGCTGTCGCGGCTTCGTGCTTTATGTGGTCACTGTTCTAACCTAACCTAACCCAGATGATCATCTCGACAAGTTTTGACGCTACAGGTGGAAGCAAAAAGTAAAAAAAATGAAGTCCAGTGCGGCCGCAGCCTTCCTTACCTTGGTCAACGAAGGCCTCCGGTTTTGTCCGTTCATAATGGCTACATGCTGGGTATGAGGAAACTGCATTAACATTTTTTTCCATTTAAGATAAGCAATTGTGAATAGGGCTTTCAAAAAGCTTTCCCTGCATATGGACATGTGTAATATTCTAGATTATAATCAGCACGCAAAAATGATAAGCCCAACACAAAATGGCGAACGTAAAATATGAAATGTCAATTTGGAAAATTATTGTTTTCTTTATCGGTTTCTTTTTTTTTACAGACAAGATGAGTTGCTCTATGAATTCATAAAAGTAGTTTTAACATGTACCTTACTCACTCATGTACAGGTGGCCAGAAAAGTGACATACAAAAACTTTTTTTAGGTGCCTCGCGTTGAGATGTTTCTGAATCACCCCTATATGTTCTACAATTTTTCGTAGTTTTCGATTTACGATTTTAAGAAAATCGTAAATTAAATTTTTGCAAAATTGTGACCACCCGGTCACAATTTTCAGTCTGAAAATTTTCAAAATAAAAAGTAGGCTTATCGTTTTTTTTTCTTGCAGCTAAATCTCTATATGAACTGTGCATTTATGCTTAAAATAAACAGCCTCATAACTTTAATGGAAATTACTACAAAATAGACCTTAAAGTTGAGAATTTATGTCAACTGAGTTATCATTTAAATTTTGAACTTAAAATTAAAAAAATAAACTAATATAGAATAATAGATAATTTCTTAGTTTCTAAGTATCTTCAGAGAATGCGCTAAACTCTAAGCTTTCATAATAATAATTAAAAAGTAGTACTTCATAGGCTATTTAAAAAAATCGTAACCCAAAAACTACAAAAAATCGTAGAACACACATACGGGTGATTCAGATACCTCTCAACACAAGGCACCTAAAAACAATATTTTTGGACGTCACTTTTCTGGCCACCCTGTATTTTGTAGGCTTAATAATGAAACCAATTTAAATAAGTAATTATCTCTTTTTTTTTATGGAGTGCCTTTGCTGAGTGCCTTTGAGGAAGGCATTCTTCAGCTTAACCTGGGCAGTTGTGGCGTGCGCTGAAGGCGCACAGCCTAGGTCCGCCCCGCTAGCGGTCGCCGCGACCCGGCCGAGTGTGGGCTCAGATTCGTACGTGTCGAGCCCCATACTAGCAGGCGTGATCGGGCCAATGTGGAGTGCAAAAGGCACCCTACCAAGCGGCGAACCCGCTAGTGGTGGCGCCGACGGGACCGGAACTGCCGAAACAGGCCGGACCGCTGTCGGGCTCCTTTCTAGCGGGCCCGATCTGAGGGTGAGTCGGACTCTGGGGTAATTATCTCACTTAAACGACGATATTTTATGTACCTATTCATCTAGATCAATATAACTACTTATCCAATATCTATAAAATGGTGGCTCGTTCCCCGCTTGAACAAAAAAGAAAACTTCCAACCAGGATTTTTGCTTTGAGTGGGTAGAGACCGCGAATAAGCAAGCGCAGCGTACGGCGCCCTCCGACAAGGTGGACTGACGGCTATACGCAAGGCTGATCCATGGAAAAGAATAGCCGAGGATCGGGCTCAGTGGAGTTTATTGGGAGAGGCCTATGGCCAGCAGTGGACTAAGGTAGGCTGATTATTATGATGATGATACCCATACAGGGTGGCCAAAAAGGGACGTCAAAAAAATATTTTTAGGTGCCTCGTGTTGAGAGGTATCTGATACACATACATAGGCACCCCTGCTGGTACTTAGGGGTGCCTATGTATGTTCTAGGATTTTTCGTAGTTTTCTTGTTACTTTTTTTTAAATAGCCTATGAAGCCTATGAAGTACTACTTTTTTATTATTATCATGAAAGCTAAGAATCTAGCGCATTCTCTGAAGCTACTTAGATACTAAGAAATTATCAGTTTAGATTTTTAATTTTAGGTTGAAAATTTAAATGATAACTCACTTAACATAAATTTTCATCTGTAGGTAAATTTTGTAGTAACTTGCAATAAAGTTATGAGGCTATTTTATGAGAGTTCATAGAGATTTAGCTGCAAGAAAAAAAAAAAAAAAAAAACCTACTTTTTTTTGAAATTTTTAAAACGGGTGAGATCCGGTTGCAAAAATTCATTAAAAAAATCGTAACTCGAAAACTACGAAATATCGTGGAACATACATAGGGGTAATTCAGATTCTCAACACGAGGCCACAGAATACCTATTAGTAAGTACTTGACGAGGCCCCTAAAAAAATTTTTGGACGTTACTTTTCTAGCCACCCTGTATATAGCCGTGCCCGTCCGTTCAGCCGTTAAATGTAATGGAGAAACAAACATCCAGACGTTTCATTTTTAATAATATTTATCATCATCATCATTTCAGCCACAGGACGTCCACTGCTGAACATAGGCCTTCCCCCATTGTCTTACAAATTAGCCAGTTGGAAGCGGCCTGCATCCAGCATCTCCCTACGATCTTTACCGGGTCGTCTGCCCGCCATGTGAGTGGACGTCCTACGCTGCGCTTGCCGGTACGCCACTATTCTAGAACCTCTCTGCCCCATCGGCCGTCAGTTCTACGTGCTATGTGCCCCGCCCACTGCCACTTGCTTGCTAATCCGTTGGACTATTCGCTGTGTGCGCGATGACAGCGCACCTAGTGACCACAATTAGTGTAGACAATTAGTAAGATCTCTCAAATTATGGCAACTGGATGGTTTTAGAATGATTTTCGGATTGTTTTTCTTCGAAATTAGATGAAAATATCTAAAAAGTTTGTGCATATTATAATAAGTGATTATCTTACTTGAACTAAAATATAAATGTTATAATACGTATGAGATTTAAATCGACATAACATGATATAAGTTTCCAACCTCAAACTGTGCAAAAAGGGTAATAAGACAACGTCTGTGACAAAAACCCCCTACAAACTTTTTTCTTTTTACAGCAGCTATCCATTTATTTCTATGCTCCAATTTCCATCTTGATGTTGGAAACGAATAAAACATGTACAAACTGTTTTTCCCATTATTTCTACACTTTATAAGTAACACAACACATACTGTGACCTACATCGCGAATTTTTACGTTTTTACTTAAAAAGACTTAGTAACGTTAGTATGGATTTCTATGGAAATATAGCAATTTGACACATGACAGTCCAGAGTTATTTCACATTTGTGCCAAATAGCGTGCGATCGACCACCCACTTTGCACTTAGCGAATCACAGCGACTTTTGTTCGTTTACGAATCTCCTTATTTTTGATTCGATCTCGCAAGGAAACACCGAGCATAGCCCTTTCCGAAGCACGCTGTGAAACCTTTAGCTTTCTTATGAGGCCTATAGTGAGAGGCCACGTTTCAGTTCCATATGTCGCGCGGTTGTTCGCCATCCCCAAGGGTCCCACCAGGTTCAATTCTCGGTCAAGTCAGTTTAGGAAACAACCTTTCTAATTAAGCTCGCGTGTTAAAAATCAGTCCACGTAAGTATATTGCTGGACGTAGAGGTGCTCATGACTCATTATGACATGACTCATGCTCATGATACATAATCAAATACAAATAATACAAATACAAATACAAAATGTTTATTTTATTAACTTAGTGTCTAATACAATATTAGTGAATGGAGCCTTTTAAGAAAAATATGCTTGTGTTAGGTAACACCGCTCTTCCATAGCATGGTTACAACAGACTAATTTAGGCCACCTGGATATTCTCTACCATAACATAAACATTAAATAGTTTTTAATTCAAACATAATAAAATTACTAATTGATAAATGTTAGTATAATATAAATGATTATTTTAAGTAGGTATGTAAAAATCTGACATTTTATTAATATTATTATTATTATTCATTTTATTCATATTGATTAAGAGTATGACATTAAGCAAGTAATATAATGAATCAATCTTATCTTAAGTATTATAATTAAACAATTAATCTATTAATCTATCCTTATGAATGTGTGTGTGTGTGTGTGTGTGTGTGTGTGTGTGTGTGTGTGCGTGTATGTGTGGTGAGTGTGTTTCAGCTTATAATTAATTCTATTTCAGCGTTGCTTTTAGCTTTCAACCATTTAGTAATCGCAATTTTGCATTTTGTATAAGTCATATTATAAATATCTAATTCTTTATTTATTCTGTTATATAGAACAGTAGCTCTCGTGACATATTGCCTCTTCGCAAATATTGACCTCACTCGCGTTTGTTGCACAACATTACGTTATTACATAATCTCTCTCTCTCTCCTCATGTCTCCCCAGTGTTGTAGATAAATACTAGTTTTGATAATAACACCAATTTAGTATAACAGCCCTACAATAAGCAAAGCTCGTAACTACTATGGCGAATAGATAACGGATACTTTAATAAACGTCCATGACTTACAAATGCTCGTGCTCATCACACAAACATTTCACTTAAACGACCGTTTGGTGTTAGTGGTTCGCGCTCCGGACTACAAAGCCAGCGGTTGCTGGTTCGAATCTCGCAAGGGGCAAGTATTTGTGTGATGAGCACGAACATTGGGGTACCAAAAACAAGTCATAGATGTTTATGAAAGTATTTAAGTAAGTATGTCTATCCGTTATCTTGTTGCCATAGTACAAGCTATGCTTGCTTAGGTATTTTGGGATAATTGGTGTGATTGTGAAAACAATCTAAATACTTTTATTTATTTATTTGCCCCTTGCGGGATTGAACCCGCAACCGCTGGCTTTGTACGTACCGCGAACCACTAGACGGTCGTCCAGTTAAACAACACATGTTCTTCTGTTTGTATTTTATGTAAAATTAAGTATCGTCGTGACGTCCATAATAATAAATTTTCTTTATGTTAATAGAATAAAAATGAATCCTACTTCGCTTTGTCACGCTATAACTTGAGAACGAAATTACCGATTTTATCCATCTTTTTTTATTTATTTATTTAGATATTATTGCACAGATTAAAAATCATACAAAAGGTGGACTTAATGCCATTAGGCATTCTCCATTCGACCATTAGGCTAAACAGAGACGTTTTGTGGGCAGTGCAATATAGGCGATACAAATTCAAATGAAAGGTCCGTGTGAATTATTTTTAAAAGCATAAACTACATTCAGTAAATAACGATATACATAAACTAAATACTATACATAGATTACATAGGCAAAATACATACGTAAATAAATATGACGACGATCATGAGACTACAATACCTAAGGGTTCAAGATGATGATTTCCATTTATAAAGAAAATGAGCACGGGCAAGTTTCTTAAAAGAGTATTTACAATTTTTTAAAAGTTTTATAATAATTTGTAGAAGGTTGTTACGAAAAAGTTCATAGGCTATTAAAAAAAAGTCGTAACTCGAAAACTACAGAAAATCGTAGAACATACATATGGGTGATTGAGTTACCTATCAACACGAGGCACCTAAAAAAAACTTTTTGACGTCACTTTTCTGGCCACCCTGTATCTATCTATATATAAAAAACAAAGTCGGGTTAGTTACACCATTTCTAAGTCAAGAACGGCTGGACCGATTTTTATGATCTTTGGTTTGTTGAAGTTCTGTCCGCCCCGAATAGCAAAATAACTGTAAAAATATCAGAAACTTCACTCAAAAAAAAAGGTGGCGGTACGAAGTTCGACGGGACAGCTAGTCTAGTATACCTAGTAGTTAGCGCTACGAACTACAAAGCCAGGCGATTGCGTCTCGTATTCGAATCTAGCAAGGGGTAACTGTTTGTGTGATATCCACTCAACCGTCCGGCGATCGCCGCTAACCCCCCCGACTTACGTCCAGCGTACCGCGCGGCGCCGCGCGGTCACTCACTCCTTACCGCGGCGTCAATAAATGATTCACAGTAGCTAAACCGTAATAGCTATAATTATTTAAAAAATACCTACGAATAGGTAAGATAATACAGTATCATGTGTATAGTCTTGAAATAATAATATTCCTAATTTGTAGCTACATTTGAAGGGTAAAACACACAAAACCGCAAAAAAATGTGAACTTGTTTATTTTCATGCATTATGACATTATATTTAACTCACATTTTGTGAATTAAAAATCAAGGTTAGAAAGTAGGTCTAATACACCTTCGTATCATGTCAAGATAACAGAATGTAAAACTTTGTAAGTCGACCAAATAAATTAAAACAAAACACCTAACTCGATTTTTTTTTACGCTCCGTTTGCTCAATGCGCCGAGTAAAATCGAGGCAAGATGGCGGCCCGATAAGGCTGTCCACGCACGAATATTTAGATTTTATAACATGGACGTATTTTTTTAGTTTTTGAATAAAAAAATTATGTATTAAATAAAAGAAATCTATAAAGGGTAAAAAAAATATAAATTTATTTACAAAATTATTAGAAATTAACTTAACTTCGTTAGACGCTATCCTAACTTATATTTAAAAGAAGGAGACCAACCTCGACGGTTTTCATCTAGCTAGACATAATTGACCAATATTGTCAATTTTTTATTTATTTATTTAAGGCATACTTATAGTAATGTTTTGTTGGACGAATGAATTTAATTGTTTTATTGTTATATTTTATTTTTAATTTAAACAACATCTCTTGTAAAATTATGGTGTGCATATAAAACAAGAATAAATGATTGATTACTCATTACTAAAGCTATTAATAATTATTTTAACTCATTACTAAAACTATTAATAATTATTTAAAAAAACAAAACAATGGGGATTTATGACATGTGATATGTCATGAAGCATCCTTATACACTATATAAGAATCACTGCAAACTTAAGTTAGTACCTACATAAAGTATAGATAGTACGTTTATATTTTTTTTTACATTATACTTTTTATGTGAAGTAAATAAAATATAGTTTTTTTTTAATTGTAAATACAGATTTTGACTGTATTATGTACCCGTACCAGGAATTGAACCCGGAACCCGTTGCGTTCGAGGTGTATCACCGCGCCACTACACCCATCGGGTCATCGAGTACTTATCAAGACAAATTTAACGAGCCCAAACACGATGGATTTATCGTGTGTAATTAAGGAGTTCCTATAGCCGCCTTCCGACTCTATCATCAGACCAGCCAATGGCACCATAAAATTGCATTGCCTCTGCTGAATTAACTATCTAACAAAGCTAACAACAAAACAAAACACGCCTCCAAAGAAAAACAAAATCTAAAATAGCACACTTTTGTCGTTCATATCCACCCTTAGGACAAATAAATCAAGTAAGTCCATGGATACTTAACTATCCAAATCAAAAAACCTGTGGATTACATTCACGTTTTTACTCTTATTTTGAATAATTTCAATATATTTATACTAAAAGACTACACTAGAGAACGAATTAGGTTATATACTATGCATTAAGCAACAATTATTTAACTAAATGAAAGAATATTGTTAAATATAACTCGATAAATGCGGCCAGCATTTCAAAATTGATGACACAATAACTTCTAAAAATCTTCTTAAATATTATTTTCATGTAAACTGTGTTAGAATTAGTTTCATTTGAGAGATCCATTCCTAAATTATGATTTCCATACATAAAAAATACGGGAAATACAGTAAAACACAGTACTTACGACATATTAATGGGTACGGTTTCGAAGCACTCAAAGTAAACACTTCACACTAGAACGCACTGCCGAAAAAAAATTATTATTCACCAATTTCAACGAGCACGAGTGCCACCTATGATTTTTTCGTTGAACTTGTATCTAAGCTTGCTATTAAGGTTTAAAAAAGCTTCCAAAGAATTCGGGCAGATGGCTCTATTTGTCATTTTTTGCTAGCACTCCACTTTTTTATCTTGTAGATAGTAAAGTATCCACGAACGTAGATGGCCATTTTTTTTTGGATAGTCAACTATCCACGGACGTTAGAGTGGCTATGCATGAGCATTTGTACCTAAAGGTACCTTAGTCATGGATGTATAGGGTGCTTCATAAATATCTGCAACGGCTAAAATGGGTAATTGTATTGCTTATATAGATTGCGATAGTAAAGAAATTTTATGTCCAGAACATCATTAATTTTTTCATTAAAAAAATTATATTAAATAAAGATTAGGCTTTATTCTGTCTCGAACCGTCCACACCTGTCCAAAAATGCTAACGTTTCACATTATACCGCTCCCGCGCAGTGTCAAGGGCGGATGACGAAATGTGTTATGCAAATTGAAGCAAGTAACCTTTATTTAGTGTCTTTTCGCAAATAATTAATTACCGATCCGGGGCACGTAATTCCTTCACTACGAGTATCGTAATCTATATAGGCAATACTTTTACCCATTTCCGCCGTTGCAGATATTTATGAAGCACCTTATATATTTATATATATATATTTAAATATATATAAAACAAAGACGGGTTAGTTACACCATTTATAATTCAAGAACGGCTTGGAGTTTAATTCTCTTTGGTTTGTTGAATTTATATTCGCCCCGAATAGCAGAATAACTGTAAAAACATCAGAAACTTCACTCAAAAGAAAAGGCGGCGGTGCAAAGTTCGCCGGGACAGCTAGTCTAGTATACCTAGTAGTTAGCGCTACGAACTACAAAGCCAGGCGATTGCGTATTCGAATCTTGCAAGGGGTAAATGTTTGTGTGATAAGCATGAGCAATGGGCTAGTTTCCTAAAAAAATCTAATTAGTCCGTCAGTTGGATTAACAGAAATATTGGACACGTATTTTTTCTTTTCTGAATCAAGCAAAAAATGATGAAGATATAGCCCGTTAAAGTTCCGCGAGACGTCACGCCTTGCGACATTTTTTAGCAAGGCGTGACGTCACGTGCTCACTTTAATGCGCTTTATCTTCGTAATTTTTGTTTGATTGACAAAAGACAAAATATGGGTCCAATATTTTTTGATAATCTAACTGACGGACTAAATAGAATAATCATTTTTTGACCCAGGAAACTAGCCTATTGTACCTAAAGGTACCTTAGTCATGGATGTATAAGGTGATTCATAAATATCTGCAACGGCTAAAATGGGTAATTGTATTGCTTATATGGATTGCGATAGTAAAGAAATTGTATGTCCAGAACATCATTAATTTTTTCATTTAAAAAAATATATTAAATAAAGATTAGGCTTTATTCTGTCTCAAACCGTCCACATCTGTCCAAAAATGCTAACGTTTCACATTATACCGCCCCCGCGCAGTTTCAAGGGCGGATGACGAAATGTGTTATGCAAATTGAAGCAAGTAACCTTTATTTAGTGTCTTTTCGCAAATAATTAATTACCGATCCGGGGCACGTAATTCCTTCACTACGAGTATCGTAATCTATATAGGCAATACTTTTACCCATTTCCGCCGTTGCAGATATTTATGAAGCACCTTATATATTTATATATATATATTTAAATATATATAAAACAAAGACGGGTTAGTTACACCATTTATAATTCAAGAACGGCTTGGAGTTTAATTCTCTTTGGTTTGTTGAATTTATATTCGCCCCGAATAGCAGAATAACTGTAAAAACATCAGAAACTTCACTCAAAAGAAAAGGCGGCGGTGCAAAGTTCGCCGGGACAGCTAGTCTAGTATACCTAGTAGTTAGCGCTACGAACTACAAAGCCAGGCGATTGCGTATTCGAATCTTGCAAGGGGTAAATGTTTGTGTGATAAGCATGAGCAATGGGCTAGTTTCCTAAAAAAATCTAATTAGTCCGTCAGTTGGATTAACAGAAAATATTGGACACGTATTTTTTCTTTTCTGAATCAAGCAAAAAATGATGAAGATATAGCCCGTTAAAGTTCCGCGAGACGTCACGCCTTGCGACATTTTTTAGCAAGGCGTGACGTCACGTGCTCATTTTAATGCGCTTTATGTTCGTAATTTTTGTTTGATTGACAAAAGACAAAATATGGGTCCAATATTTTTTGATAATCTAACTGACGGACTAAATAGAACATTCATTTTTTGACCCAGGAAACTAGCCTATTGTACCTAAAGGTACCTTAGTCATGGATGTATAAGGTGATTCATAAATATCTGCAACGGCTAAAATGGGTAATTGTATTGCTTATATGGATTGCGATAGTAAAGAAATTGTATGTCCAGAACATCATTAATTTTTTCATTAAAAAAAATATATTAAATAAAGATTAGGCTTTATTCTGTCTCAAACCGTCCACATCTGTCCAAAAATGCTAACGTTTCACATTATACCGCCCCCGCGCAGTTTCAAGGGCGGATGACGAAATGTGTTATGCAAATTGAAGCAAGTAACCTTTATTTAGTGTCTTTTCGCAAATAATTAATTACCGATCCGGGGCACGTAATTCCTTCACTACGAGTATCGTAATCTATATAGGCAATACTTTTACCCATTTCCGCCGTTGCAGATATTTATGAAGCACCTTATATATTTATATATATATATTTAAATATATATAAAACAAAGACGGGTTAGTTACACCATTTATAATTCAAGAACGGCTTGGAGTTTAATTCTCTTTGGTTTGTTGAATTTATATTCGCCCCGAATAGCAGAATAACTGTAAAAACATCAGAAACTTCACTCAAAAGAAAAGGCGGCGGTGCGAAGTTCGCCGGGACAGCTAGTCTAGTATACCTAGTAGTTAGCGCTACGAACTACAAAGCCAGGCGATTGCGTATTCGAATCTTGCAAGGGGTAAATGTTTGTGTGATAAGCATGAGCAATGGGCTAGTTTCCTAAAAAAATCTAATTAGTCCGTCAGTTGGATTAACAGAAAATATTGGACACGTATTTTTTCTTTTCTGAATCAAGCAAAAAATGATGAAGATATAGCCCGTTAAAGTTCCGCGAGACGTCACGCCTTGCGACATTTTTTAGCAAGGCGTGACGTCACGTGTTCACTTTAATGCGCTTTATCTTCGTAATTTTTGTTTGATTGACAAAAGACAAAATATGGGTCCAATATTTTTTGATAATCTAACTGACGGACTAAATAGAATAATCATTTTTTGACCCAGGAAACTAGCCTATTGTACCTAAAGGTACCTTAGTCATGGATGTATACAGGGTTATTTTAAAAACATTGACAACCCCCTAGGGGTTGATTCCGGTGCTTAAATACAACAACTTTTTTTATAGAACCAACATCGACACCGCTAAAAAAAATTTACTACTAAGCCGTCGCGACCAGCAGACATCAGTTTGTATGAAGCAGTGTTTTTTTTTTATTTGCCATGTTGTTCCTATAGAAAAACTTGTTGTATTTAAGCACCGGAATCAACCCCTAGGGGGTTGTCAATGTTTTGAAAATAACCCTGTATTAATGTATTTACATAACCTATCTCCTTTCACTGTAGTTTTCTCCTGTCTATTTTTCTTCTACTTTATTTATTTACCCATTTTCCCTACATCTTGGTCACTAGATTCTTTTTCATGTTAATAGGGTATTTATTTATGTACATGTATTTATTTTAAGTATGTATTCATATTATGTCTGTATTATATAAGTATCTTACTATGTACATGTAATAGGAAGTATGTATTTTATTTTTATTTGTTCTTATTTTCAACCGACTTCAAAAAAGGAGGAGGTTCTCAATTCGACTGTATGTTTTTTTTTTGTATGTTTGTTACGCGATTACTCCGCCAATTATGAATCGATTTTAATGATTCTTTTTTTGTTTGGTAGATCATACTTCAGAGGTGGTCCCATATAAATTTTATCGAAATTGATTTAGAACTTTTTGAGAAAATCAACAAATATATACCCAGATAATATTTTGGTTGTGGTTCTTGTTACCTATCTTCGACAAATATGAGCCGGTTTTGATGATTTTTGTTTTATTGAATAGCTTATACTTCAAAGATAATATGATAAAAGTTTGCAAAATAAAAATCACCCCTAAGGGTAGGAAAATAGGGGATGAAATCGGTGTTCAGCAGTTAGATTAGGATTTATCACTAAAAATTGATGAAATAAGTAAATTTTATTTAAAAAAATAAAACCGACTTCAAAACACTAAAATGCTAAAAATAATCCTAACACTTAAGTACCTAATCAGTTACTTTTGGAGTCGGTGCAAACAAAAACATTGAATCTCTCATCGGCTGGCACCGACTCTAAAAGTAACTGATTAGGTACTTAAGTGTTAGGATTATTTTTAGCATTTTAGTGTTTTGAAGTCGGTTTTTTTTTTTTTAATGAAATTTATTTTAATAAAATTTATATTTTATTTGTTTGTTTAATTAGTTTATTAAATTTTTGGACTTTTATGTTTTGGAACTCTTCACCGCCTCCCTTCTCTCAATATTAATTCAACTTTCCTCTACCTGAAGGTTGTCTGGATGAGATCGCTCCCAGCGATAAGACCGCCTAAGTTGTGCTATTCATTATGTATTTACTCTCCTGTGATTTGTTTGTTTTGTGTGGTGTACAATAAAGAGTATCTATCTATCTATCTATAAGTATGTTTATACGTGAGCCGTGTGGGGACGGCCGTAAAGAATACACTTCCCCACCGCCAAAAGGAGGCGTGTCGTAAGAGGCGACTAATTCTTGTAGCACGAATAGGACAGCAGCGTCTTCGTGCGAAATCTTATTAAAACTGCGCTCGCCAACCCGCCTGCCAAGCGTGGCGAGTACTGGCTATCCCCCCCGAATGAAAGTCTTTGGGGGAGGCATGTTCAGCAGTGGACTTCCTATGGCTGAAATGATGATGTTTAAATACATTACTAGTCGCTAAAGTATAAGCTCTATTTATAAGACTAAACGGGAATTTATTTCACCTAAACATAACTTTTTAAAGGTACTATCTACTTAGTAAATTCAAACAAAAAGTTTTGTGTCGTTAGTAATGTCAATTTTACGTGTCAATTGACAGATCCTTGACAAATCAATAGCACACAAATCACCAGAAAGAAAAGAAGAAAAATCTTTATCACGCAAATTTATTATTATTCTTAACCCGTCAAAATGGCTAGACAAAGCAATTTATACGATGACTGCAAACATAACAAAAGGGAGGCAATGGATTATAATGCTGATGAAAGTAAGTATTGTACTCTTTTTAAAGTTTTTAGCGTTCCGTACCCAAAGGGGACAAACGGGACCCTATTACTAAGACTCATTTTCATTTAAGAGAAATTTTCACAAATGATTTATTTATGTTGCCGCTATAACAAAAAATAACCTAAAAATAGAATAAAATAATTCAAATCAAAATAATATTTGATTTGAATTATTTTAAAACAGTGCATTTTACCCTGTCTGGCGTGTGAATGTCAATCTTAAATGAATGGGATACATTTTATTTTAAACGCCAAATAATTAAATTCTTAACATGTTGGTCATCGATTGTCACAAAATAAAATTAAATATACAATGTCAACGGTAAAAGGCAAAAAAAAAACAATGATGAGAAATAAAATAAAATTATATGGTACAAAAAGTGTGCGGGACTGTCCCGCTGTGAGCAGTCTACTGTATTTGTTGTGAAGGCTGTACTATGTGGGCTCTGCGGTGGTAGTGCGGTCGGTCCCGAACGCTCTATTCTGGTTTGGTGAGACACCTGAAGAGTACCGTGGTCATGCGCAGTAACACCCCCCGAGGACCCCGTTGCAAATGAAAACAACGTGGCATGTTCAAGGTGGAGGCGGCGGAGGGTCCCAGCTTTTGGTGCTGGTGGGGTTCAGGGCTTCCGAGTTTCCAATCTTCGAAGTTAATACTCGGAGCTCTCGTCGAATAATGCACTGATGAGGTTTTTTATTTTTATTTTTATGGACGGACCTATCGCTGAGTGCCTTTGAGGAAGACATTCGTCAGCTTAACCCGGGCAGTTGTGGGTGCGCTGAAGGCGCACAGCCTAGGTCCGCCCCGCTAGCGGTCGCCGCGACCCGGCCGAGTGTGGGCTCAGACTCGTACGTGTCGAGCCCCATACTAGCAGGCGTGATCGGGCCAATGTGGAGTGCAAAAGGCACCCTACTAAGCGGCGAACCCGCTAGTGGTGGCGCCGACGGGACCGGAACTGCCAAAACAGGCCGGACCGCTGTCGGGCTCCTTTCTAGCGGGCCCGATCTGGGGGTGAGTCGGACTCTGGCCTCAAGGGCGCCTCTATAGGCTCGGACCTCGGCTTGGGCCGTCGTCCGTAGGGTGGGCAGGGGAAAAACGGCCAGGCACATGAAATACGGGACCTCGCACCCTTCGGCGGGTGCGGTGATGCGAACTAAAATGTTATGCAGTACTTGAAGTTCTTAAGGCGGTGTTGGCTGTTGTTCTACAATACGCGGTGTAGGGTCGTCCAGAACGTGCCGAGGCCGACGGAGTCGGGCAGCGACATCCTCCTGCCTGGGGCGTGTACGTGGCGGCTTTGACTATGAGCGGATTGGAGTGGTTTTTTTGCCTTATCAAAGAAGCGCTGAGACGCTTCTTTCATTTAATGGGCTACTGAGGGCATGTCGAAATCTCTATGGAGATTCTTGCGGCCTTGCGGTATGAACCACGGCTGACCCGAGGCTCTAAGCAAGAAATTGTTTTGGAAACTTTGCATTTTCTTAATGCTGTTAGAAGAAGCGTGAGCATACACCGGACTGGCGTATGTCATCACGGGGCGGATGCAAGTTTTGTAAATTGACTGATGAGGTAGAAACCACCCCTCTTTTATACAAAATGGGAGGCTCCCCCGCCACCCCCACTACTTTTATTTGGTATTTTGATTATTTACGTGCCTAGGTAGGTTTTGTACAATTTTCTTACTTTACTAATCTTATTAGGTAGATACTTATGTCTAATACAAATTCACACTAACATTCTAACAAGATTTATTTACAAACTATACGAAATGAGGCCTTTTATCCGGCCGGGTTCGGTGCGAATGAGAGGGCGCCATCGTGCGCCTTCATTCGCACCTGCCGCGGTCCCTACACTATTGCGGTCTCTGTTTTCCGCGACCTCTCGCTTCAATGTACCAAATGTGTGTGTCTGCTCTAGGACGTGTACCTACTTAATTGTGTGAAAGAAAAAACAAAACAATACAATTATTTAATAAATTAAAACCTACCTATTTACAAATTAAATCGAACTTAAAACTATTACAAAATATGTGTCGTCCTGAACAAAAAGCTCTGTTTCTTCTATATATATATATAACAAATATTTAGGGAGGGCTCCTTTACAAAAAAACGTGGTTTTTTTTTGCCCCTTTTTATAATATACCTAGTGTATTTTTGTTGCCTCCTCCATTATACGAGATTTGAACTTAAATTACATGTTAAGATGATTTTAATGAAAAAGCGTTATTACACCGTTAGTGATTATATAAATGATACAAATGTGTGGATTTAAAACTGCTTAGCTCGCACCAAAACTTGTAAAAATATTAATTTTAAAAGAGGCTGACAACAGTGACCGAGTTTCTTGCGCTGCTTCTTCTCGGCACAACCCACAAATTGTCCCGAAGCAGTGATAGGGCAAAAAAAATATTGGGGCGTGTAAAAGTGCTTTTAATCGCCTATTTGCAAAAATAAATGATTATGATATAGTATCTAATGTTTTATAGATAATGGTACGGAACCCTTCGTGCGCGAGTCCGACACGCACTTGGCCGTGTTTTTTTTTTCAAATCATTCATTCATTCCTACGATGCACGACCCGATTGGTTAATGTAGTGTCGCGGTAGATCGCCCCTGGGTTCGATTCCCGGATCGAATCAATTCAGAAAACTATCTCAGGCGCATATTATATTTCTTTTCATTTATGTCGCGGACTTAGCAAGCTGAAGTGGCAGTGGGCGGGGCACATAGCACGTAGAACTGACGGCCGAAGGGGCAGAAAGGTTCTACAATGGAGGCCGCGTACCGGCAAGCGCAGCATAGTACGCCCACCCAAAAGGTTGGCAGACGACCTGGTAAAGGTTGCAGGAAGCCGCTGGATGCAGGCCGCTACCAACCGGCCAATCTGGAAGTCACTGGGGGAGGCCTATGTTCAGCAGTAGACGTCCTATGGCTGAAATAATGATGAATGCTGACGTTTGACCGCTTGCTAAGCTCACGATCGTTAAAACATGCTTATAATCTATATTTATATGGACTGTAATATCTTTGTATTAATACCGTGTTTAATGCAATTACATATTTCATTTATTCATTCATTCAGCTGTGCTATGCTTTTCTGTGACGTATCTTACCCCTAAGATAAAAATAAGTTACGGTACTGACTAAGTCATAAGGCTTAGCAAAATAAAACTGCATTTCATGCAGAAATTTAAAAGATTTAAAGACAATGTAACATCTAAAGCAAAAAAACGAGACCCAACAAGATTAATAATGCCAATGTGTAGAAGCAAAATATACCACAACAATTGCTATGTACAAATAAAATTTATAATAAAATACCACAAAGTATTCGCGACATGCCATCAAAACAATTTAAAACAAAACTTTACAAGTGGCTAATCGGAAGACCTTTTTATAATATTAATGAATTATTATCATATAAATTAACAAATTAAAATGACATTTAAGAATTGTTTCTTCTAACATCGTTACTAAGTATTCATAAAGTTTGACTGTTCTGATAATCTTGACCTTTTTTATGTATAAAATTGACTCTAATTTAACTTTAAAAACATAATCTCATAAATTTGCATGCCATAGATTGGTGAAACATGTCAGCACTGTTGTTGTTTTATAATTCCATCAAAATTATACTATGTTTCTGCAAATAAAGAATTTATTTATTTATAAGCAAGCCGCTTTACACAGTGGTACTAGGGACAAATGATTTCATTCGAGAAAAAGGAAACTTTCATTCACTGGAATTCAAGATTGCGGACATTTGCCAAAATGGCGGCTGAAAAATTTAAAAAAATTGTATACTCAAAACGGCTGCACCATATTTAGTGATTGAGGTGTCAATTAATTTGTATTGACACACACCTCTATCAAAAGAAAAAAATAACATTTAATAAATTGAAGATGGCGGCTGAATACTTTTAAAAATGTGTAATTTTTCAATTATTTTTTTCATTCTAGTGAACATAACAACTAAACATGATATGGGTCACATATTTATTCATAGACAAAACGGTAATTTTTTTGAAATACAGGCATAGCCCGCGAAATCGGTCAGAACTACCGCACAATTCCGACCTTCGAGAAGGGTCTGTTTGAACACCTGTTCGTCCGTCACTACTCACTGAACAGGAACGAACTCCTGAAGTGTCGCTGGACTGTGTATAAGAGGAACATAGAGGGAAGGGTCTTCGCACCCTTCCAGTTTCCTGACCACAGGTAAAAGGCGTTTTTTCTTAAGCATTAACCACATACTCTATTGAGTAGAAATGTCATATGATTAGTTTGTCATTTTTTTTGTCATTTTTTAATCTGTATCTGTAACCGACTGCTTTTAAATGGGTAAGAGTTGATAGGACTTGTCTTTTTACCCCTTCCTGCCCCGTAGCATAAGCACCAAAACACGGTATGATATGATATGATATAACGATATATTGAAAACTGCAAAAATATAATAGATAAAGCCGCCATGTTGAATCGCCGTGCCGGTGACGTCAAATTCAAATTCAAATTCAAAATATTTATTTGTGGTCCATGTAGATTATACAGAGTTGGTTGCATGCACATAATTATTATAGTTCCACTATGTCCCGCCCTCAGGCATACAAATATTTTGATGAAACAAAATTCTAGGTAGCAAAAATGTCACACAGCGGAAATCAAAGAACTTATTTAACCTAGATACAACAAATTTTAATAGGAACAGAAGTCACGTCCAGGATACGTCATATATTATGATCGCTGTTTCGATAAAAAATCAAAATGGCTGCTATATCTATCATATTTTTACAGTTGGTGTCGATATATCGCTATATCATATCATATATCGCGTGGTCATGCTAGGGGGGCTGTTCCAAAACTGGCCATACCTAATCGATATTTTCAAACTTGGTCCAAGTTTATACCTTTTCGATTTTTCGCCTGATAACTTTTTATTTGAGGAATAAGTTGACATGTTGACAGTTTCCGTATAAAATCAATCAATCATTTTTTTTTTATTCGTCGGATAAAAGTTATCTGGCGTTTGAAAAATCGGTCCTAAACTCGGTAAAATGAGTTAACATCTTCGAGAATTGATTTCAGTTATGAACGAACTATTTAGTACCTATACAGATTTGTATGGAACCCTCGGTGCGTTGTCTGACTCACAATTGCCCTTTTTTTTTAATTTCACAGGGATTTGCATTTCCACAACGGCACAATTCGATTCCAACCATCTGAATCGATATTTCGATATCCCGAGCATCGAATGAAGTTGAAGCCCGGCCCTGGCGTCGATTTCCGGGGACAGATGCCCATCCCACAGGAAATGATGATGAAGCGCGGGAACATTGAAACTGTCAACGACAAAAACCATAGACAAAAAATTAAATCCGCCAAGAAGAAAATTAGCCAGACCAAACACAGATTCTAATTAGTCATTTGTTATTTTGATAGTACTTTTAGTTAATTTTGGCATGATATGTTAATTTTATAATAATTTAATTTTAAACTGTTTTTTGTAAGTTTGTTTTGTTAAGTTTTTAATTTTATTATAGTGCTGTTATTTATTATATGGCTAGATATAACGCGCACCTGTTTTTTTTTAAGAAAATTTTTAGCCTTGGCAAAGCCAGATTGGCAAGTGCGGTAGGCGTTCAGTCTTCAGCGGCCGTCTAATCAATACTCAATATACAGGGTTACATTGCAAAGGGGTGCCAAATCTTTAGGAGTGGCTAATTTAATATGAAACAAAAATTTTTTTTTTTTGCATAGTTCGATTAAGTTGCTGATTCTGAGCCACTGCTAAAGATTTGCCACCCCTTTGCAATGTTGTAACCCTGTATAGGTTCTATTTTCAATGGATGACAAGTTATAATTTTTTTTTTGTTTTTTTTTATAAAGTATTTATCAAAGAGAACAGTTTCATTTTTAGAACGATATAGGAAGGTTTGCCTTTCCTTTGGTAGTTTTTTTTTATCAACTAGCAAACCTATTTACATTGGGAAGAAATAAAATAGCACACATATTTTGCTCTAACAAATACAGGGTTACATTTCACGGTAGTGCCAATTTTTCAGGGACCACTCAGAATCAGTAACTAAATCGAACTACGTAAAAAACACTTTTATATTTATTTTGAATTCTTCCATTCTTATTTGAAAATTTATAACTCGATTAAATTGCACCGTATGTGCACTGCACGAGGTTCTTGTTGGGGCGGCGTCGGCGTACGCCTGTGATCTCTGATGAATGAGGGCGCATCACGCGTTTTCTTTTTTTTGGAAATTTTTAAGTATATGTTACTCCCGAAATACGACGACTGAAAATAATTACGATAAATTAGTATTTTTCAAATTTGACACTACCTTGAAATGTAACCCTGTATTTTACTTCATTTTCAAGTTATTTTCATATGAATAAATTTACTACTGAAACCTGTTTATGTATTTTAAAAAGTTTCCAATCTTATACAGATTTTTTGAGATATGAATCATTAGGATATACGTTACCAAAACACAATATGATATGATATGATATAATATTGCAATATATCGACACCAACTGTAAAAATATGATAGATATATCCGCCATTTTGAATTTTTATAGAAACTGCGATCAAAATATGTGACGTCATCGGCACGACAATTCAACATGGCGGATATATCTATCATATTTTTACAGTTGGTGTCGATATATCGCTATATCATATCATATCATATCATATCGTGTTTTGGTGCTCATCTATGCTCATGCGTGGGAGGCAGTTATCAAGACATCATTTAAATAAAACAAATGTTTATATAAGCTACTTTATTGTTATTGAGTATTAAATAAGTGTGCATGCTGCCGGCGAAGGTGGCGCCGCCACGAGTCTTTCGCTTTAAATCTACCCTCGCAGTACCCGCAAGCAAACGATCGCACGTCTTCGTGCGTACGCTCATGCCTCTTCTGGTCGCATTTCGTGAAAAACCTCATACCACATACACTGCACGGGTGATTTCTTTCCTTCACATGCACAGACCGGATATGAATCTTCAAATTCTGCGGAGACAGAAACGTTTTGCCACATTCCGAACAAGTGCTAATCTGTCTCTTAACACCGTGCTCCTGGATCCTGTGTTCTTCAAGCAAATAAGTGTATCGGAACGTCTTGTTGCACAACAAACAATATCTCTTATAAGAACCAGTATTATGAATCTTTTTCATATGTTTCACTCGGAGATAGTGTGACACGAACGTGGCAGGACACAGAGAACACTTCTTCTCTTTATGAACAGAGTTGACATGCATTCTTAAACTCAGTCGGTTAATATATGACACACCGCATATCTCACACACATTATTCGTGTAATGAGAGTTCATGTGGATGGATAATCGAGTGAATGTGTTGAATTTTTGATCGCACAATACACATTTGAAATCTTTTTCCAAGTTATATGGTATCAAGAAGTGATCTCCGTTTCCGAAATGTATGCTGTGGTTTTCTGTCAAATGTAATTTTAGAATATCCAAACTCACACAGCTTTCTCCACACAATTTGCAAGTTAGAGACGATATATCAACGTTTCTGTAAGTCATGCCTTTTAGGCAATTGATTCTGAGCTGTACGCTTCTGGTGTTAGAGTGGCTTTTTGAATGTTCTCTCAAGTCCTGCATTGACATGTAACTCTCAGAGCAGTGGAAGCACCGGAATTTAGTCTTCAATGACTTGAATAGGCAAAGATTCGAGTTTAATATTAGCTTGAGAGAATTTTCGCGGGAGGCGATCTGTGTTTGAGATATGGCTGGCTTGTCCCGTTTCTGTCTCGATTTTGAGCTTGCTGAAAAGGTAAAAGTCTTAAGTACAGGCAAAAGCTCGTCAACCTACCACAAAACGTACTTAAATTTGAAAATAGGTGCAATGACCTTTAGCTTTTTGGGGAAATTGACCTGCCGTTGATTGTACCATCCATAAATAAGACGAAACTAAATAACTGCTACGCCAATCTGGCCGTCATGTCCATATGTTTCTTTCCTACAATCTATTATTAACCTATTAACCGCCAGGCATAATATCAGTTGTCGTGCCCTCAGCGCCAGGCACAGTAAAACGAAAAATAAAAAACTACAACAAATAGGGATGTTCAATAGAATCGATATACCCGTCACTTAATATCGTACAGATAGAAAGCGTTACTTTGTAATTTATTGTAATTTAATTTCTAATATTAGTAGGTATTTTAGTAACATCTTGAATCAAAAAGCGTTTTAAAATCTTGAAAGATTTATTGTTTTCCGCACAATAAAATTTACAACAGATTAACCGAGTAATGGTATTTGGCCCTAAAAATCCGACCTTGGCGAAACGGGCACGAAAATATTTGTCGGATTAATCCGGCCTATACGGTTAAAGGGTTAAGATTTAGGCATTTGATATTCACCTGTTGGGCCTGCTGCTTTTTGAATGATGTTATTTCCACTCGATTTCTGTTTTGTCTTGCTTTTGGGTTCCATTTTTTTCTTAATGACATCTTTCTTGGACATTTTTGTTGGTTTCTTCTTCGGAATAGGCGCTGGCTCTTCTTTAGGTTCCAATTTGATTACAAATATTTGTCCTTAAATAAAAATCATTATTGATGGGACGTAAGTACATAAAAACCGGCCAAGTGCGAGTCGAACGCGAGTCGGAGGGTTCCGTACCATTATCTATAATCATCATCATCATTTCAGCCACAGGACGTCCACTGCTGAACATAGGCCTCCCCCATTGACTTCCAGATTAGCCAGTTGGAAGCGGCCCGCATCCAGCGTCTTCCTGCGACGAATATTTCAAGTGTCTACCTGTTACCGTTATTAATATCGAGCAAAATAGGCAAAAAATCACGTTTGTTGTATGGAAGCCCCACTTGAATATTTATTTTATTCTGTTTTTCGTATTTATTGTTATGGTAGCAACAGAAATAAACTAATTAGTCCGTCATATGGATTACCAGAAAATATTAGACACGTAATTTTTCTTTTTTCAATCAAAAAAAAGATGGAGATTTAGCCTGTTAAAGTTCCGCGTATCGTCACGCCTTGCGACACTTTTTAGCAAGGCGTGACGTCACGTGCTCACTTTGATGCGCTTTATCTTCGTCATTTTTTGTTTGATTAACAAAAGACAACATATGGGTCCAATATTTTTTGATAATCTAACTGACGGACTAAATAGAATAATCATTTTTTGACCCAGGAAACTAGGAAACTAGCCTATTTATTGTTGAAAGTTTCGTTAGTTTTAGTTGGACAGTGTCCGTTTCGACGAAGTTTGTCCTCTTTAGTTTGTTCAATTGTTAGTGACAAAGATAGCTAGATTTTTTTATTTTGTCGCGACTGACACTATTGCGACTTTTATTTGTATATGGGCGTCAATTTAGAACCTTTTTTTGTAATTACTTTACAGCTTAAGATATACAGGGTTACATTTCACGGTAGTGCCAATTTTTCAGGGACCACTCAGAATCAGTAACTAAATCGATCTACGTAAAAAAAAACTTTTTCTTCATTTTTATTTCTTCCATTCTGCATTTGAAAAATAGAATACATAGAAAATTTACGATTACTCGATTAAATTGCACCGTATGTGCACTGCATGAGGCTCTTGTTAGAGCGGCGTCGGCGTATGCCTGTGATCTCTGATGAATGACTCGAAAATTTTTAACTATATTTTACTCCAGAAATACGACGACTGAAATTAATTACGATAAATTAGTATTTATATACTGTTCCATAGACTTTATTTTTAAAATTTGGCACTACCTTGAAATGTAACCCTGTATAATATTGTAATTCAAAGTCAAGTTTACAAATTCAAAACAGAGTATTTGACAAACCTTTATTTTCATTACTCAAGGCATTGTTATCACCAATATCCCAGGAGAAGTCATCGTTGCAATGGTCATCGATTCTGTCGTCAAAATCATCATAGTAATCATCACTGTTTTCCTTTTTAAGTGATTCTGTGTCTGAAATAAATCTTACTAATATTATAGATGCGAAGTGTTGATCCATTCAACTCTTTGTTACTCAATCACACCAGAACGGCTGAACGGATCTGGGTGAAAATTGACTCAGAAAAAGATTGTCTGTGACTGTCACAACAAATGCTGAGCGGGGAACCTTTTTACATACTAGATACCTTTGATTTTTTCGTTGTTGTGTATTTTTTTTCGTATGTTTCAAATAAATGTTTCTATTTCTATTATTTTAATAAAATAGAAGATACGATACTTTTAATCCCGGAAAAATGTATGCATCCATAAGATACATAATTACATTGCAAAGGGGTGCCAAATTTTAAAAATAAGATCTAGGGAACAATGTAAAGAAGCGTCTTAATCGTTATTATTTTTAATAATCGTATGTTACGAAAGAAAATTACTTTAAATAATCGAAAAAAAAGTCAATAGAGAGACTACGAAAGCCGCGCGATAATTCATCAGAGGCGCTACGTACGGCGAGCCAACAACGCAATGCTCATTCAGTGCAATTTTTTCATAAATGTGTTAAATTATCTATGCATACGATTTTTAAAAGCAGATAAGAATGATTAAATGTGAAAACAATTTTTTGTTCTTTGCATAGTTCGATTAAGTTACTGATTCTGAGCCTAAGGATTCGGCACCTCTTTGCAATGTAACCCTGTATAATTTATGTTATATTCATATAAAATTGCAAATAAAATATTAATTTAATTTGGAAAAACCATTAATAATCATGATAAGTAAATAATAATAAATAAATAAATTGTTTCCACAATCACACCAATTATCTAGCCCCAAACTAAGCAAAGCTTGTACTATGGCGACTAGATAACGGATAAACATACTTAAATACTTTTATAAACATCCATGACTTAGGTGCAAATGCTTGTGTTCATCACACAAACTTTTTTTTTTTTTAATTATTTTTATTTTTCTCAAAATTTTTTCATCAACTTAAAATGTTACAATAACGTTAGATGCCATTATTCTACAATACATACCTTATAGTAATGAGCACAAACAAACATGAGACGCAACACTTTGTCAGGTTTAAACACCTATTAAAGCTTCTAAGGTTTGAATAACAATACATTTTTTTCACTTTTCATGTTACATATACACACACAAACATTTGCCCCTTGCGGGATTCGAATCCGCCACCGCTGGCTTTGTAGTCCGGAGCGTGAACCACTACACCAGACGGTTGTCGATAAGTAAGAGTGAATTTTGACAGTAAAGTTGATAAATGTAAAAATAATAAAACACAAATCCTTACCAATTCCTTCACTAGAGTTCAACATCTGCAATAATGTGTTCTCCGTATCAACGGCCATTTTCTTAAAGTTAGATGCAGCGCGTAGCTTAGTTATACAGTCTTCACATATCAGTTGCTTTAGCTGCGTGTGGTGGGATATCTGAAAAAATCACATAATATTATTAATTATAAACACATGCTTATTACGTTTTAGGATCATGTTTTGTAGCTTATAATTAAACCAATATATTCATATGTTTTGATAAAGTTAAGGAGAATTAGTTCTCATTATGAAGTTAGCTTCATGACTAGAATAATACAAATAGATAGATAGATAGGTACATACTCTTCATTACACACTATACATGTAAATTACACATGATTTTTAATAAATTTTAATAATGAAAAGACAATGTCGCTAACTTTATTTAAAAATGTACATGCAAACAAAAGCAAACAAAATTAACTACACGAAATTTTACAGTTACATGATATTTTTCTGCATTATAAAGCATAAAAGGACAGTAAAATTAATACGTACAGATAAATTAAAAGTGTCGCGTAACATTTTTGAATAAATTTCATTTTGCCCTCCGTAAAAATACTCATTTGTCAAGTCTTTGTAGCAGCCGTCGGTGAGACAACATCGGCAAACGTTTGTTAGGTCCATCTTGATTTTTATGTGCTATTTTAGGCCTACGATTTTATAAGTTTAATTCATAAACATTAAATAATTCAGCGCAAAATAAATAAAAAGTCGGCACAGTCCAGCCATTTTTTGACATTCGAACTTTGACAGTTTACTTTTTATATTATTAGAGACAGCATGGGCATATGGACAACATTTAGTAAAACAAACTTTTGTCGTTTAGTTCGAGAACTAGCGTAGCGTTACCGTTCTTGATACTTAAACTAAGCTTGATTATCCAACCAAGGGCTTACAAAAAGCAGTGAGTATGTTGTACCTTTGAATTATATAATTATCTATTTCTATTTCCAATGAGTTCAGTCGTGTACATTAATCCAAGAAGATGCATTTCCGATTCGAACGAAAATAATAAGCGCGCTCAATTATGATTGATTGATTAGTGATTACTCCTACATTGCCAGTGTGACGCTTATTAAATATCTATTATTTCAGCTCAATTCGGACCGAGGTATTTAGGATTTTCTCATGGATTTTCTGTTCATCCAACACAATAGCTCAACATGAGAATCCAACAATGATTTGTTAATTTACGAGTTAGTGACTCGGTACATACTTACTTAATATTATGTTTTGTTCGTCACGATTTTCTATCATGAAAAAATATATTAATTAAAATATTCGTGGGTCTGTCTGTTTCAATTTTGATGAATTTTAGTATAAAGATACTTAGATACTATAATAAATGGGACCTTCGAAAAGGACATAGGCTACGTTTTGTCGTGAAACCTGAACCGATTTTGATAAAATTTTGTACGGAAAAAGATTGAATCCTAGGGAAGTACACTACTATTTTAATGGTTTAGAAAAGCGAATAAAATAGAGTGTGCCAAACCAAGTTCCACGCAAGCGAAGCCCCGTGGCTTCGCTTGCGTGGAACTTGGTTTGGCACAGTTAGTTTACCATAAAACAAGCAAAACTGCGGTATTGAGCTAGTCTGAAGCTTGTCCTTAGCTGTGAAAACACATGTATCAACTATTAAAACGTTTTTGGTCTCATGATTCATTTTATCGTCACCATTTCAACATGAAGCGTGTATTAGAATTATTATTTTTCGTGACTCTCACAGTCACATTAATTGTGATACCTGCTGAAGGTAAGAAAAATATGTTGCAACCTTGCAACTCTTTGGCAAATGTGTTTTACCTATTTACGACAATATGAGTGCTGTAGAGTGAGATCTTGCGAGATCGAATCAGAAATGAGGAGATCCGTAAACGAACAAAAGTCGCTAATATAGCCCAATAGATTAGCAAGCTGAAGTAGCAGTGGGCGGGGCACATACCACGTAGAACTGACGGCCGATGGGGCAGAAAGGTTCTAGAATGGAGGCCACGTACCGGCAAGCGCAGCGTAGGACGTCCAACAAGGTGGACAGGCGACCTGGTAAAGGTTGCAGAAGCCGCTGGATGCAGGCCGCATCCAACCGGCTAATCTGGAAATCACTATGGGAGGCCTATGTTCAGCAGTGGACGTTCTTCTATGACTGAAGTGATGAATGGTGTAGTGGAGCCATAATTAACGCGAATGGTCCTAGGTTCAATTTTAGGTTCGGATCAATACAGAATACGATCTTTTCTGAATTACTCGAGTCTGGATGTGCTGGACGCCCTGACGATTTTTTTTATTTTCTGTCTGCGGCTTCGCCCGCGTTGAAGTCATATGTCACCCCTTATTTTACTCTCATAAGAGGTAAATTAAAAATAAATAACTTTTCTCTATTGTCTCGGTTTTGGGTGAAGTGACACCGTCGTTGTTTCTGATCAATAAAGTAATTAATCTATGTGTTTGATTTCTGTAACATAAGTGCTTTGGCTAAGTAACTTACTTTAGGATCAGAGCAATGACATTGCATACATTGTATGTGATATTGTCCAATACTTTATATTTTTTTATATAAATTTGTTTTATTTTTATTGAATAATTATAACAAAACGTTCTGCAAATACTAGCGCAATGTGCTATGGACGAAAACGCCGAGCAAGGCTGCGACGTGGACTGTCAAAACCTATGTCAGCAGCCAACAACATGCAACAACCAGCAGTGTAGCGACAGCACGTGCCGCTGCAAGGCTGGCTACATGTTCAATACGGACACGAACCGATGCGTCAATGCTTGCCGTGAGTGAAACTTCTTTGTTGTATACTGCGGCTCCGCTTCGATGTTGCTGCAGTGTAGTTGCGTGTGTCAGCAACCAACATGCAACAAGCAGCAGTGTAGCGACAGCCCGTGCCGCTGCAAGTCTGGCTGCACGTTCGATACAAACCGATGTGTCAATGCTTTCCGTAAGTACCTAAGGCAAAAGCCCTTGCTAAACGGAGGAAGGACTCCTCTTGACATTGTTGGGACAAACGCTGCTATTGCTTGATTCTTCCGTCCGCCTGCCAGCCAGAATCCGCCCCCTTCCTGTTTCGAAACTGGCCATAATCGATATCAGTGTTTTCAAACTTAGTCAGAGTAAATAATCGCCTACACCACTCGAGTTTCATTAGGTTAAATCGATATATTATGCTCAATCCGAAACAAGAAGCGAAGACTTCAAGCAATGTCGAGAGGAGGCCAGCCCCCATTTGTCAGACCTATAAACCTTCTTTGTTATACTGCGAAACAGCTATTCGTAGCTACGACTCTGTTGCGGCACTGCAGTGATATCGCTGCTTACTGCTTACTGCGGCTCCGCTTCGGAGTTGCTGCAGTTTAGTTGCGTGTGTCAGCAACCAACATGCAACAAGCAGCAGTGTAGCGACAGCCCGTGCCGCTACAAGGCTGCCTAGCATGACCACCAAACACGATATGTTATTAGTAATTTATCGACACCAACTGCCATTTAAAAAAATTTATATATGATAGTTAAATCCGCCATGTAAATTTTTTATTGTCGTAACAGTACAACGATCATAACACGTGACGTTACCGACACGGCGATTTATTCTAATGTTTATTACTGTGCATTTGTACTACTTATATTTTGTAGCAGCGAAATAAACGTAAATAAATAAATAAATAAGAAGATCGCTGTTTCGAAATGGCGGCTATATCTGTCATCTTTTTAAAGTTGGTGTCGATATATCGGTATATCATATCATATCATATCGTGTTTCGGTAGACATGCTAGGAGGGGCATGTCGTGTTTTGGTGGCATGGAGCTAATATACAGAGTGGCCAGAAAAGTGACGTCCGAAAATTTTTATTAGGTGCCTCGTGTTGAGAGGTATCTGAATCACCCCTATGTATGTTCTACGATTTTTCGTATTTTTCGTTTTCTACCTATGGTAATTTAAAAACCTTTTTTTTCCACAGCATAACACTAATTTGCAGTGGCTGCGGCAACGGGTTTTTATCCAGAAAAACTTTCATCAAATAAACCATTAAAGTATACCAACTTAGCTGTTGTTTTTCCATCACTTACCATTACCTCACTTGCAGTTACTTTCCAACGCTTCAAAACTTATAAACTAACCTCACTTAGCCCGCTAGCATACATAGAAGCACTGTTAGCATGACTACCAAAACACGATATGATATGATATGATATAGCGATTTATCGACACAAACGGTCAATTTTTTTTAAAATATGAAAGATATAGACGCCATGTTGAATTTTTAAGCCGGTGACAGATGGAGGTGGACGCGGCTCCGGACTCGTCTTGACATTGTAAGGTCAAACGCTGCCATTGGTCGATCTTTGGGCTGGCGGAAGTTGACTGAAGGATAGACCAATGGCAGCGCTTGACCTCACAATGTCAAGACGAGTCCGGAGCAGCGTCCGCCGCAGTTTGTCATCAGTTTTATGATCGCTCTTTTCATAAAAAATCAACATGCCGGCTATATCTATCATATTTGTAAAAAAATACCGCTTGTGTCGATAAATCGCTATATCATATCATATCGTGTTTTGGTGGTCATGCTAGGCAGGCTGGAGCGCCCTAAAATAATGGGTAACGATCTAACTAAATACATAATGTCGTTTTGTCAAAAGGCATCGACTCTAATTGGCATCCCTCAAGTTGCAAGTAACCTTTAATAGCGTTATTTTAGTGTACAAAATACGTTAATCGATAGACAAAATAATTACAAACAACAAATACTCTTTGACAAAATGCCGTTAATTATATACTTTGTTCAGAATTTCAGGGTGAACATTACATTTACTTTTATTTACATAATTACTTTCATATTAAAATTTATATTTGCTGCACCCTAACAGGGTTGTAGTTTGTAGGTACTGTATTCAATAGGCTAGTTGACACTTTTTTTAAATAGGTCTTAATTGTTAATAAGTGTTCCATTAGACCGAAAAAAATAATTATTAGACTTAAAAAACTACAAAACTTTCATTTTAAAATAATATTTTCATAAACAGACGAAAACGCTGTCAGCCATTTTGGTCTATAGATTATCTGTGCCATGACGTTGTCCCTCTAGTAAACAAACAAACAACTTATACGTCTTTACGAATACAACCTCTCAACAATACAAAAATACCTATTCGCTATGTGCAAAGTGGGTGGTGGGGGCCGTCAAATCGATCGCAGCACGCAATGTGGCAGAAATGTGAAAAAACTCTGGACTGTCAGGGTCAAATTGCTATATTTTCATAAATTCCATACTAACATTATTAAGTATTTTTAAGTAAAAACGTTAAAATTCGCGATATAGGTCACATTACGTGTTGTGTTATAAAGTGTAGAAACAATGGGAAAAACAGTTCGTGCATGTTTTTTTCGTTTCCAATATCAAGATGAAAATTGGAGCAAAGATATTAATGCATAGCTGTTGTGAAGAGAAAAAAAATGGTAGGGGTTTTTGTCATAGACGTTTGTCTTATGATCACAGCTCTTATTAAGTAGCTTTGTTCGTTAGTTCTAAGCTCTTTAACGTCTCTCACATGCTGTGCTAATACATTTTTCCCTTTTTGCACAGTTTGAGGTTGGAAAGTTATATCATGTTGTATTGCTCCAAATCCCGTCCGTATTACAACATTCATATTTAGTTCAAGTAAGAAAATCACTTATTATAATATGCACAAACTTTTAAGATATTTTCATCTAATTTCGAAGAAAAACAATCCAAAAATCATTCTCAAACCATCTAGTTGCCTTAATTTGAAAGATCTTAAGTCCACAATAATTTTGGTCACTAGGGGCGCTGTCATCGCGCACACAGCGAATAGTAGGTAATTATCATTACCTGTATCGTTCGAGGATGCAAAAATACATCAGAGCGATCAGACTCGAATGACATTTGATCGTTTACCATAAGACTGACGTCAATCACGTCGCGATCATGGCGGATAGCGTTTTCAGAGTTTTAAAATATAGATTAAAAATCTTAGTCTAGTATAGTCTTATCGCTGGAAGCGATCTCTTCCAGACAACCTCCAGGTATAGGAAAGTTGAATTAATATTGAGAGGGGGAGGTGGTGAAGAGTTCCAAAATATAAAAGTCCAAATATTTTACAAACTAATTATTTAAACAAACAAATAAAGTAAGAACAAATAAAAATACAATACCTACTTCCTAATACATGTACATAGTAAAATAAATATATAAATACAGACATAATATTAATACATTACTTAAAATTGTGACGAGGATCCGGCGGCGAGACATCCCTAACACGCGAACCGATGTTCGACAACCCTACGCGCCCGCAAGCGCTCGCGCACCAATATATAAGGCGTGGTATAAATACATGTACATAAATAAATACATACTTTTTTTTTATTTAAACTTTATTGCACAAGTAAGTACAATGCTATATATGCTATACAACATTCTCTACCAGTCAACCTTGAGGTAATGCAGATAATGTAGTCAGTGGCGGAGTATAAAGTATCCGACATATTTTTTAAGACGAGTAAAATACATACACATACATATCAATTTAGACAATAATAAATACATACTATAATACATACTATATAATATATTGGGGAAGTCGATGATTATTAATCGAAAGTGTGAAAAAGAAGAGAAAGAAACATACAAAAAAGGAGTTGAGTAATAGTAGAATGGTCAGTTCTGAGAGGTGCCAAGAAACCCTATTAATATTTATTTATTTCAGTAAAAACCTTCTATGTGGAATATTCACGAAAATAATATATTGTTTTTACTATTTTTATAAGAAATTACATGAAATTATAGTGATAATAGTGAAAACAAAATTGATTTTGAATAAAAAGTAACCGTAATACAGTAATTAGAAATTGAGATATACCTGTCTCTTTCTAACAACTTTTAGTATGAAAAATGCATGGCGGACGTGTACTGTGACGTCACGGTACATGTCGGATCTCCTTGTCTAGCACGCGACTTTAATGGGTTGTAAGCCAGGTATTTATCAATATTTTTTTTAAATTCTTTGTTTTATTAATTTTAATTAAGTGCTATTTGTTTTAGGACCAAATAGAAATATGTGCATATTCCCTAATGTTATTTTTTTAACCTACCACTGTCCGGGATAATATTGTGGGCTTAATAAAAAAAACGAATATATTTTATAAAAAGAGATTTATTACTTACATAAACAAATATGTATGGAAGATTTTCAGTTTACAATATTGCACGTTAAATTTGATTGTAATGTCTTTTTGTTATACAAAATAAAACTTTACATATACAGTGGCCAGAAAAGTGACGTCCAAAATTTTTTTTAGGTGCCTCTTGTTGAGAGGTAACTGAATCACCCCTATGTATGTTCTACGATTTTCCGTAGTTTTCGAGTTACGTTTTTTTTAATGAATTTTTGCAACCGGATCAGTTTGAACATTTTCTAAAAAAGTAGATGCTTTCTGCGTCTTTTTTTTTCTTGCAGCTAAATCTCTATGAACTGTGCATTTATGCATAAAATAAACAGCCTCATAACTTTAATGGAAGTTACTACAAAATTGACCTAAAGTTGAGAATTTATGTTAAGTGAGTTATCATTTAAATTTTCAACTTAAAATTAATAATCGAAACTGATGATTTCTTAGTTTCTAAGTAGCTTCAGAGAATGCGTTAGACTCTAAGCTTTCTAAGAAAAAGTAGTACTTCATAGGCTTCATAGTCTATTAAAAAAAAATCGTAACTCGAAAACTACGAAAAATCGTAGAACATACATATGGGTGATTCAGATACCTCTCAACACGAGGCAACTAAAAACAATTTTTGGACGTCACTTTTCTTGCCACCCTGTATAGAGGGTGTACGCTCACCGTTTAACATAATATAATTTCCGTGGAATAAATTTTACTATAAATAATTATCTACAAAAAAAGACATGAAGTGTTAAAGTAACAATTTTAAGATCAATTCTGTAAATAATAAAATTTAAATATCTATCATAGAAGACATATATTTTATATAATGGGCTAGTTTCCTAAAAAAATCTAATTAGTCCGTCAGTTGGATTAACAGAAAATAATGGACACGTATTTTTTCTTTTCTCAATCAAACAAAAAATGATGAAGATATAGCCCGATAAAATTCCGCGTAACGTCACGCCTTGCGACATTATTTAGCAAGGCGTGACGTCACGTGCTCACTTTATTTTCGTCATTCTTGTTTGATTGACAAAAGACAAAATATGGATCCAATATTTTTTGATAATCTAACTGACGGACTAAATAGAATAATCTTTTTTTGACCCAGGAAACTAGCCTATTCTCCTATGTGAGGCAGTAAGATGAGTAGGCTGTGTCATCACAATATAATAACAAGGGAGCTTCCATGCCACGTATTTCCTCTCTTTAGACATTGAATCACAATGTCGACAAAACAAGTGAGTGACAGAAAAACAAGTAGATGACAAAGAAACAAGTTATAAAACAAATTGATAACTCTACTAGCTTTTTAATGCACTTTTATTGAATGGCTGTTTATTGTGTCGATTGGAAGAACTACGATGTTTTGCATCAGTTACCTACTGGTTAAATGGGCATTTTTAAGTCTTCAACTGCCTATAATAAAAAACAATTAGAAAAATCTGTTTATCTGTGACATTTAAGGTGTTAACACCGTCAGTTGTGTAAATAATATCTTGCACAGCTGTAAAGTGTGGCAACAATTGAAGCGCTAAGGATGCTACGACGCTATTCTACGCTATGTTGCCAGATAACGCATTACACAACGTCCTTCCATACACGGTTGATAATATGAATGAAGTCTCAAGTAACATAAAGGTGTGACCAGTGTGCTAACCTTTCCTGTTGACCTTGCTCGACCTTGAGACCCGTGATCACAACCACTAAAACCACCGTTAAAAACTAGACTATTTAAAAGATTTTTACTATATTATATATTTTACTATAGTTTCGGATATCTAAAAAGGGAATTTGCATGAAAAAAATATATTGTTTTTACTATATATAAATATATGAAATATAGAAAAATATATAAAATTAGAGTGCTAATAGTGAAAACAAAATTGATTTTAGGTAAAAAATAACCGTAATACAGTAATTAGAAATCAACGTATACCTATCTCTTTCTAAAACAACTTTACTATGAAAAATGTATGGCGGGCGTGTAATGTGACGTCACGATACATATCGGATCTCCTTGTCTAACACGCGACTTTAATGGGATGTAAGTCAGGTATTTATCAATATTTTTCGAAAATTCTTAAAATTTTATTATAATTAAGTACTTTAGTTTTAAGACCAAATAAAATAACATGCATATTTCCCATTATTATTATAAAAGGTAAACTTTGTAAGTTTGGATGTAGCAGGTAATCTCTGGAACTACTAATGTAGTCATAATCAATATAAATTATTAAAATTTTAAAATTAAAAATAATTAATTTACAAATGTCTTAGTCTTCAGGACCACGGAATTGACATTAATGTGTTACAAGGCCGTACACCGTGCACACTCAGACTCAAGCCAATTTAGAACACAAAATTTCTAAGCCATGCGAAGCCAAGCGGTTCACTAGTTTTCGATATTTTTGAGCCGGGCCGGACGGATCAGATGCAACGGAAGCTTGCAAGGTCACAAAAGGTCAACTGGATTAGACTACGTAGGTCACCCCAGGAATTTATCGCGTCAATTGTTGCCAGGTACGTGGTTTCAAGTTAACTCCCTGTGTTTCTTCACATGACATACAAATACCTTATAACTTTTCTTCGCTATATTAAACGTTGGATTATCCTATCCTCTACGTCCACCTTTCGATCGTGGACCTTAAGATGCCCTTTTAGAGTACATTTCTGTGTAAACGCTCGCCCACACACAGGACATATAAATCTCTTGTCATTATTATGTATCCGCATATGCTCTCGCAGGGTTTTCTTCCTTTGATACGACTTCTGACATATATGACAAGTATGAATCCGTTCGCCATCATGTTTGATCATGTGCATTTTTAAAGCATTCTTCGTATAAAAGGCTAAATCACATTTGTCACACTTATGGTTACGTTCGTTGAGATGGTCCCTGCGTACATGACTGGATAAATGGCCCGGAGTAATATAACTTTGTGGACACACTTTACATTTGTATCTTTTTAACTCTTCGTTGTGAACTTCAGCCAAATGCTTCTGCCTCGCGTAGAAGGATGATAAAGATATATTACACCGCTTGCAAGCGTATCTGACACCGGATTTGTGTTCCTTAGAAACATGGTTCTCTCTCTTTGTGACTCTATCGAACACAGCGTTGCAATGTCGACAGGGAAAGTGTCCTACTTCGTGCGTTCTCATATGCCCTCTTAGTCTCGCTTTCGATGCGAATGCTTTGCCACAGTTTTCGCAAATATAATTTGGATAATGTACATTCATGTGAGTGTTCAGACTGACATAGTTCAGGAAGGTTTTCTTGCAAACTGGACAATCTAGCTGGTCTTTTTCTAGTTTGAACGGAAGGTTGTTCCATTTTCTGTTATATTTCAATTGACTACAGTTTTCGATATGCTGTTTCAATTCGTTAAAGTCTGATACGTCCGTGGTGCATATTTTGCAGCGAAGCTTGTTGGATGTCGGGTAAAAACGCTGAGAATTTGAAAAAACCATTTTTTTGAAAGCCAACTGTATATTGATTTTGTTGTGTACATTTACATGTTTCTTAATTTCGTCCAAACTAACGGATTTGACTGTACACAATGAGCAGGAGAAGGAACGATTTTTGCGCATTTTGAATGGAAACAAACCGGACTGCAATAATGCTTCCGTCTCGCTGAAATCGTTCTTTTTTATTGAGAATTTTAAAACTTTACGTTTCGTTGAAATTGTTTTCTTCGACTTCCTAATTGGTTTCTCATCTTTTATAGGCTCGTCTTTTATTTTGAATTCATTTAATGCTGGAAAAGAAACATTTCATAATGATGTTAGCTAGTCGGCAGTTTAGTATGGGAAAGTGTTTTTTTTTGCGATTTTGATGTTCGTCCCATATACAAAAGTTGTCTTATATGAGCACCAAAATCAGCCGTTAGGGGTTGTTCATGTTAAAAAAAACGTAGTATTAACATTAAAATGGCAAAATAAAAACTTCCGCATACTAAATAGCTGTTGGGCTATAAGATTTTGATTTTGATCACACATTTGAGGTTTTCGAGTTTGTAAGAGTGTAGAATCATCTCTTAGATTAGAACGAAGTTACCAAATAAAATAAGATCTAAAATAGTTATAATATGAACTTACTAATATTATCTTCATCATCGCAAAAATCGTCATAGGTATTTGAAAACGAGTCTTCATTCATTGAGTCTTCACTCTTGATATCTTTGACGGTCGACTTGGTTTCTTCTGAAACTATAAATGTAAAAATATACGCTTTTTTGTCTCTACCAGACCACATAGCATGACCTCTAAAACACGATATGATATGGCGATATATCGATACTAACATTTAAAATATGATAGATATAGCCGCCATGTTAAATTTTTATCGAAACAGCACTCATAACATGTGACGTCGATTCAACATGGCGGCTATATCTATCATATTTTTAAAGTTAGTGTCAATATATCGCTATACCACCTAAACACGATATGATATGATATAGCGATATATCGACACCAACTGTAAAAGTATGATAAGATATAGCCGCCATTTTGAATGTTTTATTGGAGCAGCGATCATAATATGGGACGTCACCGGCACGGCGATTCAAGATGGCGGCTATATCTATCATATTTTTAAAGTTGGTACCGATATATCGCTATATCATATCATATCATATCGTGTTTTGCTGCTCATGCTAGGGAGGCAGGAGTAGCAGTTTTAGGGTGCCACGAATTATTCCTGCTATAATGTTTTTCCTTGACCTGTTTTGATAATTCCTTTTTTACTGCACTGTCTACACTTGCTTTTTTGACTGGCATTTGCATTTTGCCGTTAAGTCCGCCATTTAAATGTGCAAAAAGATAATAATTAAAATGAAACCTCACCATTCGCCTTGACATTTTGTACGAGAACTTTGAGGGAAGCCTCCACTTGCTCCTTAAATTTGATGGCATCCCGCAACTTATCGATGCAAGGATCGCATATAAGACGTTTCGTGTCTCCAAGATCTAACGTCGACACCTGTAATATAAGGAAAGATATATTTTTAACATTTAAAAAGACTTCGAACTTTTTTGAGCCTGGCATACCTTAAGTGGAAGTACCTAAAATGACATTATTTTGGTGTACACCTATGAAACATACGTCAAACGAAAGATAGAATAATTACAAACAACAAATACTCCTTGACAAAATGTCTTAAATGATATACTTGTTCAGAATTTCAATTTGAAAAAGTAAATATTACATTTTAAGTACATACGTGCAACTTTAGGCAAATAAGGTTTGATTCCTTTTGTAAAACTGATGGATTACATTACATAATATGATAACACAAAACTATAATTTACCTTTATGTATGACTTTAAGCAAATTACTTTATAAATAATGTATTCCATATTTAAATTTAAAAGCAAACTCGCCCATGTCGGGATTTGAACCCAGAACTCCTGTTTCGCGCTTCACGTTTCGTTTCACGCAGGCCCTTCACCGATTAAGCTACAGGGGCCTGATTTAAATATGTAATACACCATTAAGCTATTAATATACATTTTATAACCAATATTTTCTTCCAGAATTTCCTCACTCGCGTAACTTCAGACATACAGCAATGCTTTTTTACCACCAGCCAAATTTTTTCTAGGCATTAGGTATCCTTCATAGAACCCATTTATAAATAAATAGGTATGTCAAGTCTTCACCATAAAATATTTTTCCCAATATAATTTTCAATTTTATGTGGTTACTGCTTAACGTAAACATTACGTGACGGAAACATTACATGAATGAGAGGGCGGTGCGAGAGCAGCGGCGTGCGGGCAGCGGCACGGGAAGGCTATGATATCAACAAACACACAAATCAATCGCCCGCGCAATCCCGTGCGTATGCGTGCCTTATTACCGCGTTTCGGCCGTCCCACGCGCTGCGTACTATCGCGAAAATATGAAGGGAAAGTCAACTTAAGGATCGTAAAAACATCAATGAAAAGCGGGGGCGAGGAGAGGCGTCGACGCTAGCGCGTAGAGTAGTTTGCGTGCCGTGTCCATACTCTTAGTATTTGTTTAGATAATTTCCAGGTGCTTTATCTCCAACATTTTTGTACTGGGCGATACCAAAAGACAAAACACGTGTATTGTTTTTTTCCTCATAGATTATTATATTTAAATTTGGATGGTGATAAAAAAGTCTTCCTGTAAGTCCGTTTAACAATTACATTTGAATTCTCTTGTGACGCTCTGTGGGCTCTCTGATGAATTACATTTGGTTAAAATGTAGATTTTAAATCTATTAAAAAACTGTAGTGTTTAAATCTATAAGTTATCATGAAATTAATTTGCAAAAAACTGTTTTTTTAATAAGACAGTTGCTACTAAATTGTAAGGACCTTAGCGAAGAGATACTATTGCTGTGAAAACATTTTTATGATATCTTACTTTCTTTTTACATTTACCCTCATTTAAATTACAAACTAAAGTTTCTAAGTCTGATTTATCACTAGCCTATATAGACAAGCCACTGTTTCAGATTGTTTTTCTAAATTTATTTATATATTGTGAGAAGATATAGAATTAAAAATTACATATAATTGGCAGAAGAAATGAATTAACTTATTTTTACGAATGTCTGACTTTTTTTTGCCATTTACATCATTGTTCCACCTATTTAAATTATTCACTTGTTTTTTTGTCATTTACTTGTTTTTTGTCATTCACATGTATCTATTTCTAATAATTTTTAATACTTTTTAATTTGTATATCTGAAATCCGAAACCATGAATGCCTGATCAGCTTTTTATCTTAAGATACACTATTACTACGACGAACTGCCCCTTCAAGTGCCGATTACCCACTGTTGACCCGAATTTTATGTCATTGTAGCAAATAAGTTTAATCATTCATTCATTTAATTATATATATATTTTATGTCTTTTGTAAAACCTATAAAATCACTTGCGCTAATTTTAGTATGTTATGTATTATGATTACTATTATTTATTTTTTATGCTGTGCTTAAATTAATGAACTTATAAGTATGTTAAATAGTATGGTAGAAATATAATACAATTACTCATATAATACTTGCACTTGGACTTAAAACACCCCAAAACGTAAGTGTTTTGGGGCTTGAAACTGAATTGCTTTTCCATTGTTTGTTTGTTAGTTTTATTTCATTCAAAATTTCTAAATTGATGTACATTTGCTAAATATTTTTTCTTCCAACAACACTTTTTACTTTTAAGTAATTAGGGAAACCTGTTATTGGCCATACTATTAGTCTAATAATTATTATTTATAAAGTACCTAGATACTCTTTATTGCACACCATACAAGTAAAATACACATGATTTTTACAGAAAGATGTACAATTTAGGCGGTCTTATCATTTCAGCAGTCTGACGTCCACTACTGAACGTAGGCCTCCCCTAATGACTTCTATCATCGGGGGAGGATTGCCAATACTCGCCACGCTTGGGAGGCGGGTTTGCGAGCACAGTTTTTTTTACAAAATTTCACACGCAGACGCTGCTGCTCGTCTCGTGCTACCAGAATTAGTCGCCTCTTACGACACGCCTCCTGTTGACGGTGGGGAAGAGTATTCTTTACGGCCATCCCCTCACGGCACATTGAATTAGTTATACAAAATAATTATTATTTGTTTTCTTGGTCTTTTGGTCTTGGTGACCAGACTCCTTTTAAGTCAATAATGCCTATGCCAGAAGACACTGCTCGTGCATATCTTATATTACAAATACTCAATATTATTTGTCATATGTCGAAAAGTTTTCTTTTACCGGATTGTTTATTGTTTGTAGATTACAAAATAAAAATATTTGTGTGTTATGTAGGTGTGAATGAGTGTGTTTATTTAGTAATTATGATTGTCCTGTTTACATAATATATTTGTTTTATGAAAACTTTCGTTTTTTACCGGTAAATGTCTTGAGAAAAAAAGCAAAGAAATACACATACATTTTAAATCAAAATTTACTCCTTATCTACCTACTTACTTACTTACCTACTCACTTTTCTATAGATCTTTATTCGCATGCTTTCCAAGCTTACAAGGAACGAAATTTCATATTGAACAATGAGCTCTTGAACAGAATATCAGTAGAACAATAGCGAATTTACAATACCATTTACTGAGAAATGTACTGACATCTTGTTAGAATTTAGCACTTCAGAAATACGAAAATTGATCAAAAATCGCATATAGAAGTGTTTCAGTTCGATAAATCCCTTTAAATTGTACTTACGTCTATCGAAAAGCATTTAAGCAGCATTTCGGAGTATAATTCTTGAATTCCATTACGTTTCTGAGATACGATCATGCTCTTAACTGCATCTTGGTTTAAACACAAATTGCACACCCCGAGCAGAGGTAGCGCCTCTACCATAATCTCCACGTCCATTTTTAAATATTTAACACAATATATCCATTAATTTAAGAACGTAATCTTAACGCGAGAAGTTCAAAATAAATTACTTTTTTTGACAATGGAATTGTCATTTTGACAAATTGATTGACGTACAACTTTTTTTACTGTATTAAAAAATATATTTGTCTCTGGACAATAGCTAGTGATGCTCATCCCTTTGAGTTAAATCGTAATCGTTTTATTGAGCTCTATAGCTCAAACGCTGGGTACATCTTCATGGCGTAGAGTGAACAAAGAAAATACGCCAAAATACTCAGTCGCCAAGCAATGAATGGCACCTCAAAGCTACGAACGACTCTTAACTTTTGTTTAGTGCACGCATTTTATTCCCGGCCGACTTTAAAGCTGGTGACAAATTGCGGCGGATGCAGCTCCGGACTCGTCTTGATATTGTAAGGTCAAGCGCTGCCATTGGTCTATCCTTTAGACAACTTCCGCCAGCCCAAGGATCGACCAATGTCAAGACGAGTCCGGAGCCGCGTCCGCCGCCATCTGTCACCGGTATAAACCTACAACTTTATGACTTTAACGGGTTTAAACTAAAAAATGATCCAGGCTCAGCAGATGTCATGTCATGCTCCATGTCGCTGCTATGCTGATCACGTAACCATCGTTCTGGTGTTGAACCATAAAATAACGTAAGCAGTTATACTTCTACACCTTGCGCTACTTTCTTTCACACCATGTCAATGACTGGATGTCGTTGCATTTCGTTTACCACTGAGGTTTAATCCATAAAATAATAACGGAGACAGCAGAAACCAGCAATGAATGATTGAGTAGTTGAACTACCCAATCATTCATTGCTTGTTTCTGCCGGAACTACTGTAGTTCCTACGAGTATCTAGCAAGTTTGATAGGGGGAGAAAAATATTAATCAAACTTTAATTTAAAAATTGATTTTGATGTTTGTATTCCCAAACTTACGGTTTCTTTACGAAAGTTTTTTTTATTTGATCAGCAGAATCGGGTATTATTGGGCATAAAAAATACAAGCCAAATCAGTAATCGTTTAATGACTGATTTGCGTAGCGGCGCAGTAATTGACTTTGCCCGCAATGGGTCCCAGGTTCAATTCCCGCTTTGGTTCTATAATAATACCTATACTTTTTAATTATCTCATGACTGACTCAATTTCTGGTAACTTCGTAACACAATGATATAATACGTAGTACCTACTTACAAATTCCTTGATCTTATCAAGGATATTTTCACAAAAAAGTACAGCATAATATAATTTTTATTTGTAAATCACTACCATGAGTAAATACTTTTACTAGCTGTTGCCCGCGTCTACAAATCTTCTTCTTCTTCATTAAGTCCTTTTTCTCAAGATAATATGTACAATAAAAACATAAAATACTTTCACTTTTTTTTTTATACTGCTCTGTTGAGATCTTCTTTAAATTTACTCGTATGTAAGATATATTTGTGAAAACTTTTTTGGCATATGTATAGCTTAATTGGTTTGTTTATATGTGTTATCAAAACTGCTGTTTGTTTTCCTAATAAATAAAATAAATAAATATAAAACAAAGTCGGGCTAGTTACACCATTTATAAGTCAAGAACGGCTGGACCGATTTACCAAATAGAAGAAGAACCCCGAATAGAAGAATAATTATAAAAACACGGAAAAATTTACGAAAAAAATGTATAAAGGGGGTAGGAAGTTCGCCGGGACAGCTAGTTGTGAAAATAAAAAAGGTTTACAATGATGTTAATTCCTACTTCGAGACCATGACAATCGGTGTGTTATTTGGCAATTTTATGAATTAGCAAAAATCAAATAGTTTTTGATGGATAGTTAAACTTTATTCTTAATAAAAAACAATACATGTTAAACAATGGTTACAATTTTTTAACGGAAAGTGAGTATAAAATTATGTTCAAAATTACAAGATTCTATCTATTACATTTATCGCATGGGTAACATGCGCTTTCTTTTGAATCTCTAAATTGACTTTTAAGACTGAAATAGCTTAGTGGAGTAAGTTTACCTTTTCTTAATCTACTTTTGTACAATACTAGTTTCATGAAATCTAACTTCTGGCCTAGGAATCTAACTAATTTGTGAAAAATCGAATTTATATATCCCGCCTTTTTGTAGAAACGAAACGCAATTTTAGACACGATGGCTGCAACGGAAACGTCAAATGAAAAGCGCGGGAATTTTGTACTGGAAATGACTTTTTGCTTTTTAATTTGCGACTGGCACAGGCGCTTAAACGTCGATGCCGAGGAGTTTCTTGTCGAAGATGAATTCGCCGAGCGATGGGTGGCGTTCGAGCATCTTCTTGAGTGTGGAGGCTTTGCCGGCGAGGTCGCGCTGGCCCTTGTATTGTTCTTCCAAGAATTCTCCAGTCAGGTAGTCAACAAGCTGTGAAAATTTTAAAAAAGGATGAGTTAGGCTCAGATTATCTAAAAGATGGTTGTCTGGTGACTGAGGAAATATCTAAGAAAATCTTCATATCTAGAGCTAATCCTAGTCCCAACTAAGCTTTAGATAGACCAAACTCTGCATTGTTTTATTAGGTTCGAGTTCGTTTACGTCGTCTGTGTAAGCAAGGTGCCGTTTCAGTCGAAGGACCGACAAATAGAGCTGTGAATGAGTGAGTGAGTGGTTGAGTTAATAAAGATGATGACACTAATCAATTGAGCTGCAAAACACGATATCCCCATAGATTTTATATGGAAAAAAATACTTATTATATGTATGCCTAAAATTAAGGTATATAACTCAATATTTGTGGATTTAAAAGAGATTCAAAATCAATTATTATAGTGCCGTTAATAAGATCAGAAGCCTAATATGTTTTTTTTATTTAGAACTTTATTTCCCTAATTGTGTACAAAAGGAGGACTTAATGCTAGAAGCATTTTCTTCCATTCAACCGTTGGGTCATGCAGAAAGCTTTCAATTATTGTCGGATGACAATAATATAATTTGACTCCATTGTGCTGAATTGGTGATGGAGCCAGGGGAGGACAGTGGACATTTTGAATGACTACTATTTGGTAAAACCTTCGTGTTAGGGCTTATTTGATTTGTTTAAACGAGTCTGATATATATAAAAGTGTGTTTATTAATATCAAATCTTTTTTTTTTTTTTAAAACATGCACATTCTTAATATATATATACATTGCTCTGATCCTAACGTGAGTAGCTAAAGCATTTTGTTACAGAAATCAGAAACAACGACGGTACCACAACACCCAGACCCGACCCAACGTAGAAAATGTAGTTTTCTACATCGACCCGGCCGGAAATCGAACCCGGGAACTCAGAGATGGCGACGCCAAATCTGACGTGCTCGCCTCTTGGCTAAGAAGTTTTTTTTTCGAATTATCTTTTGTTGTTTTCAAGATGGTCAGGAAAGAGATGGTGTGAAAAGAAAAATTGGAAAAAAATTGTGATAAGTTTGAACATTCAGGGAAAAATTAACGTCCTTTTTCTATGAGATTTTTAGATTGTGAAATGTCGTTTCAAATTGTCAAATTTGGACAAGACAACGTCTATTAGACAGGGCAAGTATGTAGTAGCTAGTAAAAAAATAAAAACGTTGGTGCGACTTACGTGGTAGTCGTTGAACTCGCTGTCATCCTCGCAGGCGTGGATGACGGTGCGGATGCTCTTCGTCACATCGCTCTCCATCTTGACGGCGTGCTCCAGGGCCTCCACTCCGTTGGCCCAGTTGTTGCGTTCGGGGGGCTGTGAAATAACATATTATTAGTCTCTTGAGTGACGCAATATTTTTTTGTTATGGATTTTCCGGTCTACAGTGGCATGCGGAGGGGTTAAATAAAAATAGGAAATCACGAAATCGGGATAACAGTACCAGTGCGCTTGCAACAGTGCCGAAATATCGAAGCTCGTAGAAAGGTAACTACAGACAACAGCTTGTCAACTTACCGTAATAAAACAAAAAAAAATCTTGATTAATATTGACTACTTACATGTCGGACTTAAAGTTGGAAAACGGTTGAATGACCATTAAGTTTTTAGGTAGATTGACTTGACGTTGTCTGTAAATGTATGTGTATACCTCATGTGACGTGACATGTATTTATTTTTTCAATATTTGTGTTTTCTCTGTAAGCGAATATTTATGTATTCTTTGAGAAAATTAAGATCTATAACCTTAAATGGTAATTATTCCGATTTAAGTATTTCCAATGTTTGTAACCATAAAATCTTTGATATGGTCTATGGATTTCGCTTTTATCTGTGGTATTAGTATGTAGTAGATACCTGATACCGGTGACAGATGGCGGCGGACGCGGCTCCGGACTCGTCTTGACATTGTAAGGTCAAACGCTGCCATTGGTCGATCCTTGGGCTGGCGGAAGTTGTCTGAAGGATAGACCAATGGCAGCGCTTGACCTCAAGAATGCCAAGACGAGTCCGAAACCGCGTCCGCCGCAGTTTGTCTCCAGCTTAAGGCTCGTACTACATACACCCGGAACTTTTCAGAACTCCATACAAAACGGCACCGGACAAGCCCGGATTCAATCCGTTTTGTATGGGGTTCTGAAAAATTCCGGATGAATATAGTCCGAGCCCAAAACTTCATGAGTAGTTGTGAGTTTAAAGGTATGTTTTGCTGAATGGCTCTTTGCCGATGCCTTTCCCATCTTGGAATTAAACATTAATGTTTAATTACTCAGGCTATCGTAACAAGACATAATGCGCCTATTTCATACTTAAACATGATGTGGGCTCAACTTTTATTACTCGCTCGAGTTTTATTCTTCGGAAAAAAAATTGAGCCTCTTTATAGGAGTGCGGCCATCTTAGAAGAGAACGATCGTTGTTCTCACTCACACACCTTTCCGTCTGGCTCACTCATCGTCCAGAAACTGGTTATCAACGTTGTTCAATTGGTCTGAAATATATCCCACTTTATTTTACGAAAAAGTAGGGCAGTGCAAGCCTGCTTAAGACCTTATAGTCTTCTTCTGTCGTGTCAATTGCGACTCTAGACGGACTTCGTCAAAACGTGGCAACTTCTACGGCATTTGTGTTGCTCTGTTTAGGTCATCTCTAGTGAAGGTGTGGTGACACAAATGGCAGAAAAGTCGGTGAGCCATAGTCTGTGGGTCCACGCAGTCAGATTCACTTTTCCGCTAGGTCCCCATACCCACCCTTACCAAATTTTGTCTTCAGTGGCCAACCTCTGTACGATGACGATTTAGCGCCTTGTTGGCCAAAGCTGTTCCCAAAAGAAGGGTTGTTCAGACGGCGATATAAAATTGAAAGGCGGGGTAATTTTGGGAGGCCAGAGCTGAAATTGAGCATCTATAGGCTTAGAGTCCATAGTAAGAGGCCTGGTAAGCCCTTAAGCGTCATCCCTCAACTTACCCTGACAGTGATGAGCGAGGTGACGTCCGAGGTGAGCTCTCCACGCATCAGCAGGTACTCGATGAGTTTCATAGCGTGTTCACGCTCTTCGGAGCCCGCGTCGAAGAACAGCTTGGCGAAACCTGGCCGGTTTACCTGCAAATAGATTACACATTAACTAACTATCTTTATAAGGTTAAGACTGACCGTCGTTGGGCTTAAATTCGTAATACTTGTGGTAATACTGTAGTAGAAGTAATCGATCATTTGTTTTCACCGTGTCCTTAGAGAAGTGAGCGTCCATAGCGAGGTAGCTTGTGTTCATACTATAGCAGAAGTAAATGATCATTTGTTCTCACCGTGTCCTTAGAGAAATGAGCGCCCATAGCGAGGTACTGCAGAGAAGCAGCCACCTCCATCTGGATCTGTCGCCGCATAGAATCGCGGCATGGCCGGTGCATCGTCACCCACTCCTTGGGGATGTTCACGGGGTTCACATGGCCTGGATAGATCATAAAATGGAATCAACAAACTACTCGAAGTTCCTACTTGTAACTATAAGTAAGTACAGGGTGATTTTTCATTAGTGTAAAATACTTATGGGGTTTTTATGCTCATGTTAACAAACAACTTTTCCCAAGAAACTAGTTGATGTTATAATTATTATCAGAACTATAAAGAAACAACTTTAAATATACAGGGTTATTTGCAATACATCAACCACCTCCTGATACTCTAAAACCACGGGCTGATAATCTAAAAAAAAATCCCTTCTCTATACAAACTGAAGTCAGCTGGTAGCGGCTTAGTATAGGGAAGTGAATTTTTCTTTTTGCGATTTTAATGTTGGTCCCATAGAAAAAGTTGTTGTATTTGTGCACCAGAATCAGCCCCTAGGAGGTTGTTGATGTTTTACAATTAACCCTGTATATAGATTTTGAAAGAAAAAGTAATCATGATTATTTGGTTCCTTTACCTACAATTAACAAAAGATTTAAGTCAACCTTCAACATTTCATTAATAAAATACAATAATACAATGCAGCTGACCGTCAGTCAAATTCTGCATTCAAATTATAATTACAATCAGAATCTTCTTCCTGCTTCTATTTCCTTAAAGTTTTTGTTTTTTGTTTTTTACGTCTGCATTTTAATTCGGACAACTAAGCAAGTTGGTATATTTAGTGCCTACTTAGATGTTTTGGTTGGTGTAGTGTGGGTAAAGATGAAATACGAAATTTACAAAATAGGTACGTCATTCAATATTTTTTTTGATAAATAATTATTTCAAAATGATCCATTATTGATACTTACATAATAATAATATAAGTCAGAGACTCGGCTCTTAAGAAGTATGTCAATTGACTAGTCTTTTTCCTCATAGCACTGTATCCTGTTGTTATTCGAGATAAGTACCTTGTAAGTTTTATAAAGCTTAGATTCGATCTAGAAGGGAACGTGAATTTGTTGTAGCGCCAATGAAACCATGTTTTTTTTCTTACAAATCAGCGTTTACGTTCTAATCAAAAACCAAGGATCAAATTCAAATTTGTTTATTTGTGATTCACAGGTAAGAATACAGATGTCAAAAACATTTATGGTAGTGCTCTGTGATCTGCCATTTGGCGTACAAATGTATTAATCCTAATTAGTTTAGATTATTCACTTTACAATGCAAATTACATAGATCACAATTATTTAATATTAATTCATTAATTTATAGTCATGTCATTATTTAAAGGTAAGAATTATGAAATAAAATAAATGAGTAACTTGGTAATGTCATGGTGTGTGTGTCTGCTGATATGTCAAATATTTTTAGTGTCAAAAAATTCCTGAACCGAATAAAAAGCCCTTTCCGTCAGATATTCGAAAAGCATTTTCTTAAATGTCAAGATATTATTATCTGTCCTAATTTTCTTTGGTAAGCAGTTATATATTCTAGTAGACATGCCAAAGATACTGTTGCTGTAGAGTTTTGTTTTGTTTATATTTTTTTGTTTAGTAGTTACAAAATCAAATCATCTAGCGCTTAAGACACGTGGAAACAAGTCAGGGTGTCGTCTTACATAGAGTACGACTTCATAAATGTATAGTGAGGGTATGGTCCAACAATTTCAGTTTTTTAAAAAATGGCCTGCAACTTCCTCTACTTTTTATGTTGCAAATGGCCCTAATGCATCTCTTTTGAGCTATTAATAGACGTCCAATATTTACAGCGTTTCCCCAGAAAATAATCCCGTATCTCAACCTAGAACCAACATAGCCATGATACGCCTCAAGCACTGCTCCTCGGTTTACTATCTTGCTAAGCTGTCGTAATGCGTAAGAAAATTGCAGTAATTTAGCGTGCATAAATTCAATATGAGATTGCCATTGCATATCATTGTCAATATGTAGTCCTAAAATTTTTTTACAGATTTTGTATTATCTATTTCTACTCCTTGAAATGTTACTTTTGTTGTTTCGTGTATTTGTCTCTGTCTAAATTTCATTAAGTTTGTCTTTGGTATGTTTAATTGTAAGTTACTTTGTGTCAACCAGTTTGCTACAGACTCCAGGCTCGATATTATTTCATTTTCGCTGTTACATACAATAGTACAATCGTCTGCATAAAGTATCATTTTGTTAGTTATTGACTTTGGTAGATCATTTATGTAAATAATAAATAAAAGCGGTCCAAGAACAGAACCTTGCGGGACTCCTTGGGTGACCGATCTTTCAGAGGATAGGTAAGTCTTTTCAGTTTTTGTCTTAACCTGTATCTTACTGGTAAACGTTATTTGTGTCCGGTCAGTAAGATAGGAAGCTAATAATCTTAGTGCCACGCCTCTTACACCATACGATTCTAACTTATTCAAGAGTAAGCTGTGTTTTACATAGTCAAATACTTTGGTCATGTCAATATAGATAGCAAACGCAGTTTGTTTTTTATCCATTTTAGAGTAAATTATGTCTAAGAATTCATATATCGCCGAAACTATACCTGTATTTCTACGAAAACTTTTTGTGCATTAGTTAATATTATGTTCTCTTTTTCGAAAAAATCGTAGTCTTTTATGAGTTACTTTCTCAAAAATCTTTGAAAACACAATCTTTTTTGTGAATAGGTTTCACGAGTGTAGTTTTTAGTTTTGATGGGAAAAGACCTTCTTCTAGGCAAATATTTATGATGTGACTCAGGACTGGAGCAATATAGTAGGATACTTCTTTTATGACTTTTGTAGAGATATCGTCTATACCGGTGCTATTAGTATTTTTTAGATTTCCAATAATAGTAAATACTTCTTCTTGGTCAGTAGGTTTTAAAAAGATTGAGTTGTAGGAATTTTGATTTTGGTTACAAATTTGCCTTTGGTCGTTATTGCCCACACTAGATGTCACAGGAAGGTCAAGGTCAAGGTCGAAACCGGTTAATATTTATTTCAGAATGTATAAGACCCATTTCTACTATTTGATAGTAGTTGTAAAGATTTGACCATAAAACTAAATTTGCCATAGCTTTTAAGTCGGTATTTGGAGTATGTGATAGTTAATTTAGCGAAAACCTTTATTATTCCAGTTAAGGTTCCATAGTAAAATAACCGGTTTCTGATCCCTGTTAAAAACCGACGAGAACCCCATTACTGAGCTAAGCTATTGAGCAACTCACCGCTCCAAAGTATGTCAATTGACTAGTGTTGTCACTTATCCTATATTTTCCTGTCCTACCAAAAAAAGTTATTTTTCAGTCAAGGTGTTATTATCAGATATTATACAAGTTATTCGGTTGCTAGGCTACTTTATGTAGGTATAGGTTACATTCGATTTCGAGAAATCAGGCGATATTTAAGGTATTTTATAGTACAAATTGTAAATAATTTCAATTGTACCTATGATTGATACACTTTTTTACAGTCAGTAATAAATACGAGCCTGCCTAAGTAGTCCAATATACTTTTGATGCAATTTAACGCCGCTATCGCGAAGATAAGTTATGTACATTGTAATAATCTCAAAACTTAATAATCCGACAAATGACGACATGAAAATTGTTTTTACAATTTCTATGTCTACCAACTAGAGATGCTCAAGACCGCGCGAAGTGGAGGAGTAAATCAAAGAAAGCCCAGGAGCTTTTGCCATTGCCAAGCCATTGCTTTGAAGCCCAGGGTCCGGGCTCCAAAGCAATGGCTTTGGACGCAACCGGGATTGACCGTATAGATGAAGAAGAATGTCTACCAAGTGGCGAGTGGGGACGGCCGTAAAGAATACACTTCCCCTACGCAAACAGGAAGCATGTCGTAAGAGGCGACTAATTCCTATAGCACGAGACGGCAGCAGCATCTGCGTGCGAAATGTTATAAAAACTCTGCGCTCGCCAACCCACCTGCGAGTACTGGCAATTCCCAACGAAGAAAGTCATTGGGGGAGCTGTGTTCAGCAGTGGACGTCCTATGGCTGAAATGATGATGTCTCCGAATGATGTATTTTAAAGTGATTATTGAAGGTTATACTTAATCCTTTCTACGACTTACATGAGAGCACTTATCTTAGTGTTTTATCAATGTAAGGCTGGATGCACGTACATCTTATCTGTCTATAGGTCATCAACATGTGAAGATTAGAACCTTCATTATCATACAATGTATGACAGTTGATTAGATTGAGAAATCTTGAGACAAACAACCTAGTACTCAGTTCATAGTATTTTAGAGATTTCTAATCATTTAATCTTGACATTACCGAAATAGTTAACAGAGCCTACCTAAGTGGTCTTACGATAAAAGGTTTTCGTCGGTTCTCTTTGTAGACGTATTTAAAAATAGGTTAGCAACGAGAGTTCGTTTAGAAACTTTTTTACCACTTCACCATTATCATCATCATTTTAGCCATAGGACGTCTACTGCTGAACATAGGCCTCCCCCATTGACATTGGCCGGTTGGAAGCTAAAAAAACTGTTTTATCTTCGAAAAAGCCACCACTTGTAGTTGTAAAATAAGTTGTTTAATAGTTGCTATTCTGTTATATTTTTGTGATGTATAAACCCTGGTTTTCCTGTACATACAGGGTTATTATAAAAACATCAACAATCTCCAAGGGGCTGGTTTTGGTGCTCAAATACAACAACTTTTTCTATGGGGTTAACATCCTAATTAGATTTGTAAATTGACGGTCAAATGCTATAAGCGTCCGTCATTTATGATAAATGCTCGGTCACATTGAACATTTATTGTCACGATGGTCACTTTTTTTTTAATATAAACTAAAACAAAAGAAGACTTCCTCTAAAGTAAGTCTTAAATGTTATGTATTTGACAATAAAAACATACAATAAAACATGTATTTTGATCTGGATTGAACAAAAACAAAAACTTGCGCGTGACGCTTTTTAGCTTATTCGTGCAGAAAGATAAATTAACTTTAGAAATTTCATTTCGTTATAGATCATCACTACTAAAGCCTGTCTTTCTTATAATAATGCACTTATTTGTGACCAAATTTTATTTTCATAGTTTGTCAATAGAATTGATTGTGACGTTAGTGACAATTAATGTCCAAAATGTCCGGTCACATTGAGAAAATGTCCAATTTGCTCGGTCATATTGGTCAGACATTTATAACGTGACGGACACTTTACAACTCTAATGCTAACCAAATAAAACACTGCTCCATACAAACTGATGTCAGCTGGTCGGCGGCTTAGTATGTGGAAGTATTTTTTTGCGATTTCGATTTGTTCCTATAGAAAAAGTTGTCGTGTGAGCACCAGAATCCGACCCTAGGAGTTTGTTGATGTTTTAAAAATAACCCTGTATAAATAAAAAAACTACTTACTACAGTAATTAGGCGTAGGTATGTATGACACACCCTGCTTATGTTTATTTTATTTTTTATTTTTATATACCAGCGCTTCCCCTATCCACTTAACAAGACGCAAAGCACTAAACAGTCAATTGACGTACTTTTTAAGAGTTGTCAAACGCGTTTCCTCCATAGATTTTGTTAAACGCGTTCTCAATCTGCCCTTTTTACTGTAGTCTACATAATATTGAATACTTTATATTACGTTCGAAGTAATAACTCAATATTATAAATTAGTAAGCATTTTCAGATAAAATATAATAATATGTCTTCCTTCTCATAGTGACTTGTTGTCATAAACTTTAATGAATAACTTTCGTTTACGATACACTACCTATTGTTGTTGAAACACTTTGAAAGCTATTGTTTACTAACAAAAGGTACATGAATCATCATTAAAAACGCAATACTTAATTTTATTTCATTATAAATTATTAAGTATCTATCTGTGTCAATTTGTTAACCAATTAATTAATAGCGCACAATACAAATTATTATCATTATAAATACTCATTAATACTGATTTATTCAGTATATAGGCCCTCTTCCGGGCACTTATTACACGTCCCAAATATACCTTTACCACCGCTTCGGGACTACATATCGGCTGGTGATGAGAAGAAACGGCGCAACGAACTTAGTCAGTCAGTAAATAATTAACGTATATTCTTAATAAAATAATGTTTCTAGTTGTACTTTTTAAATAACGTTGGCTATGACGGAAAAGCAAAAAATACTGCTGCTATAGTTTCAATGGCTAGGACAAATAAATATATTATTCCAACAATCACACCAATTAGGCAATTACTTATCTAGCTCCTAACTACATAGAGCTTGTACTATGGCGACGAGATAACGGATAGACATACTTAAATAAGTTTATAAACATCCATGACTAAGGTACAAATGCTCGTGCTCATCACACAAACATTTGTCCCTTGCATGATTTGAACCCGCACTACAGAATAAGTAATATTACATGTCCCGCTTTCTTTGGCTTTGTAATTTGAACCACTAAGTACCTAAACCAGCCACCCTTGCAGGACCACCAAAACATGATACTCTATTGGTGTATACAGGGTAGAATAGAATAGAATATTTTATTTTGCTTAAAAGTGGTACAAGGATGTTAAATTAGTTTAAGATCACACATTTCACCATAGTATGGCATGCGAAATACAATTTTAACTTGAACTTTAATGAATTAGTACTTAAAATGTCACTTAACATACAATCAGTCATACATGCAAAATAAATAGGTTACAACATCTTGGATTTAAAAGAGTTAAAATATTCATCTACTGAGTAAAAACATTTTTCTATCAACCACCTTTTTAGCGTAACTTTAAATCTGTTTAGTGGGAGTATTTTCATGTCGTCATTTAACTGGTTGTAGATTTTTATAGACATACAATACGTGCCAGTGTATACCAGGGTATACCGGGTACAACAGGTAACAATCTTGTAGGTATTAGGCAAACAATTAAATCACATACATCTAGATTGTAACCTAAAAGACATGTACACACAGCATGACCAACTTAAGTTAACACTATGTTACTAAGAATTCAATTAAAAAAAATGTGTAATATGACTGTCTTTATGTAATATTTTTCAAGTGTTAAGTATTTCATAAAAATCTAGCATGATATGATATAGCGATTTGTCGCTACTTCAAAAATATGATAGATATAGCCGCCATGTTGAATCGCCATGCCGGTTACGTCACATGTTATGATCGCTGTTTCGATAAAAATTCAACATGGCGTCTATATCTTTAATTTTTTAAAGAAAAATTACCGTTCGCTATCGTGTTTTGGTGAGGGCTGGCTTTGTTATTTGAACCTCTAAGTACCTAAACCAGACGGTAATCGATTTTACTACGCCCGCCATCTGCGCCATACGATTCGTGTTCAGCCGGGTGCTTGGGCAAATGGTTTTGAACTCTACTGCTTTTAAATAAGATTCACATTACAATTATAGGAATTAATTGAGTACGACTTACTGCAATACATTTTAACGAAAATCAACCTTATAAAAAGGCAATCAGAGTAAAAATAAAATAGACGGCACCGAGGCACCGTCCAACTAATATCGTCGGCTTAAATGCAGTTGAAAAAAAGACTACTGGGACCTTAATTCGATGACGTCATAGTCATCGATCTATCTATCTATATATCTAAGACAAACTCGGGTTAGTTACACCATTTATAAGTCAAGAACGGCTGGACCGATTTTAATGATTTTTGGTTTGTTGGATTTGTATTCGCCCCGAATAGCAGAATAAGTATTAAAACATAAGAAATATACGGAATAATAAATAAAGTGGCGGTACGAAGTTGGCCGGGACAGCTATTATTAAAAAAAGGTATTGAAGTTTAAGTCACACAACAACTCAAAAACGGATGGACCGATTTGGCTAATTTTTGTTTTGAAATATTTGTAGAAGTGCAAGGAAGGTTTAAAAGATGAGAAAATGTAAAGAAAGATAAACTTTTATAAGCGGTATTAAGTTCGCCAGGTCAGCTAATAATATAACTTAATGTTTAAACTTTGAATTTAAAATTAATCAAACTAATAATAAAAAAACTGATTCAAAATATATCAATGCCAGATTTATCAAAACATACAATCAAAGTTACATACTATTTATCAACAGTAATTATCAGTTGTACTTGTAAAGTTAATTATCGTGTTTAATCCGCTAATTACATTAATCAGACAAGTTTACATATGTCATTTTTGTAAAAAATATATCTACAATACTTATCTAAAATTAATTTCCTAAATTATGAGCACCTTATAAGTTGTATTTTATTTATTTGTTATTTTTTACAAAATCCACAGCTCTTAAGTACAGAATACATTTTCTTAGTGATAAAGCAGACAGCCAGTATTAGATTTACATTTTATACAATACGTGTTAAGAGTGGAACGTGAATTTGCACCATACAATCAACAATGTGCATATTATGTGTGTGTGTGTGTGTGTGTGTGTTTAATACCATACATTATTTGTAAACTAAATGTAACTTTGTTAGCTTGTTTATTTCCTTAACAAAACTAAATAAATAAAGTTATTTTTATTTTTTTTTATTCATTTTTTTTATTATTTTTTTGCTTTTGCAAAATTAATGCCATCAAGTTATCTAATCTATCCATCAAATGTGTGTGTGTGTGTGTGTGACAGAGAGAGAGAGAGAGAGAGAGAGAGAGAGAGAGAGAGAGAGAGAGAGTGAGTGTAAACGTGAACGCGCCTGCCTATCCCCTGTTATTCAGAATTTTATTAATTTGTAATGACTTGGGTCTGGGTGTGCTCGGTTCTAGCAAAAACATATTGTCTGTTACTTTGTAACACAACACAACGACACAGTAAATATATTCTCAAACTGTGACAACGATGTTATTCCCTTACTTAGAAACCACACAGTAAGTGCGATGTCTGGCATATTTGTTTATATGTATTTATGAATAAAGATTACGACTAACTATTATCAAATACAAACAACACAAAACAGAAAACATTTGTGCCAAAAAGGTGTTAAAAGAATTATAGTCTGTTTGCAAACTATAGGTTTTTGTTTGTTTATAATAAATACGAAATCTACAATAAAATAACATGTATCATTTGTTTTACAACATTACCTTTTTTTATTAACTGTATCTAACACATGTTTTCATGAAACACGTACACACGCACGTAATTCTTTATACTTTATTGCACATTTAAAAATAATTGTACAAATGGCGGACTTAATGCCGAGAAGCATTCTCTACCAGTCAACCAGTGATCAAACAGAGAAATACAGGCGGTGCAGCAAGCAAAAAAAAATATATATACACGCTAATAATTTCATTTAAAATCAATATCATGTCGTTAATTTCTTTACTACCTCTACACAATATTGGCAACTAGTAAAGAAAGCGACTGGCAAATTACCAAGTCTCTCGCTTCCAAACAAACCATTTTAGTAATACATACCTATCTATCTAAAAGATATTATTACTCTTTGCATAGTTCGGTTAAGTTACTAATTATGAGCCACTCCTTAAGATTTGGCACCCCTTTGCAATGTAACCCTGTTACTACAATGCGTAAACGCAGAGATTGAGGAAAACGGTGACTATAATGTAAGTAGCATTTATTTACTGAATTACTCGGTACTCTCCCGTAGTCATACATAACCAAGACAATATTTTTCTAGCTAGAATAATCTCATCAGAAGAATTATTTTAGAATAGAATAATTTTATTTTGTTTATATGATCATCATCATTAAATTTCAGCCATAGGACGTCCACTGCTGAACATAGGCCTCCCCCAATGACTTAAACATTGGCCGGTTGGAAGCGGCCCGCATCCAGCGGCTTCCTGCAACCTTTACCAGGAGACGTATTTTTGAATCATGCGAATTCCAATCCGAATACGAAATTGCAAGATTCGCATGCGAAATCCTAAAATCACTATTTTTGAAAATTTATTCCGTGAATTCTGCAACGACCACTCGTTTTTGTTTTCTACTAGTAGAAAGTACGGAAGAATTACATTGACAAGTAAACGTATGTTTGACAGAAATTTGACATAAAAACTTTTTATTTACGTTCGTTAATGAGTTTTTGCTTTATGGTTTATAATATTTTCTGCGTGAGACAAAAATAGTTACAAGATTTCAATTTAATAGTAACACCTATTTCGACATTTCGAGTGATTCAAAAATGCGTAAAGTTGTGAGCAATAGAAATGACGAATTGTTTCCGTGTTCGAATTTGAGATTAATTTCTAATGCTTCAAAAATACGTCTCCAGGTCCTCTGTCCTGTATGTGGACATCCTACGCTGCGCTTGCCGGTACGTAGCCTCCATTCTAGAACCTTTCTGCCCCATCGGCCGTCAGTTCTACGTGCTATGCATTTACAGTAATGCTAGTTTATTATACCAAGTAAATATATTTTCCTTGATACAACATCAATATGTTAGCTAACTTACGAGGTAGGTACCAGACAATGCATCTCTCATCACTCCCAGAACCGGGCCAGTCTAGAAATGTTTTTCTACAGTTACCCGAACCGGTAATCGAACCCCATTGGCATTTAAGGCGTATCGCCAAGTCGCATTTACTACTTTACTACATTCAATATAAGGTGTTAATAAGATAGGTATAATAACAACATTCATTAAATAAATGAAGCGAAGATAGTAATTATAGTAAGAAATAGTACCTACGCCATTTTATTGTAATACACGAATAGATCAATAATTAATTAATTCAATGATTCAACATCAGCGTCTCCATCGTCGATACTAGTCAATTGACATACTTTTTATTAGCAAAAGATTTCTAAATAAGTGCTCATGTGACGTCACTAGTTCCTAAAGTCAACCTAACAAACAAAATGTACTTAAGTTTTTAAACTTTGCATAAATATTGGTAAGTACGATGTTATTATTATCAAGTTTTTCATATAAATAGCAGGTATTCGTATTTGTGAATTGGTGCCTTGCCAAACTTAATTATTTACTGAAGTCCTTGTACTGACATTATTTGTTATCTGTTGATCAAAAACATAAAATATTGTAGGTCTTCTGTAAAAGGTTAAATTACTCTAATAAATTCATGTTTATTGCACAAAAAATAATGCACACATAAATAAATTTGTTTTGAAACTATTATAACCTATAAATCTCGACTATGATAACTTTGCAGTAGATAGTAGTAATGTCGTGTCTCGTGCCGTGCTTTGCATCTTCGAGTGAGTAAGCTTACTAAAAAATTATTAAAATCTACAAATGGCGTCATCCTCTCCGTCCTAACCTTATTATTGTGCCCAACAGGGTCTATGATGATCTGATTAATGTAAGTACCTATTTATAACACCTATGTAACGTTATAGAACGCAATAAATATATTGAATTGAATTGAAGAGGAAAAGATACATAGCTATAATAATATATAAGTCAATGGCTACAATGCTAGATCTTGAGTCTTGAGACTAGCATTGTTATTTGTTGTGGTTTATCAAATGTGAAATTTTAAATTAAATTTTAGCTCGCATTATGGCTCTGGACCTAAACGCACTTGGCCGGTTTAAACAAGGTGATTTGTCAAAGTCAAAAACCATTGATTAAAATTGCCCTGAATAAGGGTTATTACGTAAAAAGTACCTCAATTGACTAACGTAGTATGGTCCTTTTTCGTTTGACAGTTGCCGATTTTTCTTTACCCTCACTTATTTATTTCAGTTCTATTCTTTGAGACTAAGGTTCTGCATTTATTTATAAATTTATTTTATTAGACAGGTTTCAATTAAGTTTTGTGGGCGGTGCGACAGAGGACACAAAAAAGACTAAATATTTAAAAAACTAACTACTTAACACATTGTAAAGGATAGACTTAAAAAAAAGCATAGTTTACGTACATATAAACGTACACAGTAAAACAATAACTATTAGTAGGTATAATATACGAAACACTACCAGTTCTAGTCGCCAAAGTGCAAGTTTCACTTAGTTTTGGGGCTTTTATAGATTACCTACAAACTTATGCCAAATACCCTCTTGAAACTTATTCAAAGTCATTGAAAATAGGGGTCACCCAAACACTAATAAGCCAATTATTATGCAAATATTCATTATTTTGTTGGTTCAGGTGTTTTTTGAAGCAGTCGTATTTAATGTTATTATGGTAGGTAAGTAATTACTTCCAAGAAAATGTTCTATTTGTTAATACAATGTTTAATCACAATATTTGTTTGAGTATAAAATGGTAGGAATGAGTCAAACAAGTAGACAGAAATTATTATTTTAAAAAGGTTTGGCTCCAAAAAGTTCTTATATCTATGTCAAATGAGCAATATTGGCATTTTTCTGTATTAATTATCATCATCATTATAATCAGCATTTGAAAGCCTATGGCTGGACATATTTTATTTATTAACAAGGAAATATTCTTGTTAACTATCCTAGTTCAAATCTTTCATAGTCAACCGCTTTATCATAAGACTCGCAAACAAACCTTAAATATATTTCTCGGGTAGTGAAAGAATTACTAATACAAAATTTTTTGCTGTGTAGCAGATACAAAATTGGTTAGAGATAAATTTTATGTATCTTTGGAAAACTATATCCATTGACTTTATCATCAACAACCATCTGTGGCCAACTTCAGTGTTTTGTTAACACAAAGTCATTGTTAAATTCTCAATTTGAATCCAAGAATTGTTTTTGTTTCAATGTTTCAGACCCTGTGTAAGCATCACCTTCTATTTTTTAAATTTAAATTTCAAATTTTGACCTATGAACTTGTGTAGTACACTAAAGGAAGTTCCTTGATTGGTTAATTTGTTGGTTCTTTTTAATACATGACCTACACTGTTGCTGTTATAAAATATAAAACATAGTTAGATTATTGTATTTTATAATTTATTAAATTGTTTACGTAGTTGTTATCATAGAAATAAACTACCTACTTTTAATTTTAGGCACTATACACAATAAGGACAAGGGTCATTCAAAACTCCTTCCCAAAAAAATATGTAAAAAAGTAAATATTTTTTTACTTACATTGCGTAGCGAATGCAGGGGCGCATACAGCCAGGAGAGAAACGACAGCAAGCAGGATCGCCTTCATTTTTATTCTAAAATTAAAATCACAGATACTTTGACGATTTATTTTTTTGACAAAGATCGCTGTGGAGTACACGCGAAAGTCGGGCCTTTACACACACTGGTGCAGAAGGCGACTTGTATCACAACAAAATGTAACAAAGGGGACTGACTATAAGCACCAATGGCTCTGATTACACAAAAATAATGAATTACGCATCGATAACACGACCATCTCGTGTTGACAAGAGGTTTCTACCGAATGACATGAGTGAGCGGGACGGAAAATACCAACTTGGAACCAAAAACCTCGCCGAGGTTTTGTGTTTCAAGGCCGATGATGGAATTTTTCCTGTTGATTTTACTAAATCTTAAGCTTTATGGACTATTTCTGTGTGATATTTTGACGTAAAGATTCATAGGAAGTTTGTTTAGATAGATACTTTAACTGAAAAAGGCATAAATTCAAAGATATGACGAAATGTTAAGAAACTTCTCGAAACACAAAACCTCAACCTTCCTTTGTATGACATATCATGCGACGTCACAGAATGGGTCGGAGGTGGGGACAAAGGGATTTGTTATTGAGAGGGGCAGGGTACAAGTGATACCAGCATTACTAATTTACACACAATAGAGGTACGACATTTTAACAAAAATTACATTATTTATTCATTTAAATTCATTGTGCATCATAAACTTAGCGGCAACAAGCTTTTCCATTAATCAAATGATAAAAATAGTTAATATATACCTTGTTTCCGAGTTGCTTTGTGGTATTTTTAATTATAACACAGCAACACTAGTTTAAGCAGCAAACTTCACGAGTGACAAATAAATTTTATATTATTTTCCTGTCAATACAACTCGGGTGTCGAACGTTCTACGGACAAATTCCAATTAACACTCAAGTTTCCCCGTTCTATTGGGGCTTTATCAGTTTTATTACTTACTTCGCAGTTATTGTGTCGGGAGAGCCACCTTCTGCGCCAGTGTGTGTAAAGGTGTCACTTCTGATCTGACGGATCTCGCGTTGATATTCTATTTTCACAATTTACTCCGCAGTTTGGTAAGTCTTTGTTGCCTACTTTTTATTTTTAAACTTATTGTAATCTACCCGTTTGCTACGTTTTTTCTTTTTAATCTCAAGTTATCTCAACCTTTGGTAATAATTAATTTCGTTTTTTACAAGGTCAACAATATGCCCTAAACTTTATAAAACAAATCAATTAAAAAATCTTAAGATTCAAAAAGAGAATGTTTTTGATTCATTTCTTTGTTTTTTTAAATTTAAACGTTTTTGTTCCTAACTAAAGTAAAAGAAGTCATCACTTTTTGTTTTAATTGGCTATGAATAATTAAATTAAAATAAATTGATTAAGGAATCAATATTTTTGATGCCATAATTTTTTTACTGATAAAATACTTAGATGTAGTGTTATAAATTGTGTAGATAATCTAGTCAAAATCAGTCCTAAGCAGGCAGGTATTAGTAAACAGATTTTACAACAGTGATTTGATTATGGATAAAGGTTTTATCGATTTAAAATTATCAAAGGATGAAAACATGTAGCTTACATTGTTTTGAAGTATTTAATTTATGTACTTACCTACCTATATACTCTTATTGCCAGCTAATGTTATAGTGTCTGCTAAAAATTAAAAAGGGGTGTACAAAACCCATATTACAATAATTGTTATTAATAGGTTTATGTATAAGTAAGTTGTACTTTAAACTTCAGTGTGTAACTGCCCTAATTTATTATCCAAAATAGAACCATTTATTTATTTCTATACCAAGCTTAGTACATACAAATAAGTTACTACATAAGACAACTACTTACTACTTTTGACCACAACATTCCTACTTATAAATAATTGTGGAAGTACCTAACTCTGTTTGTCTGTCTGTTACACTTAAACTACAGAATCGAGGTTAACAAAATTTGATATAGAGATAGTCCAGAGCTTGGAAAAGGACATAGGCTACTTTTAGAAGTGAAAGCTAAACCGATTTTGATGAAATTTTGTATGGAAAAATCTTGAACCGATGTAATACTTAATAATACTCTTTTATTGAGTATTAGGTCCTCTTCGGGGCACTTATACGCGTCCCAAAATATACCTTAGCCCTACCACCGCTTCCATATTAGGTGGTGATGAGAAGAAACGGCGCAACAAACTCAGTACGTAGTAGATGCTACTATTTTATTCCATCTCCTAAGCGAGTAAAATAAGTGTGACAAACCGTATTCCACGCGGCTCGCGTGCACAGCTATTTTACAACAAATAACTCAAGCATTTTTGGATAAGAATATAAATATTTAATGTGCTTGACCTAATGTTATTACTGATATCAATACAAATAAATTAACACCAAACAGTAGGTCAGCAGAGGTACAGGCAACAGCTCGTTAACCTACCACAAAAGTGATATTGATCTTTATGTGTCAGACTTAAAATAGAAAATCGGTTCAATGACCTTTAACTTTTTCGGTAGGTTGACCTGCCTGTACATTCTTCATCAGCTTGAATAAATAATGTGCTAGTTTCCTAAAAAAATCTAATTAGTCCGTCAGTTGGATTAACGGAAAATATTGGACACGTATTTTTTCTTTTCTCAAACAAAAAATGATGAAGATATAGCCCGTTAAAGTTCCGCGTAACGTCACGCCTTGCGACACTATTTAGCAAGGCGTGACGTCACGTGTTCACTTTGATGCGCTTTATCTTCGTCATTTTTTGTTTGATTGATAAAAGACAAAATATCGGGTCCAATATTTTTTGATAATCTAACTGACGCTAGCGGGGCGGCCCTAGGCTGTGCGCCTACAGCGCACGCCACAACTGCCCGGGTTAAGCTGAACAATTTCTTCCTCAAAGGCACTCAGCGATAGGTCCGTCCATAAAAAAAATTAAAAAAAAGGACTTAACCTGCTCAGCTCGCACTTACTACAAGCTTTGTAACTGTATTTCCTGTAAAAAAGGCTGACAAAGGTGACTGAGTTTGTAGCGCCGTTTCTTCTTATCACCAGCCGATATGTAGTCCCGAAGCGGTGGTAGGGTAAAGCTATATTTTGGGACGTGTATAAGTGCCCGGAAGAGGGCCTATATACTGAATTAATGAGTTGGCAACCCTAATCCAGACACTTATGCACGTCAAAGAACGACTCTTGGCGTATGTAATGTAATGTATGACTCAGTACATACAGTAGGTAAATAACAATGCAGAACGAACATAATAATGTTGTTGATTACATTTAGCGTATACAGGGTTATTTTTAAAACAATAGCAACCCCCTAGGGGCTGATTCTGGTGCAAATACAACAACTTTTTCTAAATGACCAACAATGTAATCTAAAAAAATATTTCACTGCTTCAAACGAACTCATGATGTCAGCTGGCTGACGGGTTATTATGGGGAAGTAATTTTTTTTAACGATTTGGATGTTAGTCAATTATTTTATTTACATATTCAAACTGAAATTCTGAACGAAGTATATCATTTACGACATTTTGTCGAAGAGTATTTGTTGTTTGGAATTATTCTCTCTGTCGATTGGCTTATGCTTTATAAGCGTACGCCAAAATAACGTCGTTTTAGGTACTTGCAAGTTTAAGTATGCCAGCCCTCCTAGCATGACCATCAAAGCACGATATGATATGATATGATATAGCGATATATTGACACCAACTATTAAAATATGATGGATATAGCCGCCATTTTGAATTTTTATCGAAACAGCGATCATAATATGTAACGTAACCGGCACGGCGATACAACACAGCGGCTTTAACTATTATATTTTTACAGTTTGTGTCGATATATCGCTATATTATATCATATCATATCGTGTTTTAGTGCTCATGCTAGGGAGGCTGGCTCCATACAAAAAAGTTTGAAGTCTTTTGGCACTACCATACAATGTAACCTTGTATTTATTTGATGTGACATGATTTTATTAATTGACTTTTCTTTACAGAAACACAATGAAGGTGATTGCATCGTTGGTTCTATGCCTGCTGGCTTGCACCGGAGCCCTAGCCGCAGATGCCTGCTACCAGGATGTAGCCCTCGACTGCGGGCAGGCGTCTAACACACTTGGTAAGTGCCGACTTCGTAAGTCCCAGTGTACTTATAGAGTACAAATTAATTGTAGCTGTTCAGACCCGTTATCCACGTAAATTCGGCTGTGGGCAGGCGTCCAACACATTTGGTAAGTGCCTACCTCGTTAGTCCCATGTACTTTATAAAGCACAAACTAATTGTAGAACTTATTAACAAACATATTAAAAATATGTAAAAAACAAAAATTACATAAAGGTGGCAATTAATCAGTGAATACGCCTGAACGAGCATTACAGTGCGCAGATTATTATTATAAAATATCGAACCTCAAACCACGCCGATTTAGCCAAAGCTTATATAAATAAATATTAGACAACATCACATACATTATCTGATCCTATGATACGTAGATTAAGGACTTTGTTACACAAATCAGGAACAACGATGGTACCATAACACCCAGACGCGAGACAATATAGAAAAGTTATTTTTCTACATTGACCGACCGGGAATCGAACCCGGGATGTCATATAGCGACACCGAGTCCGATATAATCGCGTCTCGGCTACGGAGGTCGTTATTGTCATGAGATTACTAAGCCACCGAATACCTAACAGTATTAAGCCAGATATGCAACATATCTTTGTGAATGCATAGTATTATCTATAACAACTTTGTCTCACTGCTATCTTATCGCATATACAGGTATGAGAATGCGTGAGTGCCTATAGTTAAGTGTCTATGTGTGTATAATGTGTATGCATGAGTAATGTATGTGTTTACCATTAGTCTAATTATGTGAACTTCGGTCTTATTGGACTCCGTAGCCGAGAGGTGAGCATACCGGACATAGTATTGCTATCTCTGAGGTTTCGGGTTCGATTTCTGGTCGATCAATGTAGAAAAATAACTTTTCTATATTGTCTCGGGTCTGGGTGTTGTGGTACCGTCGTTGTTTCTGATTTCTGTAACACAAGTGCGTACTTATTGTAGGATCAGAGCAAGTATATGTGATGTTGTGAAATATTTATTTATTTAGGTATAATTACTTATTTATTTATTTGTTCTTCTTGAATTCATATTATAAATCCGTCTTTATAACATGTACAGATAGCAGCACGTCAACCTGCCACATAACGTCAAATTTTCTCAATTGATATTGATCTCTACGCGTCGGACTTAAAGTTGAAAATCAATTCAATGACCTTTAACTTTTTCGGTAGGTTGACTTGCCGTTAACTGTACCTACAGGAAAAATAAAATTATACTTTTATAAAGAAAGAAAGAAAGAAACGTTTATTCGACACACTAGAGAAAAAAATATATACACAAAACAATATAACTCAGCCTGCCTAGCATGAGCACTAAAAACACGATATGATATGATATGATATAGCGAAATATCGACTACAACTTTAAAAATATGATAGATTTAGCCGCCATTTAAATTTTTTATCGAAACAGCGATCTTAATATGTGACGGCGATTCAACATGGCGGCTATATCTATCATATTTTTACAGTTGGTGTCGATATTTCGCTATATCATATCATATCGTGTTTTTAGTGCTCATGCTAGACAGGCAGATGTGTCGAAAAGGTGCTCAGCATTTGTTGTGACAGCCACGGACTTCTCTCGACGCTGATTTTCGGCGGGAACCTCCGACCCTGGACTTTTACAATTATATTTTGTAATTAATTTGTTATTAAACTGCAAGACTTGATTCCTGAACTATTTATAATATGTAGGTACCCTACAATTTTATTACAGAACCCTCGGTGAGTGAGTCCGTTTCGCACTTGTCCGGTTTTTTTCCGTGTACTTACCTACGGACGAACTTAAGACCAGACTAGCGGTTTGCGACTGCGATACTGGGACATACATTCCTTAATTACTTTGCCCTTTGTACCGCAAGTAACAAAGGAAGACTCGGACAGACATAATAAAGCTATGGGCTAGTTTCCTAAAAAAATCAGTTGGATTAACAGAAAATATTGGACACGTATTTTTTCTTACCTCAATCAAACAAAAAATTATAAAGATATAGCCCGTTAAAGTTCCGCGTAACGTCACGCCTTGCGATACTTTTCAGCAAGGAGTGACGTCACTCCTAAACTTTGATGCGCTTTATCTTCGTCATTTTTTGTTAGGTTGACAAAAGACAAAATATGGGTCCAATATTTTTTGATAATCTAACTGACGGACTAAATAGAATAATAGTTTTTTGACCCAGAAAACTAACCTATTGTAGTCATTTTTCGGAATTCGTAAAATAACATCTGTGTAATAACTATAACTTACTGATAAGTAGGCTCTCTGTAACGTACATCTATTCATTGTTTTTCATTAACGCGGTCGAAAAGTAAACGCAAACATACATACTTTTCGTGGTAATTTCGAGGAGGATAAAGTTATATTGATGTGCCACCACCTCAACAAATCTTTATTTTTCTTATCAAATATTTAAAAGCAATTGATAAATTGGAATAAGCCGTCAGAAGTGCTATTCTCTTTTTAAGTGTCTTTCAGAATATACATTTTTTTTTCAAACTGATGAATTTTAATTTTACACTTAACCTACTAGTATTTATATGCTTATGTTAGGATATTTCATACGTGTTGAATAGGTACATTAAACAGATCATTATAAACCCTGTTGGGCCGCTTACTCTATACTTATTGACACATGAACGATAGTTCGGTACCTACGGCGATTACAAAATTGTACCAACAAAACAGTTCTGTGTGCACACGTTTACACAAGGACACACGCACACCACTATAAATAGGGTTGCTCTTAATAGTAGGTTTTCCTAAAACCGGAGAAAAGTCGATAAAAGCCAAGCCTACATCTAGATTGTCATACATTTAGAGCGGATTATCATTAAACACTAAGGAGCTATCAGGCGTAAGAAGCCCTCCAATTTAGTTACTCCAAATTCTGCGCGCGGATTACGTATCTAAGAAAGAAGAAAGAAAGAAAAGACATTCATTACACATTGGAGATCACACACAAATAGTACAAATGACACAAATACAATTTAAATTAAAACAAGTAATAAAAACAAAAAAATAATCATTGAAAAACGAGTAAACCAAGCGGTGCCACTATGTGCCTGTGATGTCCGGGATAATGGGACCTCACTCAGCTTGAGCCACGGCCTGAGTAGGCCACGACGCTGATTTTCAGTAGGCCAGTGAGGTACACGGACGGACAGCCGACCTACTAGACGTAAATATACATATTAAATATAAAAAGAAATAAACTTAAAGACAATAAACAGTACGTAAACTAATGAATAGACAGCGTATTTACTAAACAGATATGTACTAACAGGTTATATTTATTTCTCATAGCATACTATATTTGTCTTGTCCTACAGCCCTACCTCGCTGTAACGCAATCTACGGCGAGTACGGTCGCCATGGCAACGTCGCAAAAGAACTCCAAGCGTACGCGAACCTCCACCTAGAGAGGTCCTACGAGTACCTTCTCTCTTCGGCCTTCTTCAACAACTACCAGACGAACAGGAATGGATTCAGCAAGCTGTTCAAGAAGTTGTCTGACGATGCCTGGGAGAAAACTATCGATATTATCAAGCACGTCACTATGAGAGGTGAGTTTATTGGATTGACACACGGTGAGCTTATTCCAGTTGACTTTGTATGACCTTGCAAGTTGTTGTAAAACCACCTTAAACTTGACTAGTAGAGAATGATTTATAGCATTAGGTCCGCTAATTGTCCGCTAGTTGTTTCGCTGGGGAGGAAACGGCACTAACTGCGTATCATGGATATGTTGCATCGTTATTCATTATGCAAAAAAAATGTATAAGAGCAGTTTGTGGAGCAGGGCCGGTTGAAACATGTCGCCCTTTATTTATCAAACTTAGAATACTTACATTGACAGGGTATTACATTTTAGAAGTATGCACATTTGTAAGAAACCATTCCATTTTTTTCTAACAAAATAGTGCCGTCAACTCAAGGTTGCGCCCGAGAGATACTACTCAACTTTTGAAGGCGTTGGGTAGCACTGCCCTGTTCAATAGAAACTGCTACGCAATGTCAATTAAAATATATAATAAAATCCCTCTAGAAATAAGAAAATTGCCAACCAACCAGTTACTCAGACGCTTGCGTGGATGGCTAATTGAAAATTGTTTTTATAGCATTAAAGAATTTTTTGACATGAAATGATATTGATGGACCATTTATTTTATTTTATTTTATAAATTAATAAGTAAAGTCTTAATTGTTTATTTTCATTTAATTTTGTGACGGTACCTATATTAACTATGACTATTTATATGTGTAATAACCGTTACCATTGACATTTAATTTTAATAATAATGTGTTAAAATTTTTGCATGCCACCACGATGGTAAAACACGAGTTCTTTTTCGTTTTATTGTATCATCTATGTACCTACCATGTTTTTGCAAATAAAGAATATTTCTATTTCTATTTCTACTCATCTGTGCGATAAAGTTAATAAAACTATAAACAAAATATTGTTAAAACAGTCTATGGTTCTTCGTTTGTATCTATGGTGTTGGTGGTTATAATTGGTTTAATGGAGGTGCTTAAAGTAAGATGGGGACAAAGCTGAACAGCTGTCTGGTCGCCTCTTAGGCTCTACATGTATCCGGAATTTTTCAGAACCCCATACAAAACGGATTTAATCCGGGCTTGTCCGGATCCCGTTTAGTATGGTGTTCTGAATATTTTCGGGTGCATGTAATCCGAGTCTCAAGTGTTGGGGGATGTGCCTTTCAAACGCTATTGTATATGTTAGAGTGAGAGGCATACAATACAACTTTAATGTTCACTATGTATAAGAAATGGATTAAACTTAAATGACTAAACGACAATGACATACAAAAAGCGTTTACCCACTCCATTTCATAATTCATCATCATGCCAGCCATAGAACTTCCACTGCTGAACAATGGCCTCTCCTATTGACTTATCATCGAGAGGGATTGCCAATACTCGCCACGCTTGGCAGGCGGGTTGGCGAGCGCAGTTTTTTATAAGATTTCGCACGAAGACGCTGCTGTCCGTCTTGTGCTTCAGGAATTAGTCGCCTCTTACGACACGCCTCTTATTGGCGATGGGGAAGTGTATTTTTTACGGCCGTCCCCACACGGCTCATTCCAAGTCATTAATGCAAGAACGTAACACAAAAATCACATCTCAATTCTAACTTCTTCACCAGGCGATGAAATGAACTTCGCGCAGCGTAGCACCCAGAAACCAGTTGAGAAGAAGAACTACACAGTCGAACTGCACGAACTGGAGTCTCTGGCTAAGGCCCTGGACACGCAGAAGGAGTTGGCGGAGCGCGCTTTCTACATCCACCGAGAAGCCACCAGGAATAGCCAGCACTTGCACGACCCTGAGGTGAGTTACATTCTAGAAACATCAAGGCTCCTTCTAGAAACTTCTAGGCTTCTTCTAGAAGGCGCAGAGGGAGTTGCTGGAGCGCGCCTTCTACATCCACTGCGAGGTCACCAAGAATAGCCAGCACTTGCACGATCCTGAGGCGAGTTACATTCTAGAAACATCAAGGCTCCTTCTAGAACTTTCTAGGCTTTTTCTGGAATCGTGCAGAATCGCGCCTTCGACATTCAATGGGAATAGAAAGCCATAAAAATCTTAGAACTTGCTACTAGTCCAGATATATTAAGACCTAAAAATTGTTGCATGAAATCAGAAATAAAAAACTACCAATTTAAAAAAAAACAACATTTTCCTTGAAATGGTCTTACTTTTATGCTCGCTTTATGGGAATAAAAAAACCCCTTTTTATACAGACATATTTACACAGTACAATAACAAAATCTATTATAATGTAATAACTTGGTAATACACCGTCGACACGAAAGAGTTACAGGTTCGATCCCAGGTCAATTAATTTAGATAAGCTTATCTAAATAGCCTTGTGTCTAGGTGTTCTAGTAGAAATTCATATATATTTATTTATGGTACATCAACAGACTGATAGATACATGATAATACATACTTAAGTTAATGTTAATTTCAAGAAAACTAATTTATTTTTTCTTACAATAGGTCGCTCAATACTTAGAGGAAGAATTCGTCGAATACCAAGCCAAGAGGATCCGTGAACTGGCTGGCCACACCACCGATCTGAAGAAATTCATCACCAGCAACGGACAGGACCTTTCACTGGCCCTCTACCTGTTCGACGAGTACCTCCAAAAGGTCGCCTAAACACGCACGAGACGCGTTGCCAATACTCCACTATATCACAAAATTTCAGTTCAAAAACTACCATTTTAGTAGACATTTTTGCTACTGGCAACACAAAGTATTTAGTTAAAAAAAATGACAGAAATTCCTGCTATTGGTTAAGTTGATTAGTTCAGTACAAAAATAATAGGCTGTTGAAATAATTTAAGTGTAATTAACTGTATATTGTAAGTATACTCTGTGGTATTTAGAAAACATGTAGATTTTGGTTATTTTCAAATAAAGATTTATTCATTAACAACTTAATTATCGTATTATTTTATGGTATCACACTGCTACTAAATTTCGTCAATGGTAACAAGTTATCTTGTATATTTTTGGCACTGAATAACTCGAAAGTGTCCAATTTTTGCAGATATTCAATAAACAGACAACGGTTTTTAAACCAAACATGGAAATCGATTAATAATTTTGAAGTAGGGAATAATGAGCCCGATGACCGACTGTCCGACCACACTACACTACTACTACGGCTAGTTTTACAGTCACGCTGATCATCAGCGCTGACCGCCAAAATGTATGAACTTGAGCGTTGACGATTTCCATACATTTCGGCAGTCTGCGCCGATGGTCAGCGTGACTGTGAAACCAGCCTAAAATCGAGTAGAACGGTGTAGGGTTATCAAAATAAAACTCTAAATAAGTTTCGATACTTTATTATAACTCACTAATCTTAAACACTTATCGACATCGCTAGTCCGACATCCGACCGGCGAGACGACTTATAATGAGTGGAATCCAACAAAAAAACAACCTTATGCCGTGGAAATAAGAGGCAAAAAGATAAGGGCTGTTCTGGAACGGCTAGCTGTCTCAAGTTAGAAGGTATGGCCACAAACCATGTAGTTCAGGCTGCCTGAGACATCTGTCCTACATAGATCTCGCATATCTAGATGGATAACAAATCATAAGTGACGCCAATCTACCAAGGTTTCGTCGTTTGTGACGCAATGCTTTCTTTGAAAAGTGATAAAATGTTGGTTCAGCCAGCCAGAAGTTGACCTTTTCCGACACTTTCGAGGCTTTGTCAGGGAGACTTAGTTCAGCCGCTTATGCTGTGAGAGAGATAAGACAATTGACTGATGTTGAAACGGCAAGATTAGTGTATTTTAGCTATTTTCACAGTATGTCATATGGAATACTGTTATGGGGCTCAGCTGCAGATATTGAAACCATCTTTGTACTGCATATATTTTATTAAAACAAATAAAACCGACTTCAAAACACTAAAATGCTAATAATAATCCTAACACTTAAGTACCTAATCAGTTACTTTTGGAGTCGGTGCAAACAAAAACATTGAATCTCTCATCGGCTGGCACCGACTCCAAAAGTAACTGATTAGGTACTTAAGTGTTAGGATTATTTTTAGCATTTTAGTGTTTTGAAGTCGGGTTTTATTTTTTAAAATAAAATTTACTTATTTCATCTATTTTTAGTGATAAATCCTAATCTAACTGCTGAACACCGATTTCTTCCCCTATTTTCCTACCCTTAGGGGTGATTTTTATTTTGCAAACTTTTATCATAGCATCTTTGAAGTATAAGCTATTCAATGAAACAAAAATCATCAAAATCGGCTCATATTTGTCGAAGATAGGTAACAAGAACCACAACCAAAATATTATCTGGGTATATATTTGTTGATTTTCTCAAAAAGTTCTAAATCAATTTCGATAAAATTTATATGGGACCACCTCTGAAGTATGATCTACCAAACAAAAAAAGAATCATTCATGGGAAAATGTATTCGTATTTTTAATAAATTACCTACCACAATCCCTTGCTGAACTGCCAGTATTTGAACTTAAATTACATGTTAAGATGATTTTAATGAAAAAGGGTTATTACACCGTTAGTGATTATTTAAATGATAAAAATGTGTGGATTTAAAACTGCTTAGCTCGCACCAAAACTTGTAAAAATATTAATTTTAAAAGAGGCTGCAGCCTCTTTGTGAGGCTGACAACAGTGACCGAGTTTCTTGCGATGCTTCTTCTCGGCACTAGCCCACAAATTGTCCCGAAGCAGTGGTAGGGCAAAAAAAAATATATTGGGACGTGTAAAAGTGCTTTTAATGGCCTATTTGCAAAAATAAATGATTTTGATTTTTCGATTTCAGCATCTAAAGGGTTTTAGGGCCCCGTTTCTTAACAAAAGGATGGTGATGTGGTGTGCATTGCGCAGCAAAATGTGCTTTAGGGAAATAAGAGTATTAAAGATAATTAGTGTATCATGAGGAGAAATTTGTTTAGATATAGCTTTGTGTGCATTGTGGTTTGAATGTATTCTCGATGAGTAATGTCATAAGCGACTAGTGTTGTCAAAGACTCGATTGGGAACATTGTTAGCTTGACTAGTGTTGTCAACAGTTTAAGTTTAAGGATTGTCAAAAAAATTATTTGGGTTGTCAATAACGATTAGGGTCGTCTAAAAATTGGATTTGGATGGTCAAAAACACAATTAGGGTTGTGTAATATTGGATTAGGGTTGTCAAAAACACAATTAGGGCTATCAAAACCAAATTAGGGTTGTCAAAAATCGAATTAGGGCTGTCAAAAATGGATTGGCGTTGTCAAAACCAGATAAGGGTTATCATAACACAATTAGGGCTGTCAAAACCAAATTAGGGTTGTCAAAAATCGGATTAGGGCTGTCAAAATAAAAATCAATATCATTTTAGATACTTTATTTTTCTCACTAACATCTTAAACACTAATCGTCATCGCTGGAGTCGGAGGCCGCGTCGGCCACGTCGAGCGTGAACTTGTACTCCTGGTCGGCGCCGAGGTAGGCGTCCGACATGAAGTACAGCGTGTACGTGTGCCGCCCCCCCGCGCCCACCACGAAGTCCAGCCGGACTCGTGCGGACCGGCCGAGGGACACCCGCTTGATGGAGAGGAGGGTGTTCGTTTTGGGGTCGCCTATCACTACCCACCAGCCCTCTTCGCGTTTCTGTTGAAACAAATAATAGTCTAAGTAATATTTAACATATTTGTGTAATTTGTGTATAATCCAGAATATTGTATCACAAAAAAAATTCTTGACATTCATTTTAACGAAATTGATCATTTAAAAATAAAATGGACACTAAAATAATAATCTACTCATTAAACATAAAATTAATTATTTAACACAAAATCCTTTTTGAAATAATAACCTACTCATTAAACATACAATTAATCATTTAACACAAAATCCTTTTTATTCTAATAGTTAAATGATTTTATAAATGGATATTCCGGACGGATTTTATAAACGGATTCGTTGTGATCCGCGTAGTTTTGTGAAGTTTTGGTTATTATTTGGTAAAATGTCAAAAAATGCAAAAAAGGTTGGTGACAAAAGAAACTATATGGCACTCCGGCAGTATAACATTGCAGTATACCTCTTATTTAAAAATAGTTACGTAAATAAAAATCGATTAAACACATTTAGAAACTTTTCAATATACAAAAAAGTATCGATTAGATTTCGTTAAGGCACAACACTATACGTGTCAACAGTAAAGTGTCACAAGACCCTTATTATCTTGTAATAACTATAATAAAATTTCATCCTGAAGCTAATACAGCTAAAGTTGTACCGACCTGCGGGAACAGTGGCGCGATGACGGGCCCCTGTACCTCGTCCTCTCGTTCTAGCGACACTTCTACCACGATCGGCTTGCCGGCCGACAAACGTCGCTCGTTCTTTACCTAAGATAAACAATATTATGTTTATAAATACATAAATATTGGACAACATCATATACATTGCTCTGATCCTATGATAAGTAGCTTAAACACTTGTTACAGAAACCATACTAATACTAATACTAATACTCATTTATTCAGTATATAAGCCCTCTTCCGGGCACTTATACACGTCCCAAAATATAGCTTTACCCTACCACCGCTTCGGGACTACACATCGGCTGGTGATGAGAAGAAACGGCGCAACAAACTCAGTCACCTTTGTCAGCCTTTTTTACAGGAAATACAGTTACAAGACATGAAGTAAGTGCGAGCTAAGCAGGTTAAGTCCATGCACTCTCGTCGTTCAAATAATCGTCTACCTTATAATACCCTTTTTTCATAAGGTTTTTTTTAATGTGAATTTTGAACTCATGTACAGGTAGTTCAACAAGAGTCTGTGGAACTTTATTAAGAAATTTAATACATTTCCCCAAGAATGAATTACCAACTTTAACAATAAACAACGACGGTACCACAACACTCAGACCCGGGACAATATAGAAAGGTTATTTTTCTACATTGACCGAAATCTAATCCGGAACCTCTAGAGATAGGGATACCAAGTCCGGTATGCTCGCTTCTCGGATACGGAGGTCGTAAATATTCATGTTTCACGTCAAATCATTCAATTCAGTGCCTATTTAAAAATCTACAACCAGTGCGTGTTACCAGTGATGACATATGGAACTGAAACGTGGCCTCTCACTATGGGCCTCATAAGAAAGCTCAAGGTCGCACAGCGTGCTATGGAAAGGGCTATGCTCGGTGTTTCCTTGCGAGATCGAATCAGTAATGAGATCGTAAACGAACAAACGAAGCAAGCTGAAGTGGCCGTGGGCGGGGCACATAGCACGTAGAACTGACGGCCGATGGGGCAGAAAGGTTCTGGAATGGAGGCCGCGTACCGGCAGCGTGGGACGTCCACCGGGTACAAGATGGACAGACGACCTGGTAAATGTTTGCAGGAGGCCGCTGGATGCGGGCCGCTTCCAACCGGCCAATCTGGAAGTCACTGGGGGAGGCCTATGTTCAGTTGACGTCCTATGGCTGACATGATGATGATGATGACTGCGTTCAACGCTTTGGCACTGTCACTGACCTCGATGGTGGGAGAAACCTATGTTTAGTGGACGTCCTTTGGATGAAATAATGATGATGATGACTGTTTATAGCTGTGGCACTGCCAATGACCTCGATGGTAAAGAGGTTATGTTCAGTGGACGTCCTATGTCTGTGACGGTGATGATGATGATAATAAACCTGTCACTGACCTCGATGGTGAGCTCTACGTTGAGGTACCGGTTGCAGAAGCGCGCCACCTATGTTCAGTGGACGTCCTATGGCTGTGACGGTGATGATGATGATGATGGCCCTGTCACTGACTTCGATTGTGAGCTCCACGTTGGGGTACCGGTTGCAAAAGCGAGCTAACTATGTTTAGTGGACGTCCTATGGCTGTGATGGTGATGATGATAATGATGGCCCTGTCACTGACCTCGATGGTTAGCTCTACATTGGAGTACCGGTTGCAGAAGCGAGCTAACTATGTTCAGTGGACGTCCTATGGCTGAAATGATGATGATGATTGCCCTGTCACTGACCTCGATTGTGAGCTCCACGTTGGGGTACCGGTTGCAAAAGCACGCCACCTATGTTCAGTGGATGTCCTATGGCTGAAATAATGATGATGATGATGACTGTGTTCACTGCTGTGGCACTGTCACTGACCTCGATGGTAGGGGAGGTTAAGAGGCCTTTGTTCAGCAGTGGACGTCCTATGGCTGAAATTATGATGATGATGATGAAGATGGCACAGTCACTGACCTCGATGGTGAGCTCCACGTTGGGGTACCGGTTGCAGAAGCGGGCCACGTCCGCCATCTCGGCCGCAGCCAGCTGAAGCAGCTTGGCTCGCGCCTGGTCTTCCAGTTCCATCACATCGAACACCGTCTCCACACCCTGGGGGGAGGAACAATCATGAGTTTTGGGTTAGTAGACTTACTATACTATGGGACACAATAAATGGGTAAATATGCGCTAGATATTTAGTACCGTGCCTTGGCAAACGTAGTGTAGGACGCCCCCCAGCTCGATGGACTGACGACCTTAGGAAGATGGCTGGCAGTGGCTGGATGAAACAAGCTTACGTCTAGCAGTTAACTGCTATAGGCTGACATGATGATGATTAGATTTTTTTGCTTTTTGCAGATGGGGCGTCGCCCAGGACACGCAGCCTAGCCAATTTAGAAAAAAATGTATTTTGGATTGACGTAAATCAAGAATTGAACCCGAATCGCGCTACCCCACTAACAAATTGTTACTAGGAGGGGGGGGGGGGGGGCAAAAATCATACATTATACTATGGGACACAATAAAATTAATAAATATGCGCTAGTCATTATTTGCTTTAGACAAATTTTTGGACACCACCAGGACACCCAGACTCTAGCCAAATAAGAAGTGATTTCTCTACATTGACCGGCCATTGACCACTTGGCTACAGAGAGTCTTCTTCCGAAGGTCTTCCAGGACTTTGATAAACTCCGGGATTTCGGAGACTCTTTAACAATACCTTGTCAGCGCATCTCTGCAGCAGTTCCGGCGTGAAGTGCGGCAGCTGCCTCAGGTACGAGTCCTTGGCCCACATCGCCTGCGTGACCATCTGGGCCAGCTCCATGGCGGCCACGGCGGGCGACAGCCAGCCGGAACTGGACACCACGTCCACGCACGCTTGGATCAGACGGATGGCCTGGACAATGAACAGATGAAACACTGGGTTAGTCCAGGCAGTCAGTCTACTATAGTCAAACACTGTTTACAAAATGAAATCAAACGTTTATTCGCAAGAATGCAGTACATTTGTGATGTTTAAAAACTAACGGCTGTCCGTCCGTGTACCTCACTCGGCGGGGCCTACTGAAAACCAGCGTCGCGGCCTACTCAGGCCGTGGCTCAAGCTGAGTGAGGTCCCATTATCCCGGACATCACAGGCACATAGTGGTACCGCTTGTTTTACTCGTTTTTCTATATATAAGGTGCTTCATAGATATCTGCAACGGCTGAAATGGGTAAAAGTATTGCTTATATAGATTACGATAGTGAAGGAATTACGTGCCCCGGATCGGTAATTAATTATTTGCGAAAAGACAGTAAATAAATGGTTACTTGCTTCAATTTGCATAACACACTTCGTCATCCGCCCTTGACTTGGCCGCCGGGCGGTATAATGTGAAACGTTAGCATTTTTGGACAGGTGTGGACGGTTTGAGACAGAATAACGCCTAATCTTTATTTAATATATATTTTTAATGAAAAAATTAATGATGTTCTGGACATAAAATTTCTTAACTATCGTAATCTATATAAGTAATACTTTAACCCATTTCAGCCGTTGCAGATATTTTTACAGCACCTTATATATATTTTTTAATTACTTTTTTTCTGTTTCTTGTTTTAATTTAAATGTTATTTTTGTGTCATTGTACTATTTGTGTGTGATGTCCAATGTATAACAAATGTCTTTTCTTTCATTCTTTCTTTCTTTCAAATACAGTCCGGTGCACTCAACCAATGAGTGACATTGTTAAATTAATAAATAAATTGGCTAAACTGATCATATTGATGGGCATGTCATTAATTACAATTAATTAATTTTGTATTCTAAAAATCCACTAACACTATAAAAGCAATGTTGCCACAGCCATTTTGTCAATTTAGTTTTAAAAGATTTTATGTCACTTAATATTTTTATCTCGTCTGGAAGTTTATTGAAAAATACAATACACATATTATATATTTCTTATATATTTGTTTGCAACAAGGAGGCTGGTACAATCAATTTATTATTCTTGCCCTAGGGTTAGCCGCTTAGACAACTAAACCGACGTTCCGCTTAAGCCCTATTTAGGGTAACCCGTATACATATCGGGTTAACCTGTATAATATCGCTGCTAAATAGGTAAGAACGAGATAGAAATAGTATTATACAATCTACTGTAAGCTTGAAAAATTTACTTTAGACCAGAACCGGTTTTTATACAAAAGGCTAGTTGACACATTTTTTAAATAGGTCTTGAATTGTTACTATGTGTTCCATTAGACCGAAAAAAAAAATTTTGTATTTTTTAAAGACTTAGAAAACTACAAAACTTTTATTTTAAAATCATATTTTCATAAACAGACGAAAACGCTGTCAGCCATTTTGGTCTATAGATTATCTGTGCCATGACGTAGTCTCTCTAGTAAACAAACAAACAACTTAGACGTCTTTAGGAATACAACCTCTCTGAATTAATCAAACATGATTTCTAATGGTTTACACAAAAAAATATAGTAATTATCATTACTGTATCGTTCGAGAATGCAAAAATACATCAAAGACTCGAATGACATTTGATCGTTTACCATAAGACTCGATACCGATATCGAAGACGTTACTCACGTCGCGATCATGACGGATAGCGTTTTCAGAGATTTAAATTACAGATTAAAAAATATATATATTTGATTTTTACAGCCATCTTCTACTTTTAAGTATTGAAATCGATATATTAAGGCTCCTAAAGTCGAATAATATATGAAATAATTCTTTGTTTAATTAATTTTGATATGAGTCAATTAGCCTATTCGGTTAACCCATAGGATTAACCGTAAATGTCGGATTTCCAGCCGAATCATTAAAATAAAACGGATTAAAACTTATCAACGGATAACCTTGTTGGTCCTTGACTACAATCCGTCAAACAAATATGGGTACCTCATAAAAAATGATGTATCAAACTGTGAAGTCTGTAGTTAAGTGGAAGATGTCCAACACGGTATAATGGTAATCCTTATTTTAGAAAAATGACGTGCGTGTTACTTTTGTACATCGGTTTACAAGAGACAACAAGAACAGACAAGTAAAACCGACGGTTCGATTTTAACATCTAATTGCAGATGTGGTCTATTTGCACATGGGTTGAATACTTTTTTTTACTTTCTTACAAAATATAGCAGAAAAAAATGCTGAAATAACAATCTTTTAGCAATTTTCATTCAAATATCTTTGTTTTTCTGTCATTATGAACAACTATTATAAGATTTAAACACTACACAATAATCTTCAAGTATACTTTTAAAATAATATTTATTTTATTTTATGTAAAAAACAAAAAAAATTTTAGTAAACCTAAGTCAAAATGAACTATAAAACCAAGCGCGCAAAACCGATCGTTTTTCAGACCTAGGTAAGACGTCCACTACCTAATAAATTATCAATATTATCATGTAAAGGATCAACATTGTTTACGCTTCATCTCGCATCATAGACGCACACAAGCATAGAATTGCACTTCCATTTTGCACTGAAATTTTGCGCACGGCCTCTTAACGACCAGGGTCTGGAACAATTTGATGTCTCGTCTCAGTAAGAGTGCACATTTTCATTTTAAAATAAAAACACAAATTTTTTGAGAGAGTTGTGAATTTTTTGTTGGATTGTGAAGAAGACATGTTCCGATTAAATATGAAATTATCCTGCAAATGGCCCCCACGGCTCTAATGTCAAGCCATTACTCTTGAAATTTTCACAGATATGTGGCTGCATCTTACCCATGATGCGTTGGATCTCGGATTTGAGACCATGAATTGTTTCTGGTTTATTCGCAACCCGAGATTTTACAAAACCAATTTTTTTGTATGCTTGAAGGTGAAGTTCTTTCATCAAAATTCGCTACGTAATGCTTCGTGAAATTTAAAGTTGTTGAGAACGATGCCAAATTGATGTTTTCGGGTTTTCTGCGAAACTCTCGATGACTGCAGCAATGATTTTTACAGACCGACCGGTACGTTGACGCACAAGAGTCTCACTGACTGTAATCCACTCAGTTTCTACAATTTTATTGACCTCTTCGAATGGTTGGCACATTATGTGCACTTTCTCGACTGAAAATTCTCATAACTTAAGTAATTTTTGTAACAAGTTTTCACAATTATAACGCGTTATTCTGTCGTAAAACGCTTCATCTTTAATAATCGGAAGAAACATAGTTGACAGCTGCCAAATTTGAAAAAAATACACTACATTTCAAAAAGTCTAAAGTCAAAAATCATTTATTCAGTTTAGGATAGAAAACTGCCACTTATGAACGTCAATAATAACATTATTGGCCCATATGGGGCAGAACATGTCTCCTTATTTTTTGGGCCCTACTAGCGCTTCGAGACAAGACACAGACAATCTGGCAAGTGCTGAGAAGAAACGCCGGAACAAACTCAGTCACCACTAGCTGCCACAAAAAAAAAAAGGAAAAGAAAATAATGTATACCTGTGCGAGCAGGGCAGTATCTAATTCCAGATTGGGACAGATTGTCATTTAAATAGTAATTAACAGTATAATAACCCTTTTTCATTAATATAATCTTAACATGCGATTTAAACTCGAACATGGGTAGTTCAACAATTTCAACAATTTAAAAAGTGCACTCTTATTGAGACACCCTTTATTTGGTTGAAGCTCTGGTCATACCTTGACGAGTACTTGCGCAGTATCAGCGTGCAGTTCTGCGGGTAGCTGCATGCGGGACAGGTGCGCCTGAAGCAGCACGTGCGCCTTCACGTGCGGGTCGTTGTAGCGGACCGCACCGCCGGACGGCGCAGTCGGCTTGTGGGGCACTCTGAGAGGATACAGGGTGAAATGTTTATTAGTTTAAAATACTTAAGGGTTTGTGTGTTCATGAGTAAATTAGGCAAAGGTAAATTTTTCGGAGTGAACCGAAAAAAAAACATAAAACTGTTTCTGCGTTAAGTAAAGTAAAAATATTATTTGCTCTCGTATGATATGTGTATAGCCTAGCTGTTTTGTAAGAATCATCCAAAAATATTCAATGATTGCAGCAAAATATGCAATTGTACTAAAAAAAAATTAAAATTTCGAAAAAGCAATAAATATATTTCATTTTAATTTCGTGAAATTACCTTTCGAAACATGTCTCACTTTTAACTTTACATCTATTATTATCAGTGATCAGAATAGGTAGATTGATTTGGGGTTAATGATCTCAAACATTGATGTTAACAAAGACATGCCTCCCGGATTTCGGAATTTCTTTGTATCAGTTTAAAAAAAAAGACATCCATATTATGCTAGCACTACCAAAGTACATCAAATCAATCTACCTATTCCGATCACTAATTATTATATAATAAATATTTTGTAAATTTTACGACGATATAGAATCTTTACAAGGTGGACAGACGACCTGGTAATCGGCCAATCTGGAAGTCACTAGGGGAGGCCTATGTTCGGCAGTCGACATCCTATGGCTGAAATAATGTTGATGAAGATGATTTTATCATGGATCCACCTCCTTCTCATGAACCTATCACCATTTGAGACTCGAACCTGTAAAGATACACCGTATAAGCCTGTACTCACTTGGCAGCTAGCGCTTTGATGATGTTCTCCTCGCGATGCCTGATGCAGAGGTCGGAGTACTCCGCCGCCGAGGATATGATCTCCAGGAGGCCGCGTATCTTCGTCTTGCTGGTCAGCGAGAGACTGAACAGCTCTGTATAAAGAGGATAATTATATTTATGTATACAGGGTTGTGCGCTTCCCCACCGCCAACAGGAGGCGTGTCCTACGAGGCGACTAATGCCTGTAGCACGAGACGGGCAGCAGCGTCTGCGTGCGATATATTATAAAAAACCCGCCTGCTAAGCGTGGCGAGTGATAGGTTATTGGGGGAGGCCTATGTCCAGCAGTGGACGTCCTATGGATGAAATGATGAATGATGATACAGGGTTATTTAACATCAAGAACCCCCTAGGGGCTAAATGTGGTGCTCAAATACAACAACTTTTTCTATGGGACCAACATCAAAATGCCAAAAAAAAACCA